>CM072896.1:18319943-19519943 GCA_037013685.1 Acridotheres tristis
CCCAGAGGGGAAACCTGAAGAAAGAAGTATAGTAAAACACTTGACAGAAGAAAATACAAAAGCTTCAGGTCTTTTCTGGCTTATAGAAAGGGAACAGTTGACGAACACAGGCAAAATAAAAGGTTGTATACTCCAACTGAGAGTGCATTTCTCAAACACTGAATAATTCTGCCTCCCTCCTGATTTCAAATACAGACATTCTGCAGAAGGGATAAAAATTGTAGTGCACCTGTTTCACTTAAACCCATTAGAACTTACTGGTTTTCCCCCGGGAATGAGCTTCCATACCCCACCACAAGGCTGAGCAATAGAAAATGCAGAGTATTAAGGTGCTGTAAAATGAACTCACCAGGCAAATCAAACAGAACTTTGATTTCACTCTCCATGATGTCCAAGCTGGGACACATTTAGTTCTCCTTTAGCTCTGAGAGGGAGGCACAGGTGTGGGAAGAAACAACATTTGAGTTGTCTAAGTGTAAAAATATATACAGCATGCTTTAAAGGAATTATGACATTTCATCTTGATAGGCTGTATTGTTTCACCTAATAATAAAAATCAAATTATTCCACCCCTAGGCTCAGTCTTGTCCAGTTGCTGGTATATTACAGGTACCAATAATGCAAATTCCTCCATCCCACCTCCACTCTTGCCAGCCCTTCCCACTAATTTTCCTTTCTCCTTAATAAAGATGAAATCTCTTAAGCAAGTATAGGCTTGCTTAAAATCCTGAGATCTCCCATTCTGGATTTTCTTTAAAGGGTTTTTGCAGAGAAGAATTAAGTACATTATCAACCCATTCCCAGCCCAATTTGCACATTCCACTATGCTTGTCCTTTCTCTCTAAAAATGAGAATTTTCACTATGGAAAGAGCATGTAAGTATAAATTTGCAAAATCCCCTTTGCCAGTAGAGCTACCAGTTCCTCTAAACAGGGACTGGGGAGAGAGAGGAAGGAAATAAAATAAAATTCCCTTTTAGATAGTTTTCTCCTGAAGGTCACCAAGATCTGGATCCAGCAAAAGGTTCTTTCAAGATGGAAGAATGAAACCTCATGCAAAAAACCTTATTTATTCAGATGATATGAAAAATTAAATCCTAGTCATACCGTAATAAAGTCATTACCCTCTTTTTTTCATTCTGGTGGTTTTCAGGTTTTTGAACGGCCTTTTATAACAGAAAAGGACAAAGAAGAAACCTTCTTAAAACCAAACCCTCTTCTATATACTAGACCTGTACACCTTTACTTTTACTGAAGGGACTTTTTTATTTTTTCCTAGAAAATCATCTAGTTGTTTTCTACTTGCTGGCTCTCCTTTCCATATTTGAACATGTCTTACAGGCTATCAGGGGCCTTGTGCTCTGCCATGAATGGATTCAATTCATTCATCAAATATAAAAGTTTCTTTTTAATACAGCAATCACCTGTACAACAGTACAAGTACCTTAACCAAAACCTTTTTTCCATCCCTTTTAAAGCAGGTTATTTCCTTGTAGTGTTACTAGAATGATAGGGAAGGAAAGAGGCAGGAGATGCCTGAAAACATTACCTTACCTTAGGAGATATAAAATCAGGTGCGTGAAGTTTTAGTGAGAAAAACAATTCAAGGTCAAAGTGAAATTAGGACACACGCAAAGTGAACTCATTACTCACAGAAAAATATACACCAAGAAAGGAAAATTCTGTCTTCCAGTGCAAGAGCCAGCAAAATCACAAGTTTTTTAGCCAATGGTCAGATTTGACACTAAATTGCTTGTGTGAGGGCTTGTGAATCCTGGACCTTAAGCAGCCAAAAGGCAGCTGGCTTTGGCCACTGGGTCCTCGGGGAGTCCCCGAGGTCAGCGACAAACGCTACAAGCCCTGGGGACGGCAGAAAAGCTTTCACCAAGTGTCAGTCAGGCAGCAGGACTCTGAGCCTTGAGCTCTGACATTTGCAGCAGGGCTAAAGGCTGGCCTGGTCTCCCTGCTGAATTACTCAGCTTCCAAAACTGCACCTTCAAACCAGAGCCACGGACAGACAGACGGACACTCGACTGCTGCGCTGCGTGCTACACCGTGCTATTAACAGATGACACCATGGCATTAATAATATTCAAACCCGAGTGCGATGGCGGTAATCGTCCCTCGTTCCGCAGCAATCTGCAGCAATCAAGCGGCCGTGCCGGGCCGTGCGGAGCCGAGCCGGTGCGGGCCAGCGCTGACAGCGCAGCGGGGAGGCTCCATTAGCGCCGGGGGAGGCGAACAGGGCTCAGCCACGGGCAGCGGGGAAAGGCGGGGAAAGTGGGAGAATCACAGAACTGTCAAGGTTGGAAGGGACCAGTCCAACCCCCCTAACAAGGCAGCGTCACCTGGAGCAGGTGATGCAGGAACGCGTCCAGGTGAGAGGGAGACCCATGAGCTCCCAGGGTTGCCTGTCCCAGTGCTCTGCCACCCTCAGTGTGTCTGAGCTTTTCCTCCCGTTGAGGTGCAACTCCTCGTGTTTTAGTTTATGGCCACTGCTCCTCATCCTGTTGCTGGGAAACACCGAGAAGAGTCTGGCACCATCCTCTTGACCGCCACCCTGGAGATATTTACATGAATTAATGAGACCCCCTGTCAGTCTTTTCCAGGCCCAGCTCCCGCAGTCTGCCCTCACCAGAGGTGCTCCAGACCCCAAACCACATTTGTGCCTCCGCTGTACCCTCTCCAGCAGTTCCTTTGTCTTTCTTGTACCGAGGAACACAGAACTGGACACATTCACCTCAGGAGGGACTGAAAAACTACTTTTATTTTTAAAAAAGCGAATCTGACGTGCGAGAAGCCTCTAGATCAGGGTCGAAATCGCTTGATTACATTAAGGTCTTTACTAGTATAGACCTTACATCGCTTTTACAGCGCCGTTAACTCTGAACGCGGTGCGGCCCCTGTCCCCATCCCGCCTCCACCCTCTGTCCCCGCCCCGGCCCCTCAGGCCCTGGCCCCGCCCCGCCCCATGCCCCGCCCATTTCCGGGGCGGTTCCCGGCACCGTCCCCGCCCCGCGCTTTACGGCAGCGGCCGCGCTTTGCGGCGAGCAGGGTCGGGCCGGGCAGTGCCGTGCCGCGCTCGGGCAGACATGGTGAGTGGAGGGGCTGCTGTGCCCGGCCCGGCGCTCCCAGGGCCCGCAGCCTCGGCTCGGCCTCTGTCGCGGAGCGAGGGCTCCGCAGAGGCCGCTGGCTCCGCTCTCGGCCCCGCGGTGAGCGCGGCGCCGCCGGGCCGGGCCGGGTTCCCCTCGTCCCCCATAGCGCACCCACAGGCGGTGGCCGCCCCGCTGCCCTCGCCGTGCCCCCGGTGAGCGTGGCGCGCCCGCTGTGCCGTGTCAGGCTGTCGGCGGCGTGTCCGAGCCGCTGTGCTCGCTGCCGGCGGGGCTCGTTCGGTAAACAGACCCTGTGTGTGTGTTCGTTCCCCTGCAGGCCAGCACGATGGTGGCGGTCGGCCTGGCCATAGCGGCAGCCGGATTCGCAGGTGTGTGGGGGACGGGCGGACGCAACACCCAGCTGTACCTGCACACCCCGTTGTACTTACCCGTGCTTCAGGGCTGATCTCAAGGTAGTTTAATAGCTGATACAGGACGCTCTTTTGGGAGAGCCTGTATTAATGGCTGTAATTAAACAAAAGATCAAAGTTCTTACTGTTTTATGTCCCAAAGTAGTTTATTCCACACTCTAATCCACAAGTTACCAGTTGCACTGAATTGCTAAATGTTCATGGAACTATATTTAACCTCAGTCGATGCTGGTCTCTTTAAGGTCGCTATGCTGTAAAAACTTTGAAGCATATGGAGCCACAGGTAAAACAAGCCCTTCAAAACCTGCCAAAACCTGTAAGTTTTTATTTATCAGTAGCATCTTTTTATTTAAGACTTTCCTTGGTGAAATAACTATGGACTGTTGTCTCTGTATAGCGTTGCTGTGTTTTTTCTGTATTTTGTCAGTAACAACAATTAATTTGCAGCAGTTCTCGTGGTGATTGGCTAACAGAGAACGTGCTTGGGTAAATTTAAGTAATTATTTAAATAATGATGCTCTACTTTAACTGAATTTCCTATAACAAGTGAGAGGAAGTTTTGCTATTTTTACAGACTAAAAGCTCAGCAGCTGCTAAAGCAATAATGAGTCATTTTAACTGATACTTTAAATTACTGTGTTTTAAACTAATAATTTTTCTCTTTCAGGCCTTCAGTGGTTATTACAGAGGTGGATTTGAACCCAAAATGACTAAACGAGAAGCAGCTTTAATACTAGGAGTGAGGTAAGTGAAATTTATCAGAAATGCAAGGTGAACAGCAGGCAGTGGTGTCTCCTCACAGCTGGCCTTGTTTGGAAAGGTTATCATCCAATGCCCAGCATCCCCTGGGAGTGTCACTGCCAAGTCAGGAAATAAGAAATGGCTGTTCAGGACTTTCTGTGCTTTTTGGGGGTTCTTTGCTGCACTTTCGCTCGGTTGAAGCTAATTCTGTGTGGGCATCCAGACATCTGCAATTCCCTGGCACATTCCAAAGGCACGTGTGGTCCAAATAAGGCATTTCAGGAAGCCTTGGGGTTCACTTGGTATGAGGAACACAATTCTGTTATCTTGTGGTTCCTGTCAGTGTTGAGGACTTTCAGTTGGATGCAGTGTGAAGGTGCTGCAAACCCGCCTCTTGTATTTAGAATAAATTCATCACTTCTGGGACACTGTAGATCTGACTATGGCAGCAATCCCTGCCAAAGGACTTAAGGCCAAATACACTAATCTATCAAATAAGAACTTTCAACTGTAAAGTTTTTTGGGGTTCTGTGTTGGTTTTTTTTTCTACTTTACTTTTTTTTTTAATAAATCAAGCAATTTTTTTTTGTCTTACAGCCTTTAGGAAGTATTCCCAATAAAAGTGTTACAATATAGTTCTGTTTCTTTTTAACTGTGTGGATGACCCCCACCCCATTAGACTGCTGTAGCATGTGTTTTTCAGCTCACAGTGTTTTGGAAAAGCCCTAGAAAGCCTCTCCAGGATTTAGACACTTTCTATCAGTTGTAGGAAAAGATAAACATACATGTTAGCTAGAGAATCTGTGGGTAAGACAGGGTGCTTACTTGTTCTCAGATAGCTTCTGATAATCTGGGAAATTTCATGAGGATCCCTTAAGTCAGCTTTTCTGTTTTTTTCAAAGCCCTACAGCCAACAGAAATAAAATTAGAGAAGCTCATAGACGGATCATGCTTCTGAATCATCCAGATAAAGGTAAGGAAATGAAGTCGTGTTGATTAGTTAATACATGTTTTAAACACAGATTAATAAAATTGTGTAGGGAGGAAGTGAGTGATACATAAGCACCTTCAACTACTAAAAAACCCACAGAAAACTGAAAACAAATCTTAGAGTGCCTTAATCCACGTGGGTCTAGAGCATATTTTTGTGTGTGTTTTAAAAGCAAGCAGACAGATTCAGCTGGTCAGTTTGTTAGCTGTTCTGTCTTCTGTGAATACCAGGTTAGATATTTGTTAAAATCAGACTTAAAATTACCTTAATTTTAGATGAAAACACAGAGTACCCTTATGTGTTTTATATACCACTTGTAAGTTTGAGTTCATGTGAATGCCTCGGGAGTTTACCAAAAATGGCAAATAGTGAGCCTTCTACAGCTGCTGGAGACATTAAATTGTGAAATATTCCTGTTAGTGGTACCCTGAAGGCTCAGAATCTAGTTATGCCCAAAATTAGTAACTCAAGGAATCTATACCTATTCTAAATTCTGTTCAGTGAGTCAGAATCATGTGTTGGTGTTTGACATTTAACTTCTTAATCACTGCTTAAAAGGTAAAATGGCTTCCTTTCAAGTGACTGTTGATTTCCTTACTTCTATGCACCAAAATCCAAAATGATCCACAGGCATATGCCTTTAATAGATAATATTGAGTGGAGTTTACCTTCAGAATTAACCTTACTGAATATATGCAGGAGCCAGAAATAACATTTTGTGTTGTACATGATCTAAACATATTAAGTTAATCTTCAGGTAAAACATTATAGTGCAATTAATGGTATATGTGGTACCAACACAGTCGTTGTACCTCATGGCTTTACAGAGTTGGTGCATTTCACTGTGGATTCTGCCTCAGTCTCCCGAAATAATTTTTTTGCCATGTTTAAAAACGAACTGTTCCCTTGGTACAGCTGCACTTTATGGTGCTGGGCAGAGTTATCTGCAAACCTGTTAGTTCTGTCCCTCTGTATTCACCAAAGACTGTGCTAAGTCAGTGGTGACCAATTCCTTTATGGCTGATAAAACTGGAGGAAAAAAACACCAGTAAAATAAAAGCAGCCTAACAGGAATGAGTGCTCTGACACCAAGCTCCTGCAGTGACTGTGAGTGAACTCAGGTGCCTTCAGTCACAGCCAGTTTGTTCTTCAGCTGGCAGAACCTCAGACCACACTTCCCCCCCCCCCAGCCCCGTGTCCTGTGGCATTATTATCAACACAGACAAAAGTTGGATTTTTTTCCATCTGATTGGAGGTTCTCTTCCTTCTAGGTGGATCTCCCTATGTAGCGGCCAAAATCAATGAAGCTAAGGATCTACTAGAAGACCAAGCTAAAAAATGAATGAGAAAGAAAATCACTCGTTCAGAGGCTTTGTCCCTGCAAATGATTATTTTTGATAAATGGCTTAAGAAAAGTTCTAATGTCAGTCTTTGACTTAATATAAACGAAGTTGGAAATACAAATCCCGGGAGGTATTTCCCTCCCCACTTGGTCACTTTGTTTTGGAAATATGTGAGGGAGTGAAGCTTAAAGACTTTTTCCATAGCTGTTCTTTATTAAACAGCAAAATCTGCCACTCAAATATTTTGTGCTTGAGAGCAGTAACTTGGTGTGGCCAGTGTGTTACCAGGCACAGGTAGACTCCTGTGCTGTTACCTAATTTCTGTTGAGCTGGCCCTGTTTAAAGTTCACGCTGCTACTCTTCCATCTGCTAAAATTAGCACACTGAACCTGGTTGGAAGGGGGGGTGGAAAAAACAAGAGGATTTATTGGACAGGAGGAACTGGGAGAAATGTGTGGTTGTCTCTGCCTGGAGAAATAAAGTACAGGAAACAATGTACTCCCTTGTCCTTGCCATGCAAAAAACAAGGTTGGTTAAGTGTTACTGATGGATCTGGAACATCCCAGATTTTTTTAGTAACATTTAGTTTTGACAGGTTTTAATAGCATTTAATAAATTCCATATTTGTAATAGAAGTTCTGTAGTTCTATACATTATTGTACACAAAGCCAGAGCTCACACAGTGCTCTTCAGTCACTGATACCCGAGCTGGATTTGTGCTCTGTGGAGCCTCACACCCAGCAGCTCGTGAGGATCTCAGCTGGGGCCAGGGAGCTCTGTCATACTCCCAAGAATCTTCCCAGTGTTTCTGCCAGCTGGTCATAAACACTAGGGTTGAAAGCTTCCACTCCCAGAACCTGGAGAGGGGAGTGCTGCCTGCTGTGCCACAGAATTGCTGTGGATGAGTTCTGGGCTGCTTAGGAAGGATTACAACAGTGAGGTTGAGTTAGGAAGAAAAGATCAAATAGGTAACATTACAACCTCCCTAGAATGGCAGTAATTTTGCTCTGCAGAAGTTAAAGCAGGGTGAAGGACAGCTGGAACACCACCACACACCTTTCTGGAGTCAGCACATGCTGAGCCCTATGCAGAATATTTCTTTACTTAAATATTTCCCAGCCAAACACTACTGAATTATTAAATACAGTTCTGTTGTTTTAATTTTCTCCACCCTGTGCGTGCCCCATCAGCTGAGATACTTGTGCACATTTCAGTTACTGGGTGTGTTCTCCCACAGGGGCACTACTGTTGCTGAGTGTCCAACACTGAAGTCCTATGACAAACTGCACACACAGGTCCCTGCTTGGACAGCGTGGCTGTAGCTGTCGGGTAGAGCAGCTGGTTTAGAACTCTTGGTTTTGTCTTTCTGACAAAATCAGGCAAGACAATTTTCTTCATTCAAGGCAGTACAACTTCCAACACTGCTCTTTGCTCTGACTTCTTACACCTTCTTGCTACCCAGATGTTTCTCCACACCTGTTTTGTGCTTCCTTGCTCTGGCTCATGTACCTGGAAAGATGGGGGGGTGCCATGCTTTAACTTACCAAAACTACATCTGCATTAATTCCTGATATATGTCAGTCAGGTTGTGCAATTCTCCAAGGTAAGGAGTCTGGCTTTAGACTCGTTAACTGGTGTCTACATCATCACCTTAATGCAAGGAAAATCAGCATGTTAGAAACTCCTATGAAAAAGAGTTTGAGGTTCAAGCTGCCTCACAAGTAGGTTTCCATTGTCAGTTAACAGCTTGAAAACCTTAAAGTCAATAGTAATTTAAATTTCTGATAGAAACAGTCAACAGATGGAAGATCAAAGTTTATTTTCTTTTACTACCAGCATACAAAAAAAACATATTGCACATCAAACAACCAAAACAAAAATAAAAATACTCTACTAAGGACTAACATATGTAGTTTATACAGAATAAACTTTCTGGAAATTGATCTTTTCAGTAGTTCAGGTTATGTCTTAATGGACATGACTAATTCAGCTTAGTGTTAACTAAAGCTATGTTTGATTTTTAAATACTGTACAGTTTAATAAATAAACCAAACAAAGCCTCAATGTAGAACAGTCACTGCCAATGTCACCCAGTATCCCTGCAGATTATGAGAATTTAACAAATGCATTCCAGTGGTCTGCAGATTTTTCCTCTACATACAGCATTTAAAAAACATGTATTAAAACAGACCAGTTTCCAGACTAAACTAATGGAGAAATTACATTTCAGTGCAAAATATTTTAGACTGCATTTCTTTCTAGTATTCCTCAGGTGAAGAAGTGGTTGCATATTATTAAAAATGTAACAAAAGCAGCTAATGCTTTCATAAAGAGTATTATGTTAGGGATCCCCCTCACATCTTTGCCGTATTTTGAAAACAAAATAACATTTCCTATAGCCAGCAATTTTGTTTATTTAAATGTTACATATACTATCTCAAGGCACATCTGATGATATATTTATAACACAGTAGGTGTCAAAGTATGTTTAACATATGATTTCTCCAGGATCCCTCCCCTTTCTGTATTCCAAAATGGAGGAACTGAAAGTGCGGTGTCAAGACTGGCGATCCATATTCTATCTTTGGCAAGCTTATACAAGCACTATTTTAAATGTAATGTAAAAGAACTGTAAACTAGGAACTTCAGTTTATGAAACACCATTCAGCACTGCTTCTTCCTGATTATTTCCATCCTCCTGAACAGTGACTTTCTTTTCATCAGGGCTGTGCTGTAGTTTAGAAGGCTCATCCCCAGAGGTGGTGGCAGGACCATTCACTGCCTTTTCAGAAGGGCTGTTTTCATCAATAGCATCTTTTGCCTTGCAAAAACAAGAACAGGGGAGTATTAAAAATTCCATAACAACACACATTGTCATCTCAGTTTCCCTTTGGCTCACACAGCAGCTTTTCAAGAGGCAACACCTCTTGTCTGTGCCTGTATCCTGTCACTTAGAGCATCTGATCACTTACGCTGTTATTTATGGGGTATTTCTGCATCAACCACTTTTGAGGAAATCATGCCAACTTAACCCCAGGACTGCACACACCCAGCCCACCCAAAATGCTTATTTATTTCTATTTGTCTAAGCCCATGAAGGAGTTTACTGAAAAACTGAGCTTTAGACCCCTTTTGAAGTCTATAGCAAGATGACATTTTGTTTATGGCTCTTTCTTACATAACCTGTGGCAATACATTGGTACTTTAGAAGTAAAGAAATTCTGCTTTATTCAGTCCTGATTATTTTTCAGGATAATGTAATGCCACTCTGATCCTTTAAGGAAAAAGGATCAAAACATACAATCTTAGTAAAATATTTTTTTCTAAAATAGCTTATACGAGCCACTAAAAATGCCACGTAGTATCCTCTATCCCTAAAGTGTTTTAAGGATTAGTTCTCAAGACTTACCATGGGCAATTTTCACATTTTATTACACAATGCAACATTACCAAGTGTAATATTTTAAAGCGTGTACAGGCCTAATTTGGTTCCTAAAATCTGCAACAACAGTCTACAAATCATAATCTGATTTGTCATAGATCATAGACAAATCATCATAGAACTCGTCAGTTCTATTTATTCTGGGACCTTTTTGTTTTTAATGATTTGTTCTTGAACTCAAATGCAGTTGTAGTCAAATGAGGGCGAGCTAACTGAAGCCTTTACTGTTCTGCTGCAAGGGAGGAGAAAAAAGGAAATGCACATTAAAAAAATCTTACCGTTTCTTTCTTGGTTTTGGCTACTGTCTCCTTTGGAGGGTTTCTCTGTCTACTTTGAGATTCAGCTCGTGATATATAATCAGCTACTGTTACTGTTCAAGGAAAAAAATCACAGTGATGCTCACATCAGCAGTCAATTCAGCACGAACCTTCATGTCTTTTCTGCACAAGTTATGCTCTAACTGGGAGACATCTCACAAAAGGCCTTCACACTTACAGGTTATCAACCATACAGCAAGTATCAATTTGTTTCTGTTGTTAAAAACAATTTTCACTAAAATCGGTGGTAATAATGATCTGAAGGTGGATTCTTAATAAAACCAATTTTGGTCCAATTGCAGAATTTATTGGAGAAGGGCTTTCTGGACTAAATTTGAAGAGATTTGGCTGCAGGCTCTTAGGACTAGAGACTGTGTGTGTCACTGGGGTTTTATTAGCTGACTGGTGAAGAATTTCACACTAATGAAATGAAATAAAGACAGTTAATTGGTGCCCAGAACTGGGGCGGGTCAGAGCCTGGAATCACTTGGGAGTTGCGGCATCAAATCTTTGGTCAGAAGCGACTGAGGAGGGAACTTGCCCTCCTCGAGGTACCGAGATGCCACCAGCACTGTGCCATCAGCAGTGTCCCCTGGCTCGGGTGTGGTTCCTGTGGGGTGTGTGGACACAGGTGGTGCTGCAGGTGCCAGCCCAGTGTCTGTGCTGGTACAGCTGCACTCACTGGTGACAGCCAGGGCTTCTCTGACCTCTCCTTACCACCTCAGCCCGTGTTCTGTAGCCTGGCTTTGTCTGATCCTGCCCTCTTGTAACCAGACCAAGACTGAGTTCTATCCTGAGAGTTGAGTACTGCAACTGTAAATATAGACTTGTATCTCTGAGCAGGTTAGGTTTGGCAAGCATTACTGTACAGAACTGTACAGTCATTTAGATTTAGTGTATCAGGTATTTAGGTGAGTTGGTTTTCTGGATTTAGCAATGACTGTGCATGAAATCCAAATCAGACTGGGAACTACAACAGATGAATTTTCTGTTACAGTAACTGGACTTCTTACAACTGGATCCTTCCAGAAATGTGAAGGCCAAAGTAGTTTGTGCACAAGTACATTTTCTTTAAAATGAGGGTTTGTACCCAACTCCTCTAATATTAGTAAATAGGAAGCATGTTTCATGCACACAGTGCATTCTTAATATTCCTCTATGAATAAGGCACCATAACATACAGCAATGTAAATCAAAGGATACAGCTAAATTACTGAAATACAGTGGTTGGCACTGGGGAAGAAGGGAAGAGTTCCTTCTCTCTTAATTTCATTCACACTTACTAGGTATTTATGAAGGCTTTAAATTATTACAGCATTTTAACAAAGATATCAGAGAAATCTTGTTTGGGAAATTCTGTTATGTTCTTAGAATACTTAGGATTTAAAAATTCCCATAGTTTTCTAGAAATGACTAACACTCCTTTACACTGCTGGCTGATTAGTATCTAAGAAGTTAAGACTGAAATCCTTTTCACTTTTTCTGCCCCTTTACAAATGCGTATCACTGCTACAAAACTGGAATGTTGAAAAGAAATGTGTGGGTTTGAGGTTTTTTTAGGAGGGTGGGGTGTTTGATTTTTTCCTTCCCCCAAGTTTTAGTGCAATAGAACAACTTTTTTCTTCTTAATTAAATGTTGTATGAGCACCACAGATACAAGGAAGACAAATATGGGTGAAATTTTGAACCTGTCAATCTAGAAGACCTTCTGTTACTACCCTCACCGTGTATGTACAAGCAATTTCTAAACAGGGCATTGTATTGATAATTAGCCAGTTCACCTTTAACATTTCAAGTGTTAGTACACACAAAAGAAATGCAACAAGCCACAACAACAAAAAATTGGAAACATGCAATTTCACTTAAATTCCTCCTCCTTCCCACCCTCAATTTGCAGATGACTTAAACTATTCCCAACAGCCAAGGACTGAGAGCAGCAGTGTGATGCAGGTGTGGGGCTGGCAAACCCCTCGTGAGTTCCCTCACTGAGCTCTGCCAGGACCCACATCCTGCCCCTCCAACACTGCTGCTCAGCCGGTGCTGAAAAGGTTGTGTCCCAGTCAGTGCAAGCGCACAGATGCAGTGAGTGCAGACCATGAACCTCAATGTTTGTTGTGATCCTGGACCACAGAACTCAACAGCACTTTGGCCATTGACTTCAGTGAGAACTGGATCAGAAGCATAACTCATATGTCCAAGCAAAAAGTTAGACATCAATTAGTTTCATTAGACAGATTTTAGAAGTTTTCCTAGTAGAAGAAATGTCTTTCATCTTTATCTAGTAGTCTTATTAGTTATTGAGTAACCTTTTGGTATTATGCAGCTCTATGTAAAACAGCAGACACAACATTCTCTCATGCTTTTGACCTGAGATTACCCACAGCTCCACTCGAATTACCTGGCTGTCTATCTTCTGCCTGACCCCTGAAGCGACGCCTGCGGCTACGATTGCGTCGCTGGGGTTTTTTGTCACTATCATCTGCAATTGCAAAGTTTATAATGAACTATTTCTGATCATAAAATAAATAAATTCTTCAGCAGTTTCAGCATGGGGCATTTAAAATGGCTTCTGTTAAAGACAGACACTAAGTAAGACAGAAAAGCTAAAAGAAAATTTCATACTGAAAGCATACACAGTAACACAAAAGCTAGATTTTACTTTTTGTTCTTGGTTCATTAAAACATTTAGGCACGTGCTTAATGACCTCAGATTTCATTTATTAAGTAACCATATGTCAAATTTTAGCAACATAACCCAGTTTTTTTTTTTCTACATTAAGCAACAGATTGTATTCTCGTCCCAGTGAGTATCAGAGAATTTACTGAAGGAAAGTTCTTAAGTAGAAGCTGGGTAGAGACAAATTAACAGCTACTTAAGGAGCTTCCCCACACCAAGACTGAGATTACCAAGGACAAAAGAGAACGTTGATCTGACAGTACTGTTTCTATCAAAGCAGCAGTACCAATGGGAAACAACAAGTCAAGTCTTTGGTGTCTCCATCAGACAGTTTTTACAAAAAAGGCACATGAAAAAGGCTAGTGGAGCTCAGTAAACAGAAGATTCCATGGCACTGCCACGGAGGGAGTCTTTCTTTAATCAGACAGCAATCTTGAACAGAACAACGATTTGTCACTTACAAAAACAAACAAGGGCTTCACTACACTTACAGGGACAACACATTTATTTCTTAGCTTGCTCTGGGACTACCATCCAACCATTTACATACCTAAACCATTCTCATTAACAGAAGCTGTATCAGACTCTGTCATCCCATCCATAAGAACAGCATCTTCATCAGTCCTTCGCCGGCGTGACCTCCTGCGGCGGTTGCTGCTGTGGTGGGACTCACTGGCGTCCGTGTCCACGGTCTGGTCTGACTCCGTGTTATCCAGCAAGCTGTAAGGGTTGCTGTCCGGGTCTTTCAGCACTAAACAAACAGAAAGTGTCCATCTAAGGTGCTGCAGAGATGTGTAACCATTTCCAGGCTGACTTACAGCTGAGTCTGAAAGTTTCGAACTACAAAGAAACCTTAAGCCAAGGTGTAACACACAGCTGCAGTATTTGATCTCAAACTGGATCCTCGGACTCTAACCCAACAGGAACAATTCTGGGGCACCACAACAGCCCAATCTGCACTTGCACGATTTCACCACAAAGATTTCCAAGATGACATTTAGAGAACCTTTTACTCAAAACTGCTAAGTATATAAAACACACCTTACACTCTGTGGTTGTGTGGTACTTCCGACAGTGTTGTAATAGCACGGATTCTGATAAAAACCTAACTTCCAGTTAATGATTTCTTCTTTTATTCTGTATCTAAGCATAAGCTGACCTCAGAAGGCAGCCATAGGCAACATGCCTAAGATTTACCAACTTTTAACATTATTATGTGTGAGCAGAAGAGCAAGGAAATTAGGACCACTGTGCACAGAAAATTAACAAAAATCTAAAACATGCTGTATGACACAGCTACCACACAACTGCACTGAAATTCCAAGGTATTAAGATCATAATGTAAGAATAGAGTATTTAAACAAGAGATTACACAGAAAACTGCCAGGAAAGAAATCTCAATTCAAAGCCCATTTGGAACACAGTACCAGAGCTAATGGATGACTTTCCACCACGAGGTCCCCCACGGCCACGACCTCCAGACACACTGCGGCCTCGCCCCCCCGGACGGCGTCTGTTGTCACGTTGGTGCCTGCTCTCCCTGTCATCTTCTCCTGCCAAGGACCAGTCACTAAGTTCATCTTTTCTCTCAGATTCTGTTTCAGAGGGATTAGAGAGCTCAGAGTTTGTACCTTGTATGAGAAGGAAAAGAAAATTGCAAATTAATATGAATTTGGGGATTATATTCTGGTTTCATAGGCTCCCTGAAGTATTCCAGCCAGCATGGCTGGTTATATATGTATGTTATTTTCAGAAACAATCTAATGCATAAATACATATATACACTAATACACACACAAGTATACAATCATATAAATATTTTAATATTTACATATACTCATATATAAAAATATATGCACACATAAAATATAGATCAGAAGTTACTTAAGTAAGATTCTCAATTTAAGTTTTTAAGTACTAATATGTGAAATAAGGGCTGAAAGATCACCAAATCTGTCATTTCTGTACACAGACAAACCAAGGATTTAGCAGTATTTCCTCTCTTTGTCTACACACTGCAGGCATTTGGTGCAGTTTCTAGGCAACTTCTCTGAAATTCCCAAGGACAACTTTGCCACCTTATAGCCGATGGCTGTTGCTAAGCAACCCCTTCTGGATGCTCTAATGCTGCTTGAACATTTCAGTGTTTATATCAAACAGCATCCCTAACACCCGGCCATCTCTGAGTATCCAAACCCACACGGCTTCTTACCACCTGAACACCCAACACCTATTATTCATTTTAGGAATCCAGGAACTTCCCCTACCACCCAGGCTGGAATATAAAGTTTTAGACCCATATGGTTTAAATGTGGGTCTTGCCATTTTGGGAGGAAAAAAATACTTTTAAGTTTTCCAAATCACAGTGTGTATACATAAGCAAAGTGAACAAGTTTTCTTTCAGTTCACTCAGTTCATTGGGAAATAATAAAAAAATGAAGTTACAATCATCATCATCATCAGAATCAACACTACTAACACTTGGCATGATCCAGAAAGAATAGCCAGGCACATACTGTAAAACACAAAAGATGTCTGATTTTTTAACAGAAATAAGCTATATGTAGATATCCAGAGTAATTTACTGTATTGAATAAATAACATTGTCCTTCTTTGTGATACGTGTCTATATAGAAATGCAGTGTCTCCATTTGGACAAGCTGGGGATGTGCACACCTGTCAGGAACTGAACAGTGATTTTTAATTGAAAAATGCATCAGAATACCTCACTGTACCTTAGAACAAATCCAGTTAGTTCCTGACCAAATGAAAAAACACAGGATTTTGTTGTGTCTCCATTTTAAATAATTTTGGTTCACTTTTCAGAAATATGCTGCTAAGATGGCCATGATCACAGACAACCAGTTTTTCTCCCTCTCAATCAAAACAGATAATGCTCATTTCAGATTTTTTTTTTTAAATCTGTGTCTCCTGAAAAGTATCTCTAGCTCTCTTCCCAGCTTTTGTGATATCACTTACTAAGTAACTAGCACAGAAGGACAAGATGTTTCCAGAGCTCGGTTTGTTAACTTTTCAGTTTTAAACTTCAGGACTGCAAATCTAATGAAGTGTTCTGAGCCATGAACAAAATGCAACGGCAATTCTGAATTTCCAACCCTATCTTCACTCCAGTGTGCTGAACACAAAGAAATCCAGAGACAGTTCTGGGCTCAAAGGGACCCTGAGGCGAGGCTGAAGGGCACTCACCGTAACCAGAGGTGTAATTGGGGCCCCTGCGGCCTCTGCCCCGGCCGCTGTAGGACCTGGAGCCTTGCACTGAGGAGAGGGTGCTCTCGTCAGTGGTGTAACCCTTCTCCTTCTCAGGAACTCGAGCCGAGGAAGGCCTGAAGCCCATCCCAATCTGGCGCAGCTGTTCATCGATTTGGAGCCTTTCCAGTCTTAGTTGTTCTACCTCCTACAAACAATGAAACAAAAACCATGGAGAAGATTGCTGACAAGTGTCCCTCACAAAACACCATCCCCCACCCATTCACTGCAAGTAATCATTCCTGTAGGAGAACTAACACCACCTGGAAGGTGACTACAAATAATGAAATTCAAGATGAGCTATGTATGAGTTTTGGAAGAGATCTAAAAACTTTCACCACTATACAGAAAATTTGGCTTTAAGACTACTACTACCTTTCTTAATTATATTCCAGCAAATTTTTCCAGTAAAATTTAGGGAAAAAAACCCAGACTGACGAGGGAACACAATTCAAATTCATTATCTAACATCACAAAGCAACCCAATCTAAACAGATAATTGTTCTAATATCACACTGTATTACTGTGTTCTATTAGAAATTCCATCCTATCCCAACAAAGCATTAACCTGGGAACAGCAGAAAACGCAGACAAAAAATTTTGTGTTAGTTCCCAGATGTCCCTTAAAGCCCTGCTCTTTACAGTCTGATTCTTTCTACCCCAACTGAACCAAGTAACCACGACAAGGTATTTACAGGCACATCATAGCCATGGGCAAGGGGGGGCTCAAGGCACCAAGCTTTAAATCCTGATATACAGAGGAACAATTTAACAACTGCAAATCCCACCAAGGCTGTTGCTCAAGAATTCTGTTACTTCAACCCAGGTTTCCTCTACAGATTCTCCCTCCTGAAACACACTCACCTTTAGATATGCGATGTGATATTCCAACAGAACTTGGACATTGCCAATGCTTTCTTTGGTACCAACAAACACAAACGGTACCATTCCCTACAGGAACAAAACATCAAAGCTTTTTATCAGGGAGAACATTACCATTGAAATAATGCTTTCTGTTTAAATTATATTAAGAGATCTGCTTTAAATTACCAAAGTGAGCTAAACAAAGGTAACAACTGAGCCTTCAGTGGAAAAAACCTAGAAATAGTTCAGGCTGGGATGACAGCAGCAGCTTCAGACTGTCCAGTTTTCCCAACAACCTGTTCTGGAGCTGAGGTAAGCTGACATCTCGTGTTCATATTCCCTCATGCAACATGTGCTGGGTCTATTTAGCACAACAGGTGTATAGAAGCACCCACAGCTTATCAAGAAGGTGGTTCATCAAACTAACTTTACAAGACCAAGCACCTTTACAAGCTTTTACCTTTTGTTTTTATCTATTTAAAATTCGTGGACACTTTTAATGCTACCAATCCCAAATTACTTATAAAGGTCAAGTACATATAAGAGAAAGAGGGTTTTTTTCACTCTTACTCCAGCAACAAAAACCTTCTTTGAATTACTTCATATAAAATCTACTGCAAGACGCCAGTTTAGAACTAATGCTCTCTATATCCACAGGTTTTGAAAATAAAACTGGGTTTGAAAATAAAAACCTAGTCACAGCAGGAAAGCATAGAGTACTTACATCTTCCCGGGGCAGCTTATTTTCATTGTCTCCTTCAATTCTCACCCTGACAACTCCAGACTTGTCTACAATCTCTTGAATAACTTTTCCATTTTTTCCAATAACTTTTCCTTCAGAAGGCAAGAATGGTTAATTTTGCACCCATGTCCAAGTATTTTCAAGTGTTTATTGATATTTTATACATTAAACCCCCAAAGAATACCCCACACTGTGTCAGAGAAAATGGGTAAAAACATTTAAAATTAAACTCTATATGCAGAATGATAAGCAGCGATGAAAATCACCACTGCACACAGGCTTCTAATAGAACCAAAGAACAAAACAGCAAAAGAGTTTTGCAAATTCTTATTTTAAATTTATATATCAAAATTATTTGGACCCCTCGACTCTACATGTGCCCTCACTGAACCTTTCCTGAGATTTTAATAGGCTAAGACATTTGTTGAAGCCTCTTAAATTCTGCCTTTACAACAGCCTTGTGTAGTGCTTTCCATATTACCTTTAAAATACCTATTTTGAGATTATGCATGGGATCCAAACTAAAAGGTTCTTCAGAACTTACATGTTTAGATCTCAAAATAAAAGTGACTCCTAGGCTCTCTCACTAAAATACTTTAGCTCTTAGACTAAAGTTATATGGGAACATTACTACATCACAGCTAGATTTACAGCACTTAAGAATATTTATGTTTAAATTAGGAGCAAAGGAGGCAGAACAACATAAAAAAAAGAGCAAAAGCCAGAATTGTGTGACAGAGCACTCCATAAGGAATGTTCTTTACAGAAAATATCAACATGATACAAAGTAACATGAAAAAACACGAAAAGTTTGTTTTTCTTCCTCAACAGCACAATCAGCTCAGCAGGTCTGGGTTTTTCTCTTTCTATACTGGAGTCACTGATGAGCACTACACTGAGCTGTGTGTCTTCATTAAGTGTAGCTGAATATCTGCCTGCTTACCTGTGTGCCCACAGGTGATGTGGGCAGGATATTTGCCTCCATCAGAAACTGGCACCGTAATTGTTTAACAGCAGCGTTTTCAGTTAAACACACTGCTGTGATGTCTGCCCCGATTCTTGTATGGGATATATTCACATTAATGAATGCTCTCTAAATGCTCCCCAAAACTCAGCTTGTAGAACATCAGTTTTAGCAAAATTCCCTGGATTAATTAGATTTACTGAACAAGACTGCAGAAACAAATTTGTTCATACACAAACTAGTGAATAATTTGTTGAATGTTAAAATGAGTTTTAACATTAGGTAGATGAGAAAACCATCAAGTTGCATCAGATACAGAATTTGCAGAAGTCATATTAAAAAAAACCACCCAAATGAACAAATGTAACTCCATTACACCTTAATCTGGTCAAGTTCTAAAACTTTGAAAGTCTAAATTATAGGAGTTTGCACAATAATTATTTAATTAAATAATTACGTTATTTGTAATATGAAAGCTCCAACCCTCAAACCACAGCAGGTTAAAGCCTGGGTTTCAACTTCTCTCTGGATAATCCAAACTGTTCAACCAGGTACAACACCTGCAACTTTAACACTGCCTGCATGCCCACACTGCCCACAGGCTGGGCATGGGCAACAGGGAGTTGCCAGACTTGAGTAAAAGGCAGGATAAAGGAAGGAGAATGAGGGAAGAGAAAAAAAGTTCCCTGTGGAGACTGGAGTAGGGGAAGACCTTTGTGTCTTCAAGTGGAGCACAATTAACCTCACACCTTTAGGTGGTTTTCAATACAGAACCTGCCAGACTGTGCTACAGCTTCATAAAGCTGCAACACGGAAAGGCGTCCATTTCGAGACTGAGGCCAAGACTTATGAGCACTGCTGACTTCTACAGGAGCCCAGCAGCATCCAACCACCACCTGTGACAAACCTCAGCCCAGGAGGGAGCAGCACAGGACAACTGCCTCGTGTCATTCTTGCAACTCAGCTGGAGTACTCCCAGATTAAACTCGGGAACTCAGTTTCACCTCTTTTAAAAAGTCAATTTAGTAAAGCGTATTTTTTCACTAGAATCTGAACTTCAAATATTGCCATTAAATTAGGTGGTACAAGTCTGTAATCAAGTCAGTTTAAGTGCTAAAATCCTCACAAAGTATTATGCAGCAACAATCTATCCAATTTCATAATAATTCTGATACATATAGTTTTAAAAGGTTAATCACTTTCTACTTAAATTAAGGAATCAAATATTGTACTGGCACCTAAATCCTCTTCACAAAGTTATGATTAGGCTCCCTTTTCCCAACTTTTCAAGTTTTAGCAGTTTTACATACCAACAAGATTTCTGGGAACTTGAATAAAATCCTCCACAAATTCCAAGTAACTTCTGGCCTTTTTTACTGCATCAGCAGTCTGGAAATAAATTTAAAAATTGAATTTATTTGTGAATACAGCATGTTAAAAACAAAACCTTGTAGCAACAGCTGCCAGTCTTCCAAGTAAACTTATTCTCAAAAAGAGAAGAATAAAGACAAGATTAATCTAGTTTTGAACTAAATCATAAAGGAATAATTGAGTGAAATGCCCAGAGACAAAATTCATTAGAAAAACAAAGCATCAGTAACAAATAAAACATTTTTTTCATGTTATTTCAAGATCTTCTGAGATATCAAAATGGATGCCCCATCCCTGGAATTGTTCAAAGGCCAGGTTGGATGGGGCTCTGTGCAAACACTGCAAGTGATTTTACAACCAGGGCACTCTCTTTCCAGAATGCTGGTTTCTGGCCACAGTTCACCTACAATGCTTTCCAAGACAGGACAGTGGCTCTGGTTACTGGGGAGAACTCCTATAATGCTCTCTTGCAGCTTATTTTTAAATGACAGAAATTAACTGAGTTAATCGAGATGCTGAAACAAGAAACAAGGCTTCAAATTAGCAACAGAAATGTAGAACTAAGGAAAGAATATCAGCATCAGGTCAGTAATAACAGCTTAAGAGCACAATTTCCATTTTAAGCTAACACCTCAGCTCTTTCATGTGTAATTTTTAGGCAATATATGAAATCAAAGTACCACCAGCTCCTGCACCTTCTAATCAAATCAGACAAATCCCAGAAGAAAATGTATAAACCTCTACTTCTGGCAGAGGTCAAAATGATGGCAAAAGAAACATGGACAAACTGGATTTCAAGATAACGAAAGCAGTGATCAAGCACAAGAAACAGATGAACAGGAAGCCACTGTGAGGAGCAGAGGTTATGCTGCATTCGTAGGGCAAGGGCTCAAATGATACAAACAACACACACTAGCAATTCTTCATCCTCAATGAATTCTACAAAGAGACACAATTAAGCACAGAGTTCCCACCTCAGATATGTTTATCAATTCTTTCCCAAATAAGGAAGAAGGAACAGTGAATGCATTTACAGAAGCAGAGTCAGGATAAGAAAATACACAACTACCAGAGCTGCAGCTCTCCAGTGCACCCATAAGCCTCTCTACAATTTGTCAGGA
This sequence comes from Acridotheres tristis, assembly GCA_037013685.1. NCBI lineage: Eukaryota > Metazoa > Chordata > Aves > Passeriformes > Sturnidae > Acridotheres > Acridotheres tristis. The sequence goes on from CM072896.1 coordinate 18,341,306, forward strand.
GCACTCAGGAGTTTCACGTGAGCACAACCTGTGTAACTCACACCCCAACATGAGTGAGCACATAAAGCCAACTCAGACAAGGTATTTTCAGTTCCTCGTAGTAGAACATGGATTAAAGACCTCAAAGGACTCCAGTTCCTAGCAACTACCTTTGTTAACTCTGAATTATAGCCTACATGTCTACTGATGCTCTCATTACTTCACACAGTAGCCCAAACAATCAAGACACGTCCATACTACCAAAGAGTATGATACAAAAATTAAATGGAGGGTATTTTTTTAAACTCAGCATTATATCTACAAGTGTTATGAATTGCACAAGAATTGACTGCAATTCCATTTTGACAGTAATGAAAGTCTAAGGGGAGCTTTTCTGACACAGCTCTCCCCCTCTGGGAAGCAAAAGTTTCTGTAAGTAGTCCAAGCCACACTGTCCAAGCTCTGAAGCTCACAAGCCTGTGATCTGCACAGGCATCACAATCAGAAGTTCAGACAACCAGGAAAGGGTCTTGAAACCGAAATGGCCTTGAGATACAGGGATAAATGCATAAACATAATACAGTTTAGATTCCTTCTATCAACAGAGCTTTCCAATATTCTTTAAAACTTATCTTCATGTTTCTCCCCTCAAAGAATCTGGCCCTGAGCAGTGAACTTTTATTTGTATGCAAAACACCAGTTGGGAAACCTTCAGACCGCGACTGCTATGTCAACAACACTGGTTCACTACTCCCACACATCTCAGCCTGAAATTGTCTGCCTGTGCATTCAGCCATTAGAGCCTGGCCAGTTGCCCACTGCAGCTGAAGAGAGGCAAAAAGAATAGGCAAGTGTAGCCAGATGCTGAAACCCTTATCATGTGGAATAGTTAAGCTGCCTGGCATTTTTAGAAGCACTTATCACTTCTATGAAGGACACGGCTGGATGTGCCTGAAGGCATTTTTATTTAGGGGGCATCTGGTATTTATAATCACTGCTGTGCACCTCTGTAAGAGGCTGGTGACAGTCATAACCTTTCCACAAGTTCCAGCATCACATCATTCACATGAAGGAGATCAAAACTGCAATATACTGGACATTCCACTGCATTTAAACTTGTCTGAGTCTTCCTCAGGAACTGAGACGCAATTTACTGGCAGTAGGAGATCAAAGAAGGATCTGTTGCCAATTTGATACTCTGGAAATATTTAAGATTTCCAAAAAAAAGGACACAATTTCAGAGATACTGCAAAATACGAAAGTTTGACCTCCTCTCCACAGGATCAACTTCATCTGAACCTTTGATCACAACTGGGTTCTACTCCTGACACAGATGGAGCAGAATTCAAGACCTCAGATTCCTGAAACAGGAGACAACCACAGATTTTCACAAGTATTAGCATCAGAGACTCAGTGGCACCTGTAGAGTTAGGGACAGGGGATAAATACCCTCAAAATTTTCTGGCAGGGCCCTGGTGACAGCTGCATTTTTGTCACTAGCCTTCTGCTTCTTGAATGGATCTTTGTTTTGGCCCAAGGACCAGCTACATTTCAAGGCAGTTGTGAGATTCAGAAATCAACTTGGAGCAAATCGTTCTTTTGCCAAAGCCAGCATTAAATTGCCGAAATATAAGAGTTAGAAGCAGTAGATACATGCTTTAAGACATTGGCTAGGTCAGAGGAGCAGACACCACACAGCAAAACACACACAAAAAGGGGGAGGAAGAGGAGGTTCTACGGGAGAAAAGAAGGCCAAACAAACCCATGATCAAGTAAAATAGCAGGAAATGATACTTCTCTCAGGTTGACCCAGGATATGCAGCAAAAAGGAGTGATTAGGACAGAACACATCTTATGGAGGACACCACTGCAACAAAGGCTTGTATTTCAAATACATGCAGTAGAAGCTGCCACAGTGTCAACACACACGAAGACACGCACACAAAAACTCAGGAGGTGTTTTCTGTTCTTAATTCTGGGTCAAGCTCTCACCACTCTAAAAGCAGATACAGTAAAATGCTCCAAGGATTCATATAAAGTTCCCCCTTACCTCTCCATAGATTCTGAAAGTACCAGTGTCCTCCTCAAGTTCAATGGTTGTAACTCCTGGAACCTTTCTGGCTTGTTGTATGTTACTGCCATGCGTTCCTATAGCAAGTCCCATTAAATCTTCTCTGACTACAAACTCCTCATGAAATGCTGCAGCAAGCTGCTTTGTACACTGAAGGGAAAACAAAAACAGACTCATCCACATGCACTCACTGTAATGCACTGCTCTGAGATCAGTTTCAAGCACCAAGAGCCACAAGCTGTGGCTTTACCTCCAAGTGTTTTGTAGCTTCCTCATTTCTGGACATCAGCATGAGTTTGGTGCGAATGCTGCGCAGGTGCATGTCACTGAGGATGTTCACTCTCTTCACTGTTGCTTCACTGGCAGACTACAGGAGAACAGAGAGGGAACCTAAGTTCTGGCTTTGTAAGCAAATCCACATTTAAAGGATCAATCAGGAGCCCACTGAAACTAAGTCATAAACATGATCTCAATTTCCAGAAGTTACACGAACATCGTACTTCCTCAAAACAAAGCATGAGAAATTCAGCACCAACACCAACTATTTGTTCTCACTCACAGCATGTTTTTACATTAAAGATTTTGCTGCTGAATTACATAGTAACCCTCTCCCCTTGATGTTGCCCAAACATCTTTCTACCAGATACATACTTGTTACTGTGTGTGTGAATAAGAGAGTTAAGGAAATAATCAAGGACAACACAATCTTGCAGAGTGAGGTTCAAGTGGATAATATTGAGTAAATGGAGTCCTGAAGAAAAACTAAAGCTGGGACAATCCTATGTAGTAAGAAAACTACCACAGACATCTGTGAACATCTTCCTTCACAGAAGGAAGTGAACAATTCCTTAATGGCTACACTGAAGTGCTGCAGTGGAAACCCAGCTGTGGGTCAAACTGCACAGTGCAATACAGACTCCAGAGTGGAGTGAGATGATTTACCTCTGAACCACCTGCTAAAAATCAGTGAAATGCAACTCACCTGAGAATGACAGAAGTCATACATACAGAGAGACTCAAAGCTGCTTCTAAATTTAGGCTGTATGCATTGGAGCCCTTACCCCCAAAGATTAAACACATCTACTTACATTAAATTTCTCACAATTTACATAGCTTGACAAGTTAAACCGTTTTCCATACACACACACAGCTGGCCATGTATTTCCTATAAATAATATACTGGGAATCCATGCAACATTTACAGAGAAGCAATTGCTTACCAGTATTATTAGTTGAGCAGTTTCAGCATGATAAAAAATTCTACATGCTCCCACTGCTTTCTTGAAATCTTTATGGGCATTTTCATTAGCACACCTAAGGAGACAAAATTATTGTTATTGTAACAAGTTGCATCAAAACTGAACATGTAATAACATGATCAGACCCAAGAACATTCAGTAGTTTATGGCAAGGACTGCTCAGAAACAAGGAAGCTCCCATTCTCAGCAAGGTTCCTGTTTCTCTGTGGCTTCATGATACCACAGTTATCTGGAAAGCCTCAGTAACAGGCTCACTGTGAAGTGAATCACCTGTACAGGCACAAAGTTCCCACCTAAGAATTTGTCTTCTGTCCCCACCCTGAAAGCTCAGCACGACTCCCAGTCATCCCAGTTTCTAAATGAGCTACTGCATCTGTAACCACCCTTAAGGTTCTTCACAGACCTGTAAATCAGCCTCCAAAACAGGAGTCAAGTGGGTTTTTCTCCCCCTTCCATAACGTAAAAGCCTTCCTGAAGTGTGCAGAGCTACTCACGCATCTCTCAGGTCTTCAGGAACATCCACAGTGCACTTGAAGAACGTGTTCTTTTTGACAGTTTTGTTCTGATTCACAGGTCGGAGTCGTTCGTAAGTGACAATTTCATTGTAAGTGGCATCACAAGCAGCGTATTCAATGACGTAAAACTGGGAAAGAGTTTTTTTTAAAAAATAAGAACTTCAGTAAGGAACAACAAATACATAGTAACATTACCAGCATCAGCAAGGAAGCACAAAATCTGAATATATAAACAAAACCCTAAAACAATGACATTTCTACACAAATGAGCCTGGACATATTTCAGCACCCCTGTGCTTCCTCACTGAAGACAGGGCACTGTTATCAGCATAGTCTCAGTGCCCCACAACAGCATCTTGGATTGATTTTTCTCATGCCCATCTCTCTTTCAAATATTTTCATTAGTTCAGTTTAAGTTCCAAAACCCAAAATGTTTACTGGAGCCCCAATTCTAAAAAACACCAAAGAGAATAATTCTTCACAGAAATATCTACTCTGCAACACTAAAACAAACAAGGCAAATCCACTGATTGAATGGGCAAACTACCTGGGAATCATGTAAGACCAAAATCAATGCAAAAATTCAATCTTTTTCATACACACTGCCAGATTTAGGAAGGCAAGAGAACTAAGAAGATTTAAGTTAGCAATAATCTACTCCTACACTTCCACCCAACACATGTAAGTTTAAAGAAGCTTGTGTGCTTGTATCCCTGCAGCCTGGCTCTGTGTAAGGGATGCAGCCTTCTCCTCCCCGATACCAAAATTTCAAACTTCTGTGACATTTAAGAAAAGGCTATTAGTTACAAAAGACAAATTATCATTTAAATCAGTTTGTCTCCTTTTATCTTGATTTCTTAGTGAGCTATTCATTCACAAGGGTCAACAAACAGAATCTTCCTCTGGTAGGTGTTTACTACCACCTTGCCCTTACAGAGCTCAACAAAAGTTGTTATTTGTTGGTAGTTTTTAAACAATATTAGAGATGGGATAATTATTTTTTCTCAACACCATTTCAATTGGTTTTAGGAATCTGATACAGTAGAAGCATCAAAACACAGGACTCTTCCCACTATGAATTTCAATTTTCTTGATGCCATTTCACAAAATAAAGCTTTAATGAGACTGGGTCAAACACTGTCACAGCTCTATACACACAAGTGTCTGAATCTGCAAGTTACTTGGCAGCTGCAAACAACCATTTATTTATGGTAAAATAAAAACTTGACATATGTAAAAGCAAAACAAGCAGTGTCCTTCCTCTACACTCAGTAAACACATACACAGAAACCAACCCACAGCCACCCACAGCAACAGCTACAACAGCAGGCTTAATTTACAAACCATGAACAGGTTTTAACCACAGGTGCTTCACTTCATTTTCAGCACCAAGTTCAATCCACAAAACAGGTTTGTAAGAAATCCTGTCCTGCATGCCTTCAGTCCTTCAAGCAATTAAACTGCAGATAATGGAAGTCACTTGCTCAGCTCTGAGGGCATGACCCTCTGCTGTGCAATGCAGCAAAGGTCATTTCCACAGTGGTTACAACTTGTAATTTTCCTTTGTCATGTTTTTGAATTTGTAGTATTTTATTCAGAGTTTTTTCATGACAAAGAACTTCTATTTACTGTATTTAACATGAAAGCATGAAATCAGTAAGTTTTAAAATCAATTACCTCTCCTTTCATCATTCGAACTTTTGCCAGCCACCAGCCACAAGGTTCTTGGTCATTTGCCCTAGAATAAACCTGGAAATGAAAGCAGTAAGAACCAGCAAAAGTACATACAAACGTAATTCACTTATCTGCATGTATAATGAAGAAAGAACCACACAACTTTTCTAATTTTCATTACAATGGAACAGTATTCTACTCCCATCCTTCCTGCACTACAAGGACTGTAAACAGACTTCCTCTGCATAAATTACTAACAATTCAATGGACATTTTAAAAAAAAAGATAAAACTTTGGCTAAACACTTCTTTGGAGGCAATTCCTCAGTAAATTCAAACATTGTCTTCAAACTGGAAGGCCACACATAGAACTAACTCCATGATTCAGATTTCTGTTTTGTCCTTGGCTTAATAAACTAAGGACCTTGGCTTAATAAACTAAGGACTACTGAAATGAACCAAGTCATCACATGACTACCTATTCCACATTAAAAAACACCACCAAGTTAATGCATGATCACATATAGAACAGAGGACTGCTGAAACCCAGTTTTCTCATCCTTAAGTCTCATTTGCTCCTCATATACTTCTGATAGGCCAAAGTAATTTGCATGCAGACTGAATGAGTTTTACAGCAGCAGGAAGTAGAAAATAACCCTTTACATACAACCTCTAACAAAGGCAACGTATTTCAAATAAAGGAATAGAAAAACCCAGCACCCATGCTACATTTTTCTCTTAGATCCGTTACCCAAAAGTACAACAGTATCCTCAGGAAAGGAAATTCACTATTTCAATTTTAAAGACAAGTACAGAAAAACCCCCAGAAGTTTACTGAATGACTTATGACCTATTTTGGCTTCTAGATTTAATACACCACTCCTATTAACATCCTCTCTCTCTCTGTGTAGAACATCGTAATTCATACAATTTCCTACCAGACTGTACCAGACTTTTCATCTGGGTTAAAACTCTTGTTATTGGAGGAGCTTTATTACGTCTTCATATCAAAAATTTCCAACACTTTACATTCCAGGTCAAAAAAGAAGACTGCCTACATTTTGTGTCAGAATTAAAACCTTCCCAGCTATTTTAAGTTTTAGAGTTCGAAAAAACTTCCACTGGCAGTTTTGGGGGAAAACTGAAATGTCACAGCTTCACTGAAATTCTCATAAACCTAAGTCCAGAGACATGCTCCATTTTAAACCTTCACCTTGGTAATGCCCTTACACCCCTCACCACTGCCTGGAATAGACAATCAGCTCCAGACCAGCACAGCTCACGAGCATTCACTCACCTCCACCTCATCTCCTTCACCGATTTCTTTCTTGATATCAGGGGGTGGTGGTAACCTGACTTCATTGAAGGGCACCTGGCGCTCTGGTTGCCAACTGGAAGTTGAAGAAGCATTACACATTAATTCTCAAATTTTCCTACTGGTTTTGCAGTTTTAATTTTGGAATTCTGAGTTTCATTAAAATTCATTCTCTGCATATAATGAGGTGTGTTTCCTCACTGCTAGAAAGCAAACCTTGTAAGCAGAGGAACAACAATCATGGCAAGACAAAAGTAGTATCTGGGAAGATATTTAACTATAACATTTTTAAATTAACTGAAAAATTTAATTAATGGCTTTTATAAAACCCAGTGAAAGATACTATATGATGCAGTTAATATTCCTACTGCTCAAGTCATAAAGCCCTTATACAGATTTAAGCTCAGCTTTGCAGTCCACTATGGGATTCATCCGTTTCTCCACCCCATATTTAACATTTCAGCTGCTTACCACCAAAATCTGACTCCAGTCTTTAACAAAACTTTCCTGCAAACTTGCTGATGTTCCCCAGTAACAGATTCAGACCAAAACATATCTTTTTATCTGCTTATCAATACCAATTATTTCTAGGCATACAAAACAAAGGTTTACTTTCTTGTACAACAAGGCTACTTGTTTTACTATAGTTGGCTGTACAAAAGTGTTTTATTTGCAGAAGTGTACGTTTCCAGTGCATTTTATGAAGACTACTGGAGCAATTAAACCCATTGTGTTCTCCTGAAATTCCTTCTCCTTCTATTCTGTGAATGTCATAGAATGCCATCAGCTGTTCCTCACTCTAAGCCAGAAATCCGACTAAAGACTACAAAGATTGAAATAAAACCAAGACCCTCCAAGAAAACTTATTAATTTAGAATATCTGAGGGACTTTTAATGGCATCTGTCAAAGCACTGCAATGTCCATAATTTCTGCCCATCTGATTTACATCAGATACCAAGAGAATCAGAACCAACCATCTTGGAACAGTAAGCATTACTGCAAGTCATTTGCTTTGCTGACTTTTAATCACCTGCAGACCTGTCCTACATTAGTAGAACAAGCCTGAACACAAGGAGAAAAGGGCACTTCTGTAACTTCTTAGATGAGAAGATGGATACATTTACATGTTTGCTCTGAAACAACAGCTTACACTCAAGTACTTGACTTAATAAAGATGTATCATATAGTTTTAATCTAGACATTATAATAAACTTTTTCTTTTAATTATAGTTTGAAAAGCAATAAAAATGCATGAATATTATTACTGAGGTTCTGTAACACATCCAGAGAAGGACAAGGAAGCTGGTGAAGAGTCTGGGCCATAGATCTGATGAGGAGCAGCTGACAGATATGGGAGCTGGGGTTGGCCTGGGGAAAAGGAAGCTCAGAGGGACCTGAAAAGAAACGGTGTCAAGCTGTGCCAGGGAGGTTTAGACTGATAGTAGGAAAAACTTCTTCACTAAAAGGGTGGTCAGACATTGGAATGGCCTGCCCAGAAAGGTGGTGGAATCCCTATTCCCAGAGGTGTTCCAAGGGCACGAGGATGTGGCACTTCCATAGCGGTGAACACCGAGGTGCAGGGCTAACAGCTGGACTTGATCTCAGAGGACCCAGTGTCAGCCTTTCCAGCCCTGAGGAGTCTATGACATGGACAGCTTTTGTTTAGGTTGGAAGGTATTTCAGCCACAAAACGTTAATTAAATCACATTCTATTTCTGAGAAATGGTGAAGGGGGCTGGAAAAAAAATTTAGTTGCAATTAAATTGTCCTTGCTGCAAATATAGCAGTTACTAATCTCATGGTTTGGGCTTTTCCTTCCCCTCCCTGCCACTGGAGGAAGTGCACAGTGGAAGAGTGACCTTTTACAGAAGGCTCAACTCTCAGAATATGAGTCCAAGTTTTGATGGCAAAACTTTTTAAGTCCAGAACTGGAGCATCTCACTGGTGAAATGCAAACCAAGATGTTTCAAGAAATTACTTGTGATGGGTTACAAACTACCTACTAAGACAATCTGACAGAACTGATGCCTAAGCTACAGGGCACAAATCACAAAAAAGGGAGGTTCTTGCTTCTTACAACACAGAAGCCTCTCCTTCAACACAGCTGCTTCAAACTCCAGTGAGCCTCTATGAAACTGTACCTCAAGACCCAATTTTCCATCTAACAGTAATAAAAGTTTCCAGGTCCTGAAGTCTCTGCATTCATTCCTTGCCTCCTTACCCTCAGAAAATGTCTTCTAAAAGAATTAAGGCTACCTGCCCAGAGACTGAGTGTTGCTATGGCCACAAAATCATCACTAGCAGTCTGTGCTGGTACACTTAACTTTGGGAACCTCACAATAGCTGTAGATAAAGATTGGCTAACAATAGCAGAAAATGCAAAGTGACAGTTCAGATTGCCTATTGTGGAGTAGATGTGTGTATTTGTTAGTGATAATCACTATCACAACACTGATGCTCTCAGCACAGGACACTCCTGCCAATTTTGGTTCCACTAAAGCCCTTATGAATTTAACTCTAAAAAGCATACGAATTGATCAGATTTACGTCACAGAATAATTTGACTGTGTACACACTTCCTGATCAGATGTATTTTTAGTCAACAGAACACTCTACATATGCTGCAGCCCATCTTTTTTGAAACATGGCTGCTGCTGCCAGACTTTCTTTAGAACACATGGATGATATGGATATTAAACTCTAGAAATGCATTTGCCAACAATTCAATTCCTGCTGTGAACCCCTGGCACTTCCTTTAGCTTACTTGGTTTCTGACATCAAAGTATATGTTTTAAATGTAAAGTGAAGTAATTACTTCTCTTCAGAAAGTAATATGAATGTTGAAGATGAAATTCATTATTTGTCACATCTTCTTAAGACCACAGATAGAATGAAGGGTTTAACTTTTTGTTTGTTGGGTTTTGGGGTGGAGGTATGAAAATCTAGGAGATAGTAACAGGTTCCATAACCACCTCTGTGTTAATATACATTATGGTTGCCATCTCATCTTCTGTCTTCATAAAAGAAGGACTAGAAAACATAGGTCAGAAAGAAACAAACACTGGGTTTTGCAGGGTAAACCCCAGGATTACTTATGTCCCCCTCAAGGGTTTCTTTTTACACAGTATATATATGTACACACACATACACACCTGGGATTATGTCAGCAGGATTACAGATACTGTTTATAAAGACACACTTGCACACTCCCTAGCATTACCTTTATTACCCAGCAATCTTTCTTCAAGAAAAGCTCAAAGACTAATCTACAGGTGAGAGCTGGCAGAGGTTGTAACAATTTTCACATCAAAGGGTGAAACATTTTATAGGATCTCCACCTAGTAACTGGAAGGGAAACAGGAAAGAGGATGCAGCTCACAGAGTATTTAGAATTAGCACTGGAATCTCCCAGGTAATCCACAGTGTTATCAGTCAGAATGCTGAACAACAGGTACTCATTTGTACTTTACCAACCCATGGATTATCCCTGGCTAGCCACTACAAGCTCCCAGCAGCACTGCTATATTTATATATTAAATGAAATGGGCCTCATGGATAATTATTTTTCAAGACCTGCTAACAGATTTGCATCTTTTTCCACTCAAAAACAATAGGTCTTTTGACTGGATATATATGTATATTTATCTTTCTAATAGTTAAGAGAAAAAAAATGCCATCAGGATATTTTTACTTGTCTCTGGTTGAGAATACTGATCACCATTCCAGAGAGCAGACACAGAATTGATCATCTGACTACCTTGGTATTTTTCATCTTTTCCTGCTTTTCTGTAAGAGTATCAAGCCTGTGCCACTGATTCCTATGTTAATTACATTTGGCTGTCACATCTATGGGAATCACTAAAGATACCAAAGAATGTACAGGACTGTGTAACTGATGAACTGAATTCTGATACAGATTCAAGAAGGCAGTTCATAGAAGCTGAACAGAATACTAAGCCCGTATTTCTAAACTATATCTAATAAAATCTGCTTTCTCTTAAAGGCAAAAGAATTAAACAAAAAAAGAAAAAAAACAGCAAAACCACAAAACTGAAATAACCTAATATTCAAATAACTGTTTTAAAAATAAAGTACTTACTTGTTTTCAAATACAACTGTGAGGGAGTCCTCATGAACATCTTTGATAAATCCCTAAAACAAAAACATTTCTGTTACAAGAATGCATGTGAAATCAAAAAGGCAGCAAATTCAATACAGCCTGAACCTGAGCCAAGACCACCACTAATACTGAGGTTCCAATCTCAGAAAGCTCCAAGACACACTCCCAGCTCTTAGCACGAGGTTGCTGATATTCTTAGCTGGCTATTCCAAGAGGTGCAGAGCACAGCTCTCAATGTTCCGAATGACTGCTAAAACTCACCAGCTTTTACAACTGAACTCACTGCCAAGAGTTTCTATCTCTGCTCACAAGTGTGTACAGGAGTTTTACAGGAACAAAATGAGAGAGATCCAGGAAAGGGCAGTTATTCCAATAGCTATTCAAATAGTGCATTGCACTATTTGCTTCACTGGTGTTCCTCCCAACACAAACTGAATCCTAAACAACTGTCCCCCTGAACAGTCTGGCAGCCAGTTTCAATCACATTTGGCAGTAGAGGCTGCCACACAGCCAGTTATGGTATCATCTTTCAGGTACTAAATTGGGGACTAGATGAGGCCAAATGCCTGTAGGACCTCCCAGGAAAACAAAAAGAATACAGTATTTCATGGATTTTTTTGTGCTTACATTTAGGAAGCATTGGGGCATTCATTACCAAAAACTTGAAGACAAAGACCAACCTCACAGAACAGTTATACCCAAGTACCCATGCAGAAATTAAACTGCTACACCTCTTGGTTTAAGAAGGATAAGCATGCTAACAAAAAAATAAGAGCACTACTCCTGCCTTTGCTCCAGCCTGGTATTTGCCCATTGCCCAAGCAGAGATGGTCAAGGAGGACCCTGCAATTTTAAAGGAGTAAGAAAGCTGCACAGCTATGCTAAGAGAGAGAAGTTCCAGGAAATCTGCTGAATGGATTATACCCATTTAAGAAACTGCCAACTGAGGAGGATGAAGAACATACCAGCTGTGCAAGGAGCAACCAGCCCACTGAGGTATTATGTGTCAGCTCAGGGAAAGATAAATTTTGACACAGTCGATCTCTCCATGTAATGACAGACAGTAAAGGAGCCCACACTGACAGCTGGCTGCAAAGGGCCCATAAAAACTAATCTCCTTTTACCTGAGCTCACACTCGGCCAATGCTCTGAAAGCGTTTGCTCAAAACCTGCTTTTCTGCTCCCTGAGCTTCCCTCAAACCCATCTATCAGCAATACAAAAGACTGGTTCTAGCAGAAAGCACACTGGCAACCCTCAACAAAGGAGGTCACCAGAAATCATCTTGTTGAACCACCCAGTGTGCTCCTAATAAAATAAACCCTCTCAAAGGCCATCCTGCCACTGCTAGAGAAGGCAGGCAAATCTCCTTCTCTGAAAGGTAAGCAAGTGAAATAGTTGAGAGTAAAATATACCCAGAACCAGGGACTTTCAGTTTCAAGGAAACTGGATGGGAGTATAAAGTTATGTCTGTTTAAAGATGCAAAGAACATATAAAATTTTAGTGCATAAAGTATGGGTATGCCAGCAACTAGGAAGAGCTAAAGCAGAACTTCTACCTAATTTATGCTAGCAACAGTTGCCTTAAACATACCCCAGCACAGGGACAAATTAACATGGCATATGGTGCAGGAAATAGGAGTTTCTCTACTACAATTCATCCAAACTCTATACAGGGACAAAACACTGAAGTCACAGCACTGAGAACCAACTTCATGCAGTCCAGCATTCTGCTACATGACAACTTATCACAAAACAGCAGTATTTACAGGGAGAGATTAACTCCCTGCTAGAGACAGCCATTTATTTGCATTCCAAGAGTCTGTGATTCAATACTAGTCTCTGCCTCATTATGATACTTTATTTCATAGCTGAACCTAGTTTTTTATTCCTGTTGTGTTCTCACAGTACTCAGTATGTTTCTAAGGACAGCCTATAAAAGCTAAAGATTATTCTGCAGAATTGAATTCAGTTCTTTCCTTTGCTGAAAAGCACAACTTCAGAATCGAGATTCCAATTCAGGTACCACAAACATCTGATTAACACTCAGAACTCAGTGCTCTGTCGAGTTAAGAAAGTCATGAATCCACTGACTACACATTTCATTAATAAGACAAAAGAAGTGCAAAAAGGAATCCAACTGCACTGACTTTTGGGGATTTAAGATAATTAGTCCATTAGCATTACCAGGTGAAGTGTGGGTTTCTGTGTAAGGTACAGCCAGGTTTAATAGTCATAACCACAAGGTCCCACTGAAGAATGCCAAAGCTGAAGTGGAACAGTAATGCAGAGATATGGCTCCCAGCAGACCAACAGCTGACACTGCATAAACGTCAGCTGCATAAACAGAAACATGGGACAATTTTCAATAAAATCTAAAGTACAAATTCCAAAAAAGAGTCTGTACATTTTATAACACCATGTGGGTTTCAGGAACTCCTTCACGGAAGGAAGTCTTTCAGTTCAAAGTGCGCACACTGCTCTTCCCTCCCACAGGAGAATGTTATGCAGACTCACTGCTGGCAGACACGTAGGCAGCAACTGCCTTGGAATTACCTGCACAGCTTTTTCACTTGGTATTCCAAACTCTTTTACTCGCTAATATAATCAAGCATAACATCTACCAAGTATGCACTTCAGGTCACAAATGCACGTATGTAAAGTATCAAATAAAATTACCTAACTATTAAATAATTTTATTGTTGTGAGGCCTGAAAAGAATCTGATTAGAGTCTAACTGTATACAATTACTTCTGACTATTATCAATTTCTCTACAGGATGTGAGAATGAGATCACATTTACAGCCACTGAAGCACAGCAGTCTATGAGGTATTATGGGCTGTATGGTCCATTTGTAATAAAACTAGAAATAATGAGAATTAAATTGGACTCTTAAATAGTTTTCTAAGAAATTATTTCATTACTGTCAAGAAGGACGTCAAAAGTATCATTAGAACATTTTCTGAAAACAAAACTTCCTGTGTTTGACTTTCCTATCTTCAACTCCGCCTAGACACATTATCAGCTGTCACTTACAACTTCCAGATAAAACCAGAAAGAGATTTCATGCATGTCAGGATGAGATTTAGTGTAGTTTTTAAAGAAGTCTTCATAGAGCCTATGATACTTAAATTTAAAAAAAAAGTTTTTACAAAAAACCCTGTGACATTAGGGTATTTTGGTATTTCACAATACAAAACACACTCTATAGTAAATCCAATAAAGTCACTAGGATTTCTCCAGAAGGGGTGTGATGAGCATGAAACAGAAAACTAAATAACCTGGTTTTCAATTAGGGAGTTTTAAAGGAGTTCTTTATTTGCGAGGTAACCTATATAAATAGATTTGCACCAGTGATGCCTGATACTGTATCAAAAACATTCTCTACTGAATTAAGTAATGATCCGTCACCTTAACTTTTGCTCTAATGAACAATGTACTCCATTACTGAAATTTAATTTAGCAGTGTTGCCTAAGACGGATAATGCCAGTTTCTAAATTTGAAGAGTTCTATGTTCCTAACATACCATTCCACGTATGAGGAAGATGAGGTGCTGAGGCAGAGCTAACAGACCACCAAACACATCATCAATAAATAGAGTGGCATCAAAAGGAGTGAGGCATTGCAGTATCAGCAAGCGAGCTTACACATAACTTTGTGTGTGTTTTATACCACACACAAATCTGCAGAGGGCAAGGGGGAAGAAAAACTGACATGACTTCATGTCAGAGCTCTGATCTGGCCTATCCAGATATGAGTGTCAGTCACTGCGTTTGTGCTGTGAGCTGGATCCCTGGCAGTCCATGTATGCCCTGTCTGCAGCAGCTCTGCTCTGCAGGAGCAGGAGACTGTACTGTACTATGGGCTATTAATGTCCTGCTGGCTCCGCTGGCTCCACGGGCTCATGGGCTCAGACCTGTCTCTGCCACTCACTTGGCAGGAGCTGAGCTCCCAACACCAGCACATGCAGAGGGACAGCACGGGAGACCCAGGGAATCTAACTTGGGGCTGGACAGAGTGTGCAGGAAACTCTCAACCAGTCATTTGCACCAAAATCACTGCAGCTGAGACTCCCTCATTTCATAACAGACACCCACACACACTCTTTCCCTTTTACCTGGGTTTTGCTCATGGATTTAGGATTAGCATCTGCTGATAACATAAACGGATCAAGACATACTGAAGTGCCCTCACAGTGAACTGTATATCTGTGTATGTTTATATGCACAAACACAAAATTTTTTTTTAATTCAATTCCAGGCAAAGTCACAAAATTTGCAAAATAGATGCAATTCAAGTTCCCTCCATATCCTACTTTCTCTAAGTTTATCTGACCCCCAAGTAGGATGATCCAATCTAAAAACGAGGTGCTGTCAGTTTAGCTGCAAACTTTCTTTCCAGGGACAGCCACTGTGCTAGCCTTTGAGTAACACATACCTGCACACTAAAACTGTATTAATATCACCTTACCCACTGCTGAGCCAATTTCAAACAGCAAACACTTCGGCATCTGGTACCATGGACTCTTTCTGAACCAGTGACATAAAGGTCAAGCAGCCTATATCCAATTACCAAACCTTTCACTCCTTTTCAGATGCAAGAACCCTTGGTGTTTCTAACTAACAGTGAAACACAACAGTTTGTGTAACAAACACAAGAAATAATTATTGCTAAAGGATGTATCTCATGCTGAGCCCCGAAACGAAAAACAAAGAAAATAAAGCAAACAAAAGAAACTTGTAACTAATCAAACCACTCGATAAGAAAGACTGAACTTGGTATTATTTTCATTATAAGTGATTAGCTGCACCTGTTTCTACAAGGAACTGATAAAAGCAAGCAGCTGTGGCTTACTGCAAACCACAAACACTGCAAGCTGCTATCAGGAAAGAAAAATATCCTGAACTATCACACCAGTTTTAGCAAGCACAGTTTAATTTATGACATTACTGCTTACTTCCATCCACAATCACAATTACGTGTAAATTCAAGGGTTGTTCTGACAGTCGTGCAAGAGCCTCAGCACTGAATTTGGGCTTACTCACCGATGTCTCAATGACTCATTTCTTACGCTGGTTTCTTTATATGCATCCTCCAAAAGAGCAAAACTTCTGGAAAATACCCTCCCTGATCATGTACCTCAGCAATCAATAACCATTCCCTCTTGCATCTCCCTTCTATTAGCCTAAAAGGCTCAAGTAAACAGCTCACCAACAGCAACTACAGCTACTTCTTGCAAGACAATACACAACTTTCAACTTATCAGGAACAACTTAAAAATGTCTAAAATTTCCCACCCATACAGATGTAGGGCTGGATATAATAAAAAATGGTGACAACTACAACACAGTTAAGATCTTCAAAGAAACAGTTACAGTTTCCTGGTGTAGTAACTGGGTATGAATAGTGTGTGAGCTACACTTCTAATGACAAATATTTTAATAACCATCAAGCTAAAAACCACTCAGAGCAACTCAAGTTGTTTGCAAAGCCACTAATTAAAAATGATAAGAAAAATTTAAAAAATAATTGTATTTTTATTGATGCATAAATCTTCACTCCCACAGAGTTGCTCATCAAGCTTTGGCTCTACATGTGGAGAAATGGTGTGTTACTTGTCATTCATCATTTTTTCCCCTTAGTAATATTTTGGCTTATGTCTGCCTTGAGGCCAATGCCAACTCCTGCTACCAGCATTTTGCTTAGTCCTGTTACCAGAAAACTGCACCTCTTGAGAGAGGAACAGGCCAACAAGGAAACACTTCAGAACCTGCAAATTACGGGTTGAGTTCCATTTTAATTCATGGGGTTTTTTTTCCCTTGCATAATCTAAACAGCTACTACTGTAGAACTTAAAGAACACAAGAGCCTGCAGCACAGCAGAGACCATTTTCCAGCACAGCTAAGTCCCTACAAGGAAGAACACACTGGATCTTCCAGAGTTGTTCAAATGTCACTGACAGACTCAGTCAGAGGAACTGATCTGATGTTCAATTTATGTACTTTGGTCTTACTGTAAGGCTCAACCTATTTCAGGGAAGCTCACGTGGGAAATCATGAATTCTGGGCATCACCAGGGCTCTTAATCTGCATACAAGTGAGCACATAAAGGCTCATGGACATACTGAGTAAAACTGAAGTTTTTGTCTGTTCTTCCAAGACCCTCCACAACTGGCAGGTCCAGAGATAATGGCACAAATGGGAACACAGGAATTTCTGTATCAATGTCAGGAAACTATTTTTTTTTTTTTTTACTGTGAGAGTGACTGAGCAGAAACACAGGCTGTTTGGGAGGTTGTAGAGTTTCCATCCTCAGAGATACCCAAAAGCCATCTGGACATGGGCAACTGGCTCTATGTGGCCTCACATGAGCAGAGATAGGAACCAGGTGAACTGCCACAGTCTCTGCCAGGCTCAGCCAAGTGTGAATCTGTGAATTACTTCATCATCCTAATGACACAGTGAACCATCATCCTGAAAACACTGCAGGCAAGCCAAGACAAGGTTGGGAATATTGAGCTTTCACTCTCTTCAACACATTCAGAAACCAAAGAAATCCAGGTGTTTTTGACCATTCTATACATAAAAAAGGTCTATTCTAATGTCTCAAAGACAAAAACCTTCCTAGCATCTAGTCTTCACCCAGAAAGCATCAACTTTTCTGCTCTCAGGATGCCCTCAGCACACCTTTAATACATGCAAACCCATAACCAGTAGTTTTCAGCAACCCTGTCTATTCTCCCCTGTTCCACAGCACAAATCCCCCACTTTTTTCAAAAGCCCACAACTATTTCAAGCCCCATCAGTGCCATCTGTTCTCCAAAGACAAATGGGTGCTCAAAATTATGACATATGCAAAGTCTTCTAAGCTGCAGGAAGTGGCTAAACACTGACTCTGCTGTGTAATGGTTGAGAACCTGGCATAAAATATACACTAAATGCTGTCATGCTCTCCAGACTGTATTAGTTCTTTAAAGCAAATGGAAAAAACAGAAACCACAAATTAGTTTGTTGATTTAGATATATAAGTCGAAAATTAGATCATAATATGCTTTCTCTTATATATTTTTTTTAAATTACCTTGGGATTTACCATAATAATCCACTGACACATGAAAACTCAAAATGCTTTTCATGATGCATAAATTTTAATAAAGAATATTAATCTTCCCATGCTAATTTATTGCAACCATAGGGTATACATATCATGCATGGTCTTCCTGCACTTAGGAAACTGAAGAGCAATTATTACAGGAACTAAAGAAACTTTGTAATAAAAAGTACCATTTACCATAGTCATACCTCCAGTAAGTACTGAAAACCCACTATAATGCTCCAACAGATTTAACCACATTTGTTCTACTGCAGCTAAGTTGCAGATCATAGTAACAATTCATTAAAAGAAAATCTCTCATGTTATTGTTTACATAATTATTTTGGTTTTTATCTCTGTTGGCATAGCAGGATCTTCCTGATCTCATTTATCTGGGGTTATGCTGTGCTTACCAACCCAGATTCAGACTCTTCTAAAGGCAAACCTCAAATCTCATCCCATCTTACAAATTCTGCTTTTTCTCTTCAGAAAACTTTTGCCACCTTCCATGAAGTGTCATACAGCTTAGAAAATATGAGCCTCTTGTCATTATCTTGCAATGATCAATGCTACTGGTGCCCAAAATAGGACACTTCCTAAAAGAGACTGACACACCTCTTTGCTTTAGGTCACTTTAAACAGCAGGTGACCTAGGAGCGTTACCTAGTTCCAAAATAAATGCAAAATCTCTGCCTTTCTCAAGTGTAAGACTCACAAAATGGAGTCACTGACATACACACTTGACTGCATTTAGCTCACAAGAATAATCTTTTAGAATTGTGTTTGTTTGATTTGGCTTGGGTCTTTTTTTACAGGGGTTGTGTGTTTTTTCCTCCTCCCCATTAACAGTGGATTACTCTGAGTTGGGGCTTTGATCACTGTGCATCCAATCATTTTAACCTGCCTTCATCCACTATGGAGATGCCATCACTGAACTTAATCCCCACTTCATTGCTCTCAAAGCCATTACGCCATTTTTAATTAAAACTTCTGCTTTTTAAAGTCACTGTTCACAGGGCTAGAACACATGATGGTGCTAATCCAAGGCTGATAATTCTCACTGATTTAGGAGATATCATACTTGCAGATTTTAAAACAGGCTTATTGTAGCAAATTCTGTGCACACAGATCCCTTCAGTCCAAAAATTCAGCACACCTCATATTCCCATGTGTCTGACATTCCTCTTAAGCAGAAGAGCAACTGATCCATCATTGGGAAAGTTGTCAAAGATCACAAGGTATAAAATGGAAAGCTAAGAAAAGTGTTTCTAAATTCTGGGCTTCTTAATGCTTAGGAGAAGAAAAAATCAATTCTATTTAGAAGCATCCTGTTCTAGACGGAAATGATTCTGACGTGGGTTTCTGTGTGATACTTCAGGTTCAACAAAAAAATTATCCACTGTATAAAATTTATTATCTGCTTATTTTGGTAAAAAATTCAGACGATTTCCTACTAGGGATGCAGTTTATCTCACTGCATTCTTTCCTCATAAGGGTATCTCCCATTTGTCTTGGCCAGTTGAAAGAACTAACTCCTGAAGTCAGCTGGTTACAATCCCTTACACCCAACTGCCTCCACATACTGTACAGTCACCACATGATTCCCAAGCCAAATCCACAGCTGCACACAGGAAACTCTGAAGGGGGGAGGGGGAATCAAAAGGGCCAGCCCCACACCAAGTGCAGTACTGCCTGTGCAATGCCACACTGTGCATGTGGTTAGGCACAATAGCTAAAGAGAGTCCCGAGATTAAATCCTCCCAGATCACAGCCACGCTGTATGCTCACAATACTGGCTGGAATCAGCCCTTCTCGAGAGGAAGACAGGAGCCTACTGCCATAAAAAGAGCTGGGATTCTTAAACATCTGAAGCCAGGCTTAGGGGAAAATGACTGACAGGCAACAGCTGAGAGTATTCTGCATTGATCCTGTACCATCCTGACATTCCAGGAAGGGTGATGGTGAAGGAAGATTTCTGAAGGCATAAATAAACTCGAAATCTTTAAAAAAATTATTTAAAATATTTAAAAATCATTATTACCGTCCCGGTTCACCCCATCCCACCCAAAAGCCTCTGCATCTTCCAACACCAATCCCCCCGCACGCCCACCCACCCTTCCCCAAATGAAGGCTCAGGGAATCCCCGCGCCGCGCATCTGCTCCCCCCGGCCCCGCCAGCGCTCTGCCTTCCCCACACACGAACCTCCCCAGCGCGCAGCCCTCAGCAGCCTCGTCACCGCCGCCCCCCCGCCGCCGCCGCCGCCGCGGCCGCCGCCCCGCTCCGCTCCATCCCCGCCGTCCCCGGCCCCGCACCTCCCGCACCCCGGCACCTTCCCCGCTCACCGTCCCCTCCCCCGCGGCCCTTCGGCCCCGGCCCCGCCGGGCGCGGAGCCGCCCGCGCCGCCCCCGCCGCCGGTACCTTGTAGAAGGCCCCGTTGGAGCCGCGCACTTCCACCGTCAGCTCCTCCATGTTGGGGCCGCAAAGGACGCCGGGACGAGCTTCTAGAAACTGTCACCGCGGGGGGAGAGCGCGGCACCCGCCCCCTCCGCCCGCCGGGCCGCGCCTCCGGCCCCTCCTGCTGCTCCGGGCGGGCCGGCACCGCCGGAGCGGAGCGGGGTGGGGCAGGGCGGGCGCTGCGGGGAGGGTTCCCCGCCGCCGGCGGAGCGGGGCGGTCCCTGCGGGACGGGCTCCCGGGAAGGGCTCCCCGCCGTTATCTCCCCGCCCGCCGGCGCGGGGCTGAGGGGGGAGCGCGGGGCGCGGCTGCGTGCGGGGACAATGCGGTGCGGGCACGGCACGGTGCGGGCCGGGCCGCGCTTTGCAATGAACGCCGCTCAGAAGGCCGCGCCCGAGGGGACTCCTTCGGCTCCAGAGCCGCCGCCCCGGCCTGTTAAGATGGTGCCCGGCGTCCAGCGCCCGGCTCGGCTTTGTCCCTCACGGAGCGCCCTGCCCCGCCCTGCTCACCCTGCCGGGACTGCCCTGCCTGCCTGCCTTCCCCGTGCGATGCTGCCGACAGAAATAATAAAAACTAAAAAATGTCTGTGGTGTGCTGGCCCTCACAACACACTGGGACGCGAATTGTGCTGTGAGCTGGATGCTCACATAAGCTTAGTCATGCACAGCCTGATGAACGGCCTGTATCTGTGCCAAAGCCACGTGTTTTTGCAATAGTTTTAAATACAGAGCCACACAATCATCCGGGTTGGGAGACACCTTTAAGATAATGAAGTTCAACCATCAACCCAGCACTACCACTGTAACCCCTAAACCACATCACCCAGAGCCACATCCAAATACCTCTTAAACGCCTCCAGCGATGATGAACAGCAGCTCCTTGGATCATTATTCCAGTGCCTGACTGTCCTAACCGTGATATTTTTTTTCTGATATCTAATCTGAATCTCCCGTCTCAGCCTAGGGCCATTTCAATAGCAATGCTTTCAAATGCTCCTTCTGCTGATCTTTCCCATTGGGCATCAGACCTAAATGACCAGGAGACCATTACGATATTTTACCCATTAGGTGTTTTTATTTTTAGTTTCTTCATGTTAATCTTGCTTTTGTGCCAGTTGTAACCGTGTCTGTTAGACGGGTGAGGATTTTGGACATAAAGGCCAAAAAGTGTTGAGAAATCTGTCTACTGGATAAGGAGGTGCAAATGCTCAAAATTGTCAAAGAATGTGTAGCAGTGCCACTTGGGGACATGGTTTAGTGATGAACAAGGCAGTGCTGGGTTGATGGTTTGACATGACGATCTTGGAGGTCTTTTTCAATCTCAGCATTTCTATGATTCTGTGATCCTGATGTGCAGTGAAGGAAAGATATGGGTTCAACAGCATGGACGTTTTTTTTCCATGCTGTGTGCATGAATATTCCTAATCTTGCATAATATTTATTCCACATAAATTTTGGAGGGTGCCTTTTATTCTAATTTTTTTTTAATCTTTATAAATTACCCACAATTTATTCTGTCTATGGTGCCAAGGCCACACATGGGCAAGAGAGCCCTTCTTGTAAAAAGGTGCCTTCTTTCCTGTTGGCAGAGGCCACTCAGGATTTTCCAGGATAAAGGAACAGGTCATATGAAGCAAACAGTTGTGCTACAAAAATTCTATGCCAAAAGTTTTCATTGCCCCAAGACTGAATAGACTGAGGTTTGTTTATTTGGCTACCAAGACACAGAGTCTCAATGTCAAGTGCTAAAAAATGGTCTCTGGGGTTTAAAAAAACCCAAACCAGTAATAAACTATGCATGAGCTGCTGTCCTTAGGAATAAAAACAGGACACGGATAAAAAAAATACTCCAGAACTGTATGAGGTGCCTGGGTGTCCACATTTGCAGAACTGGGGGACAGTTCTGGGCTTCAATGATAAGGAGGACTAGCTTGAGCAAATGCAATCTGCATCTGAATTTGCCTGATAAAGTTTGTTTTTCTGGAAGTGTGAGGATGATAGTGGTTAAAGAGACAGGGTTGTTTACATGTTAATTTTGAGGCCTGCTGTGTCTTGGTTAAATGGGGGTAGAAAAGGGCTTTAGCAGGTTGTGGGCCATAATAATTTGCAACACATCAGCCAGAATGTAGATGATGAATCTAAGTTTAGTTTTCACTGAATGTAAATGATGAGTTATTACTAAATTAAATTGCTTTAAACATCTAATGAAATAGGAAAAGGGAGGATCCAGATTCAAGAACTCAAGAATTTCTCTGATAGTAGCTACTTAATTTCTTTCTTCATGAGACTTTGCAAGGTTTCATTTTCATTTCATTTTTATCTTTCATTTTGCAACACCCACAGTGAAACTTCCACTTTCATTTCCTAGAGCTGTTGTGGTGAAGGTGATACTTTGGGTAAATTTGTTGAACCATTCTCTGTCCTCTCTGAAAATTCCACAGCTCAGGAGGCAGAGCAAGCTGCATCATGCCAGAAGGACACTAAGTCAAAAGTTGCAGGATTCTGAATCCTTGGGACCATTGGTTGGAAAGAGCAGAAAAAGGGTTCCCTTATTTGAGTGAGTAAAATGAAGGGTGAAGCATTAAACACTGAAGGATTAGGATATTGTCTTCAAATACATCAAGGCACACAGAGGGGATAATGATCCATGAGAGACTGAGGCTGTAAAAGACAGAAAACGTGACCAGCAAAAAGAGTCCCCAAAAGGTATAGACTGACCGTTAATCAACTTAATTTGGAAAGAAGTTTACAATGGGAGGTTGAAAAAGTTTCTGGAACAGCCTTTCAAAATGAATTAATGAAAGTTAGTAACATCTATCTACTTTATTTAGGATGAAAAAAGCATTTATGATGGTGATACAGCATGAGCAATATAAACCACATTTTCAAGAGAGAAAACTTTGCAAGTATTGATTTCAACATATAAATAACCAACTTACTCTCCTATCCTTCCAAATGGCATTTTCTAAAATTCAGGAAGTATATGGACATACTAGAGAGAGGCTAGAAAAAAGCCATAAAACCACTGAAAATGCAACTCACAGTGAAACAGTATCATAGCAGAGTTGTCATATTTTGAAAAACTGATTTTTGTCCAAAACTGCAAGTAGGAAATCCAGGTGGGAAAAATATACAGGCCTTTTTAGATTCCTATCACTATTGATTTTTCAATCAATATTGAGTATGCTCTAGCTCATACATGAATTAATGGAGTCATCTGTGTAACTGAAGGTCACAATGGAATTGTCATTCAGGGATCTTCTGACATCAGACTCCGTTAATGTTTACCTCAGCCAAAAGCAGAAAAATTTTAGCTATTTTCAAAGACTTGGGCAAGAGTGAGACAACTGAAATCAACAACATAACTGTCTAGAATAGGGATCTCTTAAAGTAATATTAATTGTGAAAAGAGGCATAAACAGTGAGATTCCTATTATGCTACTAATAGGCTGAAAATTTGTTTGAAAAAAATGATGTAATTTTAAACTATCAGTTATTTTGCTGCCAAATAACTTGAGTGCCTTTTCTGATACAGAACAAGAGTAATTTCTCCGTTTTTCTGAGCACATTTCCTACCTTTCACTAAAATAAAAACCCAGAAGCACTTTCTTAGGATATTTTGTTTAAAAAACCAGGCAAAACCCAAGGTCAACCCAACTAAATTCAGACTTAGACTCTTACAATGTAACAACCTGGGTCTTACAGTCCATTCAGTGAAGTGCTGACACTTAGCAACTCATGCCATAAAAATCAAAATAATGATAAAAAATTAATCTAGCTTTGCCTTTAAGTGGGTAGAAACCTTTCGGGTTCCATTGCTCATTCTGAAATTTTGGCAGAAGGCTGATGACTGTGAGAGACATCCAACCTTAGCAGAAGTTTAGGAAACAGGGAGACTGAGATGCTCTGTAAATTACTATGTATCATTAATTCTTAGTGGAGACAAATGACACAGGTAGATATTTGAAAGATACGAGATAAAATCATATTGGCCTCATGTCTTACCAAATGACAAAACCACATTAGAACCCAGCAAAAGTCTTGGAGAAGTCCTTTTGAAAAATTACCTGCTTCCAAGTTTGCTCATTTATGTGTATCTTCTCTTTGTTCTACGAATTATTCTTGGGTGGCAGAAAAAAGTCTGTGAAACTTGTAAAATTACTTCCAGTAAACCTGTGCAAGTAGAGCAGAGGATGTGATATCTTGTGGTAGAATACTGGTATAAAGACATATGGCCTCAATACAGGTCGTCCTGTTGGGCTTGTAGTCAAAGAAAACTGCTTTAGAAAAGCTTGTGGTTTGATTTGATTTGTTTTCTTTTATACTTCACTGTGATTTTTGTCCTATTTGAATATTGAGCTGAAGAAGAATCTCTACAATTTTTCATCAGCCTTTCACAATTACATTCCTGACCTTTTCTAATGAATGAATTTTTGAGGTTTGAATGAGGTTTGCTGAACCCCACATCCATGTCCAGCCACATCTGCAAGTGCTGTAAGCAGACACTGCTTCTGAAAATAGGACCCACAGAAGGTGTTGCTAAGTGAGAGTATGTAAAAACATTTTTGTCCAGTTCAATTTTAAGCCCTCTGTCTGGTGTGAAAATCAGAGAAAAAATAAATCATAAGTGTTCCTACTATTGTAAATGAATTTTTGCAGTCATTTACACCTGCCTTTAATGGGAAGAACCTCTGGAGCCAATTTATTTTTTGTGTAATATAGCTGATAGCACTCACATTTATCTCTCTTGACAAAATGAACTTAAAATGATGTGCAGATTAAAGATCTGCATGCATAAATGAATGATTTGCATTTAAACATCTCCTATGTTTAGAAGGATAAAAAGTGTTAAGAATCCAAAGAATGCAGTAGGTATTTGCGATTGTATTCTACTTCCTATTATGGCAGTCTAAAAAGAAAAAGTCTCTGAGCTAATTAAATTATATAAGGAAGGCATCAAGAACCAATAATAAAAATGGTTTTGATTACAGTCTGTTTTTATGTTGAAGTAACGATGAGCAATATCATTCAGGTTTCATTTGTTCAAAGTCCACAAGATAATGTACATATTCAGAAAAAGAAAAAAAATACACATCCAGGCAACAGACTACTACATGAAAGTAATTTCATGTTGAATGACAATATATGAACATTGTTTTTTCACACTGCTGAACTTCTGCCTTAGCATTGCTTAACTGGTCTTCCCATTTTTGTCAGTGGCAGCACAGGAAAGTAAGGAAAATAAAATGAGAAGTTTGATGTAATTCTAAAAGCAACAAGAAGCACTCAACAATGCCTGCTGTAAACTCAATATTCATTCTGGCACCATGCAAAGAAACTGCAGAATCATTTCACTGAAATTTTAATGAACTCCAATGAGAACACTGCTGTTTAATGGACTTTGTGCAATGGGTGGAAGCTCATCCACTCACAATCCAACTTTTCATGGGGTTGGCTTGGTTTGCTAATTTTCATTATCACTTTGCATCTGCCTCTTTTGAATGCTGGTGTGGATGCAGCTGGTCCAAACTAACCTTGTGCCTGACTTTGTTCCAAGCCAGGAAGTAAATGCAGTGAGCCCCAGAGGAACCTTGATACTTCTCTGCAGTTGTGGTGATGTAATGGTGTGGGAAAATCCACCATAGAATTAACATCAGGTGTTCAAGCACAGAAGCTCTTATCTACAAGTGTTAGGAGTTATATCCTTCCTATCACTCTTGCCATCCACATAAACCCAAATAATTTCTGTCTTCTGAATACTTTCAATGGAAAGCAGGAGAGGAAAGTAATGTTTTTCTTTATAACTGATCCACTTTTGGTCCTTGTTTGGTTCTCAGGCAAGTCCTGACTACCTTTGTTTTGACTTGACACTTGGGCCAACTTTTAGTTCCAGTGTCATGTAAAGAGGTATCTGCATTTCTGGTGTGAGACTGGAGCCACAGCAGGGTTTCAGGTAATGTAGGTTTATGTGATATGAGCTACTTGCAAACTCCTGCAATCGCCAAAATGTGCATGTTTAATCCCTGGTTCTCCTAAAGTCAGGGCCTGGTCTAAAAAAGAGGCAATGAAGCCCTGAGCAAAATTTGTGAGAGAGGGTGGACAGTGAGTATGTTGCTACCATAAATACATCATCTGAGGTGTAGAAATTTAGTGCCACAGGACATGAAAACACAAAACATTAGCATTTAAACAAAGGTGTACCTGAAGAAGCAAAGGGATGCACTTCAATCCCAACAAAGAAATGCAGTTTGGAAGAGAGAGAAGGGAACTTAGAGGTGGGAAGAAGTTAGCAATGCATCTGTGTGAAATTCAGCAAACAGACTGAAAAGCTTATATATTTTCCTAGAGGATTACCTGATATAATCTAAAGCACAAAATAATTCATTTCAAAAGGAGACCAGTTGATAGCTCAAGACACTCTGCTGTCAAGAGTTCTGAAAGCAGGTTTCTGTCTTGACACACTCTACTTTTTGAAGGCTCTGATACAGCAAAGTACTTAGACAGGTATTTTATTCAGCATCTAAATGGAAAGGATATAAGAACGACTTAATAGTTGGCTTAATCTGTTTTCTTCTGGAGAGGAAGGAGTTGAGAAGAAAGTTTTCTTCAAATGTGTTGGTACAGCAATAATGTAAAGCATTCTGTGTACATGTATTTTCTGGTTTCCCTGAAAAGTCCCACCTGTAGAGCAACAGATATATATTATACATATAAATTACATATATGTACATATATGTAACTTATACATATACGTAATATGTATATGTTTTATGTAATATACATATATGATGTGTGTTTGTTATTATGTGCATATGTAAAGAAACTGTTAATAAATACAGAGCCTGAGTTCCCCAGGAGCAAAGATAAGCATTTTACAAACAAAGTACTAGAATGTTGCTATATCAGTGTCGGGATCTCAGCATCAGTTGCTCTCCCAATATGGATTGCATTCAGCTCTCTCAAAAAATCAAGGAAAGCTTTTCTGTTACTTTAGTCATAGGCACTGATTTAAGAAATTAAATACTCAGAGTAAGGGATTAAGCATACACATTTTGATGATTGCAAGTAGCTGGTAACTCATCATACAAATCTGCATTCCCTCAAACCCATCTGTGCTGGTAGATAGACAGGGTGAAGCAGTATGGAACAGAGAGTATCTCAGTGAAGGGAGTTATCAAGAAGTTCAAATGTTTCCTGTGGCTTCTGTAAATGCTCTTTCAACTGAGGTGACCTTCCTCTGGTACGTGTGTTCCAGTTGTATCACAGATGCCATTGAGGAGGGTGGGATAAAATCTGGACTCTTGCCTTTTTCTTTTTTCCATCTTTCTAAAAATATCACTCTATTAATAGCATAGTGTTTTCCCAGACTGCCTGTCTGTTGAGATGAAAAAGGGAACTCGTTAAGCTACTTTGGTGATAAAATAGACAGTTCTGATAATACAACAAAACTGACCACTCTTATGATCTAATCAGTAAAATTATTGCATGAGTGCTCAGGACGTCATGCTTTGGCATGCTTCCACATCCTTTTTTTCAGTTGTTTGATCCCCTGATGCCAAATGCTGTTGGCTTTCTGGCATGTTAGACACTGCAGCACATGATTTCACCAGTGATTTACTTCCATAAGGCTCATCAGCTGAGCCTGAAGAGCTGAGGTTGCTTTCACCTGCTCTTACCACAGCTGTATGTGCCTGCTTGTTCTGTTCTGTTGCAGTGGAGTGATGTGTCCAACCCTGGACTTTTCCTGCTGGATTTTGGAAGGGAGTTCCTCTGTTCAACATTTAAAATGCTGCTTTAGACAATGGAAAAGAAGTTACTGATTGCAACTCATTAGGTCTATCAAATGGAAGGGCTGAGGAGGATTAGTGCAGCTGAATGAAGTATTCAGGAAAAGAAACAAGGAGAAAAATGATTAAAAAGTCAAGAATAAAGGGAAAAGAGCAACAGAAGAAAGAAAAGTTCAAACAACAGTGGAAGAAAAGCTCAAAATTCAGGCTTTCATGAAGAAGGGTTTGATGAATGAAAAAGATGAGGTAAGAGGAGGCTAGATAAAATGAGTGATAGATGAGGCAAACCAAGAGAGAAAGAAAAGTTCTGGGGAATACATGAAAATACATGATGGTCACTTGTGATACTCACATGCTTTTTCTCAATAAAAAAGGATGGTAGAAGAGATGATTGCAAACATCAACAATAGAGACCCATAAGATTAATTCATATCCAACATAATGGCAAGTGGTATTTTGAACATCCAAATTAAAATCTACTTTTTGCTGTCCTGGGGCAGGAATTCACTTGCAGTTCTTTTATTCTCTGAACTGTGTGCCCATGTGTGTGGCACCCAGTCAATGCCACATCCCACCAAGACACTGGAATAAGCTGGAATAAAGTCCTATTTGCATGGGAAGAAGGACAGCCCCATAATGTGGTGTTGCACCCAAGGTAAAGTTCTCCACCTCTCAGTTGGGTCTTTCACCTCTCAGGGACTCCAAAGCACAGACACAGTGTTTGTAGGAAGCTTCTTCTGACATACTTGTGTGTTAGTGTGAAGTGTAATTCCAGCTTATGCTGTTGAAGCTGTTTCACTTCCCAGAAATACTTTAGTGCTCACAAAGGTACAGAGCATGTAACAACAATTGTTTAGAAGTTGTTACATACCCATAACAATCACAAATACAACAGCTTGTCCAGTATAAAATAAAAGTATGCTTATCCAAATCAGTTTACCCGAATGGAAGCTTCAAAAAAATTACCAATTTCCACTTTTTGGAGCCATTTTGAGCAACTTTAGTTCACGTGAAAAGAGTTTTAAGAATCTAACATTTTCATCATTAAACATTTTATTTTAAATTAAAAGAACATATGTTTCCAAAATGTGTGCCAGTAAAACCTGTTGTCTTAGCTACCCATACTTGTTCCTCTGAGAAAATAAAGTCTCAAATACCATAAATTCCACACTCTGGAGCAATTTAGATCTCCTTAGAGATCACAGTTTGAACTACAAATGCAATAAGGGCTGCATCCTGCTGTAACTGAAATCTTTCCTAAGTCTACTTCTGCTTTTCAATCTCTCTAATTTTTCATTAGATCAAGAGTCACACATTTTTGTTGGCAGTAAAGCAATTCCAATTTGAACTGCCTTCTGTCTTCAATAGGAATTTTCCCAAAGTACAGAAATAAAAATGTAAAACTTTGCTGTGTTTCATTACTTTCATTCTTTTGAACATTGCTGCTCTGAAAGCTCTGTGTGAAATTATTAGAAGACGGGTTTTGAAATGCTTGTGAAAGTAGATGCATATATGGGACTCAAAGGGCCTTATTTAAAAAAGAAATTTGCCAGTTACCCAGATCTCTGGTTGGTTATGCCCATTCAAGGATACAGAATCCATCATTCCTATGATTATTTTTACATCTGAACTTTTTTTTTTTATACTAGATAGACTTGAAACTTTCAGGGTCATTTGCCCAGCATGTAGTTGAATGTCCTGTGCTATAGATTCCAATTAGCAAGACCATGTTCAATGGTCCTACACCACCAATGCTGTCTAACTGCTTTCCACTTGGCTTTATATGTTTCTTCTTTGTTGCAGCTGCAACCAGGTCTATCTACCCTTTGATAGAAAAATTTCAATTACCCCAGGGAGAAGCTTTTAGCTTTATTAAGCATTGAAGTCTACACATTTGTTCTTCTGTTGAAGAGCAGTTCAAAAGGAGACTTTCTGAGGAAGTAATCTGATAAATTAGGATAAATCTTGTGGACTTTCACTGCTAATGTTTTTTCCTGTAGTCTGAGCCTAAGATTCTGCCAACTCAATGTACAGTTAAGCATTTCTTTAGCACTTTTAGCCCCTGACAGATGTTTCTTACACTTCACAAGTAAATGGCTCTTCAGTGTTTTTTGAGACTGCTGTGCTCTCAGCATAAAATTGATGTCACAGAAGGCTGGAGAGCTGTGCTCCAGCCTTGATAGACAGTGACAGAAAACTGTTCCCATCTGGTAGCTTTGTGTTGGCCTCTGAGTAAACGAATGGTTTTCCTTTCTGAGATGATGGGTGTCAACTGTCACCTGCTCGTTGCCAGGAGTAACCTCAGTTATCTCAGGAGGAGAGAGGCCTGCACACACCAGGGCTCTCATCTGCCCTTGCTTTGTTGTCGGTGGCCTCTCAGGGGACTGGGGTAGCCAAGTGACGTGGAGGAAATCTGGCAATAACACTGATGTAAGTCACATCTCTTTGGAGATGAAAAAAGGAGCTGCTCTCCCTAATGCTGTTGATCTTGTGTTTTACCTCCTTGGTGGGTTCATTTACACAAGTAAATAATGTTGTCATTTATGCTTTTTAATGTTTTAAAATTCCACAGAAGTTTCACATCTCTGGTTTGAAATCGAATCTCTCATTATTGTCTCTATCTTGCAAATTAATTTATCATTGCATTTGAAGTCCTAAATGGCTCTTGAGAGAGTGGAACATACAGTCTAACAATCTGCCCATAAAGAGCAAACATGAGTTACACATTTAAAGAAGATAATATTTCAGTTGTATGGAAATCCTGTCACTCTTGCTCTTCTGTTTAAAATTTATATAATAAAGCTGTTCTTTCTGTTTTCAGAAAAGCTTTGGTTCTTGCTCACTCATCCCTTCTGTGAGCAGAAGAAAATGACACATTAAATCAAGACTTCATAAAGGAGCACACAACTAAATGAAATTAATATCACCTAATTAGAAGGGAAGAAACAAATAAACATTCAGAGAGTTCTCTAAACACACAATCCCACCTAAGTCTGAAGCTACAATGTGCTTTTTGGAGCACCATTAAGTAACAGCCACTATCAGTTTCAAACACAGGTAGTAGAATTTACATAAACAAATCTCATCTGGCTAAATTCTACCCCATAAATAGACATATTATAATCTGTTATTAATACACCAGATTATATTTTCATAATACATCAAAATATTACAAGTGAGGATTTTGGGTGAATTATCACTCCTCAATTTGTGCATCCACCATTAGGCCAATATGCCACCTACATCTACATTCCAAGACACACACTTCCTCTCCTGTCCCTCAAGACTTCTTTATCAGCAACTCAACCAACAACAAATACTCCCACTGGAACCAAAACAAAATTGAATAAGAAAGAAAAGAAAATCCCCAAACTGTTTGCTCTCTCTTAGGAAAATACCATTTCATGGTGCAATAAAGATATTAAGACAGGGGCAAAATAATTAAGATTACTGAAATTAATTCTATATCAAAGTCCACAGAAGGACTCCTGTTGACATCAAAGCTTTGTCTTCTCTTTGATAATGAGATTACACTTCATACTTGATTTTCTACATATTCTTCTGTACAGAGTAGATGTATTGCCACTGTCTGTCAATGTTTCTGCATAACATTCAATCTGTTTAAAAGCAAAGGACATATTTTTTGTGCCACTGGGCTTGGAAAACCTGCAACCCAAGACCTGACGCCAAAACCTTGGCGCTGAAACTGTAGTTAGAGCTTGTGTTTCCAATGTTCCAGCACGTGCATACATATTTTATGCATTTACTTCCAGTTACTCAAGATTTCTGTTTCAAAATTCAGCTTCTATCATCTAACCAGCTTCATTCAATACATTTGTATACATGTAATTACATGAAATGTAGTATATAATTCTGTTGACAAGACAAAAAATGTGAAAAAAATGGTCTCTCACTCACCTATTTGAGTCTGGAAAAATTAGCTGATGTAAAATCCAATTTCAAGGCAGCAGATAAGACTGAACATAAAGGGTTAACTTTTTAATGAAAAAAACATACCTGCCTATCCCCTTATCAGAGTAGAAATATCATAAACCAAAAAATTAATCTTACTTTGGTACTCTCCATTTTCTGAAGGCTCTGGTAATACAGTCTGGTGACATTTTGACATGTAACATTTGACAGAAGACTTGGTGAGCTCCAGGGGAGTACTGTCCTTTTCAAGCTGTGTTGGGCTTTAGTGCCAAATCACTCTTCCAAAGTTCAAGGTATTTACTGCTGAATCAGTCATTGGTATTACTGATTTTTGCAGAATTAAGAGAGGGAAAGTACTGGAGGAAAGTCTTGCATGTGGCAGACAGACACATGCCTATATTAAGACTTATGTTGAATTGTTAATTTTTAGTTCTCAGCAAAACCAAACTAAGAATCTGCGTGTTCAGCTGAGAGTGTTATTGGTGCAGCTTGTTCTTGTTTCAAAGAAAACAGTTTATTTCAGTGTGAAATGCTGAGAGATTTTTTTCTTCTCCTAAGTTTGAGCTCTTCAGTTCAAAGCATGAAGTTTTTGATGTTGACATGGACTGAAGGAGATCATAATCTCAGCTAGGCTACATCTGACCTGTAGCTGGAGAAGGCTAACTTCATTCTCCATATGTGAAAACACTCAGTCCTTTGCAGTCTAGCACACAGCTCTTATAATACCAGTCCATAAGGTATTCCCACCATAGCTCCTGCCATTCACCTTCTCTGCCCACACCCTTTGCCTGCTTCTGCCTCTTTTCTGCAGCAGCTGCCTATGGATACAGAAAATGTTAGCAGGGCCTTTCAGGGGAAATGGAGCTGCCTGGTCAGCCAGGGGAGTCTGGCTGCTCACACATGGAGGTGATGGGGAAACTGTTCAGGAGATGAGCAAGGAGCTGCTGCAGGCAGAATGTGAAGAGGTTGGAGGTTGCTTGGGCAGGGTAGACAGGGCAGGAGAGCTGTGCCAGGAGAGGTTTGAGCACTGTGTGGAAGAGGATGAAGCTGCTTGCTGGGAGAGGGGACAGCCTGCAGCTGGACAGGAGAAAGGGGGAAGTGTTACAGGGCTTTGTAAATCAGCTCACAGCTCCTGAGGCTGCACAGCTCAGCTCTGCATTATCCCACAACAGCAAAAAGCAGGTGAAGATGATTTCAAATAAGCAGAACAGTTCTGTCAGTAACATTATGCTGATCAATACAATAGATTATTTGGTTTAGCACAGTGCTTTCACCCAAATGTTACTTTATCTTCCTGATACAATTTTATCTGAGTTATTTTTATTTCATGGACTTCTAATGAAAGATCTCACCAAGATCATTTATACTAAGGATCAGTTTATATTACCTGCAGAAAAGTGCTCCTCACTGCATAACCTTCACATGCTATTAAGCAAAGATCTCTTTTTTATTCAAATATTAGCTGGAGAATTTCCCTGCTCACAGTGATATTTCCAAGGCACTAATTTTAGAGAAAGTCTGCCAGAGGCAGTCCAAGGAGCTGGTGAATCACGTTCTTTAGGATTTATGGTGTAGCCTACAGTGTGAGACTATACATTGGGGAAGGGACTGTGTGCCAGACACCACAGGAATGATCTACAAAGAATAGGGGGAAAAAAATAGGAAAAATTAAGTGATGGAGAATATTTCAGAGAAACCAAGTTCTGCTGTAAGGGTTCTGAGACAATCTCGGCCAGTGCTTTCCAGCATCTTCAGCTGTTGTCTCATTCCAGTAAATTAAGACACCTCTACACTTGATCATTGCAGTTCACAAAGCAAGAAGTAGTTTAGGTCTGTGGCTGACGCTGGTACCTCCCAGGCTGAGAGAGCACTTCAGTGAAGTGGCTTTGTGTCAGTGAGCCGGGACTCGTGCACATGCAGCAAATGTTTGTGTCTTAATGCATTTTCCTCTCCAGAGAAAACATACATTCTATAGCCTTCTTGTGTCATTCCTCCTCCTGCATTACTCCACTCCAAGGTATTGTTTCTAGAACATGTCTTCAGTCCTTTCTCTGTGCAACTGAACAGCGGGTCAGACAGCAGGTATGTACATTATGGCCTCAGGAACTTCCTTCTAAAGAAACATTCAAAGTCATTGCAATAATGAGGAAATAAAACAATGAACCCTGCACATTGGTCTCCTACAGTAAATAGCTGCTATTCAATTGACAAATTAACAGTGAGAAGAAAATAACACTACTATTACTACATGTATTAATATTCTAAGGAGTAGGCAGCAGCTCTCTTTGCCCTCATCCTACCAACAAATTAGCTGGCACCATCTAATGGGATCTCTGCTATCAAGAGTTGTCCAAGCCTTGAAGGAATCTATTCAAAGCAGAGGAGGAACAGAGAGCTTTTAACCAGGTGAAAGATACAACCCTTACTTTCACTGTGCCTTCCGATCCCACCAGTGGAACAGCTTTGTCTGGGAATCTGGCTACAGCAGATGTGCAAATACACATCTGGCCAAATTAATGCCACAGTGTTAAGCTCAACAGGACTCTCATTTAACAGGAAAAAGCTACTGTATCCATGGAATCACTGTCTCCTGCAACAGCCTCCCAGCAGATACTTGTCCCTACAGGACAGGGGCTAAGCTGTGCCTAATCCTCAGAAAACTCTGACCTCAAACACAGGCTTGCAATCATGAGGTTATGCAGGGCTGCCAAGGACAGGAAGCTTGTCACACACCTCACACTGCAGGTGGCACCTGGCATTCACCAGAAAATACAACCTCAGCACATCCACTGGCAGAGCTCCAGAGCAGCCTGAGCACCCCAGGGCATGGGCTCCTTTCTGGGCTGTGGAGAAAGCCTCGACTGAGGGGCACAGCACCAGCACCATCACTTCAGTTGCTTCACCTCTTCTTCCAAGAGACTATAAGAACAGAGAATAGAGTTGAAATATTTTTGCTGTCTTCAGTATGATTTTTCCTATATTTGCTTTTATTCTTGATTTCCTTGCTGAGAGACATCCAAAATATTTTAAATTTAATTTTAGGATTTGAAAATGCAGTCAGGACTATTTATTAAAAGCTACTGGAGTTCGGGGGGGAAAATGCCAGAAAACTTTGCAATAGTCTTAAGTAGCCTGAAAAAATAGTTGAACAGGCTTACTTTTGAGAAAGGGAAGTTATTAGCCACTGCAGAGGAACTGAAAAGAGAACTCCATCTCTTTCTCAGAGTTTTGTTCTGGTACTAAGGGTTTTTTTCCTTTCCCTACCAAAATATTAATGTAACTTCTGAGTTGCAGATTTACAGAATGAAATTCTTTAGGATTTATAATCAAAGAGTTCATAATAAATTATTTACAGTTTATAGTCAGTCTTTAGAACTGATGATTTGATCATTTAATTCAGACCTGATTTACCAATAGCTTACAAATATATTTATATAAAAAAATTCTTCAGTTTGTATTCATTCAGTAAGTGGGCTGCCTTAGCTTTTGCTTAATACTGGTGATCCCAACCCAGTTTTTGCTTCCCACTTTCATTTTTTTTCTAGACAGATATAAAAATTTTTAAAACAAAATAATAATTTAATTAAAAATCCGTCTTAAATTCAGCATCACAGAACAAGAACCTTTCCATATTGAGTGAATGTGATCATAAAACAAAGGAAAAACCCAATGGGCCCCCAATTAGTGTTTGTGTTTCTCTCATACTCCTACTCCTGGATCACACTAACAGATCCCAGTGAGACATCTCAGCACAGATTTTTACCTTTGAACAAGGCACATTCCCCAAATGTGGCAAAGGAACCACCCCAAAGTGTGACCTTGCCATGGCACTGGGCAACAATCTGTTCCTGACAAAATGTGCTCCTAACACAAGAAAACTGGGCCAAGAGAGAACCTTCTCCACCCTCCAGAGTCCCAGGATAGTACAGCAGCCAGCTGGACAAAGTGACTTCCCCAAAAGAATCTCTTCATACACTGAATTTCCCTTAACATCCCATGTTTAAACTTGGTGGTGCATTGCATTGCTGGTCACAGTCTCTGCTGGATTCCTGCTCTTTTGGCCACAGCTCAGCATGATTATACAGGGGAAGTACCCACAACAACCTGAAAAACAGATACTTAAATGCTCTGTAGAATTCTGTGTAACCTCCCTTGGCAGGTAATGGTTTGAATATGAAGGTATTACTGGACTGCGGGAGCTTTTCATCCAGTTGGGACCTTCTTTCCATCAGGAGAGAAAAAAGCTGGAGAGATGAGGTTATGTGCTCCATCTGCAGCCCCTCTGGCTGCTGGCCCCAGATCAGCCTCCTGCTGAGCTGGCACCTATGATGCTTTCTAGTCAAACAATATTCAGAATGGGTTTTACCAAAAGTTTGTATCTTCTCAAGCAAATGCCTTCTTTTCACTTCAGAGTCTTTTGACCCAGCCTTATGCACAGGAAGTCCTTGTCAACTGATGTGTGCAAAAACTTCCACTTGAAAGACTGAATACATGGTATGGTTGCTGTTACTGCCTTCCCTAGAAAAAGCTGTAATTCTCCTAATACACAAAAGTATGACAGGTATGCACATGCACAGATATTTTTAGGATCACTATACTACACTCACCTGCAGAGGTGCTGTCGTTTATGTTTTCTGCACATCCTTTCTCCGTTAAGAACACCCAGAATGACAAAACTTCTCATTGCTTCAGAAGTGATTTACCTATAATTGCACATGATATTTAACAATCACTGTTAAGGCTTTTTAATTCTTTTGTGGTGGGAAATGCCTGCATTTCGACCTCTCCAACTTTACCCCCCAAAACTTGAAGGGGCTGCATTCTCAGACACAACATGAATACAATTAGTTCTTATTTGTCTGTATTTTGTGATGCTGCTGCCATCTAGAGTGTAAAAGTAACACTGTGTAATGCAACAACATCAGCAGTATTTAATTAATGGATTTTGTATTAACAGGGAGCAAGTATAAGCATACATTTTTCTCTATTTTGTTCCCCTGCTGCCACCTAGAGTTATAAATCAGGTAGATTATTTTTCTAACTGCATATGTTTAATTAGTGACTGTTCATATCTGTGGGTGATACCTTACTTTTCCACAATTTTATCATTGCTTTGCCTTGTCTGTTTGTCGTGGATGCCAACATAACCCGGCTATGGCATGTTATGATGTTTTATTTAAAAAAAAATTAACAAAGTGGTTGAGCCAACTAATTAATTTGTTGCAACATTACGTTTTTAAAGGTCATCTTTAAATAAGAAATTATCTTAGGTTAGCCTGTCTTTTATTTTTTCCCAGTTACAGGACATCATCCATTATAAAAATTTGACTTGACATTCATGTGAGACCCCCTAATTAGAATTAATAGGGAAAAATATGCTGCTATTGTCATTAACAAGGAGAGACAGCTGCTGTTACTACTGTAAAAAACCTGAAGATTTTACAGATTTTTTTTTTTTTTTTTTTGGTGGCACAGAAAGCAACACACAAGCTTTGGGGACTGTAAAACAATCAATAAAAGAAAATAATGAATAATAGGTTACCAAATCTGCAGTGACTAAAGCATGTGACCTCCTTGTATATTTGAAGGTTCAAAAGAAGTCTCCTTTGATGCCTAGTAGGTAACTACAGAAATTCCTGGAAGAAATCCTAGGCATTCTTTTTCTTTTAGCCTATTTAATTTTTAGACAGCTTTGGATGACTGCACTGGAGGTAACAGCAACCCTCCAAGATCAAACATCCACCAACTCTTTACCTGGATTGTTCCTTCCTCTTTGCTGATGTAATCACTTTCATTATCCCTCTTCAGGTGGCCTTACTTTGTTGGGAATCCTTAGCTTGTCATGTCTCGTGGAAACAGTGGCACTTTCTATATCTTTGTTTGACAGCTCTATTACAGTGCCTCAAAACTCAGGAATTTAATACATAGGCCTCCTCAATGTCTCTAATGGCAAATTTCATGAAAAAAAACTAAAACCCTTTTCTTGGACTTTGATCACAGAACTTTCTCTGGCTGGCTGTTCTTGGTTCCTAGTTCCTCTGGCTGTGCCCCTTGCCTTCTTCCACCCACCTGTGAAGCAAAGCCAGTGTCCTGGTTTTGTCTTTTCAAACTACCTTTATGAAAACTCGTCACAGCTCTTGGCACAATGGCTTCACCTTAATAGCAACATGAAAGTCACACATGCTTCTGTACAGCCTCCAAATAGCTCACCCCAGGAAAGCTACTGCAGATAACAGGGAGCCAAATGGAGCAGGGTTTTATTCTCAGGTTGGTGTCAGGTTTGTCTTTTAGGCTGTAACATGGAAACTTTTGAATAATACATCCAATCAGCTCCACCATTTCTCAAAGAACGTCCTAGGCATAAATTCATAGGTATTTACAGATTTAAGCAGAATCAAATGATAAAAAAGCTAAACAGGGAATATATATTGAAGCTCAGATTGAGTTGGCAGACCCAGAAGGTTACAATAAGATCTGTAATTGTCGAGAGATCAAAGCTATTAGCAGCATGCAGTGTGACAACAAACTATCTCATCTCTGCTTGTCTTCCCTTTGTAAAAATAGGAGAATTAATAATGGTGTGAAAGGAGTGTGGAGGGAAGAAGCCATAAGGGTCCAACATGTATAAAGTATGGAGAGTGAGTGGTGTGGGCATGGAAAGAGTCCCTGTGAGGCTGGAAGAAAGGACTCAGATCTGGGCATGTCCAGGCATTGGGAGGACACCCATAGTGTCTGACACAATGAATGAAAGGGGAGCCTCAGGGCATTCCAAAAAAGTTTAACAGAATGGGAAAATGGTGGTAGGAACTTTGCAAACTGGACAGAGAAATATAAAAATTGCTTAGTGTAAGGAAAGGCCTAAGACTCAGTGTCCTGAAGTGGCCATCACCCTGAATAGTGATTGCTATGGGAGATTATGCAAGAAAAATATTCCCATGCAAGCTTAGAAATGGCCTTGGTATTAAAGATATAACAAAAGCATTGGCAACAGGTTGTTATCTTCCAACTCTACCTATATCTGAATAACCATATTAAAAAAAGGTGTGTAAACTAGATAATCAGTGCTTGCAATAGTTGTAATAACCTCTTGCTCATCCTGTCTATGCCCTTGTAGACTGTCATGAGCTTTGTCTGTCACAATCTTTCCCACAAAACTGACCCAGGAGTGAATGATAATACCCGATTTTTATAAGAATAGACTGTTACCTGCCTTGGGTTAGCAAACACTGTCTGAAATTTATCTTGGTTCTTTTTTTTTTTTTTTTTTTTTCTGGTTAGAAATATGGGTCATTTTTATCACACTTTTTTTGGTCTGTGGTGATAACATTTTGGGACCTCTTGTTTTTGTTAGGCATTGGCAACTTCTTTTCCTTCATCCACAGGTCTCAGGTCTGGTAATTCTAATAAGAAAAAGCTGTTATATGGTTGATGCTTTTTTTGTTTTTAACCAATTTCTCTGGAATTTATGCCACATTTTCTCCTAGTACTTGTGTCCATAAAAACTGGGGTGTGTTATACTTCCATTGATATAATAGAGATATTTGACATCATTGATACAATATAACATTTACATAATACAAAACTGAGACTGTTGCAACTTGTAATCCATTATCTATCAACTTGTGTGGAATCCCATCTTGGCCAAATTATGATGAGCCTTTGTTATTCAGCACATTCCATTCTAACTCAGTATTTAAGATGAGAAGTGATCAGAAGATTGCACCACTGGCAGAAAGATTCATCTTATACAAGCTTCTTGAGGGGTTTTTGTTCTTTTTCAGATTTAAAAATAATCAATAATTTGTTTCTGTAACTTCCAGAAGGATTTTTCCCATGCCAATTGCACTGTCCCTAAACTTCAGTCTGACAGGAATGTGAAACCAGCAGCTGCCCAGGTACCTCAGCATGGAATGGTTCTTTTCAAAGGCTTACCTTTGTGCAACTTCCTTTTGGCACTCTGCTAAATTTTCCAGTGAATACAACTTCTATGTAGTTTGGTAATCCTTTCATGACATTTGCTCCCTGAGATGTGTAGCACAGGCTGTCTCTCAAACTATGAGACTAATAAGTTTTACTTCACAGAAGCAGTCCAGAGATAATCAGTTCTTCTAAATATTCAGATCAGGACCTTTTGATGGCTTTTAACAGCTGGGCTTGGTTAAGGCCAAAAGAGAAAAATAGGAGAAAATATCTACTAAGAATGGATGTAACACTTCTGGATCTCCTTTACTAAGTTGGTTCTACTCAGAGTAATGCCTTTTTTTATTAGTTAAATAACAACACTTCTGCATTTCAAAATGCACTCAGGATATCTGCCACTATATTTGTGTCTTCATCTTGTTTTTTCAACAGTGAGATATTTTTACCTTAGGAGAAGTCTGAATTTATTCAGTAAGTATGATTTTGACAACTTAGCTTTCTCTTGGTGTTAACAGTAGAGCACAATGGAATTTATGTCAATGTGTTATCTTTTGCTGAAAACACACAAAGAGCTTTAGAGAGTGCTTATGAGATTTAAGAAAAGCATTCAAATCCTGATCAGCAGAGAAGGTCTACCCAATGCACAGAGTTGATAGTTTGATTCTGCACCAGAGATTCTACCCAGATTCACACTGGATCCCTGTTACATCATTTCAAGTGAAATTTTCATCTTCTTGTGATGTGATTCAAAGTGTTTCAGACATATGGGTTCCCATTCTGTTTATTTTATTAAACAAGCATAACCTTTGCTTTTGACACTGTGTTCAGATTCATTCAATGCCTCGAGTAATTATCTTTCACTGAATACCAATATTTATTTGGAAATTTAAATACGGCAACTAACCAGGTACAAAATCCTGCTATGAAAATGTATTCAGAGCCTCAGTGAGAACTGCTCCCATGTGATCACAGCTTTGACCTCAAGCTGTTTGTTCACATGTGGCTTTGCTCTTATACCTCAACAGTTTTTCCTGTGTGGTGCATCTTTGCATTACATAATAAATCATATAAAGTGAAGAAAAGTGGTACAATTTATTAGAGAAAAATGCTATAAATGGGAAAGACCAGCTTTAGAGTGGTTTTGGGTTTGAAATAAACAGCAAAATTGAAGCTGAGTTTTGATAAAATTATGCCAGCTTAGCTAGACACACTATTACACCCCTTTTCATGGAGCAGTTTTGAAATATTTTAGAGTCAATCCATATTTTTGAAAACCTATTTATCATTCTTTTTACCTTTTTGTTTTCTGCAGTTGTGCCAAGGTGTACATTTCTAAGGACTGCAGTTCAAGTCTGTACCTGCTAACACCATCTTTTGGACAGAAGAATTTTTCAGTAACTCTCAAAATATTTAGTCAATTACTGCAGTAATTGCTTCGGCCTCTTTATTCTGTGTACCATAAATATTTGTTCTGATCAACCTCACATTACACAAATCCATTAGTCAGGTTCAAACCATAAGAATCAGTGCTCTTATTCAACAGATTATTATAGAGAAAAAATATTTTTGCCAAGTAATAATGCTGATCAAAGGTGCCTTGAAATACATTTCCCTTTAAAACCACTGTACAGCAAACAAAAAAGGTGCCACCTCCCACCCCTGAGATTATTTCAGTATTTTATCCTATGGCTGATGTTTGAAGAAGACATTGCTGGCTGCAATGGGGTCGAAATGAACAAAACAATCACAATCCTGTTCTTTGACCCTGTAAAGGTCTGACCTGCAGCAGCCTCCAGAGAAGGAATAAGCCTGTGTGCTCTCCTGGGGCTCTTACCTGGGGCAGCACAATGCCCAGGATGATTTTCACACAGGACTTCAGGAACGTGGAGAACTTGAAAGTGTGCACAGCTATGGCACATCCACATCTCCAACATCACACTGCAACTGCATGGAACATCTGAGGACATCTGAGGAAATTTGGGTAAATCCCACTCTAAAAACAAGCCCTTTTGTCATCAAATTCTGTAAGAAATAGATTATAAATTCCATGTCACATTTTTCATCAAAGTAACAAGAGCTTGTACCCCAGCGTTTACCAAAGTTGCACATCTTCAGTTTAACATGTGGAGAGGGGGAAGTAGGAGAAGGCATTCAGCATTCACAATACTTCTGTCTCCCAGAGAGGGCCTTTCATGGCTTATTACAGAATTCAAAACTTTGGATTTTCAAATAAATACCTCAATTTTACTATAAAGGATCTCACTGTGTGTGTAGGAAATAGGCCTAGAGTTCCAGTAGTTTGTAAAAATTATTTTGAAAGCAAGACTGTAAGTCTCAGGGAATTTAGTTTTGTCTATCCAGAAAAAAAAAAATAAAAAAATCAGTCAAATCCATCTCCAGAGAGAGGTAAACTCTTTAACTGACACACAAGTCCAGTAAAAAACATTAAGGTGCAAGACTATATCATTATTTTGACCTTCCTAAATGGTTCTGCAAAGATGAAACAGAAATTTGTACAACACTCCCAGAAAGCCCCTAATTTACCCTGATATTTCAGAGCTGCACTATGGAGACCATGAATTGTCTGTATTTCTCAAATATCATCCATGCCAATTTTTATTGATTGGCAATTGTGTTACTTCTAAAGCAGGCCATTAGCAGAGTCATGGTTTTCCAAGCAGGACTATGTATTCCAGGAATAGCTAGGAATTCAAAATTACACTTTGGAAACAATGATTGGTAGATGTAGTGTAACCCTCACATTTCTTCCTTTGTTAAATTAGATAAAGCAACAATACTAATGCAAAAGCAAAAAAAAAAACTTGACACACTTGTTTAAAAAGTCCAGATTCTGAAGTTTTGTGTAAACAGGGCATCTACGAGATACTTGTTATTTAGGTATTCCAGTATATTTTCTGTCATAGGGAATTTTAGTCTAAAATAGTAATAATTTTATTTTAGAAAAATTACTGTTATCCAAACCAGAGAAATTATTTCAGAATAAAGTAATTTGTAATTGGAAAGATGGGGGAATTACTCCAGACTAGGAAAAGTGAAGTGCTACTACCTGTGTTTACAATATCATTATCA
Organism: Acridotheres tristis; assembly: GCA_037013685.1. Classification (NCBI taxonomy): domain Eukaryota; kingdom Metazoa; phylum Chordata; class Aves; order Passeriformes; family Sturnidae; genus Acridotheres; species Acridotheres tristis. The sequence continues at coordinate 18,384,513 of CM072896.1, forward strand.
GCATTTTATCTTTGATTACTTGTACTCTGAGTCCAGAGACTGAAATCAGACCACTCTGCCAGGCAGTGCTCAAGCAGATTGGATGTGGAATTCCCTTCCCAAAGCAACCAGGGAAACCTTGTAAGTAACAATAGGAAAGGAGCAATTTCAAAAGATGCTTAATGGGGAGTTACCCCAATAAAGACAAAAGTTTTAGGCCTGAATTTAGAATCAAATTTCTCTTGCTCTTAAACAACGCCTTTTCCCCTATTGCCCATTTCTTTTGTTCTGCCTGATTTCATGAAGACACAAAGCTGAATTTGCAAGATCACAGCCATTCCCATGGCAACAGATGTGATGTTATGATGTCCTCTCCTGGAGCAAACAAAACAAGCAACCAAGCTGGATTAAGGAAGGAGTAGGAGCATTTTATAACCCTAAAGATGCACTTCTAAAATAATTTTTAGCTGATATCATACCCATTCCATAGATATCAACTTCCACTTTGCCACAGGCCGTGATTCCTTACAGCAGATGAGGAGTTAAAGGGCTGATCTAATAAAGTCATGGACAGGAGGCCATGTCCTATGAATGTCATGTAGATAAATATTGTTATTATTGTTTAAATGGGATAAAAAATAACTCAGAGTCATGTGGTTTATCTAGAATCATGTATTAGAACTCAGAAAGATCTATCATGGAATTGATAAATGACAGGATAAAATAAGATATATTAGGATTTATTTTTTAATAAATTATAATCTAACATTAACATGCTACTGACCCTTCAGGTTTGCATCAGAAAATAGAGTTAATTCTACTTAGAAACAATGAATTTCTATTTTCTTTAGGAGAGACATCCTCTTTTCTTTAGAGAGAATCCCTTTCTGTATTGTGGGGTTAAATATAAAATTTTATTTAAAGTCCAAGGTTAAACACACAAAATTATTATTGGGGGGGAAAGAATAAAAAGAGGGGAAAATTAATTATGTTTCATTATATTAGGAACTTGCTTGACTATAACATTATTTGTAGAATTATAAAAATTACATTTAAAGCTATGGAACTCAGTTCTGCTGCTATTGAAGCCAATGGAGATTTTGTTTTAATCATCCCCACTGTCAGGTTTATATTTTAAAAAATATTTTATTATAAAGAACTATATATTTTAAAAGTGTCCCTTTGATAAATGGCAGGAGCAGAATGGAATCTTTGAATGAGCTCTTTGAAGCCTGCAGTTTTATGAGTTCAGTGCCTTCAGAAGCTTCTAAAGTAGTTATAGACAAATGGAGACAGCCAAGGCTTTGCATGCCTACTTCAAACATGAGTGAGTGACTAACATAAAATTGTAGTGGCCATTAAAACTTCAAAGGAGAAGTGTGACCTGAATATTGCTTGTCATCATACAGGATTTCTTACTGGAAGATCTGATCAAGTTTTTGTAATTATAGTATCTCCACCAAATGCCAAGATCATGACTTAGATCAATTATTCTGCCTCAAATAAAATTTTATTCCTGAGATTTCTTTTGCAATACCAGTGGCAGCAAACACTGGCTGGAGAGTCACATGGTGCTGGCTCCCCCTCCTTGCTTCCAGCTCAATCTTGTCTCTGTGTTGCTAAAGCTGCAGTCCTCATGATCTATTCCACCTCTTCCTACCACTCCTGCTCTCTTTGCCCAGAGATCCTTTCCTTCTGCTCCATAAAACCTCTGTTCTTACAACTTCTCTTCACAACTCACACTATTTCTTGGGCTATGACCAAACTTCTCACCATCCTATAGACACGATCATACAAAGACTTATGATAATGAATAAGATTAAGAAGTCACTGTTACCAATTCCTCTGTTGGCTACCTCCCAACTCAGTATTTGATTATATTATTATTCCCATCAGAAATGTGGTAACTTTATGTGATTTGATAATCTTTTGAATAAATCAAGTGATCTACTAATCTTGCATATATTTATCTTCCCTTAGACTCTAAGGTCTTCATATACAATGGTTTCTATAATTATATGTGTATACATACAGTGATACATAGTGGTGTTAACATCTCAGTTATTCTTCTTTCTCTGGAAAACAGTGAGAAACAACTGGAGACTTTGAATGATTGACCATTATATATATGGAGAAGGAAGCTAATCTGGCCTTTTACTATTATTTGCTTTAAGTGTAACTTTTTATAGATCCTCTGTTTATGGATAAAAAAAATATTACTTGTATTTTATCCTCTCTAGCTTTTCAGCCTCTGTAGTGAAGTTGGACAATTATTTGCATGCATAGAGTTGGATAATTGATAAGCAAAACTTATAGTTAGTCTGAGGCTGTGTTTGGGGTTTGTGCTGGAAACAGTGCAGGTAATACAGGGATATTTTAGCTCTGGCTGGGCAGGGCTTGCACAGAACCAAGGCCCTTCCTGCTGATCCCAGCTGACCTGAGGGATATCCCAGCCCATGTGACATCAAAGCTGGGGGAGAAGAAGGAACAGAGGATGTTCAGAATGATGACATTTGTCTCCCTGGGTCACAGTTGATGGAGCCCTGCTCTCCTGCCCATGAGAAGTGGGGAATTAATTCTTGTTTTGCTTTGCTTTAGAATGCAGCTTTTGCTTTACCTTTTCAATTGTCTTTATCTCAACCCATGGGTTTATGTCACCTTTACCCTCTGATTCTCTCCCCCATCACACTGTGGGGGAGTGAATGAGCATCTGTGTGGGGCTGAGTTAGGGTTAACCCACCACGGCTGCAAACACTGTTTTAAAGGAGTGTGTTAGGAAGCCAGAAATACAGGATATGTCAGTGATTTTGAAGCAGTATGTAAGGCTTGTTATTTTAGACCTTGGTTCCATTGTTGCAGGAAGTGTTCAAAGTCAGCAGAGGGCTTAGAAAAGTTTTGAAATCTGCAATCCCCAGTTTAGAATATATAAGTTGTCTTTAGAGCAAAATAGAACCCTTCTGTCTTCAAATGAATCTTAGCCCGTCCTATTAGCTGTAAGAAACCTTTTAGCTTGCCAGAATACCTGCAGGAATGTCAGTCATAGTTCTTCTGGGTACAAGTAGTGATAAATGAACACGTTTCTCTCATTGTTTTAGCAAGCAAGGCTCCCTATAATCAGGATAATTCAAATGCAGGTGCAATGGCATGGGTCCTAAAACTTATAAAGACTAGAGAAAAGTATTTTAGATTAAACACTCAAAATACAAAGCTTTTCATGTATGTTACTGATCTATGTGGACTGCAGCAGGAAGATGCAATGTGGATATTATGTTATGCATGTAATAAAATAGTACTATAACTTTAAAATGTTCAAAATTCTGCCAAGTGCAACTCCTGATTATTACATTGATATTAAATAATCTTTAAGACTAAGTCATGAGTCTCATGTTCATTAGTCAAGAACACGAAACCAATCTCTAGGGAAACAGAAATACATAATGGAGACCTGAGCCACTAATATCTCATTCTAATCAGACTCAAAATCAAACAAACCAGTGAAAAAAACCCAAGAAAATAACCCAAATTCGTGTTGGAATTCTCAGGAGACAAAAGCAACAACTAGCACACTGGGGACACAGCCACAAGTAATCTCTGAAAAGAACTGCCATGGGGCAGAACACAATGAAGCCAGTCCCTTTGGCTGAGTTGTTGGAAAGTTCCTAAGTGAGAAGGAAAGGACTTTATGTAACTTTGTAACTGTGTTTTCAATTTGCGTTCAAGAAGCTCACTGTCTGCTTCACTGCAACTTCTGCATTATTTCCACAATTTGTTTTGTATCATGTCCATAGTAAATTCAGATGAAACTGGCAATCCTGGAATACATCGTTGCTTCTCTAGAAGAAACCCCAAATCTCTAAAAATTAATCAGAAGTGAGCTTAATGGCCTCTGTGGTATTGTGCCAAGAGGCAGTTTCATGGCTCTTATTTAGAAGTATCATCTTTAATAGAAATCTGATATTGTGAATATTAATCAATGATCCAGTGAAAATAATGCAGACAACAAATGGACCATAATTGACTCTTCTAAGTTTCACAGGAGACAGTAGGCATGGAAAGGAAAATAAGGAAAAAACACCCTAATATATTAGTGAGGATGAAAGTAATTTTGAAGGTAGTGGGAACTCATTGATATTGCTCAAGTGAGTACTTTATCAAAGTACAGCTCCACATTATAAATTAGTTTATAGCCTTTTCACCAGTCTGCCATGATGGTATATTTGAGGCATCCTGCAGTGACTAATCCACCAGAGAGTGCCAAGAACATACGAATTGCCAGCCTGGACTGAATGAAAGGTCTCTTCTGTAGTTCTGTCTCCTGACTGAAGGTTCAGGGAATAGTAAAGATAGACAAAGGCAAATACCCTTTAGAATGGCATTGGTGATCTTGAAAAAAAACAGTTTGTGAACTGGAAGAAAAAGGAAATACACACTCCACTTATTCATCAAATATGCTCAGAAGAGGGTACTTAAGTCCCTGCAATTGACTGATTACACACTTACACTAAAGGTATTAACATACCCATAATTAGCTCACAAAAATAAACCAACAGCAGAAGATTTTGTAGAACAGGCCTATTATCAATTAGTCTCTGAACTTTTCCTCCCCCTCTGCCCTGCTCCAGCTACCTCTCAACACCCATCAGCAGTGTGTTTACCTGATGTCTATGAGCAGACACTTGGACATGTCTGAGTCTCTCTCAGGAAGTAACTGCAATGAAATTTTATGGAACAGGTAAATATTGTTAAAAAACCTATTGTTAAAAACCCATTGTTTTCTAGAGAATCCCCAAGGAGAAGGATCAAGGGACGATATCTGTACTCTGGGCCTCATATTCATCCAATTTCTGGCCCTTTACACATCCTTCCTTCTCAATACAGGAACCCAAAAAGAGAAAAAAAATAGCACCACATTTCATTGGCAGTATCTCTTTATTAGAAAAAAGAAATGTTGATCTTAGGAACATAATATATCCTTAAGTCAATTAATTACTTGGCCATTTAGAATTAGCTACCAGTTCCAATGATCTACTGAGAGTTATTGCTGTAATAACAAGCAAAATCTCATTTTGTTTTAAATTTAGGAAGTAGCTGTGTTGTTTCAATCACTTACCACTTGATGCCCCTATTTGCCTCCTTCTTCTCACGTCTAAAGAAAAACTACCTCCACAAACCTCCATAATTAAAGGAATTTTATGTGGAGATTTGTACTTTCTCGATATGAAAAAAACTCCCTTCCTTTCTTCCATACTCTTTCAAACATTTCTGTAATAACCTAACAAGAATACGTGCACATACCATGGGCATTATATTTATATGTGTGTGCATATACAGACACACAAACTCATAGCTGTGTAAATGTACACTACATAAATGTACAGATTGCCTGAGATATTGCTTGGGCCATGCACAGTAGCTTGTGTTGCTGTATAATGAAGCACCACTAGACAGAACAGTCACTTGTGGCAGGTAGCTAAGAAATTTCAATAAAGTAAACTCTCAGTATTATCAAAATTATACATTTGGGGCTGTTAGCATGGCCTAGAAAAAGATGAGGACAGGCTCATCTCATTAAATGAGAAGAAATAGTGGAATTAGCTTGAATCTAATTACAAGCCACACTATCTAATGTAAAAACATGACTGTTTTTTCACTCCCATTCATTTTGGCTAGTAATTAGTTTTGGCCTCTAAAATGCCACCCTTTAATCATCCAAACACAGATGTGATTTGCCGTGCAATTTAATCTTGCTTTAATGAAGAACTAATGGACGCATCGCAAATTACTTTCCCTGTTGGAGAAAAATTCTATTTCCTGCTTTTCAAAAGATCAAGAGTATCTTGTGATAATAGCCCAAGCGGCCCTGGCAGCCTCGTCGCACAGAGCAAACAAGCTCTTTTACTCAACTCCCAATTCAATGGAGAAAAAGAGGCTACAATTAGCAACAAAGCAGGGGAAACGCGGCATTACAGCCGAATCACTTTCTGCAGCTCAACCCCCAGCAACCACTGCCTTGTTAGAGCCAGGTCTAAAGTGTCAGGAGCGAACAATGTGCTGTGATAAATTACTCTCTTCAAACAGCTGCACTGCTAATTTTCAATTATACACACAAATGGCTCTCAGATTGGAAGAAAATGGAGTGCATGGGGAGAACAGTAGTAGATTTCTATGTTTGTTTGGTGGTGAGTGTGGAGGCGGGAGAGTGACATCCTGAAAAGAAAGCTGTAGCATGTGGAGTCAGTATTTCAGCACCAGATGATGAGCCCTCCCAAATCTTACAGAACCTGGTGGCTTCCTTCTCACAGCTCTGCTAGGCTGATGGAGAAGAAGAAACAGGACCCATTTGATCTGTTTTTACAGTGAAATCTTTGACCATTGGATGCATTAGCAGCTTTGGCAGGAGGTGCAAAGCAACTGAACATTTTGGAGACACAAGTTCAGATCCCAGAAGAGCTGATGCCCTTTCTCAGCTGTTCAACAGACAGGCAGTGGATTCCATGTGCCTCTCCAAACGGGAGATGTGCTGAAGCCTGTGAACCCATGATTCTTGTGCACTCTGAACACACAACATGTTTGGTGGCTGCACAAATTTCCTCGTGATGAGGGAAAATCTCATTCCCATACAGTCAGCTACTGTTGGATTCAGATGAAAAAATCTACAATTTACTTGGAAAAAGGTGATAGTGCAAATTATTAGAAGTTTTGTTTAACTCATGATACCTCTTTTCAAACATTTTGAATGAAAAAGGCAATATGGAGGTACAATTAGGATTACTGGAAACAAGATGTGACTCAGCTTCCATAAATTACAAAGAACTGATAATGGTTTTTCCTTGCCTTCACAAATTTCCCATTGACATCAAGAGCTATGCCTGAATTTGACCCACTATAATGAATTTATCACTGTTGTTTCCTAGTAATTTATTTTCTAATAGATAAGAAACAATTAACAGAACTCTACAAAATAAAATAGGTTGCACCAAGGGAGAGCAATCAGTTCAGTACAAGCTTCACAAAAATAAATGGTGAAATGTAGCTGATTTTCTTTGCAATATTTTACTTGATCTTAGTTTTGATGAATGACAGCACTGGGGAATGGGAGAGATGACAGTCTAATATTTTTACCTGCTCAAACTGAGATAACTTAAACCCATCCATCTTTAAGATTTGATACTCAGAAATCATGATTTGATTGTTGCTATCAAATTAGATGTCCACAACATAAACACTTCAAATCCTTTCAAAAGCTTGGGCAGTTTTTACATTTTCATATAGGTAGAGAGAGAAAAAGCAATCTAGGCTGATGGGAGTGGGGAATCTGGAATTTGAAAATGGCAGTATATTGTCTAAACCAATGACAAGGTTCCTGAAGTTCTGTATTTGCTGTAGAGCATCAGCCCTTTGCCAGAAATGGTTCCTGAGCACAGCTCTCACAAAGGCACAGGGGCCCAGGGTGTGCAAAGAACAGCCAAAGGTAGATTCCCAACAGCTCCAAGTTAATGCAGCTCTTTGACTGGATTTTGTAGCAACAGCACTGTGATTTACATTCTTTAAAGTTCCAGTTCATAATGTTTTCTCTTTACACACCTTCCTATTAACCCTGTGTTCAAAGTGAGTTTTGAAACAGATTTATGGTAATTGCAGTCCATAGTATCCCTGAGACAGTCAAATATGACCCGTTATTAAAATGTTTATGGAAAGGGTTGACAAACTCATCAGATTTGTTTTATAAATAGTGATCATTTCAAATGAAATGGGCAAAAAAAATCTAGTTGATTTTAATACTTTTCAGCTGAGCTTTTTTTCTACTTCTAATAAATGCTAGCATTGTGTCTCCTAATTATAAAGCGCATTACCATACAAAAAGGATTATTTTTAAATTTAAAAATGCCAGTCACAATTTAAAATTACTTTTCTCAAATATGGCTCCTCAGAGAAGCTAAAGAGAGAAGAGAAAGTAAGGGGGGCTGGAATGAGAGGGGGAGAGAGAGAGGATGCAATATTGAATTGTAACAAGACACTTTTATTTTTTTGCTGAAGTGGGATTTCACTCCCTCTAGTTTATAATCGTTACAGAAATTTAAACCTCAAACCATTTCAGTCCAAGCTTATACTAAGCTTGTTAGTGGTTTCTGATGCTGCATATGATAGTGCTACAGCATTACCATAAATCAGCAGAATTAACTATGATCTTCAGAAGCATGCCTGAAAGTGGGTGACAGAAGTCTGCAATTTGGTGCTCTGAATATTATGATAACATTCTATATTAAATGTTTATAATCTACTTAGAGCTGAGCTTCAAGTATATTTTATATTTGTGCTTTACCCAATATTAGAAATCATGGGCTATTATGGCTTTCCATGCCTATGTTGTTTGCGATATCCAAAATTAAAGAAAATATAAAAACACAAGGTGAGCAAGTGTGTTTTCCTACCAATGCAATGTTATTAATATTAAGAAGTTAAAGTTTACCTACAGGTTTGAAAATTTAAATGTACCTTGCAATAAATATACTTCACCTTTTTCCATTCGTATATAAAATAATCTATAGCACTGACCGGATTTCAGAAACTCCATCCTAATACAATTTACAAACTCTCTGCTGGTGTTGGAGATACAGACTCAATTTTCCATCCAGTCTTCATAAAAGTGACATATCTACATTATTCATCTAAGAGTAAATAATGATGACGATTTGTAGAGACTAAAATTACAAACTCAACAGTTTTCATAGCCATTACAAAAATCAAGGTTGTCACATTACACAAAGAAATGTTCTGATCCTAAGTAAGCATGATCCAAAATCTAAAAAAAAATAGCCCTGCCTGTGCTAGGCACAGGATCCCATTTATTCCCTATTCCCTTTGCTATCATTTCCACTCAAAAAAAAAAAAAAAAAATTGGATTAGCTAGTGTTTTCCTACTTACATATATAAATACAACTGACTGCAGGAGAGCAGGAGTAGGTGTGCTTGTATCAGAATTCCTGCTGAGGAATACAATGGCCTTGCTTCATAAACGGTTTTGAGAGACAATGAACTATATCCTCACTAAGACAAATCAATAGATCTCGGTGCACCCCACCAAAAGGAGTTTCAATCTGCATCAGTCAATAATCTGACTTAATTAATTTTTAAAGTAGTTCTGAGCATGGGCTAGAAAACAATGTTAGGTTTAATGTTAAAATTATGGTTAAGAGCAGATTACTTCAGATTTATACTTCCAGAAATATGAACAAATTAGGTAAATTAGCTTTTTTTTTTCTGAAAGAATCACATTCATGCACACATCTACAGGGTGAACTTGCTAGGCTAGTTATCAGACATGGGAAGTGACACAAAAACACTTGGCAAATTTTGTTGCATAACAAAGTGATTTCATTCTGATTTTAGAAAAGTTTTATAATTAATAGACAAGAAAAGCAGGAGCTAACAAGTCCTTCACTGTTTGTGAAGGATCTTTAGGCCCCAAATTGCCCACCATCAACAGAGATGGATGGCCAACAGCGCTAAAATGCAACTTCCATCCTCACAAGGCAGGTGAGTGGACCAAAGGAGACATGAGGAGTGTAACATGTTTGGGGGTGGTCTAAAGGTTGCTCCTTAAGGGCAGCAGGCAGGAGTCCCAGGGATTCAGGCTTTGTCCAATGAACTAAATTCACTTAGCTCACACTGAGCTGTTCAATATAGTCAGGGCTTTTCATGGTCACAGAAATGACCTTTGGTTGCTGCTGGGAAGGTGCAATTAACACCAAATATCACGACATATTTGTTAAAATGCAGAAAAAGAGGAATTAAGTGTAAATGAGTCAGAAGATTGAAAAGTAGCATTCAGCATCCTGGGTTGGTAACTGCTGGAGAGGAAATGATCTGCAGAGATCACTTTGTAAATTCTCACAAGGCACTAGCACCTACTGATGGGCTGTGCAAGTGCTGGCCCAGAGCTGACCCAGCCAGCCTTCCAGCCCACCTCAATCCCCTTGCTCCTTCACACAGGCACACCCCACACTCGCCTCTAACAGCTGGGAAATTTTGCCTAAACTTTTTCTGCTACTTATGCTGTTATATTCAAGCCAAAATAAACCTATATATATGCCCAGCCCATGCTTCTTCAGAATGGATTATTCTTGAAAACAGGGATAAATCGATGGAGTAACATCTGTGGGTAAAGTTTTCACACATACATCATAAAGTAAAAAGGCACTGAACAAGAGTAGTGTTTGTAAGCAGCATAGTTCATGTTCTCTACTCAATATACTCTTTTCTCCCAGCCCAGACTTTCTGCTTTGGCCACACAGTCCCCACTTGGCAATGCACACAGATGCCACTGCCTAAAGGCATTGCCTTTTCTCTTTCCTGAACATTGGTAAAATCGAGTTGATTTTGCTGTGGTTTAACACCATCACAATTAGAAAATGACAAGGTAGGCACAGTTTTGCCACTTTTTAAGAAGAACTGCACCAACAGGGAAACAACTGCACCCCATAATATATGATAGGTAAAAGAGAAGAAAATGCAACCTGTCTTTCTTTATTTTAGTTCCTTTCTAGACTATTTTGAAGCCTCTTTACATTTTTTTTAAACTCAGAATACACTGAAGTATTCTTCACTGAACACTTCACTTCTTCACTGAACACTCCAGCAAGTTAGTTTGCTCTAAGTTTTATTGGAGCTTTTAAGTTTCTTTAAGCTGCAGCATTTTCCAAGTGAAGGACGAAAGCAAGGATTTAGCCTCACGACATCCACTGAAATATATTTTTGTGCTAGTATGAAGTCTAAGAATTAGCATTTTGTGGTGTTCCTGAAATTAGAAGCCCCATGAACTAACCATTTTATGATATTTATGCTTTGCCTCATAATGCATTCTCCACAGATGAATCAAAGGGCCAAATGCAATTGCTGTTGTGAGATAATAAAGCATGAAGTGGTGTGTTTGGAATTAAATTTACATAAGACGAAGGATGGTGGGCAGTTTGTGATGACAGTAACAATCAGGGAGCACTCCGTGGTGCTGCATTCCCAGAAACTGCTGCACAAAACACCGCATCATCTGCATGAATAATTAAAGCAGTGTCTGGGGAGTCAATCAATTTAAAAGGGAAGAAGAAAAATTTTCCAATATTTTTCCTGAGTTTTATGATCAGAGCTATGTCTAGGACCTATATCAGAACTCTCTCCCCAAAATAAGACTCAAAGCTTCATGTGGATTGCTGGTTTTGTGTTTGCTCATCTCTTAGAGATGTGTTTTATAGTTAGCAAAAGCTCTGTTGGATTAACCTAGACAGAACACAGCTGAACCTACAGTTTCATCTTCCAGCTTTCTACCCCATGAGGGAAGCAGCTCTGTGTCCCTGACTCTGCTCTGCTGCTCCAGAAAGTCACTGGATAGAGGGAGCCCCTATCTTGCAGAAATTGTCATTGAATGTGTTCTAGTGAGGTGCAGGGACTGCAGCTTGTCCCACTGTGCAACACTTTGTGAGCCCCTAGAATGGAAAAGTACATGGTAATATTTAATGCCACTCACAGATTAAGAAATTAGTATCCCTCTTACCCTCCTGTTATAGGTTTTGTCTCATTCTGATGGAACCTGGGGGAAACTGAGGCATGGAGAAAAGGAAATGGTTCAAACTCAGCTTTTCATTTCTGGAACATGTGAGGCATCTCATTTCAAAGACTTTGCATGCTTGCAGTTTTAAACTGAAATTGTTTTCAAGCTGAGTGGATACTCAAGCCTTTTATAGCCATGGCTACTTAGGCATAAAAAGATAGGATTTTGCTTGAAAAAACACACACCACCACCTTCCCTGCCACCCCTACCTGGGGTCATGTGCCACTTTGGTGGAAGAGGAAAAATTAAAATTCAAGATTTCTCAACTCAAAAATCTACTCAGCCATATAACCTACTCAAAATAGTAATTATTATCTAGTGATGATACTTTTCAGTTCCATTCCTGATCATGCTGAAGCCAACTGGCCATGAGCAAGGATTGATGAGGGAAGTGGGAAAAAATGAACAAATTCCAAGAAGTTTGTAAAAACAGTGTTATGTTCAAATCACACAGAAGCTCAGTGTTGAGGAGGTTTTGGCTTGCATGTTGCTGAAAATTATTATCCTGTAGAGTCCCACAGGAGGGTGGGCACCATGAGAGCTCAGCATGGCACATCCAAGTATTTAGCTAAAAAAGACAAGGGTTTCTTTTGGCTGATGAGATCAAAGGCAGATTTTTGCAGGTTTTTACCCTGTGCCCAGGTTACACAACCTTTAAGACAATGACAAAACTTCACATCTTATTCATTAAGGTCTCGCTGAGTTCCAGAACACTCTGAAGTTGGAAAATATCTTCAAATGTATGTTTCTTAAAAAGATTAGAGAGCAGAACTCTAGTTAGCTTTTGTCTGTCTGTTTTGCTGAGGGTGTTATTCTAAGAGCATGCAGGAAATGAATGATCTACACTGAAAACCTTGACGCTTCTTTAAATGCCTTATTTTCATTTTTTAAGAAATATGACAGCAAGAATTAGTACTGGCTCTTCTATTTCAATAATGGCAGTCATGTTGAAATGACAACAAACATCATTACATTTACATGCACATTTACGTAGACAAAAATTGTCATTACTTATTTCAGTGGAACATTTTATAATTTGCCCTATAAACAAATAAAATCTGTATAAGCTGTTTTTAGCCTTCAGCAGTATGTCAACACAAGCAACTTAGAGCTAGACTTACTGACACTCACTGGTATCTCCTTCCATTTTTAAAACGCTTAAGATTAAAAATACAGTATTTATTTTTCAGTTTTTAATAATACAGTGAAAATACTTTGATTGCTGGCTGCAAATAAAAAGCAGAAGGTTGAATGCCCTCAAATATTGTATATTAAATGAAAATGGGAGAAATAAAAACATATCCATGTGCTTGTTTTGACTTTGATGTTCTGAGCAGGGAATAAAATATGACAATAAAAAAGATGAAAACTGAGAAAAATGCACACCTTCTCTTAGTCCATTTTCAATGAAAAATTATTCTGATGTTCTTCCACTATATTATCTACTTAGTCTGTTCTCACTTGTCTTTTGTTGGTTCTCTGATCATCTTGATTGTTATAATCAAGTTAAATACTTTGCACTACCCTACAGAAGTGTAACAGTTAAGGCTGTAAGTGCTGCAGCCCTCACTATACAAAGCTGTAAATCATCACAGGGAAATCACAGAATCACAGCATGGTTTGGGTTGGAAGGGACTTTAAAGATCACCTCGTTCCAAAACTCTTCCATGGGCAGGTACACCTTCCATCAGAGCAGGTCTCTAAGAGCCCAGTCCAACCTGGCTTAAAGAATTCCAGGGATGGGGCAGCCACAGCTTCTCTGGGCAACCTCCCTTCCCTGCCAGGGCTTCCCCACCCTCATAGTCAAGAATTTCTTCCTTATACCTGATCTAACCCTGCCCTCTGCCAGTTTGAAGTCATTCCCCCTTGTTCTACCACTGCATGGCCTTGTCAAAATTCCCTCTCTGACTGTCTTGTAGGCCATCTTTATTTATCAGAAGGCTGTTAGAAAATGGAAATATTATGCAGGAAAAAGCATTTCCTAGCACTGAAGGAGTTGAACTGGCTTTTCTAAGAGATATTTGTTTGAATATACAATTGGATATTTTCAGAACACTCAGGAAGTATCTGGGCAATCTATGGAATAGCAGGCAGAGCAGAGGATCTACTGTGCAGGCCTTCTGTAAAAATTGACTTAGAGCAAAGTTAAAAAAGGAAGGAGACAGCACTGGAACAAACTTGCTGTTATATGTGGTTGGTCAAAATTTTTCATGGGATGTTTTGGATCAGCTTTCCAGTCAAGAATGTGGGGGCAGAGAACCTAACTTGCTTTAAGATGGAATTTCAGATATTTATGATCAGAACTATGTGACACATCTTGAACTTCCTGCGAGAAACAGATCCTCCAGAAAGTCTTGACCTAAGTTTCTATGCTAAGTATTATCACTGGTCAGTTTATTTGTTAGGAGGGGTGGCACAGAATGGGGAAGGATGGATCTGGAATAAGGACATACTCCTGTCCTTGTATTTCAGCTCTGCCATGCCAGTAGGAGCCAGACCTCAGCAGAGGCTGGCAAGGTGCCCATGCACCTCACTACAGAAGTTCCAGGGATTTTTTATTTCTTCAGTTATTTCTTCTCTCTCTTTTACATATTTGCTAACAGTGGCAAGTGCAACAGGTAGGGAATTTATGAACCAGACTATGTAAAGAGCCTTGTGATAATATCTATCTGAATATTACCACTGAATTCTAATCCTTATGATTTAATACACTGGCTGAGTCATGGCACAGCAGAGCCAAACTCTGTCCCCGTTTGTGCTGAGCAATGCCTCAAGGAAATCCATTAACTCCAGCATAGTGTTTTGTGTCTGCCTTACCATGGCCAACACCAGCATTTCTCCTGAGAAAGGAATTTATGGTTCTCTTTAGCATCAAGTCGTTTTCAATAGTGCTTACATTGGGTCAAACTCAGCTTTTTTAGCAGAGCACTAAGTACTCATATTAGCTTCACTGAAGTAAACACAATCATTCTACATTTACACTTGTGCAGTTCACCCCAGGATTTTATTTTCCTGTTCCTCAGGGTCTTTGGTAGTCAAGATAGCTCTGTAAAAGTACTGACTGTGGAGGACAATATAAACTTTGCTATCTAAGTAAACCAATAAAATAGTCACATAATATAAAAAAGTCATGTAAGTGTGACATACATGAGTGCTGATAGAAGAAACTGAATAAACAGCTTAAGAACAGCTGGACACAGTCACCTCACATGGGCCAGGGTTACAAAGGACTATCTCTGTCATACAACTTGGGTCAGTGCTATTGGTTCCAACAGCACAGTCAGATCTTCCCTCTTTTTTGAAATTCAAATGTGAACAAAATATATTGCAAACTACAAAGTTGGCAGTACAGGCCAATACAACTATTGAAGAGTAGTTACTGCTAATACCCAGTAGCTGTGATTATTGTTTCTTGAATTAAAAAAAAATTTAAATGGAAAGTTTCACTTTCATCCACATCATAAAAATAATATTATATGGGATAGGAATTAGCATGGTCTTTTGCTGTTTCTTGCCTCAGAGAAAAATACTACTTGGCCAATGCTACTTACTGTTAAACAAGATTTAAGAGTGGAAAAAGTCTTATGCAGGATGTACCTTTGGGTATCATAATTTAAAAAAATCTAATTCCTAGCAGAATTTTATGAGGTAATAAAAGGAGAAGAAAAGGAAAAGAAAAGAAAAAAATTGCAGCATATCTGTTTTAAAATACTTTGAATGATATGTGAAGAGATTCCAAATATATTTCTGTTAATGAATAGTGAAAATACAGCAAGTAGAGAAATATGGGGTTTGCTTCTCTGTCCTTAATTAGATTTTAATCACACTGCATTACGTTTATTTAGTTTTAGTACTGTTTTCTTCATAAAAATCTAGCCCTTCTCAAGGTGATACAGGTGATAAGGCAGGCACATACAATAGATTTGGCATCAGGGGTTGAAATAATATGAGCAGTAATTCAGGCAGAGGCTTTATTTTCAGTCTTGGGGAAGGCTGAGGGAAACCTAAAACTAAAACATATTCTCATCAGGAGAAAAAAAATCATTTAAAAGCTTGTCATAAATGAAAACAATTTACTTGCGCCAGTGTCCTTAAGGGCCACAAACTCTTCTGCTTCTGCTGCTACATTCTCTAATGATATTACTGCATATAGCACATCTCATCTAATCTGTTAGTAAAATCCTAAAGTCACTTATGTCAGTCTCTAATGCAAGCCAAATGAGTCTTCCCAGTAATAAGAAGCTTCGCAGAATTAGTTTTCGTTTTGCAGAAAATTGCCATTGGGGCTGGCACTTTTATCTAAAAATTTCACTCGTGCATAAGCAAAAAACTCATATATTATTTGGTTACATTCCATCAGTATGAGAAATAACATTGTGAGAATTCTATGCATGCTAATGATATATAGAAATCCACCTGCTTTCAGATAAAATGAGTTTAATTTTCTGTTGCCCACTGCCTGGTTGGCCTTTCATAAATTACTTATGCACAGCTATTATTAAAATAGAGGGAAAGCAAATTAGAAAGTCCTCATATCTCTCCACTGGATTTAACCAAGGCAGGGCTGTGACAGCTAGAGTCAGCGTTTTTGAAAAAATTCTGCTCTCTTGAAAAATTTTGCATCTCTATACAATTCTATGCCACTGTTGTAAACGTTCTGACCTGCCTTCTTACCAAATTAACCTAAATCCTTTCTATTTTTCAACATTAATGGAATCCTCTAGAGTCCTGCTGATATATATTAAAATATATTTATTGGTTAATTTGAATTCCAGCATTTTGTACCTCATTTCCCAGTACTTCTGTTATATCTGAACAGCTTGGAGCTTTAGCATTAAAAACTTACAAATTAAGATAAATACATCTAACAATTATCAGATCAAAACAACTTAACTTTCATTGGAATATATGATTGCAAATTTCCCTTCCTGATGAAAGAGAAAATGAGGACTGTCTGCTTGAAACAGTTAATTGGATTTGAAAGTACTGTACGTTTCAGCAATCGGTGCAGCTTTTGGTTGGTCAATGACTACTTGACCTCCTGGTTTTCCAACAGACAATTGGTTTTAATATCTTGAGGGTCTTTTAAGTCCATAGTTCATGGTGACTTTAAGTTTAATTTTCTGTTAATGATATTATTTTGCTCTTTTAAGATAAAACTTTCTTGTGATGTGCTGAGCAACAGTGGCAATCCCATTACTGTGTGAGGAAGGACACCCTCTCAAATTGTATTCTTTTAACATTGTCTGTACTGTTATACTATTTCTAAATGTCATTTTAACACTTTAGGCAGCTCCTTGAAAAAAACACAAATACAAAAAAATGCGAAAAAAAAGCCATTGTGATCACCTGCCCAGCCAAAGCTCCTTTTTAAGTAATAGGGTCCCAATTCTAATCAGCCACTGGTTTAATACCTTCCACTTCTCTGACTAGACTGACTCTGCTTAGAAGTGGTGTGGGTTAGTTTGGGCCAAGGACATGCCCTACAGGTTTCAGGCTCAATTTCCCTATTTTCAAGCCCATTAAATTTGCATCCACACCATATAATAGTGCATTAAGCCCATCCACACAGCAGGCAATTTCCTGATGCTAACAACAACTCAGCCCAGAGCTGACATCCCCAGTGCTTGGCTAAAGCCAGCCAGTCAATGCTGGTCCTGCTAAGAAGTCTCTGTAGTCCTTACACTAAAGCAGCTTTCCTAATGACTCAAAGCAATTACTTTGGGGGAGTTTTTCCCTAAATTTACATAAAATGGATATTTATTTGTTTTCTGCCATAGGTATTATTTTATTTCACGCTGCATTATGGGGACTAGAGATACGCAGTGCTGGCCAGCTCTCAGGCTGCTGTTTCACACTACAGCACTGAAAACCAACAACTCCCTGCCACCATGGGGAGCCTTCCTGCTCTTCCTCTACCTCCATATTTCAGTTCACAGAAATAAACCAGGAGAAAACCATCCAGTTTGTTGGTAAGGTTAGTTTTCTGAGAATTGGTGTTCCTTATCTGATTGAGAAGATGGCTGAATAAATGCCAGAGTGGAGTAATAAAAGTAGAGAGAGCACATGGCTGTCATGGTGAGGTATGTCAAACGTCCATTCATGAAAAAAAAGAGGCTATGGATAGATAGCAGAATGAAAAACCATCAGTGGGGGTAAAAATAGTCAGATTGCAAACAAACTGCAGAGCTCTGAAACTGCTGGGTTCATTACAAAGCCGAGGAGAGAAGAAAAGAATCAACTGAATAGTTTGTTTATGTAAATTTGGATTCTGGTCCTAAATTTCATGTGAACACAGGGTGAGCAGGAGGTGCTCAGCACTGGGTTCCCCCTCTGGCAGGTGGCACAGAGTGTTGGTTTCTGGACCTGGCAATCGTGCCCTGTGCTGATGTAAGCCCCTGGGCCAGCACTCAAAGAACTTCAGCTGAGTTTTAAGCCTCTTCTGTGCATGGACAGCAGAAATCCTGCCTGGGGAGAAGAGAATAGTTCTGCCTTCGTGGGTCTATTTAAGCTTTATTCACATCAGTTACTTTTGCCTCACTCAGGGTAATCATGTGAGAAAAGCCAACCAGAGTGCTTGGGACTGGGATCTCAGAGAAAAACTTCTGATCACAGCCACTCATGTGTCTATCACCCCTAAGGTAATCCAGAAGTTTTTAATTCTTAGGAGTGTTTCCTCTCAGTAGTGCTTTTCAATGCCGAATCGATCACTGGTTCTATTCTTGTGTAGATCTATAAAAGTGAACTAAGTTGCACCTCGTGCATGGTGCATTTGGATAGAACATGCAATGCAAATACACACAGTTTTCCTAGCAAAAAGTACTTTTTTTAGCTTCCTGAAATGTTTCTAGAAGTGGTTCATGTAAAAGCAAACATATGAATCCAAACTTTATTGTATACTATACAAATTTAGAAATATCAGAATTAGTCAAGAAAAGTTGCAATCCCTTCTATTATGGAACTTCCTCAAATTCCTTTCCCTATTAATTTGAGTATACACATTTTTGCTTCTTTCTAATGTTTTGGTTATCTCATCAAGAGAACAGGTGGCTAACTGATTAAACACCAGTTTTTACAGTATCAAAAATATTTAAAAACTCATTACTCAGCTTTTCCAAAATCATTAATTGTTTTAGCTATAATTATTGCTAATAGTTACAGATACTTCAAATCTGTCTCTGATACTGAGATTTTTAGACTGTACCTCTTCCAGGGTCAGAGCTTTACATCCATTTCTCTCCACTCTTCAATGTCATTTTCAATTATGATAGACCCCTGTGAATCCAGGAACATTCTTTGTCAGAAAGTATACGTTGCAATATTTGTGGTAAAATTGTAAAAATTAGCCAGTAGGGTATAATACTGACTTTCACACCAAAAAATGCTCATTATATGGTTGTATACTTTGACAAATTGAAATTTGTTGTACTAAACATTACAAAACAGTGCTGCTCACAATATCTGACAGTTTCCTCTCCTTCCTGGCAATTCCATATCTGCAAATCACTTTGACAGAACTCTCACCCTCTGCCATTCATCATGAGGCCTCCATGGAATACACATAATGCAAGGACTTGAGACACAGTGGTACAAACCATGTGGGATGAATGACTGGATGAATGGCTTATGTTATGGATACACATAGGAATTCTGGTCAGGACCCCACTATGGTAGATGGCACACAAACAGGGAAAAAAAGAGGTCATCCTTCCTGTCAGAAATGTGCAATCTAAATAATTTAAGTTGTAGATGCATCTATGAGCATAATGCACTCTGCTACACAAATAGCTGGTGACAAACCCTTTCTCCTAAAACAATGACAGATGGTTTTGAACAATAATGAGCAATTGCATTTAAAAAAATCTGTTTTCAAGCCGTTCTTGAATACAACAGTTAAAGTATTCATTCTGTATAACTTACCCGGATGCAGCAGACAACCCTGAGTAAAAGCCTATCAGGAATTAAAGAATGTTTTGAACATAAAGTACACCAAAAACTACGACTTTTTTTCTACCCTCTCAAGTACAGAATGTCCTGTGTGCTAGTAGAGGACATCCTATACTACAAGTCTGTTGAAATGCTATAATTAAAGGTCTGTCAGAGTTTCCATTAAATCCCTGATTTTCAGGGTTTAATTAATAATAACAGTGAAAATTAATGTGAGTAGAATTAAAGCCACTGTCATAGCTCTGCTGCATATTAATTCCTGATTTTAAGTCTCTACAACATGTGGGACTGATCCGGCTTCCTCTCCTCAGTCAAAACTCCTATCACAATGTAAAATTCCTCATTGGAGACAGTGGATATTTGTCTGAACATAGAAAATGTGATCAGGTTCTGAAATACCTATGGCATTCATACAGTAAATTAAATGAACATTTCAGAAAGTCAAGAATTACTAAATTACATAAAGTTTTGGAATAAATGCCTTAAGTTCAGTTTAAGCTCATATAACTGAAAACCAATGAACATTCAAAATTTCTCAGTGAATTCCTTCTCAGCAATTGACTCAATGTAAGTTCATCCATTTATCTTTGGAATATTAATAGCTGTACTTATTTGTCTTTTTTTTTCTAAGTAAGAACTAAGAGGTTGACTCTTTAATGGAAGATGGAGAACATACGTAAATATTGGGGAATGGACTTTCCCTGGAACCACAAGAGCAAATCAGATGTTCTGTTACTGAAACAAAGGCTCCTGGCATTTTGGATTTGGGTGCAAATAATTTAGAACACAGAACATTCCATGAGATAATTCCCTGAAAATAAGCACTGGTATCTCACCATACAACACAAGGAAATTTAATCTTTCACATAAAAGGATCAAATAAAAGTACCTCAGTGTGGAAGTCTAGAGAAGGACCTGGCAGAATACTAGAGGATATTCAGTTCTCTTCAAAGTAAATAGTATTACAGCTGAAAAATGTGAAAGCATGAAATTTTCTCAACACTGCTGTGAGAAACAGACCCAGAAATCCAAGATGTATGCAAAGTACTATAGTGAAAGGTGGAGACAGTACATTCAGAAATTGTTAAAAATGTTAAGAACACTTTGTTTCACATAAAAGAACCTATTATAAAATACAATTTTTTTGGTCCAGATTCCAAAATAATAGGTGGCATTATTTCATCTTACATTAAAACCTGTATTGCAAGACAATATCACACATTTCAGAGGTTAATAGATAAAGAGGATCAATGCTATTTGCTGTTAGGACTGCTAAGTAGGTCAAGGAAGTTCACAAGTAGGAAACTTTCATGTAATAAAGTGGGAATTTATATGGTTAATGAAATTCATGCTGTTGCACTAATGAAAAAAGAAGTCAACTTAATTATGAATTCGCATTATATTATATATAATGGTAAATATTAAACGGGAAGCAAATGACAGAGAATATAATCTGTTTTCAATGAAGCTGGATACATTTGCAGCACAACACAAAAAGGGAGGGTAGAAGGTCAGCAATCAAAAAGGTTTTGTGATGGTCTTGTATCTGCACTGTCTTATCTAAATGTGGGAATCCACTGTGGTTATCACTAAAATCACTAAAAGACAGTCTTTGATCTGCAGAACTTAAAATCTAAACAGATAATTTGGTAAAAATGTTGGAAAAGGAAGAATTAGCATTCAAAATTTGGGACAGAAAGCATTATTATAACTTTATCAATCTAGAATTGAGGCTGTAGCTCCAGAGCAAGCTAAACCAGAAGAGTAACTGCCAGGCCCTGGCTCTCTATGTGCTCCTCAGGCCACTTGCTGAGCTGTCCTGGTTCACTATTCCAGCATAAAAATATCCCTTCAAAACCAGGCACAGTAAGGTACTGACATAGATCAGTAAAGGAACTGGCAAATACCTGAGGCAGCAAGAGACAAAAAAGTGTGTCTAGGTGGAAGAGGATGGAGGGAGAAGAAATCCTGCTTTGAAATAAGTCATACATAGAGATTGAGTCATTCATCCAAATTCACTTAGAAATTATATGGCATGCATCACATAATTTTTCAATTATGAGAATAAGTGGGTATAAACAGATGCTGGATAAGTTCAGAATGGACATTTCAAGAGACTTTTAAATCTCTGAAGTACCCAAAATTTGCATCAGCTATTCTGTGAGGTTAATAAGAGCAAAAATTGTAAGAAGATTTTAGGTGGAGCTTTGTACTGTATGAGATTGTTGAAAAAGATGATAAAGGGTTACAACTTGAAAACTATAAATTGCCCTTTCAATTCTGTGCATTTTGAATTGCCTCAACTAATTCTTAACTAAGAAAAGCTGAAAAATCTCCCTCAAGTACATTGTATTGGAGGCAGTTAAATCAAATGACTGCTAGTGCTAAAACCTATGAAGATACAAATTTAAATCTGAAGCCCTTGGAGGTGGAGAATAATGCTCTTTATGATTTGCTATCACTAACCAGGGTCTTCATAGAGACAAATTACTAACCAAACCAGAGTAAACTATCCAGTTAATCTGGATTGTATCTTGCTCTGCTTCCAAAGTCTTTCAGATTTTAAAGAATTGAAAAACCAAAGCAAAACTTGGTATGAGGACATCGTTTGCTGTAATCAATATCATGATAAAGCAAGGAATTTCTCAAAAAATGGAAGAAGCCAATAACTGTGTCTATTGCTGAGCTATGAGCCCTTGTGTTAGATTTAAGCTAAGTACCACACCATCACATTCTCCTCTCTTGTGTTCTCGAATGCTGAAGTCACATGGCAAACATCTGGTGATCAAAGTGAAATCACGAACTGGATAATTTCTATTTGGATGTTACTTTTTGGCTCCACTTATCCCTGCAGCTGGAGCATTTCCTTCCAGCAGCTCTATGCTGTTTTGTGATCAACGCTGGAAAAATGCCACAAATTTATGAAAAACTTTGAAGGGGTTTAGCGTTAACGACGTCTGCTTTCCAATCAGTACAGCTTGAATCAATAGCACTGCTGCTAAACGTAAACAGGCATAATGGGAATTTTACAAAGCAAGACTATTTGTATGGAACATCAAAACCAGCACGAAGTCCTTTCCATAAGAGTGCAAATCACATTTAGAGTAAGACTAGAGAGAAAAGCAAGATTACTTTGTGATGATTTGCTGCAAAGTTCACTACACTCTTTGCTTGATAATGAATTTCACTCATATTGTCATGTACTTCAGGCTTCATCAACAGAGTGCTCAGCTGCCAAAAAACATGATTTTAGCACATCAGAATAAAGGTGGAAAAAAATGAAAAAGAGCACACATTATTACTTGATTTTCTGCAGGTAATACTTCATAAAAATATTATTTTACTACAAATACTGCCTAACCATAAATTCCAATAAAAATAAAAGGGAGAAAAGATGGAGGATGTTGCTGGAAGGATGAACGTGGACTCAGGTATATGAAATATTCTATTATTACGTGGTAAGATTTTGCTTCCATCAGAAAAAATAAATGGGAAGAGATTGTTAAATGCATTTCCACTGCAAAGCGAGAAAAGCAGTTTCTGGTATTCTGCATTTGCAACAATCTGATTTTTTTTTTTTTGCTTGCCATTATTTACAGTATCTTATCTACATTAGGGATAAATACAAGACAAGCAGCATCTTTTGTTGCCTCTCAAGTCATACTTCCTGGCTGCTCCATGTGTGCTTTCTAACAGCTGTACACACTGACAGCAAGTAGTGAGTGGGTCCAAGCAGCCTTCTCCTGGCTTTTGGACATGTATAAAAGCACGGCCCAATTGTCAACAATTAAAGGATTTACTGGTCAGGTCAGGCTCCAGAAGCTGTAGCACACAACAGGGAATATAGCCAGGCTTGTGCCTCAAGTTCCCATGTGATACAACAATTACAGAAGTACACAGATCTTGCTCCATCTCCTCTATGCTTACATTTAATCCCTAGCTGCTTCTGCTCTTACAGCTGCTCTTCTCAAGCCCCTGGATATGCTTTTGAGTTTGCAGGAGTCACTGGATAGGAGACAGAGAGTAGTTGCTTTTGTCAGAGCTTTTGTAAAGAACTTGCTGAGAATTCTTCAAGAAATCATTTGTCCGAATTGAAACATTTCACTGAAGTTAATCCATTTTAGCAAAAATTTCAGAGAGAAAAATATCTCAAGTCGAGATCTGTGATAAAGCAAAGAAAGAGATGCATGGCCAGCATCCCAGCATAAAGGTATTAGCCTGGGATGTCAAAGACAAAGCATTCAAAGGAACCTGAGGCAGCCTTTGGAAAGCTGTAAATCCAATAGTGTAAATACTTGCAAAGCTTCTAAATACTGTGCTTATTAGAATACCTACATTTTCCAGATTGTTGTCAATACAGAAGTTGCTTGGCTGCATGAGACTGCTGGCTGTTGACTCAGGTTCTGTCCTGTACAACACTGAGCAATCCATCAGGAGCCATCTTTCCTGAGATGTGCAGTGCTGGATGAGTGCCCAGCAGAACCCTCAGCCTCAGGGGAGATGTAAATAGGAGCTTGTGAGCATTGAGAAGCAACAACTGGAAAGTTGCCTAAGGACTGTGAAAGTGCTCTCCCAACATCCATTTGATAATGAAGTTACTCCAATGACTTTGGTGAAATTATCCTTATTTTACACAGGACTCCGAGGAAAATAAAGCTGCCTCAAACTGTAAAAACCTACCTTGTACATCTTATCATGCAAATTAAATTTAAAACCCCCTTGGAAATAGTCCAACAAACTTTCTCTGCATGTGGCTGTAAGTTATTTAAGTCATTCAGTGAGACAGGATAATGGCCATCACTTTTCACTTGGCCAGTTCATATTGTAGCACTGAGAGAAAGAGAGACTGTCAAGTTTTTGTCTGCAGTGTCTGATTTTTCACCACACTGCTCCTGCCCTCCCTCAATTGTGTCAGGGGTGCATTAGGTGTTGGAAGGGCAACAAGAGGCTCAACCAGTGGGTGAGGAGGCTGGAGAAGGGGAATTGAATTGTAGGCAGCCTGCAGAGCCTGTCAGAAAGCTGTGCTGGCTCCCTTTGTGGCTGATATGTATCTATGTCCCCGTGCCACATTACATGGAAGGGATTAGAAATAGGATTTCTGATATTTCAGCTGACATGACAGGAGTGATAATTTCATGCAACTATGTTGCAAGCTAAATTCAAATATTCCACCTTTTAAAGGGATTGTATATATTTTCATCTGTGGTCTTAGGCTCAGAACCTTTTTCTGGAATGACTGATGCAACAATAAAATGCACTTCAAAGAGGCTAATGCATAGATAATGTCCTGTCTCTCTAAAGTGTACCTTACTCATGCCCTAATGATTTAAATGACTACATGAAATAGCAGCAAGTATTAAAATAACCTCCAAAATCTGTGTATCACAGCTTGTAAAAGTTTGGGAAGTCTTTTGAAAATCAAAAATATAACAGTGTTTTTGTTTATTTTTTGGGGTGCTTTTCTTTTTTAACCAAGGCCAAAAAAATAAAGCAACAAAGTAACATAAAAATATCTCTAAGTAGAAGGTATCAAGGTCACTGACTATAAATATAAATAATGCTGCTGCATAAATCTTAAACAGCTTACTGCAACTACTAATATAACTTTACAGTATTTACAAGATTAATCTTTTTAAAGTAAATTACAGGATCATAATATCAAACAAGATTATGCTATGTCCTATATAGCATTTTACTATGCACATAGCAGTAACATGACAGCAAATATGCACTTCAGAGATATCAAGTAGCTATTGCATGAAGAGGGTGACACTGCATGCCAAATACTAAGCACAGCAACAAGTTTTGGGGCCATCAGATCTCCCCATACAAAATACTTTGTTAAATCCTTGATAGCCTCATTGTGTGTCTAATGGGAAATGCATAATTTTTCATGCCTCCATAGAAATCTGCATTGAGTATTCCAACTATAATATACAGGTGTAAGATTTTTTAGCTGTTGGCTGTTGAAGCAGAAGAAATACCAGGAATACTACAAAGCAGACAGTATCCTTGGATCCTGTCCTTGAGATAGAATGAAGGAACCTTTGCTAAGTTGTATGCATTTCTAGAGCTCTTGCAATGGCATTTTCTGTGTTGAAATCATGCAACTCACAGTTTGCACGAGATAAATGTTAGCATAGTGCAGGTTCTGGTTCAGGTGAGCCCTGTGCTTTATTCTCGCCATGGATCTTGTTCATTGTAAGGTTTGTCCAACATGAGAAGCAAATCTCCCAGCAGAGGCAAGCAAGATTACTACAGGAATCCAGTTAGTAATTAGACCAATAGACACTCTTCTGTAGCACTGACTAATCATAAAATTTTTGAATAGAAAGCTTTGCTTGCTAAAAGTTCTAGGTATAAAGAGAACCAAGCTCCCTTTCCCTTCCAAAATCCTAAAACCACTTGATTTACGCCAGTATTTCAATATGGACTTGCACAACAGGTCAAACACACTGAAGAGAAGCCCAGTCTGGGCCTGTGATTCCAGACCTGAGTGTACATCAGGATGCTGTTCTCAGGAGCTCCATCTCGTTATGTTGCACTGTGAGTAACTTCTGCTTTCCCTGACCCACCCATAAATGGTGTTTGCAGTAAAGGGACATCACTCATGTTTCTGTGCTCTACAACAAAAGCCCTTGGTTCTCCAGAGGACATTTCTTTCTTCTTTGCAGCTGCCCAAGCAAAAGCTGTTGCCTTGACAACTCTGGGGTGTTCTCTGATTCCATGGATGCTGGCAGGAGGAAGGCAAATTTCCTCCCACAAAATACAGAACTGCTAAGGAATAAACAATTAAAAGTGTTCTGATTCCTTCAGTAGTGCCAAAAAAAGGAAGAAAAGGAAGAAACTTGCTACGACACAGGATTCTATAAGCCAGAAACAGCAGGATTCAAGCACTGAGAATTCACAAACACAAGTAGGGAACAGAAGAAATTGCAGTTGCTTGAGATTTCAGCAAAGAGCTGGGAATGGCTGTGGCTAAGGTCAGGCTAAGGCTCTTCTCTTTGATCACCCTTCTGTAACTGGAAGGCCTCTGGCCCTCCACAGCACTGCCCTTGCTTCACCATTACACTCTTTATAAAGAACAATATAAAAACAAAAATTAAAACAAAATAAAAACAATACTAAAAGAAATTTTTAAAGGCTTGCAGTTTTCACTGCTTTTGCATATAACCTGTCATAATATTAAGTAGACTAACTTCCTTTATTTATAATTTTGTGCTATATTTTTATTTTTTGCTTCAACTCTGCTTCAAATAAACGTATTTTTGAAGCAAAAAAGAAGACATAAGAAAACTGATGATCAGGAAAGAGATCACAGTATCTGCACTCCACAAGAAAGGACAGCAGACAGAGGTGCAGTTTGTATGTAACACAAAGGAAACGTGGTGCCTTGAACTCTGTTTATCTTTGTCCTGTAACTGAGCTGAGGGCTACTCAGCCATGGAATACTCAGCTGTGTGACCATTCTCACTGCATCCATGAGGAACATCACATGCATTGAAAGCCTCAGCTCGTATGTAGAAGGACAGATATGCTGTTGTAATCTTTAATTTCTCCTTACCTTAAGCAAATATAAGGACAAAACTTTTGTCTTTTCTCATTTATCAAACCTTCCCCTCGTTCAAGGGTTAGCTAAAGCACAAGCTGTGTGTACTGCCAGCAGATATCTAATGATAACAGGTTATGTGCATACTTTACCAGAAAGAAATTATTTTGGAAAGTATCCATTAGTAATTAGAGCTGGATTTTCAGAGCCAATTGAAAATAAAAGCGCAGGAGAAGCTACTCACAACTTCATGATGCTAATAAAATCTGTAATGAAAAGCAATGCACTCTGTATTCCAAAAGGCTGCAGCATATCAATAGACACATCTGACAAAAGCACCTAACACCACTGAAGCTCTAGCATGCATTATTGTATTTTATTCAAGGAAAACATAGACAAAAGCTACTGGAGAAACTTTTCTGCTGACAGTTAAATTTAACATGCAACCAGGTATGACCAGGCTTCATGATACACCAGCCTGCTAGTCGAACTAATAGCACTTCTATTTTAAGCTAAATGGAAGGGGATTAGGGTAAGAAAACTCCCTCTATTGACCACTGACATTGTTTATTACATACAAGGTAATTGCTTGGAGAATATTCCATTTCTTTTTGCTGCAGAAAATGTCTTGGTTTGCTGTTAACCCTTCTCCCATTACAGTGCAACCACATTTGTGCCACTGCTCACAGAAGCATAGACAGCCTTCTGCATGATTGAGGGCAAGAACTTTGTAATGCACTACCTTTATCTGTCATATTTTGGTCTACAGCAGTAAATTTTGTATCCCTCTACTGACTACTCCATGGAAATATGGTAAAGATGTGGCCTTTTATACAAAGATAAGGTACACAGAAATGATATCCAGAGAAAATATGGTAATAGAAAAGAACAGGCTCAAACAACAATGAACAGCTCACAGTCAAATTCAAAAGCATTAGAAGATTTCAGGCTGTGTTGGTAGAGTACAAATCCATCTTGGATCAAATTATTCACCCATTTACTGTGGTCTCTCGCTTGGCCTGGCAATTAGTTCAACTGTGGAATGCTACTTACGAGTACATTCACAATCCCTACATATTCTCTACAGCACAAATGGACTTTGGGAAGGAAGAACTGGATACAGGCTACCCATTGTAAACAAAACAGCCATTACTTCCCCAGAGGTGCTAAAGTGGGCCTGGAAATAAAACACAAATAAAAAAATTCTAATTTCCTGCTTGGTACTCTGGGCAATATGAGGGAATTTACTTAACCTCTTCATGCCTCTTTTGTCATCTCTAAAACAAGGATCACACTACTGCCTTCACAGGACTCACTGCTGTTGCTGCTGCTGCTCTGACAGGGCTGTGAATTTTTCTGATCTATGTAACATACATGTGGAGGTTGGTAATTCTGTGGGTTCCTGTGAGACAATGCTCTCTTGTTAGGCCATGGACAAAGCTCATCTTCCAAGCAAAAAGTTTTGCTAGCAAAATTCATTCAGCGAAACAATATTAACAAATAAGGAAAACCCAAACCTGATCTTTAGCACATTCTTGAAGGACTCACCTGCACAGAGAGAAGGTAGAAATTAATGTCAGTGGATGGGCTTATCTGCAGAAAGAAATTTTTCTATTCTGTTTAAGAAACAAAGTAAAGCAAAAAGCTATTTTCAGAATTAAAATTTGAAATGCCTGTAGGAAAAATGATGAAAAGCAAAAGTATATTGTGCCTCTTTTTTCATACCACTTCTGATTCATCATTGCATGACACAATTTTTACAACAACTTACAGTAAAATATTGAAATTGGTTTAATCCCTTAGGGATGTAAGCTACTTTGTACATGCGTAAATAAACTGCTTTATGCTTAGCAGTAAGTCTTACTCTCTTCCCCAAAACTGTTTAAAGTAATTTTGGATATAATTAGCAACCCCTGAGAACACAATTAGTCTATGACTAGCAATTTTGCAGTAACGATTCCCCTCCTGTCAAATGGGTTTTAAATGGAAAGGTCATTTTGGATAATAATTTCTATGCTTTTACCTCTCTTTCTCCTCAAAGTTAAAACTTGAGTTAACTCATGGAGACTTAAGGGAAATGAACATGATTTCTTGGAGAGCTTTCGAAAGGTATTATGACCATGACCAACACGAAAAGCTTTCAGAGGCAAAACTGCAGTTTTGTTTCTCAGAGTAAGTCCTTGGCTTTACTCCCAAATTCCTCAGAAAGCTGCTATTCATAGCATCAAATAAAAGGGTGATTTTTAACAGGTTTTGTGCTGGAGTCTGTAGAATTTGCTCACCTAATGTACAATGCTGCATCCTCCTTTGCATTTGTCTGCTTTCACTCAGTGTAAGCAGGCTCTTAGTTACTCTTCAGCTGACTAGTGCCACTGATAATAACAATACATTTTTATTTTTCGACCACTCAGATCTAAAGGCAAGTTAGCTCTGCACATGTATGCATGCACACACAAATGTAAGTAGTATGTGAACATTTCCAAAGGACAACAAGTCCTTTTGGAATAGTAATGAATAGAGAAATCATCTTGTGCCCTGCATGAGATAGGTGCATTTCAAAATTTTCCTGTATAGCTTCCATGAAAATTGGCCCCTAAGCAAGGGTGTGAGTCATTGATGAATACAGCTCTGAGGCTTCACGCTGTGCAGCAAGAGCTGTAAAAGGCATTAGAGGAACAGAGGGGAGGAGGAGGAGAGAGAGAGAGGGTTAGGAGGTTATTAAATAAAACCTGGTAATGGTTTTACATGAACGTTTTCTGAGCAGTGTTTGGAGAAGGCGCACCCCGCCCCGCCGGGCAGCGCCTTGGAGGGGCTGCTCTGCCCCTCCACAAATCACTCTGCCTTACCAAAGGCATTGCTCTCACACCTGCCCTCCCTGTGCTTGCTGAAACTCGGGACCTACAAGCAAAATAAATTACCCTATGGCACAATGTCTTATAGTAACTTTAAAAATTAATATTGCAGCAAAAGGATGGGGTTTTGTCCTCTGCACCCATTTTCAGCACACAAAAGCCACTGCACTGTACCAGAAATATTGCAGCCTTTGCCAGCACAACTATGCAGAAAGTGTAGAACAGGATAAAGAGAACAAATTTAAGCTTCCTCAAACTTCAAAAGTATTTGATTTTGGCTCATATTTGTCTTTCCCCCCACCCCCCCAAGACCAATGTATTAAATTGCTGTTAATTTATATCTTTCACCAGTTAGCTATAGAGTAAACATAACTGATAACACATCAGATCTGAATTACGAGCAATTCTCCTTTTTATGCAATTGTGCTTCTCCTACACAAGTCAGGAGGTCCAGGTTTCAATAAAGACATTGGGCTTTTAGTCAATACTTCAGTCATTATCATGCCAGATCTTCCATCCTTCAGACTTCCTGCATGTCCTGAGCTCACACTCACTTGTGTGGTCCCCTCAATCTCTCTTCCTATTTTTTGCTTCTTCCATTGTGCCAGCAACCTTAGTGCACCCATCTGAAAGAGAAGATACAGTGTGGGCCATTACATCCCATTATCAAACACCCTGCCACTTGCAGGTTCACATGGGAAATTGTTTATCAACAACGATTAACTGACACCAACTGGCTACACAAGGTTAGCTAGAAATAATCCAATAACCCCGTAAATGAGGTTTTTTTCAGAGGATGGCTTAGATGTATAGTCAGGAAAAAATATTTTCCCATATTTTATATAGCAAAAGTGTCATGTATTAGAAAGAAACACACAGTTGAAATCTTTATTTTCACACAGATAACTGTTTAAGGAGATTGGGCATAAACAAACAAAAATGATGTTTTTTACCAGGTACAAGAGGAACTTTAAGTCTTTTGAAGGCCAGAACCAGTGGTTTTACATTTAAATATTTTGAACAAATGGGCACAGTGGTCTACCTAAGTGGAAATTCAACCCAAAAGGAATGTTAACAGAAAAAACAGTTTGCCATGTTACAAGTACTCCCATTCCTCTAATACCTTTAAAAATAAGAGTTATAATTTAAAAAAATAAAACAAAACAACCTTACGTGTATGTGTATGTGTATGTGTATGTGTATGTGTATGTGTATGTGTATGTATATGTGTATGTGTATGTGTATGTGTATGTGTATGTGTATGTGTATGTATATGTGTATGTGTATATATATACATGCATAAGAACAGGAATTTCATATTTCCTTTTAACTGAAGAGTTGATAACTGACTGGTGCTATTTTAAAAAGAGACACCAACAAAACCCCCTTGAATCCACAGGCACGCAGCACCATCTGGTGGATTAGCACATCTGGAAAACAGTTTTGCATTTACTGAACAGATTTCCATAGGCAGGAGAAGGGAGAAAACATATGAACAAAAGCAGATCATGGAGATTTGTTCAGTCATCGTTAGGCAAGAGAAAGTGAGGAAAGTGGAATTTCCATGAAAATTGTGAAGTAATACTCTTTGCTAATATAACACTTTATACTTTTCAGACACTATATATGAATCTGGACTCAAAAATACATTTACTCATAAGTACACTTATGATGACAAAAATTCAAAAGTTTGCTGTGTAATTAACTAACTGCATCAAGATTTATTTAATTTGATTTCTTTCATACACCATTAAGGTATACGTTTATAGATTATCATTTTTTCCTCGGAAAGCCTTGCTTAGTGAACAGGACTGATTGCTCACCTCAGGACAGTTTTGCAATAATTTACTTTCTTCTTCTCAGGCACTATATGGTCTCATGTTCTTTCACACACAAGCTCAGCTTGGAAAATACAAGATTATCAGGTGCTTATCACTGCAAAGCCACAATGAATTGCAGGTGTCAGTTTAAAACCCCTGCAAGGCAAGTTGCATTTTTTCTTCACATATAGTGAGTAAAAGGCGCTTCTCATTTTGGGTAGGAAAGGAAGGGGTCCCTAATATGTGCACAGGGATGTGCCATTGTAGTCTCTGCTGTCTCTCTAGTAGCTTGTAGTGTCTGTGGAATTCCACCTTTCCATTGGGCCAGATCACCTCACTGCACTCTGCAGTAGGTGGCTCTTGGCACACAATCCTTGAAGGGGTCAAAAGGGTCAGTCCTCTGCAGGCCACACACTCACCTGACACTGTCCAAGCAGCTGAGGCTCAGCTGAGGCTCCCTCCTTGTCATCACACTCCTGCATGACCTCTGCAACGATCCCTTTGTGCTAATCCCCATTCCTTTAGTTTTAAGAAACTGTTGCCCCCATTCATTGTTGTTCCTTTTTCTTTCAATACTTTAAGAATAATACAGGACTGTTCCTGGGGATGATCAGTGAAAAGACCAGCAGTAATCTGCGCAACACTTCAAGTCACGCTTTTGGTGTGTCCTCATCAGGCCAGACTTTCACTGTCCACCAGCAAACTTTTCTTCTCTAAAAATATCCCGTAACACATTTCTAGATATGCAGCAAGACCAATGTCTTCTGTGGTCTGTGTTGGTAGTCTGCCATGGGCCCATGTTTGTAAGAAATCTCACTGCAAACTCCTTGCTCCTCCAAACCACCTCCCAAACATTTGTCAGTGCTTATTGCTGTTTGGTTCAGCCTCCTTTGAATCATGCTTTGATTAATTCCTTTAATGTTTTTTCAGATGCTTTAGCCAGACAATTGTCACCAACGGAGGGTTTCTTCATCAAGGGGTTTTTATTTTTAGGGACTTTTTACAAGAGCACATAGTGACAGGACAAGGAGGAATGGATCCAAACTAAAAGAGAGTGGGTTTAGATTAGATATTAGGAGGAAGTTCTTTTCTGTGAGGGTGGTGATACAATGGCACACGTTGTCCAGAGCAGCTGTGGATGCCCCATCCCTA
The DNA here is from genome assembly GCA_037013685.1 of Acridotheres tristis. NCBI lineage: Eukaryota > Metazoa > Chordata > Aves > Passeriformes > Sturnidae > Acridotheres > Acridotheres tristis. The sequence continues at coordinate 18,417,417 of CM072896.1, forward strand.
GAAGAGTTCAAGGTGAGGTTGGATGGGGCTCTGAGCAACCTGGGCAAGTGGAAGGTGTCCCTACCCAGGGCAGGGGTGGAACCAGATAATCTTTAATGTCCCCTCCAACCCAAACCATTCCATGACTCGATGATTCCTGCCACGAGTGTTGTGTCTGTCTCAGTCTGAAAATGGTGGTACTCAGTAGCACAGGGTAATTTCCAACCCAGAAGTATAGATGGTTTCAAAAAGTGACAGGCAAGTTCACACGGACATTGCATTAGTGTTTATGGTCACCTGAACGCTGCGTGTTTCAGCACGTTAACTCACCCGTTAGTTGTGCAGATAATGCCAAAGGCCTGTCAGAAACAGGGCGTGTCCCCTCCCAGACACACACCTGTCAGTCGGTGTCCCCTCTCACACACACACCTGTCAGTTGGTGTCCCCTCTCAGACACACACCTGTCAGTCGCTGTCCCCTCTCACACACCTGTCAGTCGGTGTCCCCTCTCACACACACACCTGTCAGTCGGTGTCCCCTCTCACACACCTGTCAGTCGGTGTCCCCAGAGCAGGTGCTGTCAGCCCCAGCCCTATCTGGTGTCCCCCGCCAGATGAGGCGCCGCTCTGCCGGCCGCAGCCCGGAGCAGCTGGCTCTGGCGGAGGAGCCGGGGGGCCCTGAGGGGCTCTGAGGGGCTCTGAAGGGCTCTGAGGGGCTCCGGGGCTCACAGCCTGCTCTGCAGCACGGCCGCGAGCGGCCCAGCCCCGTGCCCGGCCCGCTGGGAGCCGCGCCCATCCGCCCGAGGCCCGCCCGGCCCGAGCCGCCGTTGCCGCCGTTGCCAAGCGCCCGGAGCCGCCTCAGCCCCGGCCCTGCCTCAGCCCCGGCCCTTGTGGGCCCCTTCCTCCGCGGCCATGGAGAGCCTGGGTAGCCCCTCCGCCGCCTTGGTGCTGGCCGAGCTGCAGTGGGAGCCTGGCTACGCCGTGCCCGTGGCCAACGCCGAGAACAAGGCGCTGGAGGACGAAGTGAGCGCGGGGCCGCGGCCGGCAGGGAGGGGAGCCCGCCCTTCCCCCGGGGCCGGGGAGGGATGGAGGGAGGGATGGAGGGACAGGAGACCTCGCGGGTTCCGCGGAGCTGCCCGGGCAGTCGGGAGGGCCATCCCTGCCTCCCAGCGTGGGACCCGCACCCCCGAGCCCCGCAGGAGGAGCAGTGCGAGTTCTCCGTTCCCTTAGCAAAGCTCCGGGTTTTCTCCTGAAATCCTGATTCCGCTGCTTTGGAGGAATGCAGCAGCTAGTTCTTACGTTATTTTTTCCATTAATAATTGGAGTGACTGTTTTTAGGTAGTTGCAGGTAATGAGCGCTCAACCGCAAAGAGTTGACCATTCTAACTCTTAAACAGCTGCAGAAGATGCAAAAGGAAAAGGAGAACCTGCAGAATGAATTGACCAACTTTGAGGAGCGCATAGAAGCAATGACATCTCATTTGAAAAACGTGAGACAAGAAATTAACTTCTCTCAGGTAAATCCCCACCTCTAGCAGATCCGTTTTGTCAGACAGACCTGTAACCCGAGTATCTTTCTGTGGCAGGTATCTCTATATATTTTGCCAGCTTTGTTAGAGATTTTTTAGGCCTTCATTCCAGGATTGCTACAGGAAACAAAAGTTAAACTGTGTACCTCAGTGATATTATTTGATGGTCATTAAGACCATCCAAATTCAAATTACTCTACCTAGGAAATATCCAGGAAGTGTGCATCTTAGAATTCTTCCTTTTGTAGGTATTAATTTAAAAAAATTGGTCAAGAAAAATACCAGTGTGAGGGGAGGAAAAAATTAATAATCTTTACAATGATGAATAATTAGTTGTGAAATGCTGGTGAAGACAATTCACAGACATGAAAAGTGAAGTCAGATGGTTAAGATCTAAGTCTTCACTTACACTCTGAATTACCTGAGTAAAAGTGCTGGTTTAGGTTTCTAAAGAGTCTTGAGACAAAGATTTACACCTTTCAGGTAAAATATCCTAGCCTTTAAGAAACTTCTCTGCAGCGGAGCAACTTCTTAAATTTTTTGGCAGATTCAAGCATTAATTTTAATTAAAGGAAAGAAAGGTTAGGCAATATCCAGGTACTGCTATAGGTGAGCAGGGGAGATCTGTCTCAGCACAGAACAAAATATTTTTTTTACTATGCCTCCTGGATCTGATGTAAAGTTATTGGTGATCAAGAGACTAAGATTTTGATGTTGAAATGTTAAAATTCTGAATCTTGGGTGAAAAATCTTAGAATTGAATTTTTACGGCTACAAAAGGTTGATCTGTGGATACTTGATACAATGCTTACATATGTATATATAAGGATATATGTATTTGAGATACTAAAATTAAACCAGTACATTTTCTCTGAAAATTCCTTATTTGCATGGTGAAACCACAGCATCTCTGACTTGGGATTCAATTATATGTAAAAGAAAAGTTTGTTATGTATGCCTTATATTTATTGTAAAATACTGAACTTTATTATTCTGCAGTCTCTTTACAAAGCCAAAGAGAATGAAATTGAAACTGAACATCACTTTAAAGCCCTTGCTGAGAGAGAATATGGACGTCTCAAAAACGACATTAAACGACTGAAAGATGAGATAGCTTCCTTGAGACAAAAGAAAAACATTCAAGAAGTAAGGTTTGACATTTTTGGAAGGGAACACCTATATTGCAAAATTTTATGGCTTGTATTCACTTGCACATACAGCTACATAGTATAAGTCAAGAATAGCTAATTATAATTAAAGCTTATAAACTGTAGTAGATGATCTGGATGGGCTTTTCCTGCACGTAGAGTGGCACTGAAGATGTTACTGCATAGACTGGTCAAGACTTAGCAAATGTTAATTAGATATTGAAAGAATTCTGTTCTTAATGCTAGATAAACAGCTACATATCCATACCCATATCCATGTTGCTGTATTTCTGATTCTCATAGGTATTTTCTTAATGGTTTAAAAATCAAATGGTTGGTGGCAAATCTTCTCTACATGAAATAAACTTGGGTCATGATTTCAAGATCAAAGATTTGGTTTAAGTTACAAAGTAATCTAATGCTACTCAATTACAGGTGGTCTTCTGGTTTGGAACTGTCTTTCTCTTTCTATAAATTATTTAATTACATTTTTTAAAATTTGCTCCTTTTCTTCCTAAGTCTGTTTGTAATCTCCAGTATTTCAGAATAGATAGCAGGATGAAGATATCCACACTGTTCAGCTGGATCTAAATTTTCTCATTTTTGTGTCAGGAGGTCTCTTCACAGTCACATGAAGACATCATATTTGAAAACTGATATGTAGGATAAGGGTCTAACAAGTGGGCCTTAATGAGAGAGGGAAAAACTTTACCTTTGGGTGCCTCAGGTCAGTTTATTATATGGAACAAATACCCTGAAGATGGTTATATCTTGCCAGAGGCTGACTTTTCTTAAAATTATTTGCATTTTAAATTTGTGGCAACCTACTGTCTTCCTTTTTCTTTAAGACCAGGATGTCCAATAGCATTCCTCAAGTATAACACACAACTAATAAAAAAAGAGAAAGCTATCAATTCTGTTGACAAGATATGGGTGGACTTGTTACAGTAGCTTGAACTGTTTGCTTCAGTTACTATTCAATGGATATTAGACATTTGATATTTAACCTTTAATTTTCTCTTCTTTTATTAGAATACTATAAATAAAACCACTAAGAAGCTGGAAAACTTAAAACAACAGATGAACTGGGATGAGGAACTTCTGGAGAGCTGGCTAAAGGAAATCAATCGCACTGATAATGATGCTGTTACAATCCAGAAGTATGCACTGCAAGATGAAGGGAAATTAGGAGTAAGTAGAAATGACAGCCATTTCCAGAAACCAAAGGAAGACCATTTTATCACTTGAAGACTTTGTTATGTTATCAAGTCAGGTAAAATGAGGAAAAGATTTTGTACAACACTGGTTTCCATGTAGCACAACAGTGCAATTCCATGAGGCTCATTTTGAAATGGAGAGAACAGTTTTTGCAGTAATGAGAGACATAATTGAAGACATTACTTTGCTTATTCATCAGGGTAAGATTTAAGTTTAAGTTTTTTGAGAGGGTGCACAAATAGATAATAAAGTCTAGCAAACAGTGCCACTGAATTAAGAGGAGTTTGTTCAAAAATTCACACCAAGTATGGGCAACTAGTATAGAATTTCCCTTTAGAATTTATTAATATTGCTGAGAACAAATTACAGCTACTTCAGTAAAGCTACCTGGAATAAAGGAGAACATAAGCATATATGTTTGTATAAAGAGGAATTCCAGTTAAAAGTTCAGACTTTATAAAGGTGAGTTCCCAAGTGTATTATTAATGTAGAGATAAGTAATCCTGGTTATTATTCTTTTAAGCCTTTAAATAGAGTGAGGAGAAATTTGATTTTTACTCATTAAATACTTAACCCAAAAACTTTGGTTTGCACAAACACTTTCACTGCTGTATGCTGAGGACACTACACACACATTTACACACAGTGGAGGGTAACTTTGGCCTTGCTGCAGTTTGGTTCTTGTGACCACTTGTATTGACTAAAAATTTGTGAGACTACACTGTCAATTTTTTGTTTTCTAAAACACAGTAAAATTGATGCCTCAATATTTTAACTTCTGATTGTAGCAGGGCTTTAAGAATTTATAAAATGTGATCTATTTATTTTCAAATACTTCATTTTCAAATATTTTCATATCCTTTCATTTTAGACATTAACCCTTCAAATAGAAAAGTTAACCATGGAAGCAAACCAGAAGCGCAGAGCTCTGGATAATGAGCTTACAGAAACCATGACAGCTCAGGTTTGTGCTTAAGGTTCTCAAAGATCCCTTGTTTATATGTGACATTTTTAACTTCAGAAATGATGGAGGTGCTTTCTTTTAAACAGATGGAGCTTGATAGAGCAGCTGAAGATTTTCGCAGGGTTCATCAAGAAAGGCAAGAAGTCATCAGGCAGTGGGAGAATGCAATTCATCAGATGCAAAAAAGAGATCAGGAGATAGATCAATGTGCTTTGGTAAAACTGCTGTAACTGATCCATATCTGGTGTTTGCATTTGATGGGGGGGATTAACATCAAAACTACAGTATAATTTTCTGGGTAGCTAATGTTTTACTTAACTTTTCAAAATGCAGCTTTTCACTGAGTAGCTATAAACCTGTTAGGTAAAGTAAACATCACTAATGCTGGCAATTTTCCTGTTTAATTTCATCTGTTTGAAGTCTACCTCAAGCTTTGCTTAGCTTTTTTTTCCCCTATCAAATCAATCAAGAATGATTTTATTTTCATAAGAGTTTACAGTGTCTTTTTGTTTTAAAATTATTGGAATATTTTCAAAGCTTCCAGTCCAAAGCCACTGTAGTGTTTGATGTGATGTATCAATGGACTAAAGTAATTTTAAGAATGATAACTGGACTGTCTCAGGCAAATAGTAATCATAATAGGAATTGATGTTCTGGTTGTACCCTTTATTAATCTAACACAACTAATGCAAGCAAATCTAAAAAGTTTTTATCCTGATAGCTAATTGCAGAGATAAAACAGGAGATCCGAAACAAAGAAATTTTGCTGAAAGAGAAGACTGCCTTTTTGGTAAATGAAACTGTTAATAATATGGAATATGAAAAGAAAATCTCTTCTGCTGAGCGGGAAGCAAACAACCTCCGCAAGGAGTTTCAGGCTCAGGATACTCGCAGGGCTCAGCTGCAGGATGAGGTAAGGGTGGCCAAACAGTTCAGGAAAACAGACTGAAAGTATAACTGAGCACTAGATGGAGGAAATACAGCAATAGCATTTCCTTTTCTCTGGTTTTATACTAAGCTCTTAATAATAATTCTATTTCGACAGAATGTTGCTTTTCTCAGCCATCTCCTGTTTATTGCGATCTGAACCCTCAGTCCTATCACTGAGAAGATTGGAATGTTATGTAGGTGTAGAATGGATGAACTTTCTCTTGAATGGTCTAACACTGTTAGATGCCTCAGGAGGCTTCTTTCCTTTAGCATCCATAGGCTGCAGTATTGTATAAAGATGAGAGGAATCTCTTCCAGATTCCAAACAATTCCTCTCCTGTGCTCTCAGAAGTGTGTGTTGATGGCCTGGCAGTCAGGTTACAGTTCATGGGGAAAACACACAGTACTTTCACATGGCTTTCCCATCAAGAGGCAGTGGGACAGGCCTGCCCTGTGAACAAGCCATACGTGATGCTGGCCATTCTGAATCTGCACTTAAATCTGGGAATGAGCTGCACTGCTTAATTACTTAAATGCCTGTAGAAGTATTTCTACGAAGTAATTCAAATTTCATGGCTCTGCTGAGAAGGGATGCACTTATATTATCTGAGTAAGTTTTTTCTTAACAAGAAAATGGTAACACTGGGGTAGTCAGCAAGCTTAGTGATTTTTGAAAAACCCTGCATCTGCTATTGCCTTAACTTTGGATAGCTTTTCTGCAGCAGGTGGCTCATAGACTGATCTCCTAATTAAACTGTAGGTAGCTCAAACAAGGTGTAGGCTATTAGATTACCCTATAATTCATGCAAGCTTGAGGGTTTGTAGAATTGGTCGGTTTTCATCTCAAGCTGTGAGATTCTTGCTTGAAGTTTTTCACAATTAATACTCCATGATGGCATAATAGAACAGTCTCCCCTTATTAGAACATCTGTGGGATGCATGTGAGAAACAAGGAAAGAAGGAGACAGTTCAGCCAACAACTTGTGACCTCTAAGAAACCTGTTATACATGTCCTTGATCAGTTTTCTTCATCTGTGGTAGTGAAAACAATTAAATTTATGCTGTTAAGTGATACTGTGAAGATTAAAGAGCTATAGATTGTAAAGTATTCCTATCCTATTTAATGACTGTATGCTGTCATGTATTTTTTCCAAATTAAATATCTGTGTATTTTTGTCACAGTGATATCTGAATCAAAATAATTTTATGTATCCAGCAAAGTTTGACATAGAAATATTTATTAGATATATATAAGTTTATCCATGTTCACAAAGAACCTCAGCAAAGTCAGCTGTGCACTATAAAACCATGGTTCCACTCATACAGATGATGTTGGACAAGAATTGCAGCCCATAGCACCTCTATAATTCATTCTATGTTCCTAATTATTATTATTTTTTTCCCAGTACTCATACTGTGTAATTAGTCTATTGAATTTACTAGCTGGGCCAATTTACAGTGCCTCAGAATTTGCAGCACTCCTCATTTGGAGAGCACTGTTTAAAGTAATTTATTTCCAATAAATTAGAAAATATAATTTTAAATATCTTAACATGTACCAAAGTAAATAAGGGCTCAATTGCTCGATTTTGTAATTTATTAGCTGCAGGCTTTGAAATCCATTGTGAACAGAACTGCTTCTGATCTAGAGTCTTTGAGAACACAAATAACCAACCTGAAGAAAGAAATTCAGGGAAAACAAGCCAGGTAAGAAACAGACCTTTAAAGATAACGTTTGTAAATGTTAGTAATACAGCCAAATACTTGAGATAGAAAAGAACCTTAAATAATGTTGATAACTGAAACCTCCAAATTTCTGGTTATTTCATGTCGTGCATAGATTTTTCACTGGGTAATTTAGGCAAAATACTCCCGGTAATCCTGTTTTTAAAGAGTGGGGAAACAAAAATCCGGGCCTGGTTTATCATAGGTTGAAGTTTAGACTGAGCAACTGCTCAGTCAGATTTGCTGCTTTCTTTTGGCAGCACTGTTTATGCAACCTACACTGAACTTTTGTCATTTTGTTTAGATTAAAACTTCTTAATGAAAAAACTGCAAGTCTTTCTGAAAAACTGAAGCTTGTGATTGAGGAGACACTCAGTGCAGATGAGAAAGCTTTGAGGTTGGAAGAAATACTGAAAGAAGAAGAAAAAAGTGTTGAGGTAAAATGTTTTTCATGGTTTCTAGAAATGAGGAGTCGTTTATATTTGCAAGCTTTATATTTTAAAATGATCTCTTTAATTTTAAAAATTTCTATTAAAATGAAATGAAAGTATTGATATGACATATAGCTGTTTCATCAAATACTGAAATAAGTGTGCATGTAGATATGTCTGTGCTGAGAAAACTCTGGAGGAAAATAAATGATCCTAGTAATTCCAACGATATTAGTTCAGGATACTGATACCCATCAATAAGATTTTTAAAGACTGAGAAACTTGTCAGTCTGACTTTTCAGTATCACTGCTACCAAAAACTTCTTGATTCTAGTAAAACACCACCAAAATTTATAAACCTGCAAAGAGCTGTGATTTCGGCTGTAGAAATCTTTTAATCAGATTTGGCTGGCCTGGTCTGCTCTTCATTATTTTAATTCTACTACATGATACTCTGACACATCTAACTTGTGGACTGTTAAATAATTACTGGCTCACTTTAGATATTTATTTTCGTGAATAAAATTTTGATCTGGGAAGTGGCATATACAAGCTATTATAAGGTGACTTTTTTTTAACATTCCTAATAATACTTTTATAAAATTAAAAACTCACTGCTTAGGTTGCAAATTAAGTATATGAAAAAAATTCATTATTATCTGCTTAGCTGTAAAGAGCTTTTGAATAAATGCAGTGTTGTAATGCAATCTTCTGAACTTTCCTTCATTTTAGGAACTGCTTATACTGTTTTGTCATTTTGGTACTAATTCTCTTAAAGTATTTTCACTACTTAGCTTCTGACTGAACATGACAGTAATATTCTTTTACATTTTGCTGGACAACTGAGCACTGGATATGCTGAAGCTTTCATTGCTCTAGAATGACCAGGTTAAATTAATGTGACAGCAGGTGTCCCACAATACTGCCAACAAAGCTGTACCTCTGCATGCTCTTTCATACCACTCTATGCTCTTTTTTCCCTTCCCTAGTTAGTGTTTCCTAGAGCATGCATGTGAAATAATGCTTTGTAGTAGACTGAATGTAATTTTTCAAACTTTTTAACTCCACAGGCATTAATCACACATTTTAAATACACTTTCAGAAACTAGAGACAGGATATCTTTCCTTCATAGAGAATTTCTTAAATTACAGGCCTTACTGTTTTGGCTTTTCAGATAATTTGAAAACAAGTAATGGTATAGCATTTCATTAAAATGAAAACCTTCTTTGCTTTCCCTTAAGACAGTTTCCAGGGGGGCAGAAGCCTTAGCAGGGTTTCTTTCCCCGTGTCTGTGGCAGATAACCTAAGATGACATTGAGCTTGGCAGCTCCACAGCTGCAGGGAAATATTTTAGTTAGGATGAACTGTTCTTGAACAATGTCTGTAATGTATTAGTCAGAAGCCTCCCTTCCATCACCATTAGACACACATGGCTATTTGCTGCATCTGTTAATTTACTGTGAAGAGATATTTACAGGAACAATGTGGATGAAATGTCATTGTTCTGCTCTCTAGTTCTGTGGTATTTCTCCCTCTTCAATTCGTGGAAAAACACTGTTGCACAGTGAGGCTTATTGAATCTCTTATAGCTGTTAACAGCCTCACTTAAAGGGAGAACAACAATTTCTGTTAAATAAGTTAATTTAGATATGCAATAAAGACCAGGAAGTGAAGATCAAATAATGATCCCGTGTCAGTGATGAATTTATAATTGTCATTAGCTTCAGAAATATAAAAGTTCCTTTGTTCAAGCATGATCTAAAGCCCACTGACATGTGCTACAGTCCATAATAATTTCATATTAAACTTACACTTGCCTTTTACATCCTGAATTTTGAATTTGGAATTGCACTTACAGCAAGTTCAACTACAAAAAAATTCTGTTGGGTAGAATGTGCAATGTGATTACAAATCCTTAGAAAAGGCATTAAATTATCTTTCACCATTATTTAAGCTAGCAGAATGGTTACATACATATTAAATCCAGAATAAACACATTATTAATCAATGTAGAAAAGTGAGTTCTCAGGTGTTTTGCTGAAAAGGGTAGCATTCTTATAACTGGGAAAAAAAGTAATGTAAATGTAGGGTAGGATTAGATTTTACAAAATGAATAAAAGCTATTACTTTCTTTTAAGTCAAATACTTCTTTTGCCAACTATTTTGAAGACTTACAAAATTCCTTGTTCATATTAATGGATATAGTAATAATATTTTTTCTATATATGATTAATAAAAACAAATAATTCCTCAGAAATTAATTTTGATGTGATTAATTACTTCTTTCTTCTACTTAATGATCAATTTGTCATCAGGAAAAAGAAAATGAAATGAGACAGTTAAAGGACTTACTTTTCAAGAAGAGTCAGGAGTTAAAAGCACAGAGTGATAAGGAGAAGATTGTTCTGGCAGAAATTGAGGGAAGTCAAAAATCACTTAAAAATCTCAAGAGTCGACTGCGCAAACTTGACACAGACCTGTTAAAACAACAAGAATTAATATATAACCAGGTAAAATGTTAATGTATTTTCATACTGTGATTGTTTCTTGAGTCTACTGATAGCACATTGCTTGAATTCTGTAGTCTTTAACAGTTTGCCATTTTGGAAATGTTATGCAGTATCATTTGAAGTCTGCATTTATTTCTGTTTCTAGATGTACAGATAAAATTGAAATTACTGAAACTTGCCAAAGTATCACCTATATTTTGCACTTGTGTGTTTCATTATTTTTTGGATCTGCTGCTTTTCCCACTAATTCCTAAAATCCATTCTTTACTTTGATCCCTCTGAACCACAGACACCTCAGGGTATATTTTTAAAGCAATACAAGAGGTACATGCCAAAATCCTGTTATTTGTTAATTGGATTATGTGCATATTTCCTATGCACCACTTTGAAAATTTTCTCTTTTATATCAGCATCCACTGGTAGCAACAAGATGGCAACTCCATTGTAAGCCTCCCTACAGCAGCCTGTGCTGAGTGTGCTTTGTTACTCCTCTAGAAGATTACCCCAAACCATCACTGCTCATCAGTCATCTAAGATATTTTGCTAATGAGGTCTAAAAGCCAGAAACTATTATAAAAACAATAGCATAATTGGGTGACTGTCCTAAAGCCAACATTTAGATCCAAGTTTATTGCTTATCTCAGACTATTAATTCTCTTCAAATTTATTTTAACAGGATTTTTATATTCAGCAAATACAGAGACGGTTGTCACGGTTAGAAGGGGAGATTAATGCTGATGAAAAACAAGTTTTGGAAGAAAAAGTTGCTGAACTTAAGAAAACCTTAGAAGAAAAGAAAAAGGCATATGATGTTCTACAGTCACTATACAGGAAACTTCAGGTAACTTCCTCAGAACATCATTTTGACTCTGTATCATTTAGAAACCTCAGCGAATTAAGTAGATTGGGTCTTAGTAATCAAGAAGTTGGTATTAGACTAAAGGGTATCTGAACTTTGTGCAACCCATGTGGAAAACTTCATAAATTCCCTATAACTTCCAGAAAAACAGATTATTACTGTCCAAGTGATACACTTTAGCATGAAGACAAGCATTGAATGTTGGAAAGACAAGCACTGAACGTTGGAAAGACAACTGAGCTTTCATCAAGATGTGACTGACTGCTTGCAAATGTCTGAGTTTATCGTTAGGCCTGTGCAGAAATAGGAGAATGCTGATTTTTAAAGCTATTCGTTTTATAGTTTTCATAAATTTGTAAGTACAGTTGCATTTAAAGTTGTCCAAAGTCCCCATGCAGCACTCTGCACGAGATCATGCCATGCAGTTTACAGAGCAGCATATTGGACACATCATGATGATGGTTCCTGGTTCCAGAACTTAAATACATCTCATTTAAAATTAGCTGGTAACTTTTGTTGCAATTTAGGTTCACTGAAATAAGTTCAATATAACTTATTTTGAAACAGAATGATATCCAAATCACCAAGAGAACAATTGATAAGACAAGAGAGGAAACAAGTGGTATGGTAGTGAAGATAGAAGAACTAACTCTTTTCAATGAGAGATCACTTCAGGAGTTAAGAAAAGCAAAACACATTAAGCAGGTACAGTATTATTTTGCAAAGTTACTTATACAGGATACTCTTGTTTGTTTGGGGTGTCATCTGCCTTCCACAGTGCTACATCATTACATCCATAAGTACACTTGCTGTAGTTTTCTAATTTACACTTCCTTCCCAAACTTTGAAGTCATCTTCATCACTATCATCTTACTAGGCAAAGTGTGGCTTCTCCTCTCTACACAACATAACGTTTGATGAATTATCAATTTCATCCCACTTTACTTATAGCACAATATCCACCAGGTCAGTGGATGTTGTTTTTTTTTCCCTGAGCAACAATTACCTTTAAAATAGAAAATGTATTTACTGTTCAAGGATGTCTTTACATAACACTGAGTTTTTACTCTCAGTCTGTGATGGGTACTAATAATTTTGGCACAGTATTGTTATTAAAATGTAAGCATTTTTTTCTAACAAATGGTTTGAATCAATTTATATTGCAGTGTAAGGAATTAGAAACAAAGTGTAAATCCTTTCCTCTCATTTTGATAAGCAGAAAAATACAGTCTGACTCGTCCAATTATTGCACAATAATTTTTTCTGCAGTAAGCTTTAGCCTTCCTAAAGGAAGCACTAACATTGTGGAAAAAAGCAGAGTCTAATTAGCAGGGGAAAGACTTAACCAGTGCACTTCCTCCTCAATGAAAACTCTTTCCATAAATACGTAACTTTCTTGGGGGGATGAAATTCAGGGGAACAAAAGAAACTGATGACCTGAAAGCGCTCAGATTGGTGGAGTTGGAATCATACAAGATTTTTAAAGAATGATTTAATGTATTTGCCTGCTAATGAATTTCACCACTTGTTGCTTTTCATAAGCTTTGGTATCTACAAAACTTGTTCATGTAACATGATTTTTAGGCCTACAGAATCTAGAATATATTCCAAAGAAAGTTTTAGGGGCTTGAGTGAGGTATTAACTGCTCCAGAAATCTCCTTGTCAGGTCTCTTATTTTACTTGAAACCACCTAAACCGAAAACGTTGTAGAAGGAAAAGTCTAATAACCCAAAACTCAGCCTGAATTAGAAAGTCTGATGAATTTGCATGAAACCATTCAGAAACAATCTACCTCCATCACAGTCACCTGGGTGACTGTTGGCAAATGAGAAAATGACAAGATTTTAAAATGCAGAGCAAAATGAGTCTTAAAGGTAAAAAAATGAATAAATATTAACTTACTAAATTATAAATAATCTTAATTAAAACAATGAATTCTTATTTTGATACCATTTGGCACTTATTAGGAGATGATGGTCGAAGATAATCTCTTAAAACTAGAACTGAAGCGCCTTCGGAATACTCTGTGTAATAAAGCAGACAAAGTTCTGTCACTGGAAAAACAACAATTGGAGTTAAAGAAAGCCATAGCAGAAAGGACTGAGGAAATCAGGATCCATAAGGCCATGCTGGACTCCCAGATAAGACTGCTGGATCAGGAGCGGCATCGCATGAGGTAACTGTTCTTCTAGAAATTAAACTTGTAGCTTTGACTGAGTACATTTTTTGTGGGGACTTACTAAAAAGAGAAGCATTTTACCCAGCTTCACCATTAGAGAAACTGAAGATTAAATAAATCTTGCTCAGCATTTACCAAGACAGCTGAGGCCAGCAAGAAACCCCATGTGTGACCCCAAGGCTGCAGCTTTAACCCCTCGGTGAACAGGAGATCAGTGGCCTTGCTGTGATTGAGGAGCCTCAGCAGAAGTGGGAGGAAACCTCAGCCACAGACATCTTTTTACAGTAAACACTGTGTGTGTGATTCTGCCTTTTTCAAAATAATCTGGACATGTGAAACCATGTGTCTGGACGCATGCCAAAGTACATGAAACAGGAAAAGTTGCTTTTAAAGAGGGTTTACTCCCACCTGCCTGATAAAACTGTAATTTCTTTGATTCAAACAGTAAGACTGGTTTGCTTTGTGGTGTATTTTGTTTGGTTGGGCTTTTTCTTCTTTGTAACTAATGAGCTTTCCATTATGTATCCTATATAGCAAATTAAAACTTATCAATTATATATGCACCCTCTGATAAAGCATTGACATAGAAATAACGTTTCCCTCCTGTAATAATCAGTTCAAACTATGTGGGATGGTTTTAGCCTTGAAATCCCAGTATCTAGATTCAGCTAAAAATGAACACTTCAGCAGCTGAACTGCCCTACTGACCACACTCCTCACAATGGAAGTTAGGGTGATTTAGTGTGACTGAGTGCACAGACTGTGGCCTCCTTCCTTTGGTATCACCCAGCTGTTGGATACTTCCACAGTCTGATTTGGGGCTGTTCCTGTTTGTTCCTCACACTCATCCTGCAGTGGGAATGCTAAGGTACCATCAGCAGGGGGCAGCTGGAGCAGCTCTGGGAGTGAAATGCCAAACCTGTAAATCTGGGGAAGGATTGTGGCACAGCCTCCCAAGATGCAGTGATCTGGGACGTGAAACAAGATTTAACTCCATTTAGAACTGCCAAAGGCAATAGGTAATCAGAACAAGGAATGTTTCTGGCTGGGAGAACACAGAAAACCACCAAGACCTGTAGCAGCACAATTCCTGGTACAGGCTGCTGGAATAACACCAGGAATTTAAACTGCTGCAACAAGAACTGCCCACAAAACAATACCAGACAAACACTTTCTCAATCCATTTATTTTCTCCCCAAACAAATCAGTGCTGAATTTCAAGATCGCCTATGGAAAATTGATAAACTGAAATGCAGATATGAAATGTTTACTCTTTCCATGATGCCACCTGAAGGAGAGGAGATGAAAAGTCAGGCCTACTATGTAATTAAGGTACTTTATCAACATCACTCATTATAATTCAATTATTAAAGCTATAGATTACCTTGGGCTCTTAGACAACCTCCTTGCCTACTGCCTACTTTGAGTCTAATTGTTTTATGTTATCTACACCATTGATTATTTAAATTATACAGTAATTTCACAAGAATTTATGTGGAGCCTTAGTTCTGAGCAGTTTGAAAACTTCAGTGCTCATTAATTTACAAATACACAAGAATTAGTGGTCAAGTGATAATCCACTATGAACTGGAAACAACTTTATTGGAATCTCACATGACCTTAAGTTCTTCTACCTGTCAGAGTTATTTCCAGGTATTCATTTTACCATATGGGGTTTATACCTTGAAAAATACCTTCTTTCCCCTTCCACTTACCAATCACCTATGCATACTTCAACTTTTCACTGGAAAAAAGAGAAAATCATTCTTGAACAAGAATCTGTTTATTTTGATCTCCACAAATTCTCTGATTTCCTGTTAAATCAGTACACATCCAGCTGTGAGCTTGGTTCTGAAGTTCATCTTTTTCTTACCCTTAAATGTTAAATTTCTTAATGATGCTATTTGTGCTACTGTGGGATTCAGGACAGCAAAGGACCCTCTGCAGAAGCCATGTGGTCACTGTGGGTGTATAAAATACCCTCTCCACCCATGGAGATTTTTCACTGTAGCATACTTTCCAGGGGGCTATACCAAATACTTGACTTGCTGGTTGTTTCTTAAATCTACTGGTCAGATGAGGAGTTACAAGTGACTAATTCCCAAATTGGATTACTTCTAACAGTCTTTCAGTGGTTATATGATGTACAATCTCAAATCTTGGATTTTGTGGGTGAAGGAAGCAGAGGTGAGGCACGTGCTGTAGTTCCTATCAGCAGTGCAAGGCACAGACACTGCTCTGTGCAGGGTGTAGATGCTGCTGGGCAGGACTAAGTGAGCTCAGGAAGAGAGGCAGGTGCCCAAAATGAAATGCATGTGGATGAAACACTTCAAAGAACTTCAATACTGTAAATAACTCCTCCTTCCAGTTCTCTAGGCAGCCAAGTCTCAGTTCAAATGGTTTTAACCCCTAAATATTGCTGCATAATAAATATTTTCTGTGTAATTATCTTAATTAGTTTCAGTATGTCTGCGGTCACCTAAAATACTGGGTTTGCTTTCAGGCTGCACAGGAAAAGGAAGCACTTCAACAGGAAGGTGATGATTTGGATGCAAAGATCTGCAAAGCTCAAAAAGAAATCACAGCTATGGAAAACAGTTTGTGTGTACTTAAAAGCTGGAACACAAATTACAAAAACTCTTTCAAGGCACTCCCTGAGACAAGTAAGTGAAATAGAAATTGGATAGAAAATAGAACTTAATTCTAAATAATACTTATTATTTAACTTTTGTGCCCTCTGCTGGCTTTAGAACCAGTAGCTCTTAAATCGTTCTCTCTTATGAAGTCAGTTACTTTTTCACAGTGATTTGGAATTAGTAGGAGGGTATTTAAAAAGCCCTGAAACCTTGAGGCACTGAAATACTTACACCACCAATATAGTAATATTCTGAGATGCAGTTATTTTCAAGTGAAAATTGAGTTGTATGCACAGCACTAATGCTGCTTCACTGTTTGGGATCACAGGTGAGGAACTTGAGGAAAGATTGAAACTAGAAAAGGACAAAAGGGATGCTGATGAAGAATACAGACACAAACAAAGAAAGATCAAGGAACTTCAGGAAAATCTCCAGGTAAAATACAAGTAAAGTTCCAGTCATACGAGACTGCAGCATGTAGCTAAACCCATGCAAGTCATCCTAGATGAATAACAGGAAACTGTGGTACCATTTTTTTTCTGCTCTTTTATTAAGATACGATTTTTAGAAGCCTCTACATCCCCTTTCAAAAAATGAGTGACTATTTGAATTTTATTGAATCACACCAAAATTTCAGGTGCTTAGTCACATATATCTAGAAGTTTCAGAATCCCACGTGCACTGAGAGCTGCTTTTCTGGTAGCCACTAAAGCAGCTGTGTTCCTGTGCAGCACACACCACTATTGTACCTGTCCACCACTGCAGATTAAAATCCACACAGCTTGGGAGCTCTGGCATCTACGTCCCGGGATTTTTCTGGAACAGATTCAGTTTCATTAGCACTGGGGGTGCCTCAGTTAAACAGGATTAAATTAGCTGACTTGCAATTCAGCAGGCTGAGCACTAAATGCAGGCAAACAAGAGCCTGTGTTTTCAGGCTCCATAGCAAGGACTCACTCATGGTTCCCCGATAATCAAAAAGCCACTTGGACTTAAGAAAGAGCAACACTTAATTCTAACATTTGAGTTATAATTTTATTAGGCTGAAGAGAGCAAAGGCACATGGTCATATTCCACATGATTGTTCTAAGCCCCGAGCCACTGCCTACAGTCAACAAGCATTCCTATTGCTTATTCTACCACCATAGGACATAGCTCTTATTTTAGAGATGTTGTTTCTTAAGGTAAAGAAAAGGGACACAGATCTTCATCAGGGACTAAGTCCTGGGATATAATGAGGTGTTACAGCAAACCCATTTCTGCCTTTAAATTTTTTAAGTTTCATTTATTTATTTATTAAAAACCCAGCTGCCCTTATGGAGCTGATTTTACTCATACCAAAGGTATCTCTCTTTTCCTACAGGAAATGATGGCGGTTTTTTAGGATAGCTTGCACTGGTAGTTGGTAGGGTGCCAAGTAAATAGTTTGTAGCCACTAAGATACATCTGAAAAGACATACCTGTAACTTCATTAACAGTACCTTTAAAAGAGATGTAAATTACCTGGAAGTTTCTTTGTCCAGGTCTGTATCCACCAAACAGTTGGACTGGCAGAAAGTTTCCGGTTAAAATTAGCACTAATTGCTTCAGCTACATTTCGAAACAAGTAGTTAATGACAACAGACCCTTCCACAAATACAAAAAGTTAAAGGATACCAAACCTGCTTTGTAATCTAATATTACTGTTGAAATGAATTTGCAGAGCATGCAACAACACTTTGATGTAATACAGAAGCAGCAGGCCCTCTTCAAAGAGCAAAAGAAGGAAAAACAAGCTCTTATTTTGCAGCTGAAGAAAGACATTGAAGAACAGAAGCCAAAACTGGAGAGGGTTATAAAACAGGTTTGTGTGTTTATTGATGAGGACTTCTAACTTTACAGTGATAGACAGTAGTGCGGGTTAAGCTCTGTGGGTTGAAGTCTGTAGTTTTAACTTAGCAGGTTTCTGGAAAAGTGTTGTATTTTCATATAAGAATAATGCTTTAAAAATGTTTGTGTTAAGTGTTCCAAACTATCCAGAGAAATTCAGTCTCAGAGGAAAGGTGGAACAGAAACACTGGAAGAGAGAGACATTCGTCTTCGTGAACTGAAAGGCTTCAACAGAACTATCAACCAAGTGATAGCTGATGTTCTAGAAGCAAATCCTGGTTTAACTGCAGCCTTTCAAATGCACTTTCACAAGGTGAGCTTTCCAGTTAACTACCACCAAAATCTTGAGTGAGAGCTCCAGCCTATTACTGAGTGTCTTTCAAGGACAACTCACAGTATGGGAAAACAGGGAAGTGTTCACCTGCTTTCAACTTCTCTTCAAATGCCGAGCACTATAAATGCTCTTGATATCCCATTCCTATTATACAACCATTAGGTCAACTTGTTTTTTCTTTCCAAATTTTTAGTTCAATTTAGAGCTTCCTACAGCTGCTTCTCCCAATGGTAGTGAAACTTCTCAGTCCTCACAAAGCTCACTACCTCCTACCAGGTAAGTTCTAACACTCTTGGGTTGCTCTATTACAGAATAATTACATTTACTTTTGTTTACTGTGCTCTAACTAAAAAAAAAAGTGGTTTAATGTTGTAAAAGCACAATTTTGAGACACATTTTACAGTAGGTAGTGTGAACACCCCTTCCTAATTAAAGAGAAGATATTGATGCTTTTACTGGTACTTTCTTCCCCTGTTCAAGGTATGCTCAGTTAGAGCCTGTGCCATGCTGACCCAATTATGATCCAAAAGTCCCAGGAGTTACTGAAGCTGTTAAGTGGTGGTGGCTACAGAGCTCTTTTAGGGGGTTTCACCTGGAATGAACATGGCTAGTGGGCGGCTTCGTTGTGAGCCACCCTTGGCAACTCTGTTTTAGATGCAGGGATTTCTGTAGCCTAATTAGTAAATTTTTGTCTTTCAGATTCCCCAGTAGAAAACCATCAGCCTCTGGTCAGGTTTCATCAGCCAACATTGTGGAGCTGACCTTGCCTATCCCCACCCCTGAGGAAGCAGCAGCTCTTGGCTCCCAGCCAGCCAGCAGAGGCAGCACCTCTGGGATTTCTGAACGCAAGAAGTCTTAAGTCATTTTTTTGAGGCTACATTAGTTGAGATTTCTGAATTTTTGCAACTAACTTATATCCATGGAGTTACCTGGAAAACTCACAGCTGAAGTACAATTGTCATTGCGTGGTTCTGCCACTCACCTTTGCAGATTTCCCTGTACACCATGTAACCTTTTCTTCAGCCACACAGCTGCTGCCTCCAAGCGCTTGTAAAGCAAATCCCCACCAAAGCTCAAACCAAGGGCTCACACTTGAGCTTACCTAGACAATAAATGGTGTTGCAAAACTCGCTTTTCTACTTCAAGTTGGGGTTTTGGGTTTTTTTTACGTTAGAGAACGTGCAATACGCTTGCCTTCATGGACACAGCAGGGTTCCATGGAGTAGACAGCACATGTAAGAGTGCACCAGGATGAAACATAACAGCAACATTCACAAAAACCCAGACACAAAAATTAAGAAAAAGTAAGAAAATTTAATGATCAAATGGGCTATATACATTGATGGCACATGACTTCATTCCGTTATCCCTTTTATATAGCTGGAAGTTAAGTTTGATAGAAGAATATCAACAGTCCATAGTACCCCAGGGACAAGGAAACCAAGCCCAGCTGTTGTTAAAGTGCAT
The DNA here is from genome assembly GCA_037013685.1 of Acridotheres tristis. Taxonomy (NCBI): domain Eukaryota; kingdom Metazoa; phylum Chordata; class Aves; order Passeriformes; family Sturnidae; genus Acridotheres; species Acridotheres tristis. The sequence continues at coordinate 18,437,196 of CM072896.1, forward strand.
ATTTGATGTGAGCACAGCTAACTACACCCAGGGGTATGAAGGGATTTCAGCCCATCAGACAGAATATGGTACAGGAACACCTCAAAAGCACAGGAAACTTGTATTTTAAATAATAACTGATATTTTATGTAAGATATTCTTCCATCGCTTTCCACTATATGATGTTTTAGAATTCTTTTGACATTCTGAAATGCAGAAAAAATTCTGCCTCTCTCAACTCTTTGTGTGTATTTTCTCACAAGATACTAAGTTAGAAGTTCACGTAACTACACTCATCAAGTAGTGTATTCTCAGCTACTTCACTGTTTCTTCTGCTTACTTCCTTTTTCCCTCTCAAACTCAGCTATCTGATTGAATATGTTAACTAAGTTCTGAGGCAGGTTTCTTTTAACACCAATTTCTGCTTGTTCTGTACCATTTAATGGCACTTCTTTATCAGATTTCTTTGTTTTATCAGTCTCTTCATAACTTCTTTTTCTATTCTTAGACTCACTTTCATTTTTATGGTGCCTGTCACTATCATAACCTTTGTCACCTTCATGTGAGCAGCTCCTAGAATATGACCTGTACTTTCCCCCTGACCTGCCGGAATAGTCAGACCCTGGGGACATGTAAAACCTGTCTTGACCTGAGTCATATCTCTTAAACTGCTCTCTTCTCCACTCTCCATCCCTTTCAAATCTCCTGTAATAATGCATTCTAGGTTTATAATCTGATTTATGATACGAACCTGAAGGACCCCTCCAACTGGAGAAAAATCTCTCTGGTCTACTGCATTTTTCAGTTTTGCTATGACTTGGCTGACTTCTGGAGCTACTGTAAGAATCTCTTGAATCTTCAGACCTACCTCCAAAAGTGTCTTCATCATCACCTGAAGTCCTCGAAAAAGAACAGTGTCTGTCTTTCTCTTTTACCTCCATTTTTGGGCATGCTATGCTGTCCTGCCTTTCCAGCAGTTTTTCCACTTCAAAACTTTGGTTAAGAAAAGAAGCAGAGGTATCAGCTGGAGGGGAATACCACTCCTCTTTCCTATTCTGATCTTTATAATGGGAAGAAGCTCTAGAGGAGCTTTTTTTGGAGCTGCGAGCAGACTCAGATCTACGCCGACGCTTTTTCCTACATTTCTTCTGATCAGAGGAAGAGGAGGAAGAAGAAGCTGATACATCTGATGATGAATCGCTTGATGATGATGATGAGGAGGAGGAAGAAGAGGAAGATGAAGAAGAGGAGGAGGAGGAGGAAGTCGATACTTTCCTTTTCTTCTTCAACCTAAAAAAATAATAAACCTGTGAGATAACCTATAGTGTCAGGCAAAAACTACACATAGAAAGCAAATCTGCATTACCCCAGCTTGGGCTGTACCGTGAGAAAAGAAACTGAGCCTGACTGGCAAGACAATTTCATGTCATTTCTTCATCAAAAAATTAAGATTAAATCCACTGAACATTTTGTTATAAAAGACCTCTTTCCCAATTTCACATGGCATTATGCTTTGCAAATATGTCACCTTGCAAAGTATTCCTTGAACAACTTGTCTTCCATATGCATCTCCATTAAACGTTCTATGCACTAAAGGACACTATGCACAAAAACATTCTGAGGAAAAAGCAGCTTACCCAGGGAGTTCTCCCCAGCTTACTGTTTGTTGAGATGGATTGCTCACAGTCTCAACTGCACTTATTGCCACATAACCAGTACACTGAATGTAACAGTTACCTTTTTTCTTCTTTTAAGAGCTTACGCAATTTTTCTGCACTTGTTTCTATTTTCTTTGCTTTCTGTCTCTCTTCTTTGGCAGCTTGTTTCTCCCTCATTTCCAAAGATTTCTTTTTTGAACCCAAGCATCATAAAAAAGATTACATTAGTAGTGTTAACACGGGTATTAATCCCCATTCAACCCCATCCAAATGTATACACCAGGAATGTTTTTACCAGGATTCCCAGACCAAAAATTAATATTGTTCAGGAATTTGGTATTGGCCGTTGTGATAGGTTTATATTTAAAGACCATATTGCAGTTTTTATTCCATTTAAAAATATATTTGACCAGTCATTGCCATGGTACCCATGATCCAGCACACCAGGAAGCATAGAGTCCAAAAGTTATATGTAGAATATGCAAAAAAAATCCCCAATATTACCAACATGTAGAAAAATAACGAAACCCCCCCCAAACAACCAAAACAGAAGAGTTTGAGGGAAAGTGTCATCATTATTGTAGTTTACAAGAGAAACACAGCAGAACCCAGTTGAAGATGAATTCAAGTTTGAATTCGTGTTTGAATTCATGTTTGAATACAAACCGTTTTGTAACAATTTCACAGAGCAGTTTGATGCATAGTTTACGTAAGAAATCAAGTTCCAGGGGTTTGGTGGTGATGAGCAGCACCAGACGGCAGGCACAGCAACAACAGTTCCGTTCAGAGGGAAATGCATTGGAGAAAAACACATAATCAGTATTACAGGAAAACACACTGCAGTTGTTTTATCCATTCTACACAGCAGGGACAATATCAGACTTATGTACTAAGTTACAGGTAAATGCAGGAGAGCATCTAAGTAGATAAATAATCCTTAAAACTCCTTAAGTCCATAAGAGATCAGACTTCTGCCACTTAACAGCCCTACAGAGTCACTCTATTCACATTGAGCAGGAAGTCTGATTACAGTTTTCAAAACTCACCAACTGTCTTAACAGCTATAATAAAGGAAATCCTTCACTGCAGCCAAGGCCATGCATAGCAACAAACAACAGCTGTCATATTCTTTATCTGCTGCATCAATGACTGCAGAAGAATGTCAAAGGAGTAACATTTATCTCTTACTTGCTGAGAATATTCTTCATCATTTTAACTGACACCTCTTTCTAAAGCAGCCAAATGCAGGTACTGCTCAAATAAAATACACCTCTATCTCTTATCTCTGGTGTAGCTCAGTTTTATCAGATTGTCCTATCTCCTCTTCCCCCCTGTTTCCACACATCCTGTCAGCATTATGGCTCCACCAACTGAAGAACTGCTGACTAAGGCCATCTACCCCAGCCTGTGTGTACATCCTCACATGCAGAAGCACAGAACAACACAAGCCTGCTCCTCAGTGCTCTATTTTACTCTTTGACCCACTCTGGAAGACAACACAAGTAAAGGAGGTAAATAAAAGGGAAAAGATGACAACTCAGATTAGCACAGAGACCCAGCAGGCTCACCTGGGAAACATGCTGCGTGCAAGGGAAGAGAAAAAAACCACCAGACAGCAGAGGAGAAAGCTGAGATATTCAAACTGTCTGCCCGCCCACCCTCCACCTCCTGCTGTTTTCCTTCAAATTGCCTTTTAATTTCCCTCTCGTGTGAGTTCACTGTGCTTCAGCTTTGCCTGGTGTTGCTCTCTCTTACTCTAATTACCCCAAGGACCAAGGGTCTGGCCAGACTATGGTAACAATGTCTTATTTGGCTTGTGGAAGTATTTTACACTTTGATCATTTGTATTCACAGAAGGTTTTAAATTGATCTCATTAATCATGTTGTGTGATGAGATATTGTGATCCCTGCTTTGCTCTTTCCCTGTCTCCACTGTCTGGCACTTCTTTACTATCCCAAAACAGTGGAGTCACCAAGAGGTACCTTTCTTCTGGTAGGTACAGCCATAATGCTCACTAGAAAACATTTACTGTGGAGTAGGGAAGCAGAGAATAAGACAAACCATCAATTTAACCCCTCCCTGTTGAAAGGATTTAATATAATTTTTGATGTTCATTTACTGTCACTGAGAGCATCATATGAAAAGAAAGTAAAGAATCACCTGCATGTGCTTATGGAGTTTTGTTAAGGCCTCTTCTGCTTCCTGAAAAGTTTCATCCAAGCTTAAGGCTTTTTTATAATAACTTTCAGCATTTAACAGTTTCTCTTCCTCTTCCAACCTGTAATTCAAGTAATAATTCATATTCAGTTAGGACACAGATTTTGACAGCTGTTTCTTATTTTAGGGCTTTCTAATTTGCAAGTATTTCTTATTTGCACTATGATATTACCACTGCATCCCTCTGAGACCCCCTCTATGAGCTCACCTCACTAACAATACAAAACAGTATTTCTGACCTTATCATCTCATAATTCTGACCTGTAACACTACTCTTTGGAATACCAATGCCAGTTTCAAAAATACTGTCTCTCTCATCTTAATACACGGCTTAAAAGCAACCTATTCTCTGAATATTCAAAACTAAAATTTTACATTAGAGTGAGTCACCAATATTTCAGCAGAGTAACAACATCATTTTGTTATAAAAATTGAAAAAAAAAAACAACCTAAACAATCCTCAACCTTTTGGAATATATTCAAACAATTCACAGGACTTTATGCAAGCCTGATATCCTACCAGTGAAAGGGTATCCAGGATTAAAAAGGATACCGAGGATTAAACCTCAAATACTTTGCCAGGATTTTAACTGGAGCAGAGGACAAAGTGTAAACCAACTACACAAGGACAGATATTTCCAAGGACTTTTATTTTTCTGTAAACACACAGCAGGAAGGAAAGATGCCATTCTGTGTCCTCACTAGAATGGTATTAAAAAACATATTATGAGCAAACTTGTTAACAACCAACCAAACTCATAACCCCCAGCACTTACTGCCCGCCCCTTTCCACAAGGGTCTGACACAGGTATTTCCTCGCATTTCTATGGGTAGGACAATTTTCTAAAGCAATTTCAAAATCCCCGATGGCTTTGTTTAGACTTCCCTTGGTTGCATACCTAGAAAAACAGAAAGTTGCATATCAAACAGTGATGCTTCTCTTTCACAAAAGGGGAAAAAAGTGAAACAGACTTACAGAGCTCCACGTGCTACCAAAGCTTCAACATTTTGTGGATCAATTTCCAAAGCCTTGTTGTACTCATTCATGGCTTCCACGTGGCGCCCAACCTTAAAATAATCCACCCCAGCCTTTACACTGGAGAAAAAAATATTTAGAAAACAGTATGTACAGTTAGTCTATTGTAGATTGTTCTGTTACTCACAGATTATGATTCCAAACAAGGGACAGGTTAAAACCTGACCTGGTTATTATGCACTTCACACTGACCTAACTCCACAAAAATGTATTCTTTAATCCAATATCTAAAGGCACTTGAGAGCATTTCTGCAGACAGTGCTACTATATTACATTGTTTTTCATTTATGGAATTATTGTTTAAGCAGTTTTCTGCACAAAATTATGTGTGATCATCATTAACCTTGAACAAGCTTAATTATATCCAAAGCTAAAAATCCCCATTAGAGTAATGGCAGAAAGGTGACATGGGCAGATGGTACACACCAGCTCATCTCACACAAATATCCTGAGGTTTTACATTTCATATTACCTGAACATTTCTTGCACATTTTCCAAGAGATTAAGTTATTAGAAGAGAATTTATATAAGTTGATTTTCAGAACAATTCCTTACAGACTGTTCTTAAAAATTAAAATTTAACATCATAAACAGCCTTTTCTGCAATTAATCAACGTTGCAAATACACTCTATAGTGTAAAAGCAAGAGCAAATATCCAGGGCTGCTGCTCCATTTAACTTTCCAAAGACTGCAAGTGCACTTGTTACATCTACAGTTTGAGGCTTAAAGGACTTGACAAGTATGAGGTCATTCAACACTCAGCTATAAAACAGAAAATTGTGTGCTTGGTGTTATCACAAATCTTGCTCTCAACTCTTGAATGTGTCAGGATTTAAAAGTATTCTAGGAACAACTCCCTTAAACCTGACACACATTTTGGAACAGAATCTCAGGATTTTATCTGTCACATACCCACTCAGCAGATAGGGTTTTTTTTTCAATAATATCCTGGTTACCTTGCTAGGTATGCAGTGGAAACACTGTTTCAATGTATGCTTTCTTTACAGAAATATAATCTGTAACCCAATCTAACAACAAGCTTTCACAAGAAGTATCACATACCATTTCAAGGCCCAAGATGCAGACTGCTTTTTCCTCAAGGCAGGGGCAAAATCCTCTTCATTGAAATTTTTACTTTAAGGAAGAAACAAATAAAAACATCAAGCTGTCTGAATCTACAAAGTCAAGTTTACAGTCTGCAATGTAGTTGGAATAAACTGAAATATTATTTGTCCATGCCTTCCTGCCCTCCCTCAGTCAGGTCTATTCTTTCATATTTCTGAAACCAGTTATTCCCAAACCATTCTATGAGTGCTGAACTGAACCAAGACAACTGCAGTACATTTAACAAAAACATTACAAAGTCCACACTTGCTTTGAGCCTAATATACATAGGGGTCACAACATTAATTGTTGCATGTATCTGACTCTTATTTTATGAAAGGGGTCAAACCTACTACTACAACAAACATTGTGAATAAACATCTGTCAGAAGACATTAAAACCTAAACATCCTAAACTTCGACCCACAGATGCTGAAAAGAGCTACACAATAAATTCCATAAGTATCTCATATCAAACACTGTGTGTGGTTAGGTGTTTTGCTTATTCAGAGCAATAGGATTTCAAATGCAAATGTCTCACCCTAGAGGAACAGTTTGCTTTTAAATATTTTAGGACGTGTATGCTGCAGTCGTGCAAGTCAAAATGTAAAAGGCTTAAGTATAAGTGATCTAGGACTCCCACTCACAAATCTATTTCAATGGATTAGAATAATCTTCACAGAGCTACAGGAGAGGAACAATGTAAAAATCACTTACATTTGAAGACTTCTCAGCAAAGACGGTGGATTTGACTCACTTAGTCCCAGTTTTTCTGCTAAATATTCAACTAATGATGGATTAGCAAATCCTGGGGAACGATGCAAAACCTCTTCAAACGTCTCTCCTGTGTTGGCAACTTCCAGGCTTCGCCTTAAAAAATGCACCAACGTGCACAAATGAGACCTCAGGCTCTGTACCCTACTTCATCACGCTTATGTTTACAATAAAAATGCTATTATGGTATCTGATAACTGCTCACAAACTCTTCTCTTCTATAGGCATGTACTTTCCTGCTATTTACCCACCCAAGTGAGCTTCTGAAACCTATTTGGACACCCACCCCCATATCACCAAGACATATAAAAACATACAAATATTACAGACAGCTGTGTCCCCATCTACTAAGGGGAATTTTAAAATGCTAAGAATTCATATCCCAGTCTCCCAAGGTTTGGGGGGTTTTTTATTTGTTTGTTAACACAGTCCAAAAGCAACAGATATCTCACTGTCTTTTGCTTTCCTTATATTTTTGGAAAGAAGCTAAAAAGCCAATTACACCTACATATCCAGACACAAGTATGCTAAAGAAAGAAACAACAAGGAGGACGTGATCACCCAATTAAATCAGAAACCTCACTGAGGAGTTTAAGGTCAGAGATGTTCTTCAGACACCTTGACTGCACCTGCAAGTGCAACCAAACAGCACATCCTTACTTATAATGCAGTGGGAAGTCATCAGAGGTGATCACGCCCAGTTTGGTGCTGGAAAGGTTGGGAGGAAGAGCTGAGCTGTAAAGTGACACGGCCAGCTTCTCATGGTAACGGTCAACGTCCTTGAGGGCAGCTGCAGAAATAATACAGGGAAGGATAAAATTACAGAAATGGCTCAAACCTGGGACAAACTGATTCCTGACAACGTCTGCAGCTGCTCACCTCGAATAAGGTCTCCAGTTTGATAATATGACAGAGGATCTCCATGGTTGCTTTGGGGAGGCACATCCCTCACAGGACACAGGGCCTGCAACAGAACACAGCAAGAATGTCAGAAATTAAGCCACAGGGCTGGGGTTCTTTTCCTCCCCAAGATCAAGCTAAAAAAATCCTATTTTAAGCTTAATGCACATCAGAATTGCAATTTTTAAAATATGTCTTGGTTCAAATAAACATGCATCAACAAATGATGAACTTTTCAACCCAATAATGTAGGTCACAGCAACATGGGTTCACTGGCTGAGCAAAGTATCACAAGCTGCCCACAAAGTCAGACACTACCCATCATCCCAAAGCTGTTTCACCTTTACACCTTCCACTCCATTAAGAGATGCAAGAGGCAACAAATATCAAAAATGAGCTGTTGACCAAAGCTGTATCTTACAGTGATTTCCAAATCTGCAATTTCCCGTATGACACCACTTCCCAGACAAATCAACACCATGAAAAAGCCAAATTCACGGATTGATGTAATCCTCCCAATCACGATATTGCCACGCTCGATGTCACGGAAGAACAGCTCTCTCCTCTCCTCCCTGGGCACCTCCAAGAACCTCTCCAGGGGTGGCATGACAGCATAACACTCTGAAATAAGGGCACAGCCAGTTACAAACAGCCAAGCTCCACCCTGAGAGCACAAAATATTTGACGACAGCAAAGCGCGTGAAAATATGTCTTGTTTTGTTTTGTTTTTTGTGCTAACAGGAAGCTTACGTATTGCCTACAAAAATCACCAGGAAAAATTTTAAGCCTGTTTTTAAAGATACCGCAAATTCAAGTACTGTCCTTACGGAGTGAACCCACCCACCCCAACTCACACACCCTCATTCTCCTCGATGGTGTCCTCGATCGGCCCGTTGGGTTTCCACGAGTGCGCGAACAGCAGATCCGCCTTCTTGGCGATGAAGCGCTTTATCTCGGTGTCGATGCTCGCCCTCTCTTTCCTGGGGGAAGGAGAACGCGGTGAGTCGCGCCCCGCGGCCTCTCACGGCCCGCCCGGCCGCTGCCCCGGCGCCCCTCACCAGGCGGCCGGCGGGGCCCCGCGAGGCGGCTCCGGGGCGGCCCCGGGCGGCGGCAGCAGCCCGCGGAAGTCGGGATTGTCGTGCTGCTCGGCGCGGAGCAGCGACAACAGCGCGGGGCCGTGGTGGCTCAGCGCCTGCCGGAGCAGCTCCCGATCCATCCCGGCGCCAACGCCGCCGCCTCGCCCGGAACGGGAACCGCCGCTCGGGCAACGGCGACAGGGCGGGACCGGGCGGCGGCAGCGCCCCCGGCAGGCGGGAGGACCGCGCCGGCACTGCCCACCCTGTTCGCGGGCCCGTCTCTGTTTTATAAACAGAGAGTAATTCAAGAGAGAGTAATTAAAACACGCTTCACAAACTACACAGGTTTTCCCCGCAGGAATCCTGCTCGGCTCGGCACCGACGGCCCGTGCAGGCCGTGCCCGCGGCGGCGCTGCCGGGAGGGGGCGCTGCGCCCCCGCCGGCCCGGAGCGGGGCCCGAACCGGGGGTGTTGCGGGCCCGGCCGCGCCTCCTCAACTTGCAGCTGCGGCACCGCCGCGTTCTCGGGGCGCTGCCTGTTCGCTTCCGAGGGAGCGACCCTGGAACAGCACGGGCTGGGGCTCGGGCAGCGCTGCAGTGTCGGCACCGAGCTACGGCAGTGGAGTGCAGAGAAAGGAAACGCAGCTGGGAGAGGGGCTGGAGCACAAGTGCAGTGAGGGTCTGCTGAGGGAGGCTCAGGGAAAACCTTCTCGCTCTCTGCACCTCCCTGACGGGAATGTGCAGCCAGACGGGGTCAGGCTCTGCTCCCAGGGAACCAGCCACAGGACGAGGCGAAACGGCCTAAAACTGCTCCACGGGAGGTTTAGGTCGGACTTGGAAGAATTTCTTTATAGAAAGGGTGATTAGACATCGGGACGGGCTGTCTACGGAGGTGGTGGAGTCGCCGTCCCTGGAGGTGTTTACGGCAACATTAGACGTGGCACTTGGTTCCATGGTCTAATTGACAAGGTGGTGTTGGGCCACAGGTTGGACTCGATAATCTCCGAAATCCTTTCCAACCCGAGTGGTTCCGTGATTGTGTGAGTAAAGGAGAGGGCTGGGCTCAGCTCCGCAGTGTTCCTAATCCCGGTCCCCTGGGCACAGCCCACAGGTGACACGGTGTGCCGGCAGGCACGTCCTGGCTTTACTTTACTTCCCTGGCTTCACTGAAACAGGGAATACAGGCGATTCCCTGGGGAGAAGGCGAGGCTGAGGGCACAACCAAGCTACTGCCGCGGGCCTGGCGCCTGCTCCCCAGAGCTAACTTTAGATGCTAAAAAGACACTTCGCTCAGGAGGCTCTTCATGCTAATCACTCTCCAGCTAATGGAGAAAGGTGCTTAAAACCAGCTGGATATAATCCAAGCCTATTAGAAGAATCACAGTTTTTCAGCTCCCAGGAATAATTTGTCCCTGGTATCGCATTTAATAATTAATTTTAAAAGGTTAGGTGGGTGGGGGGAAAAACCCACTGCAAACAGCATAATGTCACTTCTTCCCTCAGTACAATGCTGAAGAAAAAATAGCAATCTGGCTGTCAGCAGATCAGGGACACAGACTCCTCTAGGAAGCAGCATGACTGAGAGGGCAAGGATCATATCAAAGACTGGTCTCAGTTCAAAGCCAACAGGGATATCACTGGTGTAGCAGACTTGGGGAAGATACTGGAAGGGCAAATTTATATTTCAGTTTCATTCCATGTCCCCCTGCTTTAATGTAAAAGAAGATAAAGGAGGCACAACACTTACTATGAACTAAACAGCTGCCAAAATTTTGATTTCAAGTCTTCCTGATCTGTGTGTGTTGTTAGATTGCTGGTTACCATGGTTGGGAAACACCATTAACACCAGATGGAAATGTCTGGACATTAAGACTGATTAGACACAGGTTGGCATGGGAAGGTTAAGGCACCTGCATGGATCCAGTGCTAACAGGAGCCTTTCCTGGATGAGTTATGTGGCAAGTGCAGTGTCCTGAGCCGTGTGGCACAACTGCAAATAGAGGCAGTTTTATTTGAGGGAACAGTATTTTGAATAAGAGTTAATTGGTGTTGCTTAGCAAATAAAAGAGCTAATAAAAAAAAAGTTGTTTGAAGCATGAACTCTGCTTGTGTAAGCATTTCTACAGTCTCATATGCAGATACACATGCACAATGTACAAGAAATTAGACATTATGAGTAAAGACTTCCAGTGTGTTACAACTTCTGGACTTAAAACAGCAGCAAATAATCACTGTGAAAGCACAACCACCTACAACAACAGATTCTTCTTACAGACGCTTTCTTCTTTGTATAAAATCAATTGCATTTCAGGAAATTCAGTAATTTATAAAACAATAATACACAGAAGGTAGATTAGTTGCCCCTGAACGTGAGGGCTAACTTCATATTTAAAGTGATCCATTCTTTATCTGGGCCAAACACATCCTGAAATTATCTTAATCAAGTAAACTAAATTACCCCAAGTAATACCAACTACAGAAAAAGCTTTGCCAGAGCAGAGTATGTGACCATGAACTTCTAATTTTTGTTCCCATTTTTCAGGTTATACTAACGAACTATAGAAGTAATGTAAGACTGTGACATATTGAACATTGTTCCATCTCATCCAGGGTACACACAAGCTTTTGCATTCTTTTCTCTCACAGGATACTTTCTCAATATTCATTGTGATTTTAAAAATATCTCTCCATCTTTTCAGTGGTGGAAGTTTTCTGCTTTTCTTTTCATTCTTTGTTCGCTTTACTTCAGTTGCCCAATAGGAAATGCTTTTGATAAAAGAGAATAGCAGCCACCACAGTTCAGCAGGAATAATGATAAATGGAGAAGTTTGGAATAAAGCCAGAGCTATGTACACTGCTCAGGAGATGCCAGGCCTGAGGGTGGGGCATGCTCCATATGCTGTTAATCCTCTGTTCCATTGATTTAGGAACTGCCTGGATGAGTAGTGCCTGATTCCATCTGTTAAGTAAACACAGGGTGGGCAGGAGTGTCCTGATTCTGCAGGAGAAAATGATACAAGTCAATATCTCACCCTGCTGGAGGAGGAACACTCCAGATACTCTGAAACCAGACGTGTCTGAGCACACTCGATGTAGATCTGACAGTTCAGGTCAGTGCATGCCAAAAGGCAGCTCACAAAATCCATCCTGCAGCCTTTAACTCCCACAGTAAAAAGATTATGAATTTACACCACACCAGCGTTGGACCCAGGGTCAAACTTGCAGTGATATTGCAACAACCTGAACGACCCTGAACAACCCAAACACTGCTAGGCATGCTAGAACTTCAAAGTGGGTTTGTGAAATATTAAGCAGATTTCCATCCAAATCCAGTGAGAACAGCTTGAATGCGACAAGGTCAAGCTGCTTCTCAAATGTTTCCAAGTATCCAGTATCACTGGTGAAGCTTACAAGAAAATCTCAGGTAGGAAAGTATTCTGTGCCCAGAGCCACATTTTATCCCTGGCAAAAGGTTTAAATTCTCCAAGATCATACATGTCAAAGTATTATTCTCGGTAAATGTTGGGCACGTTTGAAGATAAATTTTAGCCTGTTGCAAATGGGAGTGAAATATTCAACTAAATATGTCATTTAGGCTAAGGAAGAGGACTCTAATAGTAGTATGAGAATGAACATGACGAGTTGTACTTCCAGCTGTGTTAGACTTATGGAAAATTCTGCCAAAAGCAGTTCTGCTGCCTAGACTTGCTAATTTATGAAGCAGCAAAGAGACTGTCCAATATCCAAGATACTGTTTTAGCTCAAGACTGATGAAAGGGCCTTCAGCACACAATAACTGCTAGCCAGTTAAAAGCACTAATATGAGGAAAACAAGGTGTCTGCAAGTATAATCACCAAATATGATGGAGGAAATGTGAAGACAACCCCAAACTCAGAGTGATGGAGCAAGCCAAGCTGTGGCCATTCAAGCATTTCCCTTTGTAATGAGTTCATTGTTCAGTCCAGGTTTGGCATGGTCTGTAAGAGAGTATGGTTTCAGTGATGCAGACTTACCTGGAGTGTGCTCAGCACCTGTTTTTGGTGTCGAGGACCTTTGCACTTCTCAGATTTCTAGAAACACATAGACAAAGAATAGTCAGTTGCATGTTATAAATATGCAAACACAGACTGTAGAAACTGCCCAGGCTCTGAATCGGCAGTTAGACCCTGCTGGAGTACAAGGGAAATAATGGTTGAGAAATGTCAGTGGAGACCCCCCTCTGAGTGCTGAGGATTTCTGTCAGGCTGCAGGCAGTGGCACTGCTGAGCCTTTGTACGCTGTGACTTCAGCTTGTGCACCCAGTGCAGCGTTTTGTGCCTGCAGAGTAGTGACAAGTGCTTAGAGGTTTCAGGTGAAATGGAAAAGGTTACTGGAGGAAACATTGCCCTTGACATTTTTTTACCCTGAATATGAAAACCAGGCTGTGTTGAATGAAAGTTTGCTTACTTGGCAGGAACCCCAGCAGGCAACTTAACAGCACTCATGACACAGACAATATGTACACACCCACCTGTACAGCTTGCAATACTAGAAATCCTGCCTGCAGAGCAAATTCCTGTGATACATGGGGGCTCAGCAGCAGGTGTGCTGAGCAGACAGGTTTTTGTGAGGTTTTCATGGATTTTCCAGCTTCTAGCGCTCCACAGATTGGCAGTATCTCCTGCTTTATAGCAAGGGAGAGCCATCCTGGTTTTCAAGTTTTAGAGTGATTGCACCTTAAAGCAGCATCAAAATTTTCCTGTCAGCAGAGTAGATCACCACTTAGAGCTCAAAATTACATTTCCAGGGTGTAGCAGAATATGGTGTGAGTATTTTACCTCAAGGCTGCAAGCACTACCAGGAGATCTTTAAGCATGCAACTTCTCTTTGTTATTAAGTCTCTCATTTGTAGTAGAGCAATATGCACATTTTCATTATAAAATTCTTTTTCCAGAAATTTGCATCTTTGTAACTGTCATAGAACATGTATGAACTTTCAAAAGTTGTTCAAAGAAGTCTCTAAAAATATTTTGAAGATCTAAACCAGCTGGGAGTTCTATTTCTGGTAAAACAACCTGCTTATTTATGTATCTCATGGTCAGTTGCTCTAACATTCTATTTGTGCAACGTGTGCAATAAATACTGCCTAAAAAGCAATGTACAAAAATCAGAAGTTGTTTTCTCAATTGCTTGCAATGAACCAGGCACGTAACCATCGTCACAAACTAATTAGCAATCTTCTCATTTATTTTAAATTTGTCACTATTTAAACTACATTGAAATAAAGAAGTTGAAACTGCTTTAATTAACTTGTGAAGAGCTAAACAGTTGGCAGTACAAATTCACAATACAGATTAATTATCTTTGTGTTTGCTCCCATTTAATACATGAGCATACCTTAAAAACAAATGAAATGTACCAAAATTATTTTTGTCTTTAGCAGGTGAATCTCTCATTAAAAATGATAAGCTGAATTGGTGTGATATGATTTCCAATTAATTTTTATCTCAATAAGAATATTTTGGAAATACAGTGATTAAGGAATACTTTTAGAAACAGAAAGAGAAGTTAATTACAGAATTATCTCGTTGATATAATTCCAGTAAGTAACAGCCATAAGTAGATATTCATTAGTCTCTCAACAGATCAGGTTTGTTTTTCCTATCCACCAAAAGCAGAGGCCAGATGGAACAGTGGAATGCCAAACTGATGTATGTATATGATATTTGTTTGTTTAAACATTTGGTGAATTCCTCATAGTGTTAAATCCAGAAATCTGGAATGATTTGAAAATAAATTAACAAGACATGGAAAAAAATGTATCTGCTCTGAATTTAATAATTATCTTTAGGTTTGTAATTTGTTACTCTAAGTTTCCTGTTTCTATCTTAAAACTTTTAAAATCTGTAAGTAAAACCTGTTGCCTGGTGTTCAAGTCTGCCTTTAGGCTCAGTGAAGAAATTACAAAGACTGAGACAAAAACAACTGCCACTGGTTTAATGGGCAGTTTTGTGCCTCTGAGGGAATTTGGATGGAGACTTTGTGGACTCCCACTGACTTCAGCAGGTTTCAGGCCAAGCATGAAAGACAGAAATTGGTAACTAAACTTTCTTTGCTTTCCCTGCTGTCTATAATTATGATTCAATCAGAGCAATCAAGTGTCAAAGTCCAGACATGGTTTGGCTGGAGCTTCTGGAATATAAGAACTATACAGCTGTTGATTTCCTCTTGATTCTTGTCTTATTAAGGCACTTGAACAAAAGGCATAATCACAAGGACTAGGGGCTCTGAAACAGATTAAAATCTAAAGCAGAAACAGGAGGAGGTAGCTTGAAATGTGAAAAAAAGAAATACTACTGTGAAATATAGGTGTGTATGTGTGCAGGTAATGGCCATGACTTAGAGCAGAAAAAAGGGACCCCTGCCAAAAGTACAGCAGGGGCCAGAACTGCTCTCTTACAAAAGAAACCAAAAACCCCCACCTCCAATACTGTGTCCCAAATCGAATGCAGAGACAATCTGAAATGCAAGTTATGCATTCCATGCATCTCTCTTTTGTAGCACATTTTATAACACTGATACCATTGTGTTTTTAAAGATATTGGTAGCTAAAATCACAGACTATACCTAGGAAGGAATAAAAAAACCCATAAGTTAGGTATTAAAATACCTTTGTGATTCTGGCCTAGAGAATGGATGGTAATTAATATACCACAAGTTAAGCTTTGACATATGCAAATGGAGTTGTTTGCTGTCGCAACTAATTACAGATGTAGCTTTGTGCTGATATTGGGAGTGAGAAATAAACAAACAGATCTAAACCACTGGTGTCTAAAACTCTCCTCTTGTAATTGTGATGATCTGATCCTCCTCCAGCTGGTAAATATATACATGGGAGACTGTGTGTACGTGCGTAGGAGAACAGTAAGTGGGAGAAAGAAATCCAGATTTTTCCATCTGTACAAAATGTCAACATACTGTCTATAAAAAGGCATCAACAAAATCCTTGTAAGCACAATTCAGGCTACTTGAGTTCTAATCTGTATCTTCACTGACAGTGAGGGTTAATCAAAGCTCCAGTACAATGTTTCTTTAGTTGAGAAGCTGCAAGGAAATGATGAAGTGCTTTCAAAAATGCTGTAAAGCTTGGGTAGTGCCAGATAGCATATGTGCAATTGAAAGTTTAAACAGAAGGTTAATAGCCCCGGAAAAGGTTGGTCCTGGAAAGTAACACTTCAGGCTGATGTGGTTGAAGTGCCTGGTTGGCTCCCCCCCGCCTCTGAGAAATTCAAGTGGGAGCTGGGAAAACAGATAATTGTCAGGTTCCCAGTGCAGCCTGCTATTATTTATTTAATTTTTATTTTTCACCTCTCTAACCTGGTTTGCAATCTCATCATGCAAATTTAGCACTTCGCTTCTTTAAAGATGGAAAAGCCTGCCTTGTGTTAGGAGTGATCACAAAGTACATCTAAAAAATATGAAGAACAGTTTTTCTTCAAAATTGGTGAATTTAAATAAACTTCAGCATCCGAAGATGGTTCTGGCTCCTGCAATCTGGAAGAGGCTTGGAAATTTCAAAAGGGGGAAGGTATTTTCCCCAGATTGTGAGGGCTACTTTGGCTTTGAGTGCCAAGATAAAAGGCAAAGCCTTCCCTATCCAGAGCTAGAAGTGCCTTCTTGTGAGGATGATTTACAGGGCTAGGTGGTCAGAAACTATAGAGACTCTTTGACAAATCAGTTGGGGCAAAGTGCTGTCCAAAAATACCCACTCTACCAGCGACATGTGAAGGGAGGATACATGACAGGGAAAGGATAGGGGAAAGTAGATGCACAATATTTTCAGTAAGACCAAATGAGTGTATCAAAACATAACAAGGGCTATTGTGGAACTCTAATGGCAGGCTCTGAGCAATAGCTCCTGCTGGTTGCTAAAATGGACCATAACCCTCTGTATTCAACTTCAGAAATTGCACCTAACACAGCTTAGAGATGGAACGGTCATTTTGGTCTCTAATAGATGTGTTAGAAGCCAGAAAGAGCAGGAGAAAGCAGAAGGCTGGCTAATCTGATATACCAATCTGCTCCCACCCCCCCCAAAGTAAACATATTACTGCTTTGTACTTTAAAATTATGACCACAGAGGAAAAAAATATATTGTAAAGTAATATAAGAGTATGAGAGCTGTTTAGCTTCACTGATACTAGAATGAAAATGCAGACACTTTTTTTGTAATTGCAAATAATGCACCCACTGCTTTTTAACGGGAAAAAAGGAAAGGCATTATTAGCAAAAATCTGTAGATTCTTTAGGTGGAAAAATACACAGGATAAATTGTTTACATTTTCAGTGGAGAGCATCTCTCAGTGCATCAAGCTGTCACACAGCTTAGCAGCATGACACATCTTAGTGATTAAATGCTGGCTCCCTCTCAAAATCCAAAAAACGAAAAAAAAAGAATTTTTCAGTGGAGAAAGCCACTGTTCTCTTGTACAGTGGCTCTTACAGCTGAAAACACACAGCAGCAGGGTGGTAGAAATCAAAGTAACTCAGCAGGTGAACTGTAGTTTGGATGTACCACTTCACAGGATATCTTTATCTGCCTTTGGTCTCACTCCTCTCTTGGGGTAAAATAACCAGTACTTACAAGTCTGACTTCGGTTGTTAACCATGGAACATAATGGATCTTGGAAAACAATTGTTACATCCCTTCACTTATTTTGTTTGGAAGCCCCAAACCAAGCAGCGTTTACCCAATTACTGAGATGGAATCAGAACAGTGACAAAGCAAGAGCAGTGAAGGCCACCTGAGAGTGGAAGAGAAGGTGGTGGCATGACAGGAGTGTCAGGACCAGGGCTGGGGACAGTGATCAGGGTCAGACACAACCCTGTGGTTGCCCAGTGGGCCCTCAGTGATGAGACAGCTCCAGTTGGACAAGCAGCCAGTGGGTTTGGGTCTGGGTTCAAGTCTGGAGGCCAGAGCTCAGTGCAGACACGACTGCAACAGGGCTGCAGAATAACATGAGGAAAATGATGTTAAACCCTCAACAGCAACTACCTAGGGAAAGCAGGGAGACGCCCTCACTTCTAGTTTTCTTCATGGTAGTTCTTTGCAGGGAAGAAGCTGATCTTGAGCTCAGCCCATAAACCTCTTAACTCATCCAACTAAACTCCATTAGCACATGTACTCAAGGCTCTGGCATAAACTCGGGCTTAGCTCTTTGGCCAATGCAAAACACTTGTAGCAGATGGCACATGTCCACTCCATCATGCAGGTACTTGCATGTGACTCATCAGCCAGTCTGAAAAGCAGAATTATCTGTATTTCTTGCAAAGTTCACACTTTGTTATGCCCCAGCTGTTCACTGTTACCAGTCCCACTCATATGTTTCCACATGAGGAGTCAGTTTAGGCTTACTTCAAATGGCATAAAAACAGAATTATTCTTTTGTGTGACTTAGAATTGTTTACCCACTTTTGTTTTCTTCATGCTGTTTGCAGTTCCAAAGGGGTCACATTCAGCAGCTGATCATGAAAAATACTCTCCTTAGGTCAAAGAAAGCAATGAGCAGTCCAGCACTGTCACATGGGGCTGATGAAATGCATGAGCTGACACTTGACAGGACAGTGATTATCCCAGAGTTTAATAACATGTTAATCATCTTAAGAGTCATTATTTTCTCCCAGGCACACACTGTACTCCCACAGTGACATAAAAAAATCCCCAACAGAACACACCAGAGGGTATTTCTACAGGTCAAAACATACTGGAAAACTAAAAAGATGCTGTCTATGACAATGGTCTCTTCCAATGTCCTAGAACACAAAACCACCAGAAAGGTGGTGCTCTTTTTGTGCAGCTCTGGACTACTCATCCCAAATGATTTTGGATATAATTGCATAGACTTTCATTTACTAAATTTAATAATAATGTGAATGTGAACATGCAATGTAGTCTCGGCAAATGAACACAAACAGCAAAAACTTGCCCCCACAAGCCTTATGTTTCTTACTAGGTTGCAAAGGCTCCTTTGGGAAATCTGTTTGATTCATCTTGAGGTGACACACCTAACTGTGACTTCCAACAGAGTTGTCAGAGCCAGGTGCAGCAGTGCCTTTTAGTACTTTTCATCTGCATTATCTGTGATTTTAGGCCACAACTACATTCACATATGATATCAGACTGGGGGCTTTTTAATTTATCTGAACCTGCCTGTGCTAGAGGTGGGGTATGAGTACTCTGGGAGGTTGCAATGGACAGTAAATGTTTGATTTGGGTATTTTGAATATTTCTATATTCCTTAAAAGAGTGTCCAAGTTCAACAGACCCATCTAGCCCACAGGGAGACTGCTCCTTCCTGAGGAGCCTGTTTGGTGAAGATGGTCTCACTGGCACACATGGCAAAAGAGGAATGACAAAGTGACAGTCAGGAGCTTTGTCTGATGCCCAGGCAAAGACAGTGAGACACTTAGTGCTCCCATGAGGAAAATCCCTAAGGACCAGAACAGAAATTCATTGAGTTATCAAAAAGTCAGTCCAGAAGGAAAGCCAAAATCTGCAAACTCCCAAACAGGAAAGACAGACAAGATTTAAAAATCTCATTTCACTTTGGAGTTATTATAGATAAAGAAGTTAATTACTGTAGATCCTAGTCTAATACAAATGACTTATGAGTTTCAAAGTCTTAGGGGGATACTCACTCCATGTAGATCTATATGAACTCATATGGGAGATGGGACTGGTCCCAGGCCCTGCCAGGGGTCTGAACTGGACTTTTTTGGAGTTTATTGTCCCCCAGCCAAGCATCAACAGCCAGCACAGTCCCTGCTGCTGCCTCATAAGGCACTTACACAACGTAGATTAATGGGAGTTGGTGAGAAGTTCATGTCCTGATACTAATGGAAATGAATTATACCCAGAAATATATTTAGTCAAGACTGTGTCCAAGTCTTCAAGCAGCGAGGTTCAAATAAATATTTCCCTGTGAGATTTTACAAGTTTATTTCTGTATCATAGTGTTTATCTTGATGTTCAGCTTAAATTTTAATTTCTTCCTCCTTTCTGCCTTAGAACATTCTAAAGAGTTCCTCTTATTTCTTACTGCTTATCCTATTTGTAGACTTTTGGCAAGTTCTTTGTTCTCAGCCACTTAACCTGCTTTTCACCAGCCTATAAATATTGATCCATTCCAACGTTCCCTTTTTGTCTATACAAAAGTCCCTCTGCAGTTATTTATGCCCTATACTGGATGACCTTCAATTTGTTTGTTGTAATGAGCTACCCAAAAAACACATGTATTCTTCTGCCAGGGTTACATGGAGATGAACAATGCCTCCTTATTCCTGCTGCATGGGCACAGGCATTCCAACAATTTCTCAGTCATTCATGTTACTCCTTCCCAGATTTGCCCATCACAGTAAGTATGTACA
The DNA here is from genome assembly GCA_037013685.1 of Acridotheres tristis. Lineage (NCBI taxonomy): Eukaryota > Metazoa > Chordata > Aves > Passeriformes > Sturnidae > Acridotheres > Acridotheres tristis. Next base: position 18,457,346 of record CM072896.1, read on the forward strand.
ACATGAGCTCCTTTCCTTGAAAAGAACTGGCATTTTTCCAGGTTGAATTTTTTTTTTTTTTTTTTTTTTTTTTTTTTGCATTTCATCAAGATTCTAAGACCTCTAAGAAACAGACTATTTGCTTCCCAGTTTCTTTCTATACTTTTTCCCTAAGTCATCCAGAGTGCATCCAAAGCACATGCGGGAGGTTTCATTGACATGGGATTTACTTCTTTGTCTTTGTTCTTAGTTACTGTATTTTCCCCAGGAGCTAAAAGTGATCTCTGCTGTACATTTCATCACCTTATTCTAACCCAGCATTCATCCATTTACCAAACTGCCTACTGATGTTACTCTTGACTCGCCATTAGTTCCAGGAAACAAACAACTGTTTGGCAACATTAAAAAGTATCATAGGAGTTGAATCATTTTTCAAGAATATAAACATCTGCAATTTTGGTATATATATGAACAGATATATTTATGAAAATGAGTGTGATTCACTGCACAGATGACAATTTTATATTTCATAGTCATAATTTCATAGTTCGTATTTCAATCAGTTTTTAGTAATAGGGTAGATACTGCAGCAACTGCTGCTTGCAGCAATAGGTCTGGCAAGCTTGAAGCTGTAGTTGATGCTATAATACATTGCAAAGCCATAACGTAAACTGCCCTAGATTGTGACCCGAAATCAAGAAGTTAAAATTCAAAATGAGAATTAAAATTAGAAGAAAATAATTTAGAGGGATTTTTTTTCCCACTTCAACTTAAAATGCAAATTCCTAATAGCAGATTTTGTCTCAGTAGTCATAAACTACTGCTTAATATTGACATACAAAACGTAGCCTGAAAATCTGTTTAAGGGAGTTTTTTTTTTAGATGAGTTGTCTGTTGAGAAGAAATTTTCCTTCCACATTCCCACCAGAGCAAATGAGATGCCACTGAGCTTTGGAAGCAGTGCCCATGGCCACCTGCACCCAGCTGGCCTTAGTCTTTCTTGGATTTAGACAAATAAGGCTCCATGTAGCAGAACCCCACTGTTTAGGGTTTACACAAGCTGCTAAAAACATCTGTTTACTGCTATTTATCTAGAGCTTAGAATCTTCTCTCTTTATTCTTGTGTTTTTCCTCCAACTTGTCCTCACAAAAGGTCACAAAATAGAAGAAGTCCTCTCTTTTTGTGAACCTGATATAATCCTATTGATTTACCTTGTGTTCAACCCAGTTAATTTCAATTTACCCTTTTGTGATTTGTTTCTCTCAAAGGTAATAAACCTGTGCTAACCATTTTACTTTCGGCTATTATTTGATTTTGCCAAACACCAGGGGAGAAAAATGAGTGGTGATCTCCTGTGCTGAGCCTCCAAGTGATGCAGCCCAGCAATCCCAGCCCCCAGCTTGCCCAGAGCTGGGGCAATGCTGCTGGACTGTGCTCCTGCAATGTGACCACCCTGTGGCTGGTTCCTGTCACCCAGTCCCTGGGAGCACCTGCCCCGTGGCTCCATATGGGCTGTGGCATAATTCAGGATCTTCCCTTCAATGCACAGTCTTATCTATGGTACTTCTTTCCATTTTGATATGCCTTTCACTCAGAAATCCTGCAGGCAGCTCTCCGTGGCAGCTGGTGCTCTGTGAGGAGAGCCCATCCCTGTGAGCAGCACTGGACACTCAGTGCACACAGCACTGAGAGCTTGACAGCAACCAAACCACTCTGGTGAGAGATCTGAGCTAATGAAGAGCACAGGCTGCACAGGCAGACTCATTAGTTCAGGAACATTGTGTTAGAGAAGTTTCACTGCTCTCCATCTCTTTGAGGGGTGTAGATGTGCCCCTCGTGACACCTGAGCATGGGAAATTATTTCCTGGCTGGGACTATCTTCTGTGTCAGGTGTAACAACAGAATCTAGAAACTTCATCATATACAAAAGAAAAGAAATCAGGAGAGATCAGGACCTATGATGATGTAATCTGTAAGCCTCTGGATCAAGGATGTGTTGGAGTGATGTTGAACAGGGATATATTGTTAAGGAATGGCCTCTGCATCCTCCTGTGATCTTTCTCTGAATGTGTTTTGCAGTGTTCTGGGACCTCCTCAAAACATACTGAAATCCCCATGGATTCCAAAATCTACATAACTCTCCACAACTTTTCTGATAATACTGATATAGGAAGGTCAGAATTCGATGATAGCAAACACTACTGAAGTCGCAGCACTTGGGACAGCAGTGATTTGAGCCCAAATGCATTAGCTCACAATTATATTTATTTCAAAGCATTTACATGAAACTGTACCCATGACTAATGAGGTGTAATTTGGTGTTCCTTTCTGTATAAACTGAATGTTCTCACTAAAATAGTTTCAGTGGATATCTGTATCAGTTATAACTTTTTCAGCTAGCAGCCATTTCAGCTCATTGCTGAATTTGAAGCCTGTGGCTTAGAGCAAAAGAATAATTTGAGTAAAGCTAATCTCAGGAGTCTGGTATTGGGTGGCAAAGTAGGACTGGAATGTATCACACTGTGGCCTCCACCTTACCCCTATTTCAGCTCAGGCAAACACTTTTCCAAGGGAAAAACATAACTAGATCCTGTACCAGTATCATTTTAATTAGATCTGTAGCAAATAGCACAATATATGATTGCTGACTGACTCAAAAATAGCCCCAAGTACAAGTAATAAGAAACAGGTTAGAACAGGGCATAGAGCCTGGAGATTTTACCAGCAGCAGATCAAACAGCTGAACTTATGACAGATTCTGCTGCTTCCCTTTGCCTGCTCAGGTAAAATGCAGGAGCCGTTTGTGAATGACTGGCCACTTCACCCTCACAAACTATTAATGGCATACCTGAACTTCCAAATGTCACAATGGAAACAGCAAAAAGAAGAAAATAATCCAACTCAGAAGTTTTCTGTGTCTCAAAGAATTGTTTCCTTGTATTTTCTGGACATGTTTTTGTGATGTGTATTTCAGGTGGTTGACAGGTCTGTTTGACATAAGTTTGGGTGGAAAAATGAAAAGGAAAGCTCTTAAAATGTTGTCTTACAGTTATTCCACTGAATAAATATTTTTATTGTGGCCAAGCACCAAATTCAAAGTGCCATTTCCCGAGTTCTTACTGAGGGCTTTCAGATTTTCTTTTCTTGAGAAAATTAGAATGATTCCCACAGTTCCCCAGGGAACTAATGCATTTTACTCTGGCAAGAACCACAAAACATAAAGCTCCATGGGCTCATATTTTTTTAAACCATTTTACTCATTGATTTTGTGCCTTAAGGAATGCAGAATTCAGAATAGCCTTTTGTGTGCCACAACAATGAGGCGACCACCGGTGACATTTATAAATCTACTATTAATTGCTTGTATGCCTGGACTCCAAGGCTGAAATGCCTTGAGTCACATATCTAATGAGGTCAAAACTAAAACATGCCAACCATGGGGCAGAGGGAAATCATCAGAGGGGGTTGAAGAGCCAAACTCTCCTGGCTGCCTCTCTCCAGGTGCCTGCAGATTGATCAGTGCAGCCTCAGGTGGGGAGCTTACCTGGGACACCAGTGCTGCTGTTCCTGCTCCCTCCGTGTCACCAGGGCACTGGTGACCTCCAGAACATCTTGTTAATGCCGGGCCCCAGCTGGGAAGAGCAAAGATGCCAGCAGCAAGAACTCACCTCTCTTGCTGATGAGCAAACTCTTAACAGGAGTCCAGCTCCTCGGACCTAATTACAGGCAAAAACTCCTTCTCTGCTGACTGTGAAGAGGAACAGAGTAAATCTTACCTGACTCAGAGGTAGAATTTGACTGAGATTATTGTCTGCTGGAAACATACAGTATATTTTTTTAAGTACTTCAATATCTGGCTTTTTGATAGTTTGCATCTTTAAAACTGTAATCAACGCTCTGAAATTATTAAAATAGACTTCTAAGAATACCATTAGATGTCCAAGATCCAACCTGTTGCACAGAGAAATAAAAAAAAAAAATACAGCCTAAGGGAGGTCAGAGCCCTGAACTTCTCAGGAAGACTTTCTATACAGAAAATCCACAGAGAGTAGAAATTCATACAAAAAAAATTACATTACAAAAATGGGAACCTCATATGTCCACAAACTGCCCTGTTCCATTTAAGTCTCTTATAACTCTGAAATAAAATAAGACTGTTTTAATTAACAAGGTGAAAATGAAGAAAAAATCAATTTTCTACAATTTCATTGTAGAAAAATGAAAATATTACTTATAAAAATAGTACTGTCTTTGTATATCACTTGCAATCATTAGGTCTCAAAGCAATATGCATATGATGATCCTTAATATCCGGATGAGGGAATTAGGGTACACAGAGGTGAAATCACTTGCCTAAAACTCGCCAGTGGGTCAGAAATATCAGTGAAAAGAGCAGATTTCAAAACCTTTGCATAACCTTGATGTGTTGAAGAATTTAGAAAAGAAATTACTGATGTTCAGGTCAATTCATAACCTGAAAATGAAGTTCAGGTTCCCAAAATGAGCATCTGGCATTGTCACAGAAATGAATCCTCCTGAATTAGGTAGAACCTAATGTGCCAGGTATGTTATATAAAACTGGTAAATATTAGTCTTTGTCTTGAAAAGATAAAGTTACAGTCTTTTTTTAATCCAAAATTCTGTCTTACATCTTCAGAGTTTCACAGTTTTGGCTCCCTTGCTATTAACTACACATCTATTTCTTAAAGTTTTCAAGTAACAGCGGCCTCAGAGATCAAAGCTGGTCAAAATAACAGGGGGTGCTGGGGAAGAGTTGTATTCTTTTTAGTGGTTTCTGTGGTTTTGATCAAAGTACACAGAGAATCCCACTAAGCAGAAACTGAATTTAGTGGGATTCAGCTCTATTCAGCTGAGAAATAGGAAAATAATCTCCTCTAGTTTGTTGCATGCATAAGTCTGTGTTTATCCTCTTTATGTCTCTCATCTCCATTTTTTCCTACAGTTTTCACTCGGAATGAGCAAACTGAATGGGTTCAGGGGTGTCCAGAAAACAGTTGGGGGTCACAGCCGCTTCCACTTTCCCTTTTCCTTTATGCTCTCAATTGCCAGACTCAGGCTGTAAAGGCACAAGGAAGAGCTGCACCAGAGCTCCTCAGCAAAGGCTGGAGAGTGATTGTTAGTGCAGGTAGCACCAGGCTTTGTTTTTGTGAGCAGAAGTGTTACCTCTCTGCATAAACTCACATTTCAAGGGCAGACTACTATGCCTAGGAATACATCTTATAGTTCTCAGGAAAAGGTCCAGAAGGCCACTGTAGTATATGTTTGAAATGGAAAAAAACATCCTTTACATGACTGCTCAGGTTCACCTAAACAGTAAATTGGCAATCAAGCAGATGAAATAGATTTCTTTATAGCTGTTTTATTTTCTTTTGCCAAGTGTTCTCAAATAGATCATCAGAAGCAAGAGAATCTATAAGTTTCTTTACAATTTTGGAGTACAAAGGATGATTATATGAGAAAGCAGCATTCATATAAGATAAACAGATTCCCTACCAGTGTAATTACAGCAAAGCAAAAGATTTAATACCCTATTATTTACTGAGAAGAGTAGCTTGTTGTCAACTAGATTAAAATACTTCTAACAATTTCAAATAAAATGAAACAAAATTAACCACTCAAATTGAACTAAAAGAAACCTGAGTTTTTGTGCAATGGTTTAACCATCTTAGATGAAACTCATTATTGAATTATACCAGTGCAATTCTGTGATAAAAATAGGGCCATAATTTATAAGTTCATTAAAACCATGGGAAAATGAATGGAATACTAATGAAATTAAACACAAGGGCAAGGGCCAAGTATATGCATCAATCAGGCTTCATAAAACCCATAATCTGCTCCTGAAGCTAAATAAAACACACACGTGGTCAAGACCTCTGAATTTCTGGAAAGAATAAAAGTCTGAAGACTTGATTATTCGAAAAATAGAAGCTCAATCGAGTGGTATTAGACCAAAGTAATAATTCTGGCAGAAAATACAAATTTATTCTTTTTAAACAAGCAAACAATGAGTTCTTAATGGAAATATAAATTTCAACATTTCCTGTGAAGGTAAGAACACAGAAGCACGTGGCACAGGGTGGGGAATCATAAATTATGCCCACATGGCAGAGGCTAACGTGGTGATGATGTGAGATGGGGGGGTGTGAGTACCTAAACTAGTTTTTTAACAGTAGCTTGGAAAAGGGAGGGATGATTAATTCTTTATTCTGGCATGCAGAATGGATCTTTGTTCCGTGCCTGAAATCCAAGGGAAACCACATCTGGGCAAAGGGTGAGCTCTGGCCTGAGCAATGCAGGATGTGGCAGAGCTCCCTGCCTTGTCTCCTTTCTGGGGAGGGCAGGACCATAGAGCACAGTCCAGCCAAAGGTTTTGATGCTGACATTATCAGCATTTTCCAAAGGAAACAAATTCTTCCTGAACATTTCCAGTGAGCTCTTACAATGTGCTGATATTGAAATGTCAGCACAGCCAAATCACATTTTTCTTATTTCATTTTATCTCTGTCCCCAAATTTTCCCTTTTCCATTTGGGATCTCTTCCTCGTCCTGAACTGAGCTGTCATTATACAACACTGCAGTGATCTTGTGCCCTCTTAAAGGCTTTTTCTAAGTGCTAGATTATTACTCATATATAGTTAGATTGAGACTCACTTAGAAAGGACCTAATTCTGCTTTTACAGTCCCCTTAATTGTGAGACATTGCACAGAAAATATGTAACCGGTGAATAAATAGGGAGAGAGAGAAGGTCAAGCCCAAATTGATGAGGTTCTCTAGAATAAAAAGGGAGTTATATAAATAGACAATTATATTTTCTCATTAACAAGAAAGTTTTTTCATTTTCTTTCTGGGTCTTTGAATCTGCTGTAGCAGTCAGTGGGAACTTCTGTTTTCACTGCCTAACTCTGATTATTCTCAAAAACTTCTAACAGAGAGTTTAGCTTGCAATTTCCTTGTGCTATCAGATGGAGAGCTCTGTGATTATGTTATTGGGCAAGAGATGAAAACATTCCTTAGGCTGAGAGCTGTGTGAAGACGAGCATTTCAGCCTTAATGCTGAGTGGCCAAATTTTGCTTGCAGGTTCCTCATCATAAATCAAAGACAACATTATCACAATCATGGGAATCAGAAAGGTAGAATCCTAATAAACGAGAGAAAACATAACCTCAGGGGGTTTTAAGAATGTGGATTAGTTTAGGTAATTTTGAGCAACCATTCTCAAGAAAGCACTTGGGGACAGTTAAGTTTAATTAGGCTGCAGCTCGTCCTCACTGCAGGTGGTTTTGTTCCTGCCACAAAGCTCTTTCCTCCCCTCAGGTGTAGAGTGAGCACCAACAACCCCCTGGGATTGCTCCTGCTTGATAAGGAAGGAAGGGAGAGCTTCCTTTTCCAGGGAATAACGCCCATCTATTAAGAGAGGTGTCACTGCTGTTGATTTGGAATTAACAAGAATTAAACCTCACTGCAGGAGGCCAGGCTGGGTGGGAAGAGGTCCTGGAATGTGTGAGCTGGGCTGGGAACATCCCTGGTCTGCTGCAAGAGGCTCTGCAGTGTCAGAGGAGCTGCTCTGACACTGCTCCTTTCAGCCCGTCGTTACTCCTGCCTGGCCATCCCCACAGGTGTTTTGTGCTCTACCAGGATAGACTATTCTCCACCTTTTCCTACTCAGACCTTTACAAAAATGCCACATTTATCTGCTGGAAAATTTATAGCTTTGATCTTTTTGAAGTCAACACAACTACAGGAAGAAAACTTCAGCAAGTGCACAAAGCTTAGGAAGAGGTTTCAAGTTGCTGGGCAATTTTTTTCCCTGTTATTTTTAATTTATTGCAGTTAAATTTTAATCAGGCAGAAAAAATGTGAGTCTAAAAGCAGTCAGAATTAATTATACTTTGTGTTTTCTATATTCATCCACAATTTTTCTTAATGAGGTGTCCTTGACATGTGGCATTTGTGACAACAATGTGGTGAAATGGCTCAATTTTATACATAATTTATTGAAAAATTTTAAACTCTACAGTCCTTGAGTCATTTTCATGTATAATTGAGCTTAAATTGCATTTGGGTTATTTTGAATTAGGAAATTTTATACTGGATCAAGTCCCATTAATATGTGCTTATCATCTAATAAGAAGCCATTTCTAGGTTCTTACTGATTTTTAAAATATCCTGGAATCTCATTAAAATGAAATCAAATTGCTACGATTTTAAAATCTAAAATTGGAGTTTGAATATATTAAAATAGGGATTTTTAAACTTCCTGAGTATTTCCTTGCTTTCTATTGAATAATGAAGTTGTCCCAAAAATATTTCTGACTGTATTGTCTGGTTTTAAAGTATTGATCCCAGTTTTAGAGAAACACCAGCGAACCAATGAAATTCTGTCAAAACAGACAAAATAAATTGCAGGCCATACTATAAGCCTAATGCTCTTAGACACCCTGAAGCTCTTGTGAGGAGCCATTTGATCCTACAGCAATTCACACTGGCCACATGCAGCTCTCACCCTCTTTGTACCCTCGAAGGGGCAGCTGGGCTCCTGCAAAATGGCACAAAGAGCAGGAAATAGAGGCTGCTAATTTGGGAAGATGTGAATTTTCCCTTCCTTATCACACAAACTCTCAGAGTAGTCGCTGAAGTGTCCAAAAATAGGAGCTTGCAGCCCTAACTATAGCCTTGTGAAACAACGAGGAACTGTCTCCATCTCTCCTGCTAGGGAGACTTGGGGTTTGGGAAGCAGATGGATGAATTGGTGCAGCACATTGCAGCCACTCTCAATAAGCTGGCAGGATATCTCAAAGTGCAGCATAGTTCAGCAATATCGTTTTAATTATGATACAGCTCAGGTTTTGTCATCAAAATAATTTTGGCCTGATTTTGATCCCTATTGGCATGCTAACAGAAAGAAGGGATGATGGGGAAAGAGAAGGAGCTCTAAAAGACATTAATATTCATGCAAGAAAAAATTTGTCATGCATGACCTCATACCACAAAAAGTGTAAAAGAGAACATTATTAACAAAGGCAGAACTTGGGAATGTGTCTGGGTTTGTGCTGGTGTCAGCATTTCTGTAGGACATAATTTGCTTTCTTTTTCATTGTAATTGGATCTTAAAACACTTCTTCCATTCTGCACCTTGGAATTTCAGTGCCACCTCAGCGAAAGATCCCTTAGAAAAATATTTGGAAATTCAAATCTCTTCTGAATATTGAATAAAACACAGCTATTTAAACCCTTTAAGAAAGGCTTGTTCTGATGAGCTCTCATGGCACCTTCTTGTTCAAGGCTGCTGTCTGACATTGCTGCTTATCTAGATGCTGCAAGTAAACTTTTGCTCTCCCATTCCTCCTGGAACTGATGCATCTAACAGGATGAAAATTTGTTTATATTACTACTTTTTGCAACAGAAGAATCATTACATTTTCACTGCCTCCCTTTGAGGCTCTCCCTGAAGTCATAGGGGTGGCATTGGTCTAGAAGTCTGAAGAGTCCAACCTTCAGAAGTTTTGTTCTTGACAATAACATATGAAAAGATGTTTGACTTTTTTTCCCCTGACTTCTCTCTTCATAAAAGATATTTTAAAATGTAAAGTGAATGCATTTGATATAGAAAATTAGTAGGCTAAGCAAACAAAGCACCAGTAAGATTTATTTACAGCAGATTTTCACTTTAGATTCATTTAGATTCACTTTTTCTACATCCTCTAACAGTAAAAAAATCCTCATTTAATTGTAAATACTAGTGTTAGAAAGTTTATATTCTGGGATTGCAGATTTCTATGCAATATGGGTTGACTTCTTTCAGATTACAAGCTCAAAATTCGTGAAAAAGTATGTATCAAATTATGACAGCAAATGGGAGAGAATGGGCAGAATTTGCAAGAGTTCAGGATGCTGAGAAAAGAGCATTTTAAATTTCTGGACATTGATGTCACATGAGATGTGAGAGTCTGAAAATCAGGCCTTAAATTTTTTATTTCAGCTTTCCAAAGCATTTACTTGCCTAGAGACCAAGACAAACAGCAGGCAGATTTATAGAAGCATCTAAACATTGGTTTTAATCAATGTATATGAAGCATTTAAGCCTGTCAGATGCTTCTGTAGATCATACTGAATGTCCAGCTATGATTTAAAAATAGAAAACAATTATAAATCAATCCATTTGAAGCTATAACCGCTCATAAACTTTATCAGTTATTGGCATTTCAGTATCCAAGGAGAGATTGCTCACAGCTTGGATCCTTATTTTAAAGATGCTCTTTACCTGGATGATGCAGCAACCAAACACAGATGGACAAATCACAGCTGAAGGATCAGAATGTTTCTGCTAGAGGAACAGAACCTGAGCTACAATAACCCTGCACATGTCATGGAACCATGAGGAAGTACTTTGAAATATTTTCTCCTCTGAGATTTTATATTCATGCAAAGCCAGGTCAAAATGACAGTGACTTGTGATTAATTTTCCCATAATACCAAAAGGAATTTTTCCTCTTTCAGCTTACTCTTGTCTAATATAGACTTGCTAGGAATATACAGGGAGATGGCACATGTTTTGCTTGGAACAGATGCAAACTTGGATCTAAAATGAGAGGTGTGTTTTGTAGGTTGTTACTGATGACATATGGGCAGGATAAATTCAGAACAGATTGTCATTTAACACTACCAAGAGCCTTACCCTCCAAATGAGGCTGGATATGATCCTAACAGGTTACATCCTGCCTGCACTCGTGTCTTTGTGTCCCAGAGGAATTGTTTCAGCTCCTTTGGCTTTGTGACAAATTCACAAGATCAGGTGTCATTTAAAAGGATGACTTTGATGTCCCTGCTCTCGTGGTGCCATGTGTCTCCTCCTGCTCTGTTCCATCCCCACCTGCACAGCACAAGCTCCTCAGGCCTCTCTCATACTGAGGCTCACACCAGGAATTCCAGCATGGAACACCCTCATGGGACATCTGATTCCCCAGGATTTCACCTCCAGGTCTCTGTGGTTAAAGCAAGTGAGAGCCACTCTGCCTTGAGACTGCTGGGGATGGAAGGAAGCCTCACACAGGCAATGATCACACTGGCTGGAGCTTGGAAATGCTGATTAGCAGAAAGGTATTAGGCTTTAGCTGTAAATCTGAAACTTTTGGCTTGCTAGACAGTCACCAGTGAGTGACTATGGATTAATGATGGGAGAAATGGCTGCTTTCCCTGGAGCTGCCTCCTGGCTTGTAATCAGCTCCTTATTACCTCACCAGTCGAAGAAAATTTCCAGAGAACTGTGCTGGCCTTCAAAAGAAAGGGGGGAAGAAAAGAGATCAGAAATAAGTCACTTAGAGCTCAGAGCAGGGTGAGAAAAGAGCTGTGTGAGTTGTCCAGCTGCCAGAGGAGACCAAGGAATCCTCTGAGTGCCCAAATGAATGCCTGGCTCCAAGAGACTGCACGTGGTGCCTGCATGTGAGACTAGTCCTAAGTGATGTTCTCAATTTCCATATTAATTCAAGGACTGCAGCCAAAGGTAGAAACCCAAAGTCTCCAGGGAAGAAAAACAAATTGCTTTGACTTCTGAAGGAAATCAATATTAGATGGTGCATTGGTTAAAGTGTTGAAACCCATGGATCAGTTCCAGATCCTATGTAAAGAGATCCCTTAGGAATTCTTAGAATAGATCTTCATTATATTCAGCTTAGAAGCACTTCAAGCAGGAGACAAAGTGAAGCTGGACAATTCTGCAAGTAGCTTGTCTTTTGTCTTGGAACCCAAAATATATTTCAGTGTAGTTTAAAACAGACTGAAAACCTGTGAGCTCTGGCAGCAGAAACACCACTGCCTCCACAAGCTCCTACCTGGGACAATAATGAGCAAAAGAACAAACACCTCATGTTAAAAGAAGATAGAAAAATTTACATTAAATGAGTGACAGGACAACCACCTTCAACTGCATTAATTTACAAAACTAGATCTTAGAAGACCACACAGTGGCTTTAAGAAATAATGTGAAATTAGGAGTAAATGTACAGGTTAGTTACAGGAATTTGAATTTTAAGACAGAAGACACGTGTACAGGTTTAAGCACTCCTAGGCAGTAAAAGGGCATGCTCTTCTGTTCCAGCTGTGCCAATGCAATATCCTGCCACTCTCAGTCTAATCCTCATGACAAATCCTCAGATTCCCTGTGGTAGAAATTATGTTGCCTCAGATCTGCTGATGCTCTGGCTGCTGAGGTGACTTTTCCTTAACCTTTATCAATCTAAAATGGCACATTAGTTGAAATGGTTCAAGAGTACATTTTTTCACTAACCCATCTAATTTTTGTATAAAATGGGTTAGGGAGCACACACACAAGCAGTGCTGCTGGCATGTTTGAGGGGGCTGTTACCTCCAGCACAGGAATGGTAAGTAGGTGCTGAGGACTGAAGAACTTTTGACAACTTGAGAGAACTTCTTGCAGAGTGAACCTCACACCTCACCCTTCTTCAGTTACCTCTTTCAGGTTCATTGCAACTGAATGCTCTGGGCAGTGAGGAAAGTTAAGCCAAATGGTGGAGAACCAAATCAAGAAGCAAAATTAAAAAATTCAAGACTGGTATAAAATCTTGCTTTGTCCAGTCCCACAGTCAAGGATTGTAGCTATTCTTATTTAATTAAAAATCAGAAGCAAAATACCTCTTTGGCAAAGACAGTGTTTGCTTCATAAATCAGTGAAAAAAAAAACATTTTCAAGAATTCCTGTCTTTAAAAAGCCAATAAAATCCATACCATCATCATGATACATGGTTTCATAAATAAATACTTAATAAAGACCAAAAGCACACATACACGCTCTCAAAGTCAAAAAGCATACAGAGATCCATGCCACACTCCATTTACACAAAAGCCTGGTTAAAAAAGGAGCAAGTCACCATCTGCTGAACCATCTGCTCCATCCAAGTCCTATTCTTCATTTATGGTCACTGGGATAGGAGCTTCCACAAGAAAAAAAAATGCTTAGCATCATCAGAATCCCCAAATAAATATTTAGCACCTTCTAATGCCACCCTCAGTCCAAATAGTGATTTCAGGACAAAATTTTGGCCGTGGACAGATTTGTCTGAGCTTGCTATATAGTTGAGGATTGAGGACATGTTTTTAAACAGCATTCAAGTGCTGAGTGAGTTATCTGAGGGGCTCTGCTGTTTCTGCCTCACTGCTTGCCATGGCAGTAGCCCATCACCTTGGCACAGAGCCACTGTGGGAAAGGCTGCACTGTCTGAGCTTGTGGGACTGGGGCCATGTGCAGAAACAGTGACTTTTGCCTCTTCATCCTGGTGTGCTTTCAGTTTAAAAAGGAAAAGCAGTGGGACTCACAAGCTGTGTATTTCCTTCCATAAAACCTGGCAATTACATATTTTTTGCTACATGATAGCTGTTTTAATGTAAGCCTACTTTGATATTTAGTCCACCAAAGTATTTGAGCATTCAGAAATTACTTTTCTCTCCCAAAAACAAGTGCTCTGTGGAAGAACTGTCTCTCTAAATGTGATGTGAGCAGTAAAGGAGGAAAGTTTCCTTAGGCATCTAAATATTTCCTCAATCAGTTCACTTGTCTGTGTCATAGAAGCCCACCCAGGCAGGCAGAAAACCAAGCTTTATACTTTCCTGCATTGAAAGCACCTGTGTATGTAGGGGACAGCTGCATGCCTGGGTTATTTACTGTGCAAACAGCAGGAGATGGAGCAGACAGCTCTTCCAGTCCCTTTGTCTGCAAACACTTTGGTAAATATTTAATCCAAAGCAGACCTGTTTGGTGCTGACCAAATTGGTGCTTTCCCTGGTTCCCAGAAGCAGCTGTTACTGCAGAGGTCAGAATTTAGTGGAGATGGGCACAGGTACCATGAAGGGCAGGTGACATGGTGGCAGAGATATGTGTTCAGTATTTCTGAAGCAGTGATCACTCCTAGCTCTGAGCTTCACCCACCACAGAGCAGCATCCTCTGTGCTTCACTACTGCTTTAGGCTGTAGTAAAGTCACCTTCAGATGGACTTGACTGCAGTGAAATAACAAAATAACAAAATGGGTCAGATGAGCATTGCTTATCTGCTCCAGTGCAAAACGGATGAGTTTAAAAATCCCAGCCCAAGCCTTGCTTCTCTGACATCTCATGTTCCCTGAGCTGTGACAGGGCACCTCTGCACAGATTCCCACTGCTCATGGCCTGGATGTTCTGCTGTGCCTTTGTTTTCCTGTCCAAACCTCTTACTCAGTTTACAATTCTTCAACTATTTTGCCTTCGATCACTGAAAACATGCATTAAAAAACACCTAAAAAAAAAAGTGTCCCTTTCCCCCTCAAACTCTTCTTCTTCCTTTTGACCCTTCCTTTTCTGAATCTGTTTCAGTGGATTCTCTCAAAAGGGATGAATTGCAGCAGCTCATCAGCCCAGTTATCTTTTCCCATGTAAATGACTGAAATGGCATTTTCAGTCCCATAACAAACACGATTCATGGGTGCTGTCACCAGGTTTCTGTAGCAACTCCATGCTCCAAACTGCCCTCAGCAGGCACAGCTTTGGGTAAGGTAAAGTGACCTTAAATCTTCTGCACTGTCTTTGGGCTTCAGCTGGAGATTGGCTTGGTTTCATGGCACTGAGCCACCTAATAGAGGCTGCTCTGGTGCCTCATGGGCTGGCACAGCCCCAAAGGGATATTCTTGCAGAAAAGGAATAGCTGTGGCTGAGGGCATTTCCCAGTTCACAGTCCAAGGACAGCAGGCAGAATTCAGCCAATAATGTGCTGCCACTTTGCCACTCTCCCACTTTGAAGGCCCATTTACTAACAAGAAATTCCCACACACCAGGATTTAAGTTTAGTCCCTAGAATGGCAGAATGGAGCTGGAAAGGGTCTTTATCTATCTCAATGGGTTTTATTTTCATATTTTTCATAAGCTGATCACTAGAGCTGCACAAAGCAAAGGGAATTTCATTGGAAGATTTTTACAGTCATATCTTATATACATAAATGATAATTCGATGTGTAATAATTCAAGCATAAACCAACAAATTTTAAGTTCATGCTAATGATCCATTCTTTAGTACAAAAGGAAATCATTAGTACAACTGTTAGCCATTGTTTATATAAATATTGCATAAATTCATCATAAACTCCCAGTCTTGAAGAATGATAAGCTTTGTTAGCTGAGGAGTTCTAATGGTACCTATTTACTAGAAAGGAAATCAAGACTTAAATCAGCAAAATGTTGTGTTTAGAGGGGAATCCCAGAGCAGAGTGCTCATTTAAAACAAGAAGGGTGAATGCTAATCACAGCTAATAGACAAAGCAGACTCACTTTCCATAGCAAAATGATTTAGTGCTTCCATTAGAATTCCCACGTGGCTTGAAAACAAGACTGAGAAAACTGGCATGGAGTTGGGCACTGGTGAAGGAAAAACAGCTCTGCCATAAGTGTAGGGACTTGCAAAGGTAATGATAAGTGGATAATGGACAAGATTAGCACAAAGCCTGACTGCCCCACTGGGACACTACAGGGGCAGTGTTTATTCCTCTCCTGAAAAGTGGGGAGGCATCCAGGGCAGTATACCTGAGCTGGAGAAGGTACATCCAAAAAGGATGAAATTCTGCAGCAGCAGAACTGTGGTAACCAACTGTTCAGTCCTGTGGGAACTGGCCCCTTCAGGATTCTTCTGTGCTGAAGCATGAATGTGACTGGAAATGGGATGTTTATCTTTCTTAAACAAAATTAATGTATTTTTTTGTGTCACAGTGCATAGACTTGCCTGACTCAGCACCATTACAACAAGAGGTAGGACTCCCTCATAATGAGGAATATTCAGGCCATAGAAATGGACTATTCTCCTCTCTAACTCTTTCAATCCCTGACAGAAAAAGCAAAGAGTATCCATATTACCTGATTATGTCATAACTGCCTCTCTCAGCTTGGCTTCTTTTGACAGCAGGTTGCAACATCCAGTCAACGGGGCTGCACATATCCTGCTTCCTGCAATTCATTTATATGGAGGAGAAGGATTTAAGAATATTTGGAGACAGTAATTTAGGGGAGAAATTCTTCTAAAAGCCATGGATTTGGTGATATTTTCAGAAGAGTATGGCTCTGCCTGTTCAACCCTCCCTTGTGTATTTCCAGATACACCAACACAGCCCCCAGCCTTTTCACAAGCTTGTTTGATATCACTAAGTACTTTCATATTCAGAAGCCACCAAAATAAGCTAATGCCTTTCTATTTTACTATTAGATATTCAAGAATATTAACTTTGTGCACCAAAGATTTCTTACTGCTTGTTTTCCAGACTACATCTTGTTTCTGCTACTCAAACAACCAAAGTTTTACTGAAGAGCCACAGCTGAAGGATGAGGAGTTGAATGATGTTCCAAGTTTTGCTTTTCCACCAGGTTTTCTTCCTGGATTTAAGCCACTTGTTTTTCATTGGCCATAAATAAGCCCCAAAGGTATTAGAAGTGGCACTGTCTAGCCTGCAGCATTGCTGTTACCTACAAATCTGAATAAATCTGAGCCAGATTCACTGGCAACACCTAAATGCTGCAGTGTACCCACATTTGGCTGGGAAAAAGCACATTTAGATGAAGTTCAAATTGCATTCCTTCTGCAAAGTAAGACAAAGTTAAACTTGTTTCTCTAAGATTCCATCACTCTGTTAGGAATGTAACAAATAATTTCTTATCTTTTAACCAGTCCCTTTCCATAGCTGGTTTCTCCATGAGGAACCTTAATTCTCAAAAGCAAGGTCCCTTGTGGAGGTTAAAAGAAACATTTCAACTAAGTAATTAGAAAATAACTTGTGCATCCTTTTCACCCTTATTCAGCTGCTACATTCATTAATTTTAGAGAATTGTGTTTGTAGAGATTGTAAGTCTTGGTGGAATTAAAGGCTAAAGAACTCCATAGTGTGCTGCACTCCACCATAAATCATGCCAGGCCACACGGCCAACCCCATTTTCTATCATTAACAGAAATGATACTGTTCTCTCTAGGGTGAAACTATTTAAGGGAATTCGAAATCCTCTGCCACCAGTCCTGCAAACTTGTCAGCATTTAAATCAGGAGGATCCTTAAGTAAAAGACCTGTATCTTTTATTTTTCAATTATAACCCATCAGAGGGTTTGAGCTGGGTAGCTCTGTAGGATGTTGCCATCTCTAACAGCTGTGATTCCATTTATCCACTGCCTTACAACCCAAGATTAAATGCAGCCTTGTAGAAAGATTTCAAATTTGCAGTGCAAAAGAGAGCAAACCCATGATTTTTGAAATTTGAAAATTAAACTCCATGGGATTGATTTTGGAGATTTTTCTCAAGATCAAATGACTGAATAACATAGGATGTAAATACTGGATTTTAGTGCTTTTTCTCAACATGTGAACAGTCCAAACTAACCTCAGTCTTCTGCAGTGAAAAATCAGGACCAGCTCAGTACTGGAGGTAATAAAACTGTTCTAATTTTTTTTTGTTGAAAAATACCAGTTCATCAAAGGATATATCATACCAATAGAGACCTACTGGAAGTTGCTGTGCTTCCCAAAAAATTTTCTGGGTGGTTTCTTGCCAAGTTCCATCTTCCCAGAAGGTGCTGGTGATGCCAGCAGTGCCTTTGCACTGTGTTTAGCCTGGGAACCAGGCACATTTCAGTCAGAGTCCCTTGGTTCTGGACTCCTAACTCAGAAATTTGGGCTTCGTGATGCTGCTTTGTGAGATTTCTGGTTTCTGTTGGAATCCTCCCATTTCCAGAAGGACAGATCTCTCCAGGATGCAGCTGTACAGGGTCAGCAGTCACTGCAGCCATCAGAAACACACAGAGCTGTGGGTGGGATCCACACAGGGCTGCAAGGCAGGAAAAGGAGCAAATGATCCGAGGGAAACTGCCAAGGGAATTCAGGAAACTAGTGAACTGTTGAACTATTGAACAAGTGACCAGCTTTGCCTATTCTTGCAACAAATTTTATGGAATACTATTGACTTTAAGTTAAACAGTTCTTTGGTGTATGGTAGGCACATTACACTTCCTGAGTTACCAGAATCCTTTCAGGTTACCTTTTCTGTAACCTTATAGAAAGTTTCTTGGTGTCTCTGCTGATGATAAACTCTCCAGGTCTTGTTTGGAAAGAAAAATTCTTCCTGCATTGACTCAGGATGTATCTTTCTTACTCAACTCCAAAGCTACAATTCACTCTGACCCCAGGATTGCTGGTCTCTAAAAGCTGTAATGTAGTGAGGAATTGAGCATTTTTGCATCCTGCTGTCCTGCTCTTTTCACATTGCAATCAGCTTAATGACAGTGGTGCTAAAAGACATTCTTGCAGAGGCCACTGATAAAATATTTTAGTCATGTCAAATGTCATCCTTGTAAATCCCTCAGACTCTGTCTTTACCATTAATTGAACAATTTCTACCAGGAGCTGATATTATGCCTATGAAGGTCGTGAGTCTAATGCAGGCTCTAGTAAAACTTACTCAATTTTACTTGAAGTTATTAATCCAAACACTAGCCATGCATGCCACTCTCAATTTGTGTTGGCACAGAAATTTCAGGAATGACAGCAGCATGATTCAGACAACTTTCTTAAAATCTTTCAGCGTATTGACATTCCATTCAATGCCAAATGCCAGAGGAACTGCCTTTTTCAATCCTGACATTGCTACTGTTATCTGTCACTATTACTAAACCACAGCAGTGCCTGGATCCCAAATTTAGATCAGGGTTTTAAAGCACAAAAAAATGCACAGAAAGCCAGAGAAAAAGCCTTTACCCTGATAAATTGTTTAAGTATATAAACCCCAAATGGGATACAAATCAAATATAGATACCCAGAAACTTGGAGCCATTTACAAAGAGTTTTAAAGCAAGAGTGGCAACACAGGAAACAGAGCCAGTTACATTATGCTTCAATAATAAATTTATTATTTTCTTACTATGTGATTGACATTCCCCATTCAGCAGACATCCAACAGCTGTTTTCACAATAGAGATTCACAATAGACACAAGGGGTATTTCACAATACCCATCTTTAACTGGCAAAAAGTTTTGTAATGTCCTAATCATTAAATGCACAGGAAAGTAATTTATATAGGAGGTAAAACAGAAAAAAAGGGAAGGCATAAATGTACATTGCAAAGTTACAGCATGTTACAAGGACCATATATAAACTATCCACACAGAAAAATAATAAATCACACAACATCTGCCTTCGAGTCCTGCATGCCACTGAACTGCAGTGATAGAAAGAGTTTATCTTTTATATCTTCCATTTCCACTGAAGATGATATTTTCCTTCCTGGTGATTCCTTAAATTAATAGCTTTTAGATGCTCCTTTACAGCAGAGAATTTATCTTTCCTGGAATTTTGCTGTAGTATTTACATGGTGTGTGATCCTAGCAGAGATCACAAGTGAAGCCTGTAGTTCAAAGTGATGAACCCTCCTTACATTAATGACTCCTAACAGGACTTGGGCCATGAAAAGGGGGAATTAATTTGATGAATTATCAGCACAGGACTCCTGCTCTGTGTGCAGAGCACTGAGCAGTCTGCAGTGACATGGGCTGTGCCCAAACTCTGCTCTGCTGTCAGTTTGCTCCATCTCCTGAGAGCCACAAGGACCTGGGGACAAAGAACGAAGTTGCTGCATGTCCAAACCAGACTGATCCATAGCAGAGAGCCAGCAGGTTCCCCATGGGCAGGGCCATGGAAAGGGAACCTGGAGTCCAGGCTCTCCTGCCCTTCACTCGTGTAGGGTTTCAGGGGTGAGAGGAATATTGCAACTGTGTAATTCCACTGACTTCTATGGACTCATTCCTGCTTTAAAATGAAATCTGAGTCTAAGAAATCAGATTTGATAGAAAGCGCCCTAAAATATTCCAATAGGCCATCCCTGCAGTCCCTGGCACTGCCTTTGAGTGGAAATTTGCATGTGCATCTGCACAAAAGTGGATTTAGAAGTTATTAGATAGATTTGAGCCTAAATATAAAACATCTGATTTAACATTACACATCCCCATGAGTTTTATTCATTTATGTGCATAAGCAAAATTCAATGATTGCCTGTTAACATATTATTCAAAACATAAAAATCAATTAAAATCATTTCCTACAATTCACTCATAGCCAAATGCTGACACAGTTTAAACTCACTACTGCCCTCAAAAGCAATGGGAAAACCAAGATAAAGATGAATATGGATTTATCCACTTTAAGAAAAAACTTCAAGTGTTTTTCCACCCACATTACAAAGTAACTGAAGAACATTGAATAATTAAAGATTGGTCAGCTTTTAAATAAGCTTTGCTCATATGTGCTCTAGATTAAATAAAGCTATTGTGATAATTTAAATAAAATTAATTCTATTTTTAGAGGATTTAGTCTAACTGGATATAGCTGGTAATTAAGGAAACAGCAGTTCTAGCACTTGCTCTTTCTTGTATTTTCTTGCAGACAAAGAACACACATCCTACAGCCCAGGCACTGCAAACGTTCCCAATATGAAAAAATATCTGTGGCTGGCAAAACCCTGTCTGTACAGTCACAAAGGAATGAAAAACCACAGGGAATATCAGAGTCTTCTCAGGCATAACTTTTTCATGGAGATAACTCTTCATTTCCTGAGGAGTCTCATAATTTCTGTAGAATGTGACACACTCTGGAGTTTGCAGGTTGTGATTTGTTCATGGATTATGAATAGAATATTCTCTCTGTTTCACCTCTTCACTTATGGGCAAGAGATCCATCTACTCCAATCACAGCAGAATTTGGCCTGTGAAGAAGGAGTGACATAAAGATTGAGCCAGGATTTGTATTTTAAGATTAAGACTTATTTGTTGTTTTTCTGACAGGACATCCTTTGTTCCTCCTTTTTGTTCAGGAGATTTATCTTAAAATGTGCTGAACTCTCCATAGATCCTACATTCAAAAGCCAGTGAGAGCCTATAATTAAAAAGGACTTAAAATTCAGTTAGGAAATACTTTTCCTATTCACGACTTGACTGGTTATTTTAAGTAGGGATAACTTATTTCAAGTTATAATCAGAGAAATTAAATGGTTAGAAAACAATAGCTGGCTTTCAAAGTCATTTTGTTAACAACAGGATTTAAGCACCTCTGTACCTTTATAAATCTGCTCCACAGCCTTCTTCCTACTAATAAAGGAGCTAAAATAACATTACTCTGTGTTGGAAAGGGGGAGCAGTGCTATGTTTCCATGAGCAGCAGGTCCCAGGTGGGGAGTCAGGCAGAAATGAAGATAATTTGATTTTTTGAGGGGAGTTGCTTGTGTCCAGCTTTGTCCCTGCACACCCCGGCCCATCCTAGAGCCATTTCATTATCTTCCCCTCTACCTCAAGCAGTTAATTTCAACAATTTTTCCCTCTCAGGCTAATATTTGAGAGAAGGTTTTTATTCAAGCAACCCTCGTTTGTTGCTCTATATACCCTACAGTAAGTCTGCTCTGAACTTGCCTGCTTAGTGTGCTTTTTTGTTGCTGTTTGGGGGGGGTTAACCTGGTTTTTTTGTTGTTTTTTGTTTGGTTTTTGGTTGGTTGGTTGGTTGGTTGGTTGGTTGGTTGGTTTATTGGTTGGTTGGTTTTGGGATTTTTTAGTGATTTTTTGGTTTGTTTTGGTTTCAGGTATTTTTTAGTTAATGCAATATTATAGATTGCCAGAGATGCTTGGCAGGTTTTTTATTCTGGCTAAATACACCCTGCCTTTCCCCATGGTAACTATCCAGATCCCTACTTGCTATAAATCCTTGCTACTCACTGCAGATCAATGAAGTAATAACAGTGTGCAACAAGTTAATAACTGCCCCCCTTAACGTCAAAGGCAAGGAGAGCTTTGAGCTTTGAGTTTATCTTTAGCTTCAAGCTTATTCACTGGAGGCAACAGGACTGAGGATGTGTGTAGGTGTTTTGCTGCAGCAAATGTGGCTCAATGGAGTCAGAGCTGAGCTTCCTCTGTCAGAACTATCTCAAGTAAGTGACACAGATTAAAATGCAGTAAAAGAGTTTAGGCAGAACCTGTATAAAAAGCAAGCAGCTAAATACAATGTTATGGTTTTCATCTTTTATTTTTTTGCAGAGGGGAATTAGCTGAACCAATTTCCGTGCTTTTGGTGGAATACTCACTGAACAATCCCATTAGAGAAACAGAAATTGAATGGGCAGCCAATCGTAAAAATAATTACTCAACCTTCATCCTTTCCAGCTGATTTTTGAGAATCTAAGCTCAACAGAACTCCACAGGCTAGGCATGAATTGATTCGCCCAAAATTGAATTAATTTAATTTGGGAACAGTCATGTTTGAAGGCAAAATGTTGCTTGATCAAAATTTATTATTTTGATCTCTGAGTTCTGTGCAAGTGCAATAAAAAAATGAAATACCTGTATTTGAAGGATGATTATGCCTAGACATGAAGCTGCTACTTTTTAATATCATCAGCACTAGGAGCAGAATGTTTGTACAAAGACCTTTAGACAGAAGCTCCAATATGAAAGCAAGGCATGGCAGTCCCAGAGCTCCATTTTCTCCTTAGATACTGGGTGAGATACATAACCTTTCTATATTTGATTTTGACATAATAGCAAGAAATATACTTAAGAGCCCAGCTGACAGCTACACTTTCAGATACATTATACATTTAGAAACATGTAAAGATGAATATTACTGAGATCAAAAGCTGCAATTTGAAAGGTTCCAAAATATAAAACACATGCAGATACATTAATAGTATAAAGACTATCTATAGGATGCACATCAGAAACATCACAAGATTATCTGGGTATTTTTTAAGGTATCCCATTTTAGAAAACAGCAGTAAGAGTTAAACAGAGCAAGTGCATTCCAGAAGCTGATATGAATTTATCTACAGGGCCACAGATGTGCCAGTTAATGTTTTATTATCAGGTAAGGTTGCTGAACTCTGCAAGATAACAGTGAAATGATGAGATTTTAAAACCACCATTCAGGTTACATTTATAACCAAACTCATACCCCATACTCAGACCCCAGTTTGCAGAAGGGCTGAGAACTTGCTGTTTCCACTGCTTGCCCTAGAAAACTAGGGATGCTTAAAAACTTGGAATTCATGACTGAGTCTGGCCAGGCAAGGACTGCAGAATTACACCATATATTACCATGTAGCTGCAATATGTCTTTTTAAATCAAAGGGTAACACAAAAAGAGCTGAATTTCTTATATTTAATCACCCCTTAGTTGAGCACAATAATTTCAACTGATTTGTGCTGTGGCAGCACCCAGGATCCCAACACTGAATCCTGCTGGAGACACACACACACTGACTCCTGTCATGCCAGCACATTTTGTGGTTGTTCATGTGCACAGCAAGTGTAGGCAATTTTGTGTCTGTCTTACTTGTTAGCGCTGTGAACCCACCTTGCATGTGCAAATACTGAAGAGCAAAGCAGAGAGCACAAACTCTGGGAATCCATGGAAACATCAAGGTATTGCCATTATTAAAACCCAGCTCTCTGTAATCTCTGGCAGCATGGTCTGGCTCACTGTGGGTACAGTTACTTGGTGCTAAAGGCAACTAAAGTTACTCAGTGGACAGTACAAAAAAACACTTGTCAGAGACACAGGAGGGGAAAGTTATATAAAGATTCATGAGCTAAACATTCCTGCAAACCCTTGAGCCCTCCTTGTGTAAGCTTTCTCAGCAGCTAGACAGGATGACATTTCCAAAGGGAAAGCTTCTCGCAGGGGGATTCACAAAAAAACTTGTTGTCTACAGCCTGTGCCGATTAATATTTCCTTTGTAATAGACATCTAAACTCCCCAGGCCCATTCTGTCTTTTTATTCATGGTTTGGACAGAATTTTGGAAAATAAGTTATTCTATTAGAAACAATAATTGGCATGTCCATTTTCTTAAGACGTGATAGGCTTGTAAGCCTTAAACAACTTCTTTCATTATCATGCAAAGGAAGTAGCCCTTCCTCAAGAAAGAAAGGTATCCCTAGGCAGGAATAGAAAATGGATGAAGAACAGCAGTCAGGTTCCTAATTCTTGCAGCTGTCAATAGATCAGGAGCAAGTTCTTCACCCAGAGGGTGGCTGGGCACTGGGACAGGCTCCCAGGGAAATGGTCACAGCCCCAAACTTGTCTGAATTTGGACACAGATCTCAGGAATATGTGGGATTGTTGAGGTGTCTTGTGCAGGGCCGGGAACTGGGCTCTGATCCTTGTGGGTCCCTTCCAGCTCAGGATATTCTGTGATTCTAATACTTATCTCAGTTGTTCAGAATTAGACACAGAAGATTTTAGGATCAGCAAACACCTTAAGATATAGGAACATTTCTCTTTTCAAGTCCAGTTAAAATGTATGTGTGGTTCAAGCTCTTTCTATATCCTGCTAGCTTTTAGTCTTTTTTTAATGAACTCCTTACTAATTGGGAAAGGTCCTTTCCAATTTGTGACATGATTTTGGATTGCTTAACAGATGTAATTAGCATTAAGTCATTTTATCTCTGAAACAAGCGTTTTCCTGCTCCTGCAATCTTCCACAGTTAATGCATTAATGCTTCTTAATGCCTCCAGGCCATTATTAAAATTTGTCCCTTAATCTGGAAGTTTGAATTGATGGTCCCCTGACTCTAAAATACCCCGTTGTCTGTGAACTCAGGGGAGGGATTGGGAGAGAAGGAAGGGTGGTGGCTCTAGAAGGACAGTAAAGATGCACAGACAAGAAGGAAGTCACTGGGCAGCAATCCCAGCACGAAGCTGAACTGAAGACTGAGGCAGAAGTGCTTTTCAAGTGTCCCATTCAAGACTGCAGCAGGTATTTCACACTCTAGAGCAGAAGTCCTGACCTTCCCAGCACCATTGACAGAACCAAGCCAAAAGTGCAGACCCTCCAGCTCTGTGTGATCCTGGAAGCAGACTGAATCCATTTTAAAGAATTCATAAAAGTAGCCACTGTAAAAAAATCTGTGCTGCAGAACAAGTTACAAAAAACCAGAAACTACCATCTACACACTCATAACTTATTTATTAGCTTACTGGCTCACTTAGAACTTATTGTTCACAGTAAAAACAACCTGTGGCACAGACAGAAGGCAGTCTGGCATGCAGTGAAGATAAATAGGTACCTAGTACACATCCTTTATCTGAAGGCATTCAGTGAATGTCCTCTGGTTGGCCAAGTATGAATGAACAACAAAGAATTCAGCCCAATGACTCTCACCAAAAAACACACAGTGGTTTTTATTTGCAAAACCTGAAAACCATTCTACTCTATTTTCAGCTCATTATTATTCCTTATTCCCTTATGGGGCACAGAAAACATTGTGCCTTTTTTTTGAAAATAGGTTATAAAGAAAAGCGGGAAAAGGAAAGCAACAGTGAATGAGGTGTTTTTTAGAGACCCTTTCTTCCACCACTTTTCAGTTTTTGCTTTTGTGTCTTGATGGATAATAAAGCTAAAAGCTGGATGGCACCCACACACAGCATCCCAAGTCTGAAATACCAAAGATAATTGAAGGAGCAGAGATTCCCTTCTGAGCTCTGAATGGCACATCTGTGTCAGTCCTTTGGGCTTTCTCCTTCTCACTCAGCATTTATTTCCTCTCTTTGTGTCCCTCGGTTGGTGTGAGCACAGACCCCCTTCCCTTCCACATACAGCTGCCTGGCCAGAGATGAGAGGAGCTGCATTGCAGAGCCTGGAGCAATGGCAGAACTTGCAGAGAGGCAAAATGTGCAGCCCAAGTGTAGCTGTGGCCACTGGCCTGGGCCAGCCTTGGCCAAGGCACCGTGCTCTGTTTGAATCTCAAGTGCGTGTGCCAAAATTAAGCTGGCAAACATCTTGCCACATACTTCCACAGCTGAATTAGTTCTGTTGAAATTGGGGATTTTAGCATCCACTTCAGTTCACAGACAGTGCCCACACTGCCTCAAGGGGCAGCCAGAGCACAAACCAAGCTGTCCTACTTGTTCAAAGCAGATGTGTTTAAAGGTAAAACCTTACCAACTGAAAAATTATGTGCCATGTCTTTAATTGTATGTAAGATACTTCCTAGCTTCTGCTTTTATTCAACTTTGGCTGAAGTTCCATCCACATAGAAAGCTTGAAAGCTTAGGTGGAAAAACTCCTCCCTCCTCTCCCAGCACCATGCCCACTGCTGCCAGTTTTTTATGATTTGACTGAACAGCCCAAAGCTCCAAAAAGAGAAGGCCAAACCCTCAAAGCTGTTATTTTTACATCTTGTAATCCTTACACCGTTTTGGGGGTTTCCAAGTGGCTGGCAGACATTTGCAACATCTGATGTTGGCAACACTGCACATTGCAGCAGCTGAGCTCACACGAGCTGGATCCTTCTCCATTTAGAGGAAGCTGATTTCAAAGCATATTCAGCAGGGCATCATCTAGAGATGGTCCTCCATGGCTTTCCTCATGGAAAATAGTGTTTGCAGCCCTGCCAAAGCTAAACTTTTTATTTTAATTGACTTTGAAAGTGGCAGCAAATTACCTACACTTACTATTCAGAAGGAAAAGTAATCCAATGGAAGGAAAAATGAGGAAAAGTGTGACAATGGAGGAATGACCAGCTTTGCTTGGCTGTTTCTTCTTGTGGCAAAGAGCAATGTTAAGCAAGAGAATTGATCATTTAGACACATTACAAAGTATGAAAAATGGGCAGTTAAAATTAATAATCTCTGCTATATTATTGATTTCAAACTGTTCTGACTTAACACAAAAACCTGAGCCCTCAGGAGAAGGAATTTATTCAATCCCAACATGCTAGTGTCTTTCCCTGTACTGCAAGATACTTGAATTTAAAATGCTGTACTACTTAGCACTTAAAATCTTGGCTCTATATTCATTCTAATTACTTTCAAGCCCAGCTTTGGACTGTGCAGGAAATGAGATAGCTGGCATGTCAGAGTAACACTGCAATCTTCCATTACTGCCTCTTTGTGCTAAAAGAGGATTCAGTCATGTCATGCTGCAATATTCCCACTATTTTTAAAATGAATAAAAATATATTTCTGTGGTTTTTATAGTAGACTGAGAAACTCTTTTCAGCTCTACTCAATATGATTTTTAATAATACCACTGGCTCTGATCAGAAATTTTATGAGGAAGCCACAGGTAATTCACAGGGAAGTGCTTATTTCTCTGACTTTACTATTGCTTGGCTTGCTTGATGCATGGGGCAAAATGCAAGTTTTAGACATATTGCAATGTCCTAGTGTCAGACAATTCAAATACTGGTTAGTCAGTGTCAGGGAGCTGTAGACTCGAAACTGGGACAAAAGGAATGAAACCAGGCATCCTCCTTCACACAGACAATATTTGTCTCCGTGGGTTTGGGTGCTCTGCACTGCATGTACAGCCAACAAAATTTTTGCAGCTGGTCAAAAGACCTAGAAAAAATATCGGCATGGGGGAAATCACCATTGCTTTCATGTCTCTGGTCTATGTCTCTTCAGTTGCATTCCACAGTCCCTTTCATTGTTAAAAACCACTGCAGCCATGGCCCTACTGGAGCTCAGTTCAGCCCCATGTAGATAAGCACACAAGTGACTATTTTCAATTAACTTTTTGCAACTGTGCATCCACATTTCCATGCATTGTAATGACTTTTCCTGCAATCATCTCATGGATAGAGTCTACAACTGAAATAGAACTACAATTCTTGATTTGCAACTGCAATTTTTTTTGTGAGATGTTTAATAGTCAAAGTCTGATGTGTATTGATTAGAAGTTCCAGTCATACAAAATAGATGTTTGTATTCTCATTAATAAAATTCCAAACTAAGTGTTTATCAATTTCATCAATTTAAAACTTATATTCTCCAGAGTCGCTTCCAATATTTATTTTATACTTGCTGCTTCTATTGGGAAAATAATTTCTTAGAATATTTATTAAAATAGAATATAAGAAATACAAGCAGTATTGGGAAAAGTGGATTAACCATCCAATTCATATTTATGTTTGCAGTTCCTCTAATTTAGGATAAATTTTATTAATATGGCACAAATATGAGAGTACTCCCAAGTTATTTCTTTTTGCAGAACCTAGAATATTATCAGTGTAGTTATTGCTTGTGCAGCAATGTTGAAAGGTTCTCAGAAAGCACAGACCTTTAAGGAGAGAAGATACAAGAGGACATGCACACAATATCATAAAAGTCAGTGCTTGTGGTGCTGGGAGCATGGATTGATGGTCCTGCCCTTGGAGGAAGTTATCTTTTTGTATAGACACTGCCAGACCTGACTTTTATCATGCCTCAGAAATCATTCTAAAGCACAGACTGGTTTGCCTGAAAGGGCATCACATGACATTTGCAGAATTTCCCTAGGGCAGAGCACAGCAAGGGTTTATCTTGCAGGGCTGTTTGAAGAGCCAACAGTTCATTGATTGCTCAGCACTGTGGAGATGTAAGCGTTATGTCAGTGTTTAACATTTCTCACAATTTCTGTAATGATTATTTGTGCTTTGAGTCTAGCAGAGGAATCCACCTTTTGGAAATTCTCTCTAATGGAGATTCTTTTAGAGCTGGATACAGGATTCAGCTTTCAGGGCATGTGATGTCACTGATGTTTGTGGCTACATTTGAACATTTGCGTCTCTCATATATACTTATTTCTGGTGCAACCAGAAAGTGTGCAGGCCTCTCTTTTAAAAAATTATAATTTATTTAAAATATAAATATATATTTATAAAATATGATTTAAATTTATTTTGGATATAATTCAAATATAATTTATTCATGCTCGTATAAACAGAACAAAACAGTATAAAAACATTATGCACCTGGCTGTGATGCACCTTTCACTGCAAACCCCTTTTTGAAGTATAAAAAGCTATCCCTGCCACCTCTCTACAGAGATCTATTGCTATGGCTCTGATAAGTGGTATCCCAGGAGCAAGTCTGCCCTGAATGCCACTAAAGAAGAGATAACCTAGAATTGCATTCTCTTTCCAGGGTACTCTATCAAAACACAGTGTCTCCGTGCTTCTGCTCCCAAAGTTCTTAATTCAACTTCTGACCCATCTAAAAAACTCAAATTTTCAAATGGAAACACACAAACTACATTAAATTTAAACCCTGTGCTCTTCCATGCTGACCAGGTTTTCTGCTCCTCATAACCCTATAGGCAGAGAGGCTCTGGATGTGGATCTCAGAAAAGGTTTGCACACTTTCAAGATTTTTTTTCCCCCACTCTGAACAGTGGCCTTTTGTAGCAAACCATCCCTGCACCTGCAGACCTGGATACAGAAAGACATCCAAAAAAACCCCACCTTTGGCTAAGAATTTTAGCCATTAGCTTTCAAGTAGCAACTGAATAATCATTATGATGAACTTTTTTAATCATTGTGAAACTGCAAGCATTTCAAAAACACTAATAAATGCACTCACTGGATTTCCAAACAGCCTCCATTACTCACTGTCACTGCATCCTAAGTTGGCAAAGCCTTGTATATTTGTTAGCTTTTCTGCATTTAGTACACTTATCACTCATTTTTGAGTTCCAATGTGATTAGCTGGTATCTGAACAAATTCCTTAGGCAACCTTCCAACTAGATTATATGATGATTAAAAAATTATATGAAAATTGAAAAAGGGAATCTTCAAGATAGAGCAATAATCCCCACCAGAAGTATAAATGGAGGAGTCATGGTGAGAGTGAAGTCCATTATTCTGAACAACTTCGACATGAGCATCACAGCAGAGAGCAAATGAGATCACAGGGTGGAGATGAGATAAATCATTCTGGTTTAGGGAGCACCAGAGAGGTAGTGCTGATGGAGAGATTGTGCACAGCCCTCCCAGCTCCCATCAGAACTCAAAGCAGCTGGGGAACTGCAGCACCTGGAGCCTTTCAGGAATTTCTCTCACTTGGGCTGGGCAGAGGGAAGTTCTGCTCTCAGGGGGCAGAGCTGTCCTACCCTGACTCACCCTCACTCCAGGCTCTGTGCAAGCACAGGTCACCCCAGCCATTGCCTTGCTCCTTCAGAGAGCATTTTGGGGTCCTTGTCCTTTACCCCCTTATTCTCCACTTCCTGTGACCAGATGGGATCTCTGTTTCCTCCAGCTTCCTCCAGCTTCTTCAAAATATTCCTAAAGTACTTACTTGTGCTTCAGTTATTTTAGACTACACTTTTGAGTATCAAAACCTATTTTTGACCGTCCAAACCTATCAATCACAGAATTTCCAGTTCCTGAATAGATGTAGATATGCACAGACACATCCATGGGCAGGAAATCATTGTGTGAGTGTGTTCTGGCAGTTCCACCAGGAGCAAAAGAAACCTTTCCATAGCATGGGCTCATATGAGCCTCCCTACAGACCCCTGCTTTTTCATGCTTAGGGTGTCAGAAATAGCATACAAACCATTTAACTCCAAACACCCCGGACTATCATGGGGGTCACAGCATTTCCAGTGGCAGTGCCTGTCAATGCAGAGGCCAGCTGGGACGTCAGGGAGGCTGAGCCACTGCTCAGCCAGTGAGGGAACTGCAGGAGATGGCAACCATGGAGTGGGCAGCAGAGGGACAAGGGACAATTCCTCCACAGCAGCTGAGAGAAGGCTGATCCCTTCTTTACACAAATTACAGTTCTTAACACCATGCTGCTCTAGGTACAAGTAAAGCACACTGTCCAGTGGCAGGCTTGCACTGTTTGCATTGAGAAATGGTTTGTGGAAATGATTAGCAATGATTTTGAGACCAATTTCTGCCTCAGCCCCTCTGGCATTCACTGACAAAGGCCTTAGTGCTCTCAGCGAGTTTTGCAGATGCAGCATTCAAGCTTTTGTCTCTGCTGTCACCATTTCTCACAGCTCTGAGAGATTAGCTTTTTGAAAATGGAAAGTAAGCAGCTTGATTCTGTTTACCTGTCCAGTGCTGAAATAACACAAATTCGAACTGTCCTCAGCCCTGAGCACAGCCGGGGCAGCACATTGGAGAGCTCCATTCTACTGCTTTTCCATGAGAAAAAATGAACCACGAGATTATGTAAAGAATAGAGAGCACTGACGAGGTTTTTTTTTTGAAAGGGAAAAGGATGCAGTCCTTTTAGTGATGTGATGAAGCAAGAAGGTTCAGTTTAAACTAGAGAAGGTGAAGAGATAGTAACAGAGACAAAGGAAAGAGGACAGCAGAGTTTGGGGAATGTGGCTACTGCATTCCCCTCTCTGTAGCCAGCTCAACACCAGGGTTTCATGTCTCACAGCATGGATGAAGGCAGCAGGGTAGGGAGCAGGGAAATCAAGCAGATTTGGCAGGAAGATGTCTGCACACAGAGGTGTGGAACTGGCTGAGAAAAGCTGAGCCTGGACTGCTCTGGGCTTGGGGCATCTCCCTCTGCTCTCCCTTGCAGTGTTACTGTGCTGTGCAGGGCAGAGTGCACGGAGGGTTAAAACAGGGGGTGCATTCTCTTAGAGCTCTGCATATTCAGTGTCTCCTGAGCTCTGTAAGCAGCCTTTCCTGGAGGAGAAAAGCAACCTAAGCTTCAAATAAAAGGACTTAAAATAAGCTGAAATCTTCTATTTTGAAAATAGCAGAATAAAACTATTCAATTATTCTCCAGAAAATAATCCTCTTTTTCTGTTATCAGGAATTATATTAAATCCTAACTTTAATTAAACCAAAAATACAGGTTTTGGTGGGCAAACTATTTGGTTAATGGCATCCAGCTTCATCTGTCACCTGTTATTGTAGTTCTCACGGAAAGAAATGGTATATACAGCAAAAACTCAGCAGGGAGATTCATTGGATGGAGATCAAAAAATTTAACAGAGTTTCTAATGTTTGTAGGAATAAATAACCCTATGAATTGCTGCTGTGCACAGAAGAGCCAGGTAGAAGAGGCTCCCTATTCTGCACTGGACCTCCAAGAAGAGCCTGAGAAAATGCACACATAGCCACCAGTGTGAGAATTAAAAGTTTCCCCCATTTACAGAAGTTTATTGATGGGCCCAGACAGAAGGAGAACACAAGAGACAAGGAATATAATCTCCTAGTGAATGGGGAGCCCTGTTAGCACAGGCCAAGGGAGGTTTTCCAAAGCTGTGAGGAGGAGGAGCAGAGCAGGAGCTGTGTACACAGGGAGTGTGCAGAGCCTGTGGCTCACAGGAACACCTTCCTTGGAAAAGCTCATTTCCACCACAGGGTTAAGCCTGTGTAGGGATCAGCACCACCCCAAATGTTTCCTCACAGTGATACTGTCCATGATTGCATATCTACAGAGGAGACTAGACTGTGAGTTTTCAGCAGATTTGACAGCCAGCCTTCAAAGGCAGGGACCAGAGCAAAGAGAACACAAGCAACAAAATTACGCACCAAAATATGAAGGTACAAACCCACTAAATGTAGTAGAACAGTGCTGGATATCAAAGTATATATGTATCCTATTTTAGGATAAGTGAAAAGTCATCCTACATAGTGGTGAATCATTAAGAAAATACATGTGCACAATATATCCTAACCCCTTGCTATTACTGTTTATTTATAGTGATGTGTTTATAGGTTTGTATTTTATATTCTTCTGGGTAAAACTCTGAAGGAACACCACGTTCATGAAGAGGCTGACAGAGCTGTAGTTTCAAAATAACTTTTTAGAGAATCCTTTCATGGTAAAAGTTATGCAGGTTGCTGTTTTAAAAAATCAAGATAGTTTTGTAAAGTAAGATACAGATAATAGTTGCTCAGCATAAAAGATGTCTGTTTTTCCTCTCTCAAACATGTTAGCCAAATGCAGAAAAGTAAACCCTAAGGAGACTGGGTCATAGTTAATTTGGTTGTCAAGGGAGAATATTAAATGATGAAATCACTTTTTCACCTCCATTAAAAATGCAGGAAGGATATTTACTTTGCATGTATAAATTACACAATTTATTGTTCTATTTTAACATTTCTTTTCTTCAGACCACCTCCAAGAAGGTTTCCATAGAAACCTAAGAAGAAAAGCAAAGAGGAACATAATTTTGCTCAGTTTATATTGATTTTAAATACCACTTCACTTACACCAGCAATGTGTCTTCTGCACACATTTTTTATCAGCTGACAATCTAAGTGTTACAGTTGATTAAAATAGCAATTTAGATTTAGCAGTTATCAAAAACACTGTTTGCAGTTCAGTCTATCACCTACCCAAATTATGGCATTGTAGAACATCAAAGATGAGTAATTTTTTGAGCAACTATGATGAGCTTTATCAAGATGAAAACTGCTTTGGAACAGCTCTGGTCCTACATTCTGTCTGTTCTTGCCTAGAGCTGATTTAAGGTACTATAGAAAATGTATTAAATCTATAAATTAATCTCTTTAATTTCTGAAACTGCCTTGTATTGGTGATTAACAGAATGATTTCTCCAGAACCTGACCTTTCTTCTTTCCAAGAAATGTGACTTGGCCACTTGCTGAGGATGAGTCTCTGATAGTGCTGGGGCACAAAAAAAGTGGCTCTTGGCAACTTTAATGTCTTCATTTCTTTCCATGGGTTTTTATTTATTGCACAGGTTTTTTATTACTGTTGCTTGGTTGTTTTTTTCCTTTCTCATTTTAAAATCTTCTCACCAAAGCCAGAAAACAAGGAAAAGTGAAGAAATCAGCATGTTTTAAACAATTCCCAAAGGCTTCAATGCTGCCTCTTTCCTGCATGCAATTACTTATTCCTGTTGTTCACTCCTGAATCATTTCTACGTGCCTGAAACCATTTTAGGATAACCTGTCCAACAACAGCTGAATATTGTATTCTGAGAAGGAGCCTCATGCTGAGATGTCTGGAAGATTCCATGTCTGAGCCTACAGCAACACACAGGAACTTTCATTCAGAGACCTCACTGTCTTCTCAAGGAAGCTGCAAATTAGTAAACATTTCAGGATCCCCATTTCAATACAATTTCTTCAGCTTTACAGAGAGATGAAACTTGGTGACCTCTCACACTGTTTATCCCAAATGCCAATTGCTGAAAGTCAGAGCTGTCTTAGTGGCTTTTAATTCTGTGCAGATCTAGCTTAGGTATTAAAAAAAAAAAAAAAAAAAAAAAAAAGGAGAAAAAAAATAAACCTGTTGTGATATGAAGCTAGAAGAATAAATTACTTCAGTTTTTCTCTCTGGGATCCATTATTTTCACTTTTATCAGTTCTGGATGAGAGAGCACTATTTATGCAAATACAGCGACACACACTTTTATAGACAGATCTTGTGAAGATGAAATTCTATATTCACTTTTGATTGCCAGGTGATCAATAGAGATGACCTGTGATTTGTGGCTTTTGCTCTTTATTTTTCATCATAGTCAACTTAGGAATGGCAAGGTCTTTTTCATTCTGCTTTAATGAAAACTCTTTTTTCCTCAGGACATCCAGAGGATGACAGAACCTTCCTTGAAAAGCAAACACAGGGGATTAAACCTTCACTTTCTGTACTCACAAAAACCAAGATACAGGCAACAATACAGAAAAAACAGCAACATGATAAGCTACAGCACCATTTCTTGGGAACTTTTAAGCTTGATTTCCAAATTATAACCCCATTCTAAGACCATATACCACATCATTTTCATATGAGCAGTTTCAGATTTCCTATGGATGGGGGTTTTTTAGGTCAGGTCTGCTAATGAGCTCAAAATGAGTGACAAAAATCCCTCTGATGAAATGATGTAACAAATAAAGACTCTGAGTGTGTCCCCCACAATGGGAACGATGTTGGCATTGAATGATGGCCAGAACAGGCCAAATTTCTGTTCTTGCCATTTTAAAAAAAGAAACACATTGGCCTATCTTTCCTCATTCTCCGATAGTGAAATGTAAAAATAGAACTATGCACTCCAGAGGGCTCCAAGGGCTCTTTTCATTAATGTGAAAAATCCATAATTTATAGCTCTGCAGCGTGAATAGGTTTGGAAGACATTTAATCACTAGTGAAAATGCCATAACCCCAACCCCACTCCCATGAAAATATAGATAGTTCACAGCTATTCATCTGGGCTTGTTGGGACCTGCTCAAGTGTTCCATATATTCTCCTTGGTGAATGAGAGCAAAGGAACATGTCGTGAGAACTGCTAGTCCAAAACACAGCTTACACTGAAAATACACCAAGAATCATTTCAAAGGGTGGATAAGTGATATCAGTTGCCTTCTAAATATAATACATTTTGCCTAAGTACTGTCCAAAGGGGATCAAGTCACACTTCTAGGCGTGATATGTGGCCAATGGGAATGCAGCTTTAAGAAAATGTCTTGGTATTAAGGATGGGAAGGCTTGTATTCCAAGGATTAATCTGTGTTAAACTTCAGACCCCTCCACAACCAGATTAGAAGGCTCTATGTAGCTTTTCCTTTCCAGTTACATGCTAAGGAAGATAGAAAATGTTTTGCTGTGAAAATCATCTGGTTTGAAATGTCTGTTATGTTACCAGAGGGATCACAAATAAATTAATCTACTTTGTTGTGTGATTACACACATAGATGGATCTACTTTTGTTATAAAGCAGTTTCAATTTCTATAGTTTCTCCAGGTCTACTATCCCCTTACAGTGGAGTTTAAAGATGGGTTAGATTCTAGTGAGATCTACATGATCTTCAAAGCCATCACAAATGCTCAAAAACTGCTTCCTTTTAACAAAATTTATAAAAATCCAAGTCCTCTTTTAAAGACCTGTATCACCAGTTGCAGATAGTGATAAGGTCACCCCGACTCTCCTTTTCTCCAAGCTAAAACAACCTCAGCTGCCTCAGTCGTTCCTCACAGGGTTTGTGTTCCAAGCCCTTCACAGCCTTTTATCATCATCTCAGTGCATCTAATCCTGACCACATGCAGCTGAGTTTTCATTGATTTCATCAGGGGAGGAAGACAACGTGTTCCACAGAGTGTATTAAGAGTCTGCAAAATTTAG
Organism: Acridotheres tristis; assembly: GCA_037013685.1. Classification (NCBI taxonomy): domain Eukaryota; kingdom Metazoa; phylum Chordata; class Aves; order Passeriformes; family Sturnidae; genus Acridotheres; species Acridotheres tristis. The sequence goes on from CM072896.1 coordinate 18,493,224, forward strand.
AGGTAAGCATAATGAAGGAAGAATCTTCCTCAATCTGGCACTATTCATCCCTTTGCTAGCTCCCAGATATGTCAAGGACACTCAGGGAAAGAAGATGAATTAACCAAAAAGGTGTCGATTTAAGGCAAATTGCACAGATCAGCTCTGCTAAGAGGATGGATTTTCCTTCAGAAATAGAGATGGTATAACTTGGTTTCACTCATTTCAAAGTGAATTGCACAAAAGCAAATTGAGGCCATTTAAATTCTGACTGCATGTACATAAAACGATTTATTATGGTTTCACTAATACATTTCAAATGCAAATTCATTTGGTTTAATTTTATTGAACATCCCTGAGAAGACTAGATATAATCCAGCTTTAAATATCTATCCTGGGATGTTTTGATTTTTACATTCTCTCATTTTTCATTTTCTTTCTTTTGCATATCTACCATTGCTATTTGAATTTCAAGATAAGTGTCCCACTGGGTAGTGTTAGTTTTTTTCCTTTCAAAAGGAACCATATGGAGAAAAACAGCATTATTGCCAACAGTAGCATTAAAAATGTGAGTCAGGCCTTAAAACATTATGAGATTTATTTAAAAGTGTGAATCTTTCCCCCACAAACAATGTATTTACTTTTTTTTAGTATGCATCTGATATTTTCAATGTAAACCAGCCACTTTTTCAAACAAGCAAAATGTGGCTTGGCCAGGGAACCCCTGGACTGCAAAAGCCCAAGGTTAGAATGAAACTACCAAATAACAGGAGTGATACAGAGCTCTGAGAATTTAAATTCTTGAAGCCAGGGCAGCACAGAGCTGTGGATGCTATTGATCAGTGAAAATCAACCTGCTCCATGGGAGACAGAGGAGACAGAGACTGGCCAGCTCACATCTAGCACCTGGGGAGTTCAAATCCCAGTACAGAAATTCCTATTTTCTTCTTATTGTTTACATAAAATTAAAGTCCTGCTTGTTGGGAGGGATGTAAGTGAAATCAGTGCTTGGGGCATTTTACTGAATTATGATCAAGTAACCCTAACCTCACTACTCACACATATCAAACTTTTCTGTCTCTGGTATCCAAATTTTCTCCCATAATGAGGAAGGTTTTTGATAAAATTTTGGCTTAGAAGCTTTTATTTCTTAAAATCAGTTCTTTTTTAGGTTACACACTATCTTAGTGGTGGTGAGCTTAACTTCTTTTAGTAATAGAAACTTCACAATGTCAAGTGTTCTGCAGCTGGGTCAGACAGTCCTTAAACAAATTTGTGATAAAAGTGACAACTGCTCCTTGAAACTATGGAGTTTTAATCAAAATAAAACATTTAAACATTTTAATGCACTGAGGAAATATTTCTAACTTGTAACTGGCTTCATTCAGCAGGTGTGAGTTCACTGTGCATTCTCAGATGATGTATTTAAAGCATGAGTAGCATCACAGAAATGTCTTTTCACAGGAGCTAAGCTCAGAGCTAGTGCTATGCAACACTCAAAGGGTTTGAATAAAGAAGGGATCAAGAATCCAACTGTGATGCTTGGTCCAAAAAGCTTGGAAGTGACACAGTTCCTACAGGTTTACTCATAAAAACAATGAGAACTGATCCAAACCTTCAGAGGAACCTCTCCCAGCCCTCCAGCACAGCACCTGAGCTTTTCCCCAAGCAGTGCAGGGGTGGAAGGATGGAGAGAAGAGCTCCTTCCTGTTCCATCTACACTTTCTGCAAGCATGACAGCATCAAACCTCAAACCTCAGGCCCACTCATCGGTACAGATGGGCTGGGGAGTCAAAGGGATTTTTTTCATAGCCCCACTCAACAGAATTATTTTCTCCTAACTTGTGCTGTGAATGCATTAGCAGCCCCTCAGCGTTCAGCACTGCATGGGAGCTTTATACTACACACAATACAAGTTATATAAGAATAATTGCTGACCTGCACGCTGTGAGACGTGAGGAAGGACATGTCTACTTCTGTATTTTTCTTTTTCTTGAAGACTTAAGTGTACCATAAACAAAGACCATTAATTGTAAAGCAGCTCCCTGGAGAAATGGAAATTACTTGAAGAGTAAGAATGATTGCTCTGTCCAGGCCATGTCCCACTGAGATGCAATTTGTTTCCATTTACATCACGCATCGTTTTCCTACAGCCTCCTGTATTTTCCTGACTTTTCATTACAACCCACAGTACATAAGGCTCAGTGAATTCCACATCTGTTCTTCAAAAAACATGTACAAAATACAGTAAAAATGTTTATGTGGTGTATTTAGAGCGGCAAGTTTTAAATAGGCAGTTTTTACTGTAAGTCAGGCCAGAGTTTTATGCCAGACATACAATCCTCCTTTCCCCTGAATGATTGAGTGTCCTGTAGACACAGCAGGATATCTTGTGTTTCCATCAGATTCTTTTTGGAGGAAGGCTTTGTTTTCCATATGAACATTTCTAATAAAGTACATGAGGGCAAATGAAGGGAAACTGTGTCAAATATGATTAAAACTACTAAACAGATTCCTGTATCTTCAAGATTGCTTCATGCCCGTTACAGGTTGGAGTGAAAAAACAACTATTTGTCTTCCAGTCCAGCAATCTGACACATATTTTATTTCTAAAATGCAGATTGATCTGCCTCGAGGTAAGCAGTGGGAGTATTACAAAAATTCTGAGATTTCTTCAAACTCATGGTTCTCACGACCCTCGTGACCAAAATGCAGTGTAAACCTCATAGAAAATCAGTATTTACTGAGGGTGCTTCAAAGACAGATTAGAGCACAAGAGCTGGGCTCTAGCAGATAGATATTCAAGCTTCTCTTTCATTATTCCTGGGACACATCCCCTGGGTCCAGAGATTCTACTGAGAATTTCTATCCACATGAAAATACAACCATCTGGGTAAACATCAAAAAACCTCAATGGAACAAAACAAAACAAAACAAACAAACAAAAAAAGTCAGCAGTTATAATGATTATTTACTCATGGGACTATAGTCCTAAGATCTCAAAAGAAAAAGTAACTATGTCCCGTTTACAGCACCACAAACTACCTCCATAGCGTTTCCCTCTAGTTCTGAACACACAGTTGACTTGCTTCTTGTCCTAAACTGTTGTGAGGTACACCACAAAACACATTTTAGGGATTTCTGTGTTCTTCTGCAGCAGATAATGATGCTATCCCAGTTGGAGTGCAAGGATTTACTTGTTTAAAACATGACTCATGTTTTGGAGCCACATAAATACAGTTTATTTATAGGCCATGTATTGATGTGGTACAAGTTCTGCACTCTCTCTTACAAGGGTTGGAGGAGCAGCACTGACTTGAGGGCTCTCCATCACACATATCATATCTCTACATCCTGAATTTGTGGGAAGGAGCAAGCAACCAGATGCTCTCAGAAGCCTTGCTCCATGATGAGGAGCCCATCCCAAAAACATTGTGCAAAAACACAGAACAAATTATTTAATTCAGACTTTGGTTTATACCCGACTTAGAACTCGGTCCCAAATTGGTCACGTCCTCGATGATCCTTGAAGAGGAAAAGTTAGTTATATGCAATGAAATTAAAGTGAGTCTTGTCCAGTATTTAAGATCAAATATTCTGGAATAGGTATTCATTAACATGTGTGAGGGAGCTGAAGGTGAATTGTTCTCTGCAGCTAATTGAAGAGCTTCCTCTAAGGGAAGGGAAACCTGTTTTGATACTTATTTTGCTAATGAGATGCAACATAAAATGACTTCCTAGTTATTATGCTGAAATATGTCATGCATATTCAATAACTATCTCTGAGGAACTGAAACAATTTAGGCAAGATGAGCTACTAAATACATGAAAGGAATTGACTTCACGATCCAGCTAATGATTAGATAGGCTTCACTGTTAAAAATAATGATTGAACCAAAAAAAAAGTACATTCACATTAACTGCAACCACTAGAAGTTCCTCGAGCATGCAGGCTGAATGGCAGTTTAATTTTGTTTCAACTGTTTGCTTTTCATTTGTCTTAAAAAAACCCAAGAGTCAATTTATGTTATTTGCATATGTGGAAACTCAGCATCAGTTTTCTTGGAGTTGTCTGATGACTAAAGTATTACCAGTTATTCATTAAGGTAGTGCAAAAGTGATTTAACTGTCAAAACGAAGGGGTTTGACACTGTAATGGTGCATTTCCACCCAATAAATTTAAGCCAAACATCAGGAAAAAATATTATCCAAATGGTATCTACTCAACACAACCATGCAGTACTTTCCTGCCATTAGTAAAGATTTTAACTACTTTAAAGGAGAGCTGCCCTGCAGCATGTTAGGCTACACCTAGAACAAGTTCTAAACTGAAAATGATAAATTCTTAGCAGATTTACAATTAATTGAAAAAAAAGAGATGCTTATCATCTTCATGATTTGTAATGTTTTTCAGTATCCTCTGTGAACAAAAGATAAGTTAATGTGTCCAGGAAAATCTCCAGAATCAGATCAGATGTTTGATCCATCCTGATTAAATCCCACAGATGCCAGAATCAGCTGAGGAAGGGTCTGTGCACTCTGGAATGCTCAAAGATGATCCAACAGAGATTTTAACTGCTGCTCCTGACAGGTTTTGACCTTCAGAGCAAGACTGCAAGGACAGGGGTCGGGGAGTCTGATTCATTTTCGAACTCATTATTAAATTTGTCTCACCCAGGATATTTAATCTCTCTCTGTTTACAGAATTAATATCTGGTTTATTATCTTCTAATATAATATTTGGGTAATTTGGAGCCTGAATATTTTTTATATGATCTCAAGGCTGTGACTAACTCAAACTTTCACCCAACCTTTCCCTGGCATCCCATCCCACCCTTCAGAATTACTGGGGCTGCAAAAGGGGACTGGTTTACTTCTGCACACAATCAGTATTGGGGCCCTAAATTCTACACATAATAATGAAAAAAAACCACACCAAAACCTACCCAACAAACACAGAAGCAGTAAAAGCCTTCATGAGAGAATTTTTGACAAAAATTTTGGCATATTCAGTGCACACCATGTGCACTTTTTGTCAGGAGGCAGAAGGGAGAGGGTGTTGGTTTTTGATTGGAACAGGCAAAATAGGCAAGTTGAAGTAAAAGATGTTTAAAGCAGAATTTTTAGAAGCACCTAGCCCCAGGTAAAGAGAGGCTGAATGCCTTCACTCCAGCTTTCCTAATCAGGTCAGACAGATTTGCTGATTTGCTGGGTATAGAGTATTTCTTGCTTGGGGAAACTGATAATTGACCAGTTTTCAATTGGAGGAACCTGCGACTTTGCTGACTGGGGCAGTTTAAACACAGAAGTCACTCACCGTAGCCTGAAGCTCCCAGAAAAGTAGAAAAATTAATTTAGCAGCCCCATTTTCTTTTGTAAGGAAAGCTTAAAAAAAATCTCTATCTTTTAAAATTAAGTTACCAAGCCAGCACTCCATCTCTAAGCTGACACTTCACCTTGCTTGGGCATCCTGCACATTGCAATGGCTGGAGCTGGTGCAGCTAAAAAGGTGACAGAAAGAGTCATTTGAGAACCTATAGAAATGTGTGGGGCTTCTCTGGGCCACACTGGGTGATTTAATGTTTCATAAATCTAATGGAGGCCTGTTAGCCTTGTTACTCTGATGAAAATGCCAACCACAAAATCAAACTATGTGGGAATCCTGCTCATTTGTTAAAGATGCTGCAAGGAGAGGTGCACGAAGTGAACCCCCAAATGGAAAAGCTGTGACAGGAACTCTTGCATTGGATGGTTCAAGCCAGAACAAGCCTGGTGGCAACACAGCTGCTTGAGCAGATAAAATTGGACTTAATGACTTGGACACCTTTGTGTGTCAGTGCTCCACGCTGGAATGTGTCACACCAAACTGCAGTGTTCAGCTTCATTACCTCAGATTCATAGCAAATTAATGCTGAGCAAAGATCTTTCAACAGACCATTGCCATCCTCGAAGGGTGGCATATTTATGGTATCTCAGAGGCTAAATGTATTTACCATTAACATGCAAACTAAAATCTAATCCCCTACACTGCGAGCTCAAATGAAGTATTAATAATCCAGGTGGATTTTTTTCATGCTCCACGCTACAGATTTGGACTAGAGCCCAACTCATTCACCTGCAGCTGCAGCATCATTACCATCACACACACACAAACAAAGTGGGAATGTGTCATTTGATCAATAAAGAAAATACATCTGATTAACAGCCACAAATAGCTGATGTATTGACTAAAACAGTGCCAATATCTCCCTACACTCATCTTGGTTTCTTTTCCTTTCCTTTTATTTCACTACTGTCACTTACAATGAAACTATCTTTTTGCTGACAGCAAGAGAAAGAAAGAGAAAGAGAAAGCTCCATTTTTTTTTTCATTTTTCATAAAGAAGATCCTTTGAAACCACAAAGGACATGTAACTGCTCAAGGAAAGATATGGGAATTTAAAAATATTAAACCCATATTTCTCATATCTATATCTTTCAAAAGATAGATGTTTATGCATCCTGAGGATTAAATTTTTTAATTGAAAAATTTCCTGAGATTTACAAATAGCATGTTTATTCAATCTATACCTCTCTTTTTTATTAATATATAACAGGTTTGGAAGCGATGGCCTTGCTAAAGCTGAATTTGGCAGAATGCTGATATTCTTTGTACATAAATGTACAGAAATGTACAATAAAATTATAAAACTGGAGGGAATTAGTTTTCATACAGAAAGGAAAGTATCTTTATTAAAGTATAGTGATATCAGGATCTGCTTTTTTCCTGAGAGGTGCTCATAACTCAGACTGGTTCATCTCACACCATTAGCTCTTCAAAGCTTGTTTGTTCTTGGTAACAAAAATTAGAAATATTTTTTTATGAACAATTGCTGCAAGGCAATCTCTGCACTTTCAGCATAGCTGGCTGTGCAAACTCTAAACTGAAAATACTGTCCATAAAGTTGCTCTGATTAACATATCAGCCCTTTTACTAACAGGTAAACGAAAATGAATGTTAACAGGTTAATGCAATACGATTTAAGAAAATAAGGAATCAAAATATGTTCTCATTACTTTTCTCAATCATTCCCTACTTTTAGTGGATAGCAGTTTTGGCTGTTGCCCTGGCAGCTTGCTGTCCTTTTCTTTTTGCTGTGGCACAGACAAGCAAATACAGAAATATCACCAAATAAATCTACAGAGGATGGAAAACAACATCAGGAAAAAGAACTCAGTATTTTTCAGTGCTTGCTTGCCCACTATTGCAGGGGAGCAGCAATCTGGAATTTATACATTTATGAGGCTGAAGTAGCCCCTCCACAGCAGAGGAATGGGGCTCCCTGCTGCTCCTCAGCCCTTACACAGAGGGAAGGGTAAAGGCTCGAGGCTGGTACAGCTCTCACACCACAGAGCCCGTTCCCTGCTCCTTTGAGCCATTCCCTCCTGCTCTGCTCACAGCCCTGCTTGTTCTCACCCACCTCAAGGAATAAAATTGCTGTCAGCGAGCTCCAGGCTCCAGAATACTGCCTGGGAAATGGGTTACAATCCATCTTCATCTTCACTAGCACAGGGATTCAAACATCAGCACAGGTGGACTTGAAGCCAAACTTCAGGCACAATCGTTATTGTTTTCTATTCAAGAACTCAAGAAAAGAGAAAAGCAAATCCCTGAGGATTTCATCCCACAGACAGTTGAGATACTGCCTTTACAAAGTCATGAGAGTACAGGTGAAATACTTCACTCCCACCCTTCTGGGAAAGAGGTTTACTGGCACTGATGCCAAGGTCTCAGCCCCCATAGACATGAAAGTGGTGGGAACTAGAAAGTATACAGAGAGTTTCAACTTTAAATGCCGAAAACAAAATGGTGGGTATTCAGCTCATTAAAAAAAAATAAAATCAATCTATCCCACAGAGGATACTTTACACATCACTAGCAGACACATCTGAGAAGACCAACTACCACTTTCTAATCATTCACAAGGAAATTCTGATACGAAAAACCTGTTAGAGAATTGGATTTGGGATTGCTACTTACTTGCAGCATTTCTATAAACAGATAGGTATTCATCAACCTACTTACTCGGGTGCCAGGAAGTGTTGCTCTCCAATTTCAGAAAATCCATGTAACTTATTATGCAATTAACAAGCATCATGGTCAACAAGAGTTATGAACACCTGAAATCCCAAAAGCTAATTTAGTTTGTCTGAATTAAATTCAGAAAGAAGTCAAGAAGAGAAAATTGACCATAAATAACAGGTGTGATTCGGTTATATCCCCAGACTAGAGAAGATAGTGACATTTAAAAGAAAAAAGCTTCTGGAAATACGTTTTGTGGAAATCATATTGAGGACTATTTCAAAGCAATTCATCAGGATGAAATAAATGTGTGATACTATTCTGGTTTACACATTCTGGATGTCCTTTCCACTTCCACCTGAATCAAATCTGCTAAACATGAAACACTTAACTGATCAGTCTAGAGAAAATATTATGCAGCAGGCATTTTAAGTCACAGATTTTGCAAAATTATCAATGCAAACTTGTGTATTCTTCATAAAAAATCTTTTTTTTTTTTTTTTTAAGTGCAGAAGGAACTGGCTACCAAAGTAAAGACAATTTAATGACACTTCACAAAAATATGGGGAAAAAATGTATGACTACATATCTTTGAAAAACTCTTTGAATACAGAGCAGGACGGAAGCAGCTGAGTTACTGAACACAGTGGATTGCCTGAGTTTTTCACAACTCAAAAATGAGATGCACAAGCAAAGAGAATGAAAGGCTTTCCCTCCTCCAGATGGTAAGCTGCCTAGGCAGTAATTGATTTTAATCACAGATTCCTGACAACATTCTTTGCCTAGGGAGGGCTCAGTAGCTACTGATGTCTGCAGCTGAAAGAATATGGTACCTATTTTCAGTCATTTTATGGTCTAGTTCCCAAAAATCACAGTGAACTTTCAGTAGCATAGTTAAAAACATTATTATCCCTTCTTATTCTGTACTTTACTGCTTAGTTTCGATTCCAGGTGCACTTTAAACTGAATTTACAAAAATGCTATATATCTTTTCCAAGCCACTGATTAAGCTACCAGATATAGATATATATTACCTAATGCACATGGTTTAGTAGGTCACAGGTTCATATTTTCTATTCACTCTTGTATAAGATGTAACCAGATCTCCTTGACCTCTATTTTTATAAACTTGCTTCAGTACTATTGCCAGAAACTGTCACCAAAGTTCAACCCAGTCCATTTAATTTTACTATGCTTTAATGTCAGCATAATTAAAAGCATTTCTCTATACTCCTATCTTTCCCATTTGCCTCCAGTAATTTTTAATGACACCTTTTCACCTTCACTAAAGTATTCCTGATCATCCCATAAAGTTGAGACAGCCACACAACCACCATGTGATGAATAAAGGACTCTTCATATTTTCTTCTTATCTTCATTCCATGCATCTTTAAACTGGTTATTGTGTCCCAAAAATCTTGAAGCCTTTGTGTATTCCTTTCATACAATAATAGGCTAACCCTAAATTGTGTCTGAAAGCAGTCACAGAAGTCCAAGGACTTTAAACAGTGCAAGTGCCTGAATCTCCTGGGTTTCAGATTGTTTTCCTGACCATGAAATATTGAACAGCATTCTCTGATGATACCCTTCAGAAATTACTCTCTGAAAAGCCTAACACTGACAGACTGCTGCAAAGGATTAAACAATCACCATCAGTCCATGATCCTCTCCCCTGTTTTATGTCTTACCAGACAAAAGAAAGACAGAGATTTCTTGCACATCAAGTGAGATCATCTGTACTTCAGAAGGAAGTGATATAAAACAGTTCTACTACTGGGCCTTTGTGGAGGACTTGAACGAGCTCCAAATGAAATAATTTTATTATTTAAAATAGATTCCAATATTCCAAAGGAAGAAATTCTTAGATGTGCAGAGGTAACACAAATACAAGAAGCTCTCTAGTCCTCACAGAATAATTTCTCTTGTTTGGGCTTTACAGTTGCTACAGCAAGAGTTAAGTACATCATGTACTCAAAACTATCACATACTTTTTCTTTATTACAACTGCACTACAGCCAGCTCTCAAATTAAATACCATGTAGAGTCCTCTCATTTGGGTGATTCAGTAATAGCATGTTGTGTGTAGCCACAGATGTTCTTCACTGGGTTGTGCAGAAACCAATCTAATTTTGTAAGATAAATGAGGTGTTCTGATTCCAGGATTTGATTTCCCAGCGTAACAAAAACATCAAAAGAGGTGAAGCCTCTCAACACTGAGAGTTCAGATAGAAGAGCTAATTTCTCTTTCCTGGATTCCAGGAAGGTATATGTGAAGGGAACATCCCTCAGCTAATTGGAAGATGTCTGGAAAACAGAAAAGGTTGGTACTGACTTATAAACTACATTAATTGTAATAATAATTAAGTATGAAAAATATTGATTTCATATCAGTGGCAAGACAGAGGATCAGCATCAAAGAGGGAACAAAGGCAGTTGTTACCACTATGTTAAATGACATGGAAGGACTCTGTGCTGGTTTTCCAAAGCTGTGCCCACACGCTGTGATGGGAGGCAGCTCTGAACTGGTTTGCTGAAGCACTGGAGGCAGGACAGCTCCGTTTGCACAGTGATCCCTTGGCTGGTTATCCCTGCCCGGGAGGAGATCGGGTGAGGCCAAGTGCTCTGAGGTGTCCATGCATCTGCAATTGTGAGGACTCTCTCTACAAGCACATTTAAAGCATAAATTTTAACATAATTCTAACATGGAAACAAGAGCCTTGTGAAAGTATCACCCTGGACTACACTGAATAGAAGTAATTTTCCTAGTGAATGCACAAGCTGGCAATATTTCATACTTTTAATATACTAAGTAAGAAAGGAAGTTTAGCAGTAACACAAATTAATATTTTTATAAAAACAAATTAGTAAGCTGATTAACAATCTCATGGTTACAGCAGCAACATAGACCACAGTCTGTACTCTAAGGTATATTCTCCTTAATAATGAGTAATAAAACACTGATATGTTCTCACTCTGAAGAGCAGAAAAAGCAGTTCAAATTTTATTGTTCAAGAAAACATGTGAGTTAATTAGTCCTTGCAGGTAATTACCTTTGTTTACAAAGAACTTTCTCAGACAAAATAATGGGTTTTTTTTTTAATGAAAATTCATGGTGGAAATCATGAAAATTTGCACCCCAAACCTGGGATCCTTTTGTGCCAGACACATGACAGTCACTTCCCCCAAACGCAGAAGGAGGGGAGAAAGCCATGCAATTCTTCTCATTTAATAGCAAACAGGGGATGTTTAGATGTTTTTGATCTGCCATACTTTGTGGCAGAAACAGGAGCCAAGCCCAGCTCACCCTAGAGCCACCTATAATACCAGGACTAAAAAAAGCATCTTTTCCCTCTAAGGCTCATCAAACATCTTTAGGAGGAAAAAAAAAAATCAAGCAATAATATGCAGGGCTGGAGTTTAATGACTTGTCACTGCAGTCAAATAATTCAGTGTCAAATGGTTATGATTTTTTAATGATTCACTGACATGGGCAGGTTCCATACACATAGAGGTGTCTGGTTACTGCACTGCCTCGGTGGAAGTTGTAAAGTAGAATTCAAACATCCTTCACCACTTCATTAATGAAACAAATTTATCTTCTAATAGAAAAGAAGTCCTTCATTGTTCTAGATCTCCATTTTACATTCATATATAGTCTGTACCTTGTCTCTTTGCATTAAAAGAAAATCCTTTTGATCAATGCACTGGCAATGAAATTGCACTCCCCTGAATACAGTTCTCAGCCAGCCTGCAGTGTAAATGATACTTAATAGATAAAGAGACATGCTGTCAAGATCAGCTATGCATGTGTTAAAGCTCAATTGTCCCTGAGGTAGCAAGGACTAAAAGCCTTTCAGATAACACATTGCTGTCTGGTCTCATCTGTAATACATTTCAGAATAAGCAACAGGGCTTCATTGCTCCCCTTCACTCAGTTTATTTCCCTCTGCTCCATTAGGGCAAATAGGAAACTTTATCACTTGCAAACTGGGAGATTGAGATGAAGGAAACCAATGTACCTGACCAAGATTTTGTTTCTTCTTGGTGTCACAGGTGGCACTAGAAATCAGGAATCTATAGATTCCAACCCATCACCAGTTCATCAAACTGCATCCCTGCCACTGCCCTCCAAGTGGCACATCAGAGATTTATTCTACAAGCAGATTTACTCAATGGCCTTACTTTTCCTCATTAGGATCAGGCAGTGAGGAATAACTCCTTAGTGTGTGGTACAGAAATAACCACAGTCACACTGACCCTTCTCCATTTGTTTGGACAACATCCCTAACACGAAACCACAGACCTAAAAAATCAGTAACTGAGTCCTGGGAGTCCTTACCCAAACACAGCACAGTGGAGTATGAGATACTTCCAACCCAGGTTTGTGCTGAAGAATTCTTACATTCCTAGCACATAAACTTATTTGGAATTTTAAAATTTTGAGATTTAAAATAAATTATACAACTCTACCTTTGCTTTTCCCATATTTCCCAGTCAGCTGCAAAGTTTCCTGAAATTCTTGACAGCCAGTAGCTGCAATTTCAATAAAAAGCTATCAAAATTTGAACTCTTTTTTTCACCAAGACAAAACCACGGTATATAAGGAAAAAAATATTTTGGTAGACCAAAAGAAAATTTCAGCCCATGTAAGACTATGGGCTTCTCTCTCTTGCACTGTAAAGGGAGTAGGCTTGAGTTACTTTTTTATAGATATCATAAGATCAGGCCTATGAAGAGCCATGGAGAAAAAAAATCAATCCAGAGAGAGGAATTTGATTAGATTTGGTTAGAAGAGAAACTCTGAGGACAAGGGGATACTCTTTATCAGACTACCATAAAAACAACATGTTTTTTTTTTTTTTTAACAAGAAGGAGAAGGCAACAGTATTATTAATAATTGCATCAGTCTCCAGACATATTGCAAATGTTCCCAAAAGTTACTGCACAAAGCATTTCAGCCTGAGTGAAAATCAAATTTATTTGGCAAGTTCTTATGCAGCTACTGACCATAAAAATTATTTCAAAGCACTGCCTTTATCTCCAGCATTATTTCCAGCTGTGTTTAAACAAATCTGATTTCCTTCGTCATCATCTGCAGCTGTCTTTCCCTTGTATTTGCTTTCCTTTGCAAGCAGTCCACTGTGAAAAATTCAAAGGAAATGCAACTTCATTCCATGGTTTTTCCATTTTTTCTGCATTCTGGTCACTGATCCCAGACAAATACTATAAAAAAGAAGCTGAGTCTGAAATTGTACTAAAGGAAAATTGTTTTAATATACACAAGGAATCATGAGGTCTGCCCTTAAAAACAAAGTGTATCAATGTCAGGGCACTGATCGACCCTGCTCCCTTCTGCTCAGAGGAATCATGAAGTGCTGCTTTCTGGAGCAGTAATATGCAGAATGCAAGAAAATCTGTGCAGCAAAACAAGAAAATTAAACACACCCCAAAGGCTTCACTGAACAGGCAGGATGAGAGAATAAATGTACATTGTCACATGTTAATGCTTTTTTAGAAAATGTTTGGTGAAGAGAGGACAAAAGAGAGGGAAGGGGGAAGACAGTAATTACTTCATTATCTGTCATCGCTGTTGTGCCCTCTCATTTACACACACTCAGGCACATCCAGGCACACCAACAGCACGGAGAGAACAAGGAGGGGAGGGGCAGAGACAAGGAAAAAAAGGAGGGGCTGCATAGAAAGCTAAACTAAGAATAAAAATTCTCCCTGAGTCCAGATAACAATGCCTGCTTTTCCAAAATATGTCAAAATACAGAAGAGAAAAATAGAAGCAAGAAATTTGTCCTCTGTACAGGACAACTGATAGCAGTCATTCATAAATACCTCTGAAAACCTGAATTAAGCTGCTTATTATCCTAGGACATAATACGACCAGCTTTACAAAAATCAATGTCTTCTGTACCGACTCCTGCTCACCAGTTGAGAAATCAATCAGCTAAGCCTCAGTGGCTGCCAGAGGAGCAGCCAAGGGCATACAGCCATAATACTAAATTTAAACAGAGATTACAGCACCTATTTCCCCAGCAAAATGTTTCTGCAACAAACTGTAGGAACTACCATTCAGAGCTGCTGCCACAAATTCCAAGCAAGAGGAGAAACAGGATCACACTGGTGTGTGTGAAGTGCCACAGCTCAACAGCACAAGGCTTTTCCATGCTCTGTATCCCTCCCTCTTTTGTGAAATACCTCCAAAGCACCCGACCTAGGCACAGAAGAGATCCCAGTGCACACAATGCCTTCACCTGCCTGCTGAGAACATTTAGCACTTGTCTTCCTCATCCTGGAATGTGGAAAAAATCCAGCAGGATTCAGGGGCCACAGTTACTGAATGAAGGTCATTGAAAGCTGCCCATCACTAAAGAAAGAGAGAACTTTTATAAATGCTGATAAGCTTTTAGTGCAAATCTGAAAGAAAAGGAAAATACCCAGCTATGCCATGCGGAGATTTGCTTTCCCTCTTTGGAACCAATTTTTGGCAGGGAGCTGAGGGAGGAGGAAGGAAGAGAGTTAGAGAAATCCACAAGAATTCAGCTGGGTGAAATCCATTGTTCCAGAAATGAAGAAAACTTTAGTTAGTGCATAAAACAACTGTTTTTTAAACCGCTGTGAGGTCCAGAGCACAGCACTGAGGATGGTTCTCACTCAGTTCTTAGCTCCCTCCTTCAGGGCTTGGGAACAGCTGCTGTAACCAGGGGCTGCACCCTGCAGATGCCATGCCCTGATCATAGCAACTGCAAAGCCTGGGTCTTCATTTTGGGCTCTCTGAGAGTTGAAGAATTGAGATTTAAAGATGACCATCTGCATGCTGCACTGCAGGAGAGATACATGCAGGGAGGACACCCTTTTTTGTTCTAATACTCTTCAATCTGTTGTGAGAGTTACTTCTGATTAATTGAGTTAAACAATCTGGTGTGATTTTCTGTTCCTATAAGTTAATGAACTTTTCGGCTATGTTAGTCATCAGCATGCAAATCAAACTCCAACATGATTTAGAATAGAAAGAAAAACAGACAGTGAAGAGCGTGCTGGAGTTCCCATGTACAGCAGGTTCAAGCTCAGTCAGTTTTGTGTCCTCTCTTGCAAAGTCTGTGTCCAGATGCAGTGAGAGATGCTGAGTATCCACCTGACCTCCCTGCTGCACCAGTGAGCAGGAGAATCCAGCACCAGTGAGGTTCTCCAAACGAGCTGCTTGTGAGAGCTGAGCCAGACTCCCAAAGTTCATGTTAAAAAGGACTCTGAATGGTTTTTAGACATTAATTGCCTGGGTAGAATTCAAATAAGTAAAGAAATATGTCTATTGTTTTAAATCCATCTAGAGATTTATATTCACAATGTTCAATCTTTTATCAAGAATGTTCAATACATTTTGAAGTCATACAATTAAGTGCTTTGTTAAGGCAGCACACACAGGCAATAAACCAACAACAATATTTCCTTGTGATAAACTGATCCATATGGGTCCCTTCCAGCTCAAGCTATTCTATGGTTCTTTGATATTTGTAGGTGACTCCTGCAAAATATCAGAGCACAAGCTCTCTGAATATTTCTCCATGAACAAATCCAGTGATCAGAACTTTTGCACAAGTACCAGTAAATCACAGCACAGAGAAACCCAAAGAAGGAAACAAGGGAGTGCCTAGTTAAGTGCTGTCTCTAAGATTTGCATTCCATAAGCAAGGACAGCATCCCCCATGTCAACAGGGGTGTGGAAAGAATCCACAGAATGGGATGCTCTCGTGTCCCAAAGAAAAAAGATCAGAGGAACCTCTGGGAAAGGAAAAGCAGCTGATCAAAATGATCCACTCCTCTGCAATGTAGTAATTTCATTCCCTCCTGCATAACACCTGAGACTGCAAGAGTCAGGATCTGAGGAGGCTGGGTTAGTGCTCCGTGGTGCTAAACAGGCAGGGATTTTAATAAACAAACAAGAGGAGAATAAAATCATACCAGAGACAAAAAAAAGAAAAAAAAGCCAAAACCAAACCCCCAAAACAACACCATAAGAGAGGGAGAAAATATTTAGAGATAGAAGAAGGGAAGTTATGACTGGACTACAAATTAAAATTAAAAATCTGGGGGTTTGGTTGCCTGTCTCTTACCAATTATAAGAAAAAATTTCAGAGGATCAAGAAAAATACCGTTTCACAGTCAGATATAGGATTTTTCCCCCCTAAATTTTAAACTCTACAGGAAAATAATCTATCACAGCTAATACAAGATAATCAAATAATTCTTCACATTTCATTCCTTTCTTCAGCTTTTCATCAGCTGCATGTCCAAGCCTTTGAGATAGCTAACGACATTTTGGCTGATTGCAGATTCAAAGTCAGCCATGAAAAGGCTACTGTGTTTTATATGCTGTATAATCTTTCACCGGGTTTAATATTTTTAGGATGTACATTGTGCAGATATTTCTGCAAGATAGACCTCGTTTAGAAAATGGATTAAATAACTCCGTAGTGCTTGTACTCAAGATGTGCTATGAGTAAAATATTTAAAGGGAAGATAATATTTACTGTGAACTATTTCTTCTCTTTGAAGTGGGAAGTGAAGTATTCTCTAGCTAAATGGAAAATTACTCATTTTCAGAACATAAATCAGTGTTTTAACTAAATTGATTTAATTGACATTTGATATCTTAAAGAGTAGATTATAATTTTTCAGCAATATCTAAGTCTAAACGCCTTGTTTATAGAAGGTGTGAAATGAAGGTTCATAGAAGGGGGGAAATAACAAAACTCCTTTTTACTGATTAATCTTTCTTGCAAATGTTTCTCCCAGGAATATATGGCTTCTCTGCTAATGGATGCAATCATTCACAGGGATGTTCAGGGGCCTAGAGCAACCCCCTGTGAACCCAAATTGCAAATAAACCCAATCTCCATCATGGTATGAGACAAAGCTCTCTGTATTAAAATATCCATCCATAGAATGGGAAACCATGCTTTAGTAGGGAGCACATATTTCCTTAGTCCTGAAATGGATGAAGTTTTTGGGTTTCAGTTCCACAATTAAAAGGAACTTGGATCATCTGGATATTCTGTGCAGTTCTACAGAAATAACAGGGGACAGGACCCTGAATTAATTAAAAGTACTGGCAAAAGTCTCTGCGGTTTTAATTGAGCAAGGATTTTACTCAGCATTTCAACTGTATGAATACAGATTTAAAATTTACTGTTGTAAATACAGCTCTAATTTACTCCTGTGAATCCAGCAGAAGTCTGAAATCACAGAGGCAGAACTAAAGAACATGTTCTATTATATTTAATAAGAACAATTTCCAAAGCAGGCGAATAATATCTGTTGACTGGAGACAGAAATAAAAAGTCATGCAGGAAAAATTTTCTCTCACAGTCTCTCACAATCAGCTCAAATCAAAAGCTTGATTTTACTCTTCTATAAAAACAGCCCCATCCCTTCCCTCCAATGAAGGATTTCTGGAATACAAATACAAGGATCAGGATTAAATTTTGTAATGACAGCAATTATTGCCTTTTGGACCACTCGTCTTCTGAAAACCTTTCACCTTCTATCAGCACAGTTCACATGACCAGACAGCTCTTGCTCTACCAGCTGAAATCTAAATATTCTGATTCTATTACTGCACTGCATTTCTACATGGCCTGATTCAGGAAGACACTTAGTCACATACCTGGTTTTACTTGTTGGGGTGGTTCCCTTACAATCAAGTTCCTAAAGTTCTTAAAATGCAGCGTTGTCTCAAGAATAATTTCATTTGCTTGCCTGATTTTTCAACCTAAATGGATTTACATTTTCATGAGGGCATTTTCCTGCTCTGACCCTTTTGAATTTGACTAATTGTTCATAATTAACTTCCTGTTTATTTTCTCAACATCATTACTAGAGTAATTAGCCCATGGCTGCTGAACTGGATGTGATACATTAAAAAGCACCAATGGCCCAAACCATGACTTCCTTTCATCTCGTATAATACATCTCCTACTTTCTTAACTAGGTTGTTTTTTTAATTAAATGTCTCTGAGAAGTGAAATGTTAGAGCTCTACAGCTAGTGATTAAATATCCCCTACTGAAAAATTTCCTTGGCCTGGTCTTTCCTGAATCCTTTCCCAGGTTTCAGGAATTAAAACCGTGCTGCCCCTCAGGAAGGAAATAAGAGCAGTTTTAAAGCTCTCCCTGGGCTTGGATAACCTCTGGCTGTTATTATTTGGATGTCTGAGAGTCTGCCTAAAGCTACAGTAAAAATTGTACAGCACAGCTTGAATCAGCAGCACAATAATCTGCATTACCCTGTAGAGATTCCTTATCTTAATTCATCCCAAAATCTGGCTATTATTGACAAGAGGGTGGTTTCTCCTCTCTGTAACTCAAGCCATATCAGACCTCTTTCATGTAGACTTCAAGACTTCTTTCAAATCCTACTGAAATTTTTGTGTAGAGTTATGGCTTCATCAAATTCAACATATTTATTTTCCCTCACTTTCTTACATTTTCTAGCTGTCTTTCTCTGTGCCTCTAACTAGTCAATCATTAATTTGCAAACTCACCTAGCAACAGAGAAGGAAATAAAGAAAGAGAGAGGAAGGAAGGAAGGAAGGAAGGAAGGAAGGAAGGAAGGAAGGAAGGAAGGAAGGAAGGAAGGAAGGAAGAAAGAAAGAAAGAAAGAAAGAAAGAAAGAAAGAAAGAAAGAAAGAAAGAAAGAAAGAAAGAAAGAAAGAAAGAAAGAAAGAAAGAAAGAAAGAAAGAAAGAAAGAAAGAAAGAAAGAAAGAAAGAAAGAAAGAAAGAAAGAAAGAAAGAAAGAAAGAAAGAAAGAAAGAAAGAAAGAAAGAAAGAAAGAAAGAAAGAAAGAAAGAAAGAAAGAAAGAAAGAAAGAAAGAAAGAAAGAAAGAAAGAAAGAAAGAAAGAAAGAGAGAGACAAGGAATCTTGCAACCAAGTCTGATGATAATTCATTGGAAATGGAACCATTAATGTGACCATTGGCAATTCTCAAGAGAAATTTTAGGGTAGCCAGACCTATTTATCTGGAAGTACCTTCTCTATTTTTAATGATTTGCTTTTGCTTTTAGCACACTGCTATCAGGAACTGAAGAAGTTATTTGGACATGTTTGAAAACACGACTTTCCACAGAAAGCTTCATCTGCTCATTTATTATTTGCCTTGAAGCTCTCAACAAAGGTAGATGACAGAATGTTTTTCCAGCGATTTGCCCTAAATCCTTTGAAGAGGCTTATTTATGTCATTATTACAGTATAAATATATTGAAATTAAAAGGGTTTTACCATTTGCAAACTTTCCACCCCTTACGACAGGAATTTAAGTGCATGCAGATGTCACTTTTTCTCAGTTAAAGGACTAAAAGAAGGTTCACGAACCTCCCTAATAGAAATTTCACTGCACTGGAAAGGCCTTTAGAAGTCTGCTGGGTGAGATTGCACGTAGGGGTTGCACTGAAGCACCTGAGAGCTGCTAACAATAAAAAAGGTTTCTCAGCTCCCTCTGCGGTAATATTTCTACCTGAGGCTCTGAAAACAACTGCTAAAAGAACAGACTGTGGCTCTCACACAATTCCCACCCCGAGCAGCCTTCATGTGATCCCTCAGTGATCCTGTTCATGTGGCTGGCACTGGGCAGCCTTGGATCCTCTCCAGTCGCTGCTGCCTCCCTCTCCCCTTGCAAGGAATAGAAAGAGTTGCTGTCCAAGGCTCCTCTGCTGTGTCCACGAGCTATTTTATTGGGCAGCCCCGTCAAGGATGCTTTTAACTCCTTTCATTTAATCTTCCAGCACTAAAATCTACTGCAAAAGGTTAGTGACAAACTTTGCATTCCATTCATGTGAAATCCAGGAAAGACAGACAGCTTTGCTCATTTCTAGCAGCAGGGAGAGAGTGAATGGGCAGCCCACAAAGACATCTCACTGCTGGCAGCATGGACTGTCACACTTGTAGTCACTGAGGCCAAGTTTCAGGAGGAATCAATTACAGCCAAAATCAGTTTTTCAGGTGTTCATCAATTTTCCAGTGCAATATTTTTTGCAAAACTTCACTAAGTACATGAGGTGTTTCAGTCAGCTTTTCTTAACCAAAAATGTCTTTTCTGATATTTATTATGTTTTGCTTGTGCTTGGGTCTATTGAACCTACAAAGAGCTGAAGATAAAACTCAGGGGCATTTTCACCTGAGTTATTATTATTAACCTGAGTTATTAGTCCCAGATCTGTGCACTGGTGATCCATTTCCCATGGCACAGAGTGCTTGAGGTAAATTAGTGTGAAAAAGGAACCCTTCATTTCTTTGCATGACAGGGGAAAATGGATGATTTAAAATTTGGACAGGTTTGTTGTCTTCCCAATTTGAGTGGTTTTGCTCTGTACCATGGTAAAGCCTGCAAGTATTATACAGCTTGGGGGGAAATATCCACTGTCTAGTAATTGCAGTTCTGTGATTACTTTGTTTGCACATTATTGTCTGACTGCCCATTTAGGAGAAATAATTAGAACTCTGATAATTATAAATAAGACAGATTTGTTCTTTCTGGCAAATTCCTTAATGCAACTTATTACCCTTGGCAGAAAAGCTACCATGGCATGAACATCTAAAATAAAACCCGCACAATGACCTTTCCATCTGTCAAACTATCATAAATTAACAGATCAGTAGCAAAGAGGATGAGAGCTTAAAGACTGCTTCTCAAGCATAGTGTCATGTATTTGACAGACAGGCTTGTTTGCCTTCATCTCACCATTTTGATTTTCCTTCCTGCCCTACAAGGACCCCCCTGGGGGACCAAGCACCCCAATGGACAACTCCTGCTTTCAGCTACACCTGCAGAGCATTGGGAAACTCCATTCTGTTGTGCCAGTGTTCAACAAAAGGTAAATGTTACTCAGGGGGTGCTGTCTGATCTAGAGGTTTTTAATGAGATACATGATTGTGGCATACATAAGGAAAATAAACATTCTTTCCATATGACAGAAATAAAATACTTGAGTTCTGTCCAGTTTTGGATCATATTGGACCAATACAAAGAAACCTGTTGGTATAAGAACTTGAAGAGGCTGATGTTTCTGGGGCTATCACCCAACTACAGTAATTTGTCACATACTGAAATGAAAATTGACCTGTGACGGCTTGTTCCAGTTGCAGGTCTATGCACCCATGTATTTAATTCATCAGATTTTGGCCTGGTCACACCCTTGTTGAAGTTTCAAGTCTAATTTCATCCACTTTTAAGGTTTTCTCTTTGCCCTGCCCTGTCTCTCTTACATGTGTCTTGCAGCAGTTAAAGCAAAAAGATAGAGAAATCATTGTGCCACAGTGATCCATCACATCAGAAATATCTTTGATGCCTTGAGAAGCAAAAGATCCTTCTTCATAACAGAATCAACTGAGTCCTGAGGTTCAGAGCACACAGAGCACCTACTCTCTATTGAAAGCATAAATGCAATTGTTTGATAAAAAGTCAGTATCTCTACCATACTGGAATTTGAAACTAAAATCCTACAGTTGCATAACTTATTTAGAAACTCTGTCACTTTTATTCAGACACTGTCAATATTACAAAGACTTAAGTAAACAGCTTTGTCTTAAAATGTGATTGCTTTGTTAACTACAGAGACTACAGAGAAGATGAGATTGGGTATTAGATAACAAGATATCAAAGAAGCACATACCTTTCTGGCAAGAGAGGCAGTCTGAGGGCAGAAGTTCTGTATTTGAGCATCATCTAAGTGGGTTGGTAGGGAAGGGTCCTGCAGGGAGGCACTGCCTCCTGTGGTTTGGATCTGACTCAGAGCATCTTTCCCTGTTGGGATGAGCTGACTCGGAGCAGGCTGTTGCTCACCAGCCTTGCCCACCCTCCTACCCTCCTGCAGATGCTCCCAGCCCTGCTGGCTGTTCCTGCTGCCAACAGGGAACCTCCCACAGCCCAAACCACACAGGCACAGGCACTGCAAATGTCATGGGCTGCACAAGATGGCACTTCTGATCCTGCTCAAAAACACCCAGCTGAGAACTGGCAAACTGATCTGCAGCCTACAGAAAATCTCACACAGGGAAACCTGTTATGATTGGATGAGGCTTCTTGTTTACATAGAATTTTGGACAGAAATTACCCTATTTGAAGCATGAAATAGAAGGAAAGTGAACACTTAGGCATGTGGTATTTCTTTTTTCTCTCCTCACTCTGGTAAATAGGTAACACCTACCTCACAATCACCTTACCGGTAGCACAGAAAGGTATTTTTGTGTGCCAATATAAAGAAAACTAATCTGTGCAGGTTTTCTCGAGTCTCAAAGTTTTTTATCTCAATTTTCTTTCTTTGTCAGATGTATGTTATTTTAGCAACTGAACTACAGTCAGTCTCAGCTGGAGAGTCAATAATCAGTTTGGAAGCAATAACGACTAAATTCATTAAGTACAGAATTCTCATTTATATTATATTTCCTTGATATTTTCCTATGGCTTCAGATTGGTTAATACACAAGTCAGACTGGAATAAATTCCTTACATCAGAGATTAAACACAGATTTCTCCCTCTTCATCAAACTGATTGTTACATATCCTTGTGCAGACCACTGAGCCCCTCATACAGCAGCAGTTTCATAAATACAAATTTTACTGCAGCAGTTTTGTCCTTATTTAGCACTTCAAAACAGAAAAACTCCAAACCTGAGGAGAAACAGTGAGATGAGGGAGTATACAGTATAAAAAAACGTTCCTAAGCAGAGAGCAGAAAGATAAAAATGGAACATGCACGTAGCAGAAAACACTAAGCCAATCTTCAGATTCCATGGGTAAATCCAAAGGAAGCTGCTGTGATCCTCCAGACACCTCAAAGTGGATATGTGTCAGAGCTTTCCAACACAAGCCTTGTTCTCCTTTCTCAGTTCTGGTAAAATTGTTCCAAAACCTCCAAGATTATGTATCTCCCTTCTCCAGCAGCTTCCTGTGTTCTTCAGCACAAGCCAAGACGTGTGGCTGAGGCACATCTGCCCTGCCCCTCCTGGCTGCTCCATCCGAGCTGCTGCCCAGTGGCGTGGAGGAGAAGGACAGGGAAACAAGAGAACCTGCTCAGGCTGAAGCTTTGTTTGCACAGCAGCCAGTGTGTGGCAGCTGGAGCTGCTCCTCCTGGGCTGGTTGATTCAGGACTTCTCCTGCTGCCCTGTTCTCAGAGGGAAAAGTCCAGCAAGAGGCACGGAAATCCTCCCTGAGGCTGCAGCTGCACCTGCTCCCTCCAGTTTGGGTAATGCCCAGG
The DNA here is from genome assembly GCA_037013685.1 of Acridotheres tristis. NCBI lineage: Eukaryota > Metazoa > Chordata > Aves > Passeriformes > Sturnidae > Acridotheres > Acridotheres tristis. The sequence goes on from CM072896.1 coordinate 18,516,522, forward strand.
GGAACAAACTGGCAGAACAAGCCTCGTGTGTCCTCACTGTGGGCACTTTTCTCCTCATGTCCCCTGACCTGGGATTGAATTCACTCCCCAGGTGAAGCGTTGACAAGCTGGATTTGCCCACCTGAAATCCAGGTGGGTTTTCTTGGCCATGGCTGCACTGCCTCCCCCTCCAGGCAGTGACCTGGGCAGAGTCGGTGCCTGTGTCAGCCCCTGTCTGTGCACACTGCACAGCATCCAACAGAGCCAAGAGAAAAAATCCCAGTTATATTTGCAATCAGCTTGTGGGTTCTGAGCCTTCAGGTTCGACTGTGTTCACACTCTCAGCAATTTGAACAATAACATAAAGGCTTAATCCTCATTCAACCCACTTAATTTAAAATGAAAATAGACTGTCTTTAAATCACCTGAAATCAGCATTTGTGTCTTCACCTAAATATATATTTACAAGTCTGTTGAGATGATTCTGTTCTTACCTAATATCAGAATAAAACTGCGATCCCAGTAATGCCTACAAGGTTTCTGCATGAATTGAAAATAAACTTGTTAAATAGAACATTGCAACTGGAAAGGCAGGTGAGACACCAGAAAAGAAAATAGTCCACAGATGCTCAGGTAATTTATGCACACTGGAAACTATTGTAACAATGATTATGTTACATTTATTTAAGGAAGAAAACCCCTGGGTCATCATTCTAGTTCTCTCCTAAAAACTATTTTTCCTTGTAAGTCCATGTCAAATTCTTTTGAAAGGAAACTCCATTAATTCCAACATTAAATGCAGAATAAAGTACGGTACAACCCATATAATTCTCTAGGAGCAACAGGAAAGGCCAGGACTATTCTCAGGAGGACCTTAGTAGATCTTACTCTCACAGTTGTCTATTACAATTAAAGCTCAATTGTAAAGCATGGTTTACATCTACTTCCACACAGACAAACACCTCCCACTTAAAGACTGTCTTGAGACAGGAATTTCTATGTATGAAACAGAAACACGTTTCTAGAACTAAAGAAAAGAATGCAATAAAACATTCCAGTTCATTGCTGATGAGAGAGCATCAAATGTTGAGACTTCATCTAGAAAGCAACAATATTTGCCATGTTGCTTAATGTGCTTTAGAGCCCAGTTTCTGTGTGTTGGATAAATAACATCTTTGCTACTTTCTGCTGAAGAGACCAAGCATAAGAAGGATTCTGGTTTTGCAGATAACCATTTACATGAGGCATTAAATTTCCTTTTGACAACCACCATTAGAACATCACCAAGTACATGTATATGTTGGTGTCCTGGGCCTCCTCAGCAAGGCTGGCAATTTAGAACAAAGAATATTTAGGATACAGTTTCAATAGCAGGAAATGGAGACGTCTGTGTTGATGCATACATTTCCAAAGCTGAAAGGACAAGACTTCAAGCTACAGCTATAAATTATTCATAGCATATTCTGACACATTGGGGAAAAGCCCTGAATATTCATATGCCACACAACTGATAAAGTCCCTATAAATTTGGGAAATGATGAGGTTGTGGAAAGTTTTCTTATTTTTATTACACAAACCTTATGGGACAAGCTGTGCCACAGTGGATTTCACCAATACAAGACATGCAATCAGAAAAATCTCTGGAAGACCTGAGCCTTGACTTATAGTTCTTAATTTTTTTAGGCAATTTTCCCCAGAACAATTTAGGATGCCAGGAATTTGAGAACTGTATTCTGAAACCACAGACACTCATAAAATATTACTCATTGTGTTGCATTCATTTGTTAATCAGTTTGGAAATTGTTTTCATAATCCATCCATATTCAATAATGTAAACATCTGATCTATGATTCTCTGTTCCCATAAATTTTATTTAGCTGGACAAAATGAGTGCAAAATGTAGCTATTCCAATTTGGTGGCAGGTTACATCTATTGTGCATTAATAAAATTGACTACTTTGTGCCCTTGATGATAAAGAATGTAAGTGTCCAATGATTGCCTCTGAGTAAAAAAAAAATCACTATTTCTGCAATGTTAGTCATTTTTATTACAGAAGTATGCTACAGTGCCAGCCAAGCACTGGAAAATCAAGAATGTAGTATTCTTTTTCCTTTTGAAAAACTCTTTGATTTAACCAAGCAGATCATCACTGATCATACATGTTGTGTGAATATGAATATACTTTGTATGAGCTGAGATGTGATTTTCTCAAATAGCTTTAAACACCTTTAGCCTAATGCTAAAGCACTCTTTTATTTCTGTGAGGAATCAGTAGGATTCAGATACCTGCTTTGGGGAGAAATGAATTATGCCCTAAACCCAGTGCCTGTACTAGTTCAGTTTGTACTGGGAGTGAGGATCACTGACTCAGGTGAATGCACTCACTTGGATCTCACACTGGATATCTTCTCTGAAGTCACACGGCAGCAAATCACTGCCAGAGCCAGGATGGAACTGCAATTTCCTGGCTTTTTGTAGGATGCCTTGGCTTCCAGATATTCCTTGCTTTTGAAACTCATGCAGAACAAATTTTAGCTTTGTCCATGGATACAAAATTAGGTTTAAAAATGCCAAAAACGAGAAGCCCACACTGAAAAGCCGTGTTTGTAACCCTGAATTCTCATTTCTGCACACATAATTCCCACTGACACGAGCAGTAATGTGGCATTTCAGCCTGCTGCACTGGGAATTAAGCTGCTGAAGGAGTGGAAGCACATAGTCCTCAGGTGAACCAGCCTCAGGTAGATTTCAATTACTCTCTGCTCTTTCAAAATGACAGTTTCTGATCCGTGGTTTCCACTGGCTGCTAAGCTTCCAGAAACAAGCATATTGTACACGGCAAAGAGGTTTTGTATGCACTGGATCAGCAGTCAGATTGTAATGCAGCCTGCCTCTAGTGACAGCACACTGCTCCTCACACACATCCCCTGTCTGCAGCAGCTCAGCCCCACCTAGACATCCTGATACTCAGCTTCAGAAATGCACAGTAGGCTGTGGAAGCTGTTCTGGTGAAAGAAAACCATCCTAAAATTCTGCAGGCTTTCCCCAAGTAGAAAAAGAGTTCCTGGAAAGCTGGGAGCTGTTCAGCATTTCTCAAGATTCCCGTCCTTTGCTTCAGGGTATGTGGTTAAGAAATGCATGTGGGGCACTCCTCAGGAGGAAGTTACAAATGATAAAAAGCCTCTCTGAAGACAGAGAAGGATGCATAAATCAGAGCAGTTTCTGACTTTCATTTTATGCATGCAATTACGTACATCCATGCCCATTTCATAGTCCTTAAGTCAGGAGCAATATTTTACCCAGACCCTGACCTGCACTGTGCACCCATCCACAGAGACCCTGTTATAGCTATAAAAGACTGAAAGCATAAAAAATCACTTCATATTCCAATCAGTTCTGTGCAGATGCAGCAAGAGAGATACACAGACTGACAAACAGAGTGAAAGCACTAAGCAGTTATGTAACATCCTCCCTAAAACTCTGTAGAGCAATGTAACCTTTTAATTTCTACATAGGGTGTAATGATCCTCACAACTTGTTTACAAAATATTGATCCCTCTTTAATCATTCTGTATTTCTCATATGTTGTACTGCATATTAAAAAATTGTAGCCTTTCTAAAGCAGATCTTGCTTATATAACATCAGGCACACGAAATACAGTTTTCACTCTACAGTAGTTCACACCAAGAAGTATCTCTGTGATTCTTCCGTGGCTTCAAGCAATGCTGTCTTCACTGGAAAAGGCTTTTTTCAATTAATTCCCGAAGTTCTCAAAGAGCCTTCTGAAAACAAAGCAAGTAGTTTATTGTCCCATATGTATACAACTATATAAAGCTAATTCGTTGAATTTGGTCTCATTTCAGATTATATTATCCATGCATAAACAGAGAATTCACCAGCACATCCTCCAGACAATCTCTGGGCATCCTCCTCCCATAAAATCAGATATACCATACCAAAAGCACAGATTCTACAAATTATATTTTTGTGTAGAATAAGCAATAAACTGTGGCACTTTTATCTGCTAAAACTGACAAAAAGCAATTGGATGTCAAATGAGAGCTTAACTGATTGCTGAGCCAGTTCCCCTCACTGTTCAAAATGTCAGCTTTTTGCACAGGAAACATATTATATATTACAAAACTGAATGTTCCTTCATACATGCATGCACAGACACAAAGAGACAAAAGCAAGCACAGATTTTTATTCCATAGTGTGATGCAACCAATCTGAACTTGTTCAGGGTACTGCTCAGGAAAGTTAATACACTTCCAAATTAGGCTCTTGAGGTTTGGTCGTGCTCTCATTAGAGGCTTTAGCAGAACTCTCAGTGATTTTACCAAGAGCAGGATTTGGTCCTTTAGAAGATAAGAAAACTTAATATTAAGTGTTGCAATCTTAAAAGATATTGTCACTATTCATTGATTTCCAGAACTAGCATCTCATAAGTAGTTGGATCATATGTTGTGATAAGAAGTTCCGCTCTTGCCTCTGGCTTTTCTGAGTTTCTTTTTACTTTATATTTTTCTCTAGTAGAAAGATAAATGCTCAGTGAACAAGGCTGTTTTAAAGTAATTTTCTTTCATTTTAATTTGCAGGGGTTTGTAAGATTGCAGTGGCTGTGTGTAATTTCTAAAACACAATAATTTGCATACATTAAGAAGGTATTTGTGTGCAGTATGTCATTACCTCTGTCTCCTGCAAAGCTTTTCTATATGAAAAGAGATTCTGATTCAGAATTATGAAAAATGTCTATAAATACTGTAGAGAAATTAAATTAATAATACTTGGCAATTATTTATTTTCTTGTAACATTAATCATTGGGTCTTGTTCAGAACTTGTTTAATTCTAAGTATAAGTGAAGACCCACTGGATCCAGAAAATTTGTCATAAATTGTAACTCCATTTAAGTGACAAGGAAACTAAGAACTGAAAAGTTTAAGAGACTTGCAGCAGTTTTTCAAATTTTGTCTGTGTTCAGAAAAATATTAAGGTTTTAGAAGTCTTCAAACCTCATACCATCTTCTTTTTGTCACAAAAAGGAGCTAGTGAGTATTGAACAGTTTTAAAGTCTTGCCAGTGTCAAGTCTCCTAATGCAGAGCTATTGCATGTTCTGTGTGTGAGCCTATTTTGTGTATATGCAGTTGCATGAAAAAAAAATGAAGCAAATTGCATTTATTAAAGGACTGATTACATCAAATAAGTGGTTGAAAGTAAATCAGAGATTTAGAAGGGAACAGGAATTATAGCAAATGACATAGATATCCACTGTAACTCAAAAAAAATCTAGCAAAGTGTATTTGTATGTAGCACACATCTCTTTAGATGGTGTTTTCTGGCTTGGCTGGGTTTAGTAGAGGACAGTTCTTTCATGGTGTTTAATGCTGCAACCCCAAGATGAAGAGCAGTCCAGAGCAGCTTCAGTTATAACCATGGCAACACTTATCTTCATTGTGGCAGCTCAATTCTTTTGCCCTCCTTTTGAAAACAAAGATGTCTATATTGCCTGCAAGTAATTTCTTTTAACTTGAGTGATAAGAATTGTTCTCGATTTTCCAAATCAAATCTCTCTAATTCCTTATAAAATGACATTTCTGTCACAGTTCTACTGGAGATTTCTTGCCTGATATACATCTCAAATTGTTTCTTATTTCGTTTCATGGATGCACCAGACTGATGGCTCAGAGCAATCCTGTGAGTCAAGAATTGCAGTTGGCTTCTTCCTCCTCCTGTTATTTTCAAAGAACTACTTTCAGGCTTTAATCGTGTATGTTTATACTTAAATCATTGCAGGCAGCATACAGGAATTATTAAATGAGGTTTTCTAGCATGTGTTAAACAGGTTGTCTGATTTCTCATGCCTCTTGACTTGAAAAGAGAATTCTATAAAACCATATAATGCAGGGCTTTAGTCTATCTCTAACAGAGCTGATTGCCTTGATTGAATTACTCCATAATTAGCCCCAGAAATGTTCCTTGGCCCCTTTGCTAAAGCATCTCAGCATTTTCAGAGCCACAGTGCTGGGGTAACAATGGTAACAACAACACTTGCACTTGCTTGAGTCCCCTGCTCATGGCACAGGCTGGTTGGAATTTGCACTGATTGGAATTTCTGCTTCTGCAGAAACAAGTAAACACTGAAGCAGATTAGAAAACAGACTTGCCCTTAGAATCTTAATCATTTCAAGTAACATTTTTGTTACTGCATTAGTCACATCCTTCACAGAGAAAAGGACTATGAAACCTACTGCAATTTCCAGACTGTCTCCTTCCAGATTTTGTTTAGTTCAAACCATTATAGTATTGACTATGTTTGCTTATTATCACTTTTCTTTTGTGTTCTATTGTGTTTCCTCCCAGTTTTTCACTCTGGTTCACCTCTAATTCTATTTCCTGATCTTCATGGTTGAACTCTTTCATCTCTCATTGTTCTATTTCCATGAAATAACAGGTCTAGCACTTAGATTTGGTTTTGTACTTGTCATACCACAGAGTGGGATCTTCCCATTAAATGCATTCACTCTTCTGCAATTTTAGTCTTTGTTTTGGTTTGAAGAATTGTTTAACTTTTAGTTACTTAACAAAACTTTGTACGTTTTTCATTCACATCTTCTGGTATTTGCTACTGGAAAGAGCCTCTATACCATTGTACATCTTAGAGGAATGTGCATGAAGCCTTCAAGGTTTGATATTTCAGAAACCTCAGGGACACATTTTATTCCACTTTCCTTGCTCACCTTCAAAAGAAACCCCCAAAAGAGAGATTTTTCTGTATTATGCAATGGAAAATTAGATCAGCTAAAACTGTTGGCTTTAACCTTCATTAATTTAACGTCTAGTTCATATCTAGTTTCTGTGTCTTTGACTGTAACAAGAAGTAATACAAGTTAGCTCCCTAATAAGCTCCCACATATTTAATTTTTTGGTATTTTGGCTAGAACTGTGCCAAAGATATAATTTTTATTTCATTTGCCTTTTTCAGCCTGTTTGTTATTATTCATTTCCTTAGTTTTGAAATTATCACCAAGCTGGGGACTGGGACATCACTAGAGCCATGTGCATACCAGGACTCATCCCTTTGCAGCAGAAAATCAGAGAAACAGACAAAAAACCACAGCCCTTCACCTCATCAGCAAACTCAAATGTGTTTCCTGCTTGGAACATGCAAATAACTATTTTGGATACAGCTCTGGGGCTGTAAGGTGTAAAGAGCAAGCCTATCCATGACTGAAATAGCTGTCATAGAGATTCTTGCTCATTGAGCTTTCTAAAACCCACCAGCACATCCAGACAGTTCAAGGCTACCTTCTATTTAAGCTTTTAGGGTCTCACCTTCCAGTTATCCCAACAGTGAGAAGAGCTGTACCCTGGCTCCTTGGTACATGGTTAAAATAAAATAGAAAAACCAGCTGTAGGCAAGGACTGGACTGAAAATCAGCCCCATCACTTTGCAGACCCATTTCACTGCCTACCACTGCTCATCTCTGACACTGCCCATCACACACTCAAGTCAAGCACCCTCCTGTCACATGGCAGCAGCTCCCAAGGGCTTTGCATGTTCCCAGTGTTCCCAGCTTTAGGTGGGAGATAGTGAAATATCTAAATATCTCCCACAGTCAGACATTTTAAACTCAGAGGAAAAAGTCATGCTCTGGAATATTAAATATAGTCTGATGGAAAAATACCTGACTCCTCTCTAAAATGCTGTGCTGTTAAAGGAATGTGGAACAAACACCATTTTCTAGTTCTCTATGGGTAGATGACCTCTATATCACTTCTTACACACTGCTCCATTAGTCAGCTCTGCTTTTTCTGGTTCCACCCCTCAGTGAAGAATTCTGCAGACTCCAGCTAATTGTTAAAAAAAAAAATTCAATCCTAAGAATTATTTCTGGATCATCACAACTGTCACTGTGAGTAAAGCCATTACCTGGAAGTACTTTCCATGGAACAAAGCAGTTCTGTCCCATTAGTATGGTCTTGTATGAGCATACAAATACAGTGAATTTGCTGGCAATAAAGATGTTGCTCCAAAACTTGCATAGGGAACTTCTGCAGGAAAAAAGAGCATCACTGCACTGTTCCCTGCCTACAAAATAATCAGGTGCTATGGGGTACCTGAGTATGGATCACTTTGTGGGTATCAATTACAGGAAATTCTGCTGACACATTCCTCTGTCAAGATTTAATGGGATAGATTTGCCTATAAATACTGTGCTGAAGTTTGTCACAAAAAAAAAAAGTATAATTATTTCCAATGCCAAACACTCTCTTCTTTACTCATTCTCTCCTCTTTTCATGGATGGATGGATGGATGGATAGATAGATAGATAGATAGATAGATAGATAGATAGATAGATAGATAGATGAATAGATAGATTTACAGCCCAGATGACATCTTGCTACACATGGAACTCACGTGTCACCAGACTGTGAAGATAAATATATAAAGTACCAATAGAATGTAGCAGAATAATAAAAACTAAATTTTCTTTCAGGTGAAGAAAACAATAATTTAAAGATGCATGTGGAGCTCACTTGAGATAAAATAGATTAGGTGTTACAGACAGAACAGGAAGCCCTGTTCATACTGCTGAGTTCCTGGGCTATTTTTCTAAAATACAGGGAAATAAACAGTGGAGACACTGAGGTGACACATGAAAGTCCATCACAGGAGTGTCTCTGTGCCTCCTGGGATCACTCAGAGGCTGGAACTCAGAGCTGGACTTGGAAAAGCAAGGTAGATTTATTATAGTAAAGAGATTGTCTAAGAAATCAATATTTATTTTATTATGATATTATTATAATATGATCCTGAAAATATATATTGCATGCCAATATGAGAAGGAAAAAATGGTTAATGCGACTACTGAAAGAAGTAAGTGGTGTATTTGGTGTTCATGGGCAGGATCAGTTCTATCCTTAGGTTATATAAAATATTTACAGGACAGGAGTCTCTGAATTTCATTTTGAAGTTGCAATAAAAGATGCCAGTTCTACAGAGAACTCTGCTCTGTCTGAAGAAATAAAAATAAATAAATAAATAAATAAATAAATAATAGAATAAAATTAAAAAAATTAAAACCCTCAAACACAAAAATAGTTTTACTTTAGAGATAAAATTTTAAACACTACAATTCCTGAATTGTATGACTTCAACTGGAATATATCCTTAACATGTACAAATTTCTCATGACTCTGCTGTCACATAAGCCTGATCAGCCAGAAAATACTTTAAAATTTCTAAATTTAAAAAATAAAATAAAATTTAAAATAATATTTATAAAGTACATATTGACTAAACATATTCTATTCTCATCCCTATGCCACCCTTGGCAAACTCTTGGCAGCTCAAAACATCTTTTTACTCTGTGGAAAATCTTTAATTTAATGCGTGTCCTGTGGCAGAGATATTCAGTATTATTCAGAAGATTATCAGACCATTCCACATCCCACAAAAAATCATTAATTTTACTGATAAGCTGTAAGTAGACAAAACTCAAACCTAATTCTTTTGTTGAAACTGTATTTTATCACTTTTTGTATTTTTCTCATTACCCTCTTTCTAATTGTTTCTAGTGTTTGACAAATCTTACCTGAAGTTCCATATTTTAATTTTTTTAAGAACAAATTTTGTAGAAGCCCTTCATTTAGCAATTAAGTAGTTAAGTTTAGGTTTTAAAACTCTACAGTTAAAAGACAAATAATAAATTACAGCTCATTAGGTAATCCTGGTCCTGCAGTTGATATTTCTCAATGCATTTGCTGCTCTCTTTTCACAGCATGGTTACTCATGCTTTATTTTTATCATTTATTATTAACAAAAGACCATGTGTTCCTCAGTCTTAACAAAACAACAAATGTTCCAGGTGTCTGCCCAGAAAAGCTCAGGATTTATGATCAAAAGGATGTGGATTCTTCTGTTTTGAAATGTTTTGAATGTTACATCACAGAACAACCATCAGAAGGTTCCCAGACCATCCCAGCCCACTGCTGGTCAATAAGCCCAGGACACCACAGCCCTTATTTGTTACCACAAAGCCCTAATCCTTTTCCTTTCCATGATTTCCATTCTTTCAGCACAGCAAAGCTGATGTTCCCATCACACTTTGGTACCCAACTCCAACATGAGTCCAGATGCTGATTTGTCCTTACAGCTGTTCACTGAAATCTGAATTGATAAAGGACTTGAAGTGACCACAACCCAAAGCTGCATTGCAGAGCATCACATCAAATTTCTTTGTTCTTTTAAGTGTAACCCACCAGCACACACTGGATATGTGGCTTATGTGAACGATAGGTCTATAAATATAACTTATAAGTCTTTTGATTTGTTCATTCCATCCATGTCTGAGTGCCAGAGACATCTCATTAAAGTCCCTGATATGCCAATGAACACGATGAAGAATTGCATGAACATGCAGAATTGATTTTTTTACCCTTCTTTTCACATTGGTTCATGAACAGCTCATCTGTGACAACAGAAGTTAAATCCTTTACCAGCTTTCTAAACGATCTTGTTCTTTGTTTGAGCACTTCAGGTTTTCAATAAGCTCAAATTTTGTAACTTCTGAGATGTGGAAAACCGAAGCACTTGAAGTTCTCAACGTCAGAACAGACAAAGCAGTGGTAAATGCTGTTACAGTCACCATCATCTAGGATGAGATTCAGAGCTGGCATTTTTTCTTAGACTGAGGAAAGTAGCTGACAGAACTAGAGGGGTTTTCAGGTGTGCCAGCTTTTCTTGAATTAAATTTAAAGTCATACCAAGGCCCTCTGAGAAAGGCAGTTTCAAGTTTATAAAACATGCAAGGGAAAAGGAAAGAGGGAAGGAAATTTCTCAGCCTCTCACATTTATTCTCAGATGGGATGTAATTGTGCTCTTCTTCCTAGAGAAAGAATTGATCTTTCTGAAACATCTGGTTGTGAGTCTCAGGATATGTTTGTATCAGTTGTTCAGTTGCACAGCACTGCATGAACCTTATCACTGACTTAGACAACCACATTATTGTATTTTATTTTCCCTATTTTTCTCCAAAAAGACCATATGTATCTCAGTGTCAGCTTTGCTTGGTGACCCCAGCAGGACATTGTGGCACCTTAGAGCAGAACCACTTGAAAATGTGAACTTTTGTATCATTCTAATACAGTGAAAAAAAGGTAAATACACGGACAAGAAGAGAACGAGGAGGTCACCTATCAGAAGAAATTCCCTTTGTGACAGTGTTATAGCTACAGAGGAAGTCCATGGCCACAGAGCAACGTTGGAGAAAAAGTCTGTTCTGGAAATACATCTCATCTCAACTATATCCTCCCTTTGTGACTAAGATTTAAAAATTCAAAGCTGATGGAGGAATAAATGCAGTTTACTTGAAGTTGAAGCTAAAATTCAACATTTTTACTCCTCTGTCAAGTTCCTGACAAAATCAAGAAGTACCTTTGGTGTGAGGCTAGATGTATTTCTTCTGTCAGCCGTTAGGATTTGCATTTTTGGGCAAACAAAACCAGAAACATTTCCCTCCATCTTAAGAGAGTTATAGGTCAGAAACTTATCATGCTAATCTCTTAAAAAAGAAAACCAAAACCAAAGGAAAAAAGGTCTCAAGAGGTAACAATACTGATTAGACTTAGCTCTACTCATGTTTTTAAAGGAAACAGTTAATCATCTTTTATTTCTATTTACAGCTTGGTTTCTACAGAAGGGTCAAGTGAGAATTGGTTGTAACTGTTGATTGCAGGAAGTGATTAAGTGATCACTCCCCAGCCTAAAGAAATTACTTCAGCCATACCTAAGATATTTAGGTATTTTGAGGCTTATATGAACACTTTTCTGACTTCCTTTCAAAAATGCAAGCCATATTTTGGGAACAATTTTGCTTCAATGACAAATGATTTCACATTTCAGAAAGAAGATGATTTCAAAACTGAAATTGTCAGTACTTTGAAGTTTCTCCTCCAATTCATTTAACTTTCCTCTGAGATTCAGTACATTCTCCTCTCAAATGAAGATGATGACAATCTATATTTCTAAAACTTCTAAAATGTTTTGCAGTGCTTAAGAGAAAAATGTTACAAAAATTGAAAGCATTTTTGCTATATTAGTTAGAATAGAAGAGTGACGCCTCGGTTGAACTGCAGTTCACACTTTAAAGAGATTACAGGTGGTTTTGTCATGTTATTTTGTAAATGTTTTTAGCTCTGAAATTATTTTATCTACTGCAAATGACACATATATAAAAGCACAAATGCACAGTGCCAACAGAGCTCCCAGAAACATTCACTTAGCTAGCCTTAGTTCTTCATATTTTTATCTGAAATTATACAGTTGTATTGGAAAGGAATAACTCATATGTTGCCTTTTGTACTAAGAAAGTGCTGTGAAAATGAACTTGTAAATTGTATGTAGGATTCACGACTAGAGCTCCATGGCCTGACAGCTCCCAGTAACTGCTCAACAGGCTGGAGCAGAAATAAAGGATAAGTTAGGGAGATGTTATAAAATTGAGGTGGGAAGAACATAATTTTTTTAGCTGGAATTTAAGCAAGACAGCAGAGTCAACATGCCAGCAATGTAAGAAAACTGAGATGCAGTACAGTAGATATTTTGATCACTATTAACTCACTTCACAGTTCTCGTAGGGTGATAGCACAATCTGTTACCATGAGAAGAATTGTGAAGGTTTAATTGAACACATTAAAGTCTCTTTATCCATCATTGGAGTGAAGTCTTCAATATTATACAGACTAAATGCATTTTCTGAATCCTCAACAGAAACACCACTTAGTTTCTGAACCAAAGTTTGCATAAGCAGTGCTTAAGCAGCAATTTCCTTGATCTGATTTATGAAGAGGCACTGAGATCGGAACATCAGTATTCCAGAATCAGCTGCTGGAAGGATTTTTAGCATATCAGAAAGAAACACCCTGTCACAAGGAGTAGATACACTCTAGAAAAGGCATCTTTAGCAAAAGGAAACAGCAGACATGCACTAATACAGAAAATAAAGCAAAAATTCAGATGAAATCACTCCACATTTCAGAGAAGGCAAAGGGATTTGAGAGCTTCCAAAACAGAGAAAGACAAGACCCAAACTTTTCTCCAAGTTGCCTCCAATTATTCATTTGGTTACAGAGCAAAGCAGGATGATATGCAGTAATCCAAATAAAGTGAGTAAAGGGGAATGCATTAAAAAAATTAGGCTGTTGTCTCCTCCTTGGACCTACCAAGTAGTTCTTTTGCCAAAGTACAAATTCTCTCCATGCCCTCCAGCTTCCATTCCTCAGCAATGTTTTTGCTCTTAATCAGCCAGGCACTTCTCAAGTTAATTCTTCTGCCATGAGCTTGTCTAAACAAATCTCCCAGCACACACTGCATCTTCCTCCTTTTCTCATGAAACAGGATCTCACATAATCCCTATTTTCTCCCTTGTATCTAAGCAAATGTATATGTCTACTACACATGATATCTTAATCACTAGTAGCTTCTGAAGAAAAGTTTCAACATGTGCTGTATATTAATTATAGCATCTCAAGGGACACCAGCTGACTCTCACATTAGTTAGCAATCCTTTCCTATTAGGAATTCTTTGGAGGCCAAATCATTCCTGTGAACAATGCAACAACACAGCAGGTGAAATACTCTGATGCAGCAAAGCAGCACAAGCCCTATTTGCCTTCCAACGCCTCATGTAGGATTTACTTGCTAAGCCTACACCAGGGAAGGTAAATACCTCTCTGCAAAAAGATGAATTCCACTCCAAAAGAGGTGGAGTTGTTCTGTAAAGAGCAGGCCTTTGTCAGGTATAAATTATCACAATGCTGTTGTCATGGAGCTGTGAGAATTTATCCCTGCTGAAGATCTGCTCCAGGATTTTCCAGCTTTTATTGCTGTGGATGTATTGTTGTAGTGAAAGGTTGTCTGTCATAGTGAAAGCAAGCACAACACAATGATTTGTTTGTGTTTATAGTTATAGCTCTGTGGTTTCATATCTGTTAGTAATTGTTGGCTTATTTCTTCTGACCACAGCTGCTCATGCTACTTTCTGAATCTAAAATCCCCCATTAAGATGAGCTGTCAGTAACAGATTCTTTATCAGAGTTTATAACTCTCCGCTGGCTCTGGGACATGTGCAGCTAATGACATCCACACACCTCTGCCCCAGATTACAACTGAGAAAGCAGCAGCAGGGAGGCTGTGCCAGTGACAACTTTAAAGAGAAGCAGTGCTAGGAAAGTTTAAATTCCTGGTCTGTCTAAGCCCTCAATTTACATGACCAGGTAACATCCCTGACAAAGTGAGGAAGTGTTTCTTTTTGAAAATTCTGAAAATTCATCTTTACTGAGAATCAAATATTCACTTTAAAAGTAAACAAAAAGTGAACAATTAAAACTTGTAACAACTGTCATGTAAAGCTTTAATTTTATGCTTTATTCAGTTGCACAGCTGTGCAGAATCTCTCTTACATAGTTGGCTGTAATGAGAAGGGCTTATTTTTTGGGATTAGATTTACAAAAGCATCAAGAGATCTGTAAATGCAAATCTCATGTCTTTCTCTGAGTCTTGTGTTATTGTATCAGTCATATTTGCTTTGAAAATAACCTCGTCTTAGTCCAGTGAGGTTTTTATTCTGCTCTTCACAATCGGGGCAGGTAGTCAAACTGGCCCAAAGCCAAAGTAAAAAATATTTCCCCTGTATTAGAGCCTTATATTATCATATAGACATGAAAGAATTCATAAAATAAAACCGATTTCCCTGACACTGACAAACTAGAAGGCAGCTTTCAAAGAATCAGTTTTTCAAAAGACAGACTTCAGAGCCCAGTGGTGCACTTTAATCACTTGTTTTACAGAGATTTTTCTCACATAAGTGAAAGATGCAAATGCTTATTCTCACCCTATCTCAGCCTGTTAGACCTGATTGCTGCTGATGTATGTTCTTTAAACTACTTTAAAATCCTGAGTGAGCTTTTCATTCTCTCTTTGTCAAAGAACTCCAGTCAAATTTTGTCTTCTACCATCTACACATCCCAGTATGTTAAGATACTATTTTGTTAGCAACAGAAAAAAAGATTAATTTTTCCCTCTCTGTAGTCAAAATTAATATTTCTCTTATGAATACACCTAGAACCATTAAAAAATGAGTCTGAAACACAGGTTATTTGTGAATGACAAAAAACCCCCAAAAATGGAGCAGAATTTGTTTGTGGCAGACTAGTCTGACACCGAGTCTGACATTTACAAACTCCTACTATTTAAAAGTGACTTCCTTGCTATTAATCCTGCCATTTTTGTACCAGCAGAAGAAAAGATGAACTGAAGCTGGTGTATTAGCATAACTGGTGACCCAGCAGCTTTTCCCTTAGCAGGTGTCCCTCACAGCTCCCCCCACCAGCCTGTGCTGGAATCAAATAATGGGGATCTGTTCTCTTATCAGTGAGGTGATGTACACACTGCTCTGCTTGGCTGCCTCTCTTGCTGTGAGCTGCTGTACAATACAGAGATCCTTGTGCTGCCTCTCCACATGACACCACATCAAACATAAAGAATACCAAATGACTTAAGGGGTGACACTGAATCACTCCGGAACTGGCCCAGCTGGACTGAAAAATTTCAGAGCACCTCTCATATTCAAGCATCCGATCAAGGACATAAGGATTTCTGAGCTGATTTCACGATCAGGATCCCACAAAAATAGGTCCCAGAAGAGTCTTTCCTTATATCCTCCCTTTTAGGCAGTACTCCTTTTCTGTCTGTCAGCAAACAATTCCTGATCTGTGTGATAGGAACTATTTAACCAACACAAGTATTTCAGTAAAAATAGACAGCCAAACAAACAAACAAAAAACAAACAAAAAAAAACCTCAACAAAAAAAAATAGACCCATCATTAATAAAAAATATTGTTAGGGGTTGAAATTGAACATGCATAATGAAAAAGGAGCATCTGAAACATGAACTTCCTGCTCAGCAGAGGAAAGTAATGACTTGGGAGCCAGTGCAGCAGAGGAAAGCCAAAAATTGTAATGAAAAAAGCTTTGATGGCTCCGAGGGAACTGAGGAAAGCACATTCTTCATCTGGTATGGGGCGTATGTGGGACATCAGCCCTGGCTTCCAAGAAGAGCCTTCCCAGAGTGACATCAGCTGTCTAGAGGCCCCAGACTGAGGTTCAGCTTGGCCCTGGGTGGGGTTTCCACCCTGGAGCACTCACCCAGCTCAAAGAACAGCTTGAGATCTGCTCCTGGGCAAGGTGCACAGATGTGGAAAGGGCTCCCTTTAACCTCCCACACTGAGCATGGAAGCAGGACTGTCACACCTACAGGCATGTGTAAGAACACAGGTCTTTAAGAAATTCCAGCCTTTCTCTTAATTAGTAGGAAGTTGTGTGGTGTAAAGGGTAACACCCTAGCCTGGGAATCAGTAGGAATAGGTACTATCCTGTAGGTGTCCCACTGGTAGTCTTGAGTAAATCAGTTTAGAAATGATAAAAACAGGTCATTGATCTAACAATGGTCAATAACACAATGGTCAATAACACAATGGTCAATAACACAACACAATGTTCCCATAACACAACTACAGGTTCAGTCTAAACCACTTCTTACTTGCAGTAGAATATATTTTCCAGAAAAAAAATAAACCCAAGGAATTTTGATTTTAAAAACTCCAAGCAGAGAACCCACAATGATCCTTTAAAAAAAGTTTCAATGGTTTATTTCTATTATTACAGAAATGTGTACCTAGAGTTTACCTTTGCCTATCTTCCAACATTACACCATTTTATTTCCTTATAACTGCTATGTAGAAGTTTTCCAGCCTCATATTCTGTGCCTTATATAGACACAGGCTGGGACAAATTACCTCTGCTTAAACTAAATAGGTTCAAGCCCTTAAGTATCTTGCTGTACAGAATGTCCAGTCCATTAATCATTCTCTAAGCCTTCACCAACTCTTTATTCCTTTCTGACACATGAATCTGTATCTTCACATGGACTCAGCTGTTGGTGAAGTTATCACATCACTACTGACACAGGGTAGTTCCCTCATTACTGCTGGAAGGTTGTATTTAGGCCTTTGGTGTCACAGTAAAAGCCTACATTCCCCCAGTTATCTATCATGATCCCCCACATATCTTTCAGTTATTATTTCTCAGGTCAGTCATTCATCCTGCAAATATAATTTAGAATTGTAGATCCATATAATAGTTGGAAGGGATCCATAAAGATCATCAAAGTCCAATTCCTTGCCCTTCAAAATACAGGGGTTTACCTTTGGTTTCACTGAAGTGTATATGATTTATTAATCACTTCATCCACTAAATTTATTTCCAAAGTCCCAAAATTTATTTCATCTACATAAATTTGCCATTAATTATTTTTAAAATAATTTCCCTATCTTTAAAAGAAATGGGAAACAGAGCATGACCCAACAATCCCTAAGGGAGCCTATTAGATAATAATTCCCACTTTGCATATTAAAACTACCAGATAAGAAGTTTTAGGTCTTTTTAATATATTGCCCAGTTGAATTTGCATTATTCTCATTTCTTAATCAAAGGTTGTATGGTACCATGACAAATGCCCCAAGAAAGTCCATTACATCAGCACCAGGACATTCATCAACCAAACCTCATATATCAGAAGAAAGTTATTGAGCTAGTCCAACAAGATATATTTTCCATAAACCAATAAGTACTGCCATATATTACATTATTCTTGATTATTTTGCTAATAATATCCCATATCAGTCTTCCATTATTTTGCCAGAGATTGGCACCAGGCTGAAAGGCCTGTAATTATGAAGCCATCCCATTTAAAATTCTGGCACAGTATTTGCCTTCCCAGTGCTGTATCAATTAATAAAAACCAACATTAACAGTCCAGAGACATTCTTAAGCAGTTCCTTGAATACTCCCTAATGAATGTTTTTGGAACAGCTCATCATAAAATGTCTCAACTTTTTGAGCTACTTAACAATCTCCACAGTCAGTGATGGAATTTCCCAATCTCTTTCTCTGCCTGCACAAAATGCTGATAAGAGCACTTACTCCCAAAATACCTGAAGATCTGTGGTTTAAAGACAATTCTTAAGACCCAGGTATTTGAGTTTTCTAACTCCTCTGCGTTGCAATACCTCTCCAGTGAGTAAGACTATTCCTACTTCAATAAAAATATTTCTTTCTTTTATATTGAACAGGATCTGAGGAACAAAGTACTCTCATATCTTTTTCATGCTGCCTACCCTGAATTTATATGGCAACATTAAACCTTTTGCTGCCAGGAAGTCCCTTATGTCAGTAACCATGTGGAGTTGCTCTAAATGGATGCTCTGCTGAATCCAGTAATTTCTGAAGGTTTGTTAAGTACAACAAACAGAAAAGCAGTTAATATAGTAAGAGGATTGTGTCTCATCTATATCAACAGCAATCGCTAGTGGGTAAAATCTAATTAAAGAGACAAATTTTCACTCTGAGATCT
The DNA here is from genome assembly GCA_037013685.1 of Acridotheres tristis. NCBI lineage: Eukaryota > Metazoa > Chordata > Aves > Passeriformes > Sturnidae > Acridotheres > Acridotheres tristis. The sequence continues at coordinate 18,534,979 of CM072896.1, forward strand.
GGAGAGAATTTTTACTCCAAGAAAAAAACGATCAGAAGAAAATCCTTTCAAATCCTCTTTTTATTTCAGGGCCAGCATGTTTTAGGTACTAGTACAGCAGAAACATTTTTAGCAATACTCAACCATTTAAGCCAGACTTTGAACTCTATAAGCAACTTTTCTACCTAAGCAATTTTTCCTAATTTTGGGTAAATTTCTGTGTTTACATTCCCCTCACTGAGGTAATGGCAATGCAGTGAAGATATACCAAAGCTAACCTGTAAATCACAGTCAGGTCGGATACTGTCCCCCATCCAGCACAGACATCAGAGGCTTGGAGTAGATAAATAGCTTCATACTTATGCAGCTTCTAAAACATATTTTAGAACTTCCAGTGAGCTATATGAAACTAAAATGCTACTGGTATCTGAAAAAAAGTTGATTTCAATTACCTAAGATGGTCAGGTGTAATGGGAAGCACAACAGACCTAACAGTAGTTATAGGAAAACACAGGCTTGAAACTATTAAGGCAAGTTAGTTGTCTTCAGAATACTCCACCTGATCAAGCTTGCCCTCAGATACTCTGAGCATAAATAGAAGCAATCTCAGAAGCATCAAACAGAACTTATAAAGCAGTGCAAACACAGTGCTTATCATTAAAAATAGGGCAAAAAGGGCTAGGAAGCTTATTTCTAGTTACAGCAGAAATACTGTAACTAAGAAATTATTTTAATACCTAGATGAAAATAAGGGGAGGAGTAATCAGCATTGCAGACTGATTTTTCTGTACAGCATTGCCACAGGTATTACAGGCAGGCAAAACACAGTGGGTATATTTAATAAGAACTTTACAATCTAGTCATAAAGAGGTGGGGGAAAAACATAGTCTAGAAAAATCCCACTTACATGATTGCTTAGCTTTACTCAGAAAACAGTTACTGATGATTCACTCTCAAAGTAGAGGGTTTTCCTGAGTGATATTCCAGCATATAATTCAGTATTTCTATTAGTGATTTGGCTAAAGGAATAGAAGGCATATTAGTTAAATTTGCAGGGAGCATAAATCGAGAAAAAGCTTAAGAGAATAGGACAAGGATGTGCTCAAAATTTTAAAAATCTAGATAAAGGGGAGAAATGATTTTGAAGAAGAAGCATACAAGTGGTTAAGTACAGCATCAAAATTCTAAAGTTAGGTAGGACTAATCAACCACAAAAAGCACAGTGGCTAAGAAAATGATTCAGTAATATTACCAGAGGTAAGAGGATCACGAGCTTAACACTACTCAACAGTACCCGGGTGTTGCAATACCACACAGAGAGATGTAGAAACAGAAATACTGCATGTAACACACATGAAGAATTTCTTCTGGTACTTGTCCAGTTTGGGTCATCACTATAGTAAACCAGTCTAAGAGAAGTAACAAAAAAGATGATCAAGGTCTAGAAAACCCAACCTGTTTGACAAGGTTTAAAGCACTGGCACTGCTTTCTCTTTTAGAAAAGAGAAAGTTACAGGAAGATGCAATAATTTTCTTAAAATGTGTACAGTGCAACTACAAAAGAAAATGGAACATATCCTTCACATCAATTTTGTCTAAAGCAAATAGAACAAAAGGCATAAACTTCATCAACGCATATTTAAATAAGGTCAATAGTAAAAAGTCAAATAGTAGGACAGTTAAGAACTGGAGCTGATTATCTGTGGGGTTGACTTTCCACATTTTAAGACTTTCAACAGGGGTTGCAGAATCAATCCCAATACATTCGTGCTACACTGCAATCACAGCAACTGCAGAACCTGGAGGTTCTAAATCTTCCATGAAACCTGTTCCTGCTTCATAAATGAGGAATGCTTGGGTTACAAGCCTGCAGCACTTGTGCAGATGAAGCCCCTATCCATGCACTCTGTTTCAATGGAGTCAGTGAAAGGTCTGTGTTGACTTCAGCAGATGCACACTGGCGTCCAAATTCAGGAAAACTTAAGAGAAATGGCACGTAGCTTTCTTGAGCTCTGCAATCAGATGCCTGGTGAGAGTGGAAAGAAATCCTTTTTCCTCTTTTCTTTGTCTACACTGGCAGATGATCCTGTCTGTATGAGGTATTTTTGTGTGGAGAACAGCATCACTACACATCCAAACCAGCTCCTCTGCAAACCAAGAAAAGCTCCTGTGCTGGGAGCTGACTGTGGACAAACAAGAGTAACTATGGTGCCGAGAAACACAGCGGGGTAAAGGCAGGACAGATCTCCTGGGAGGCAATTTCCTGCTCTTATGGCTTGATGATTGATGTGGATGATGTGTTACTCTATGACCATGCTTGTATCCTCTCTCAGTGGCTGCACATTGCAGCACCAGCTCCTGCTGAGCTCATTACAAACAGGTAAAGGTGAGCTCAGTGCAAATCCACCCAGAGCTCACCTTTCCCAAGGAAGTCACAATTTCTCCACAGCACTTGTTTCAGAGAGTACAGACTAAGTATAAACTAAACCATAGGAGCTTTCACCTTCACATGAGGAACAGCTTTGCATGGAGGATGCAGAGTGCTAGGATGGGCTGCATGGGGAGGGCATTGAGTCTCCCTCTCTAGAGACATCCCAAACCCACCTGGACATGTTCCTCTGTCACCTGCTGCAGGTGACCATGCCTTGGCAGAGGGTTGGACTGGATAACCTCCAGAAGTCCCTTCCAACAGAAATATTCTGTGATCCTGTGAAGTATCACTCTGCTCCAATACGTGCCAGCAGTGCTGGCCAGGACAGAGCTGGGCTGGTCCCCCAGTGTCACTCACAGCACTCGCCCTACACATCAAACTGGGGCAACAAGGGACATGCCACACAGAAACAGGGCCACAACAGCAGAAACTCCAACTGAAACAGGACTGGGAGCTTGTAATTATGCTGGTTACAATCTGTACTAATGTGATATTATTCTTCATTCTGCTGACAAGTTCCAGGCTGGTATTTACTAACAGATACAGAGCTACAGGTGAATAAAACTGGTGTGACTCCAACATAATTAAGAATTATACTGTTAGTATTCCACCCCCACAATTTACAATCTAATTGCCATTTGTTACTGTAGCTGTTGGTTTCTACATTGAGTCTTTTTAATTAAACGTTGTATATGCATCATTAGACAAACTTTTAGCTTTTTAAAATTAATTTTGGATTGTGTCTTGTTCAAATTTATTATTCATTAAAGCATGTAAAGAATCTCAAAAACCTTCTTTGTATGTATTCCCTAAACATATATAAACACATTAGCATAGGAAAGGAATGTGTAAATACACATAATATAATTAGCACTTTCACTAATGTGTACCTTTCATACCTTATAACTGCCACTAGAAAACGAAGTATAAAGTGTAATTAGAATCTGTCAGAACTAACAATATTAAAAATCCTAATTGTATGTTATTGATAAAGTTTAACACTATTAATATATTAATTTTGACAGTTTTTTGAAACCTCACTTGAGTCTAAGAATAAGCTAGATTATTTTCAGTAGCTAATTTTTAATCAGCTCCATGTTTTCATAAATTAGGCCAATTATTCTCAGTTAGCAGAAAATAGCATTAACGAAAATATTTATTAATAATAATGTTTGTAAAGATCTATTTCTTAATAAAATATAGGCACTAGGCATAAATGAACCCAAAGAGTTTCCATGTATGCAAAGTACTTATCTCCATGGCTACATGAGCTAATAGACTCATGTTTTATACAACGTATATGTACCAGAACATTAATCTATTATTGAACAAAGCAGCAAATCTGGGTCTTTATGACCAAACATGTGCTACTGTTGGATGCTGGCAACACAATCTGTTGTCACACATGAGAAAAAATAGAGATTCAGAGAGATCTGAGCAGTGCCCTTGAGTGATGGGTACAGAAACCTGCTGGGCATTCAGAGCACAAGTTCCCCAAAGTGGCCCCTCCAAGTCTCCAGTGCTACAACTCATCCCCCTCAATTTTCATTTAAAACTCTTCCATTGAACACTTTATTGCACACAACACATCGAGGATATTTTCAGTTTTCTACATGAAGTGTGCAGGACTGTTTATCAGTGCAAGGTCTTCCTAAAAAAAGTTGTGACCTACCCTTGCCAAGTGGCTTCTTGGCATGGAAATCACAGACCCTGCCTTCCAATCACTGTGTAAATGAAGAATGTTAGAATAAGTGTTCTTAACTTGAATCTGTATAAATGGTCTTGTGCAGTTTCACAGTCAGTGATTTAAGAGTATTTTTTTAAGTTTACAGGATGACATAAATACCAGCAAGGTCTAAAGGAATGAAATCTCTACCACCTCCCAAGGGTAGTTAAGTGTCAGGGTTTAACAGCAACCAGGTAGCTGCCAGCTTCTCCAAAATTACCTCGTGCACTCTGTATTTCTGAGATTGCCTCTGCACTCCTAGTACTGTCTTCAGGCTTCCCAATAGTCCCAATTACCCCAGCAAAGTATTCAAAACCAAAATCTGAGCATATATTTGTAAAATAAAGGATTTTTATTTTACTTCCTTCAAAATTTCCCCTGGCAATTTGATATGAATTAAAATCTGTTGAGCCATATGGTGACTTTTCTTTTTCTTAACAAACATTATGATTTTCAGATTTTCTACCATGATTTTTTCTATTTTTGCCATAATGAACAACAAAGCTTAGAGGGATCATAGCACACAGACATCACTGGTTCAAGTATTAATGCAGCCACACAGACAGACCAAAAGGGACCAAAAAAAGAAAAATGTTTTCAAAGCATTTTAAGCAAGTGAACCCTGTGCAATTATCTATGCCCTGTAACAAAACAGATTTTCACATTCATCAAAACAGCAGAGTCAGAGAAGATCATGGATCCTGGCACCCACCTGTTTCTCAGCTGTAAAGGACTTGCCTTTTATGTATGGTACAGAATTACACATTAATGCTTTCTGTGCCACCCAGCACTGCATTTTTTAAACTGCAGTATAACTGAGCAAAAATGACCATACATTGATTCCAGATTAGGACTAGATGGAGAGAGAAACAATCTCACTGAGGCTTCTTCTTGTGAAGAGCGAGAGCAAAGGCAGAGTTTACACCTGTGGAAGCAGAGCACTTGTGAGTGTGCCTTGGGCTGAAGCTATTTGAAGAACAGCTCAAGCAGGAGCCCCTGGCAGCCCCTCTATCCCTGCACACATCTCCCTCCATCTCTGCTCTGCACTGACTGCTGCTCTGCCAGCTTTCTCCCCAGCCAGTGCCAAGCGATTTAGCCCCTGCTAAAGAAAAAGGCAAAAGCTGGATCTAGCTGGCTTTACTGGATCACTCAAATCCTGCCAAAATGTGACATCAATATGCCATTGCATCAACAAATTGTGCAACGAATGCACCTGCTTCAGATGCATTAGGAAAAATGCCTGTAACACACTTCACTATTAATCTCTAGCATTTGGATCTTGACAAATTCTACCAATGTTTGTTCCTCACTCACAAATAACATAGCATGAATAACCACTGCTAAATTCACAAGTCTTCTACTACAAGTGTGATTTTCATACCCTGTTTGAACATTTAAATCACGATGCATATAGTTAGATTTAGAAAAAGGAGATATTGCTACACACTCGCATTGACAAATTTCCCCCAGTTTTCCCCCTGAGAAAAACACAAGAGCCTAAGACCTAGAACAACAATAACAATAAAAAGAAACAGTAAGAAGAAGATATTTTCAAGTGCCTTAGAAACATTTGGCTATTGTAGAAAACCTGCACACTGACACAGGAATGGACACTCTGGATCTACTGTAGTCAGAGTGAAAAATTGCACCTTCAAGATTACTAAAAGCTAAAGAGTCTAATAAATCTTAACAAAGAGCAAAGGCATCAGGGCTACAAGTTTAAATAGGACTTGTTTTTTTTATCACCTAGATCTAAACTTATAAATTGAGCACTAAGACAGCCAAATATTTACATCTGAAAAATCTGTTCTCCATATTTTGTATTTTAAGTGAAACCATGGTAATTCAAATCTGATATTTTCACCTATCTAAGTGCTGTCACCCATTGTGAAGTTTTACAGTAATCGATGTCTAACATACATGGACAATTCCAAAGACGTATTTTAAGCTCATCAAGTCGTAATTGAGGTTTTCAAAGCGGCTTAAGGGATTTAGACAAAAAAAGTATTCATTTCTTATTTCTTTTTATCACCAATACTAAACTATTTGGTTGCTCTGAAAATCTGAGTGAGCTGGATATGTATTCACTGGATGTAAGAGAACTGTCACTTTTGCTATCTATCTAAAAGATAAACCTTTTAAGCCTAAGTGAAAAAAATAATTGGATAGATTTTGCTTATGCCATCACTGAAGACTTTATGAACTCATGTTCTGCAAAAACCCATTTTTTTAGCTGAATGGGAACACTTCAAAAAGGCTTTTTTTTAGTCAGCTGAAATGAGAGCTGTGATGATACAAATGTGCTGGTTTCAGGAATAAGAAATCTATTTTGCATTGCTCTAGTACATGCTTAAGGTTAGGTTGCTCTGGTCTATCAAAAGCATCATAAAGTTTTGTGTAGTTTAATAGTGAAACTTGAGAGCTCAGAGCCAAGAAATTACACAATCTAGCAAATTCCAGGCGCTGAAGGTTTTCTGTGCTACTGAATATAGACACACTGGGTAGGACAGAAATTTACGATGAAATTGAAGCAACTGCTCCTTTTAGCAGATTGGGAGTTTCGGGTTTGAGGTGGCGAAGTAGAGGAAAAAGCTGGATCCAAGATGATGCAGGTGTCTCCTGCAGGATTTAGCCAGGCCTGTTGTGCCAGTTTACAAGGTCAGAATTTTGCACATACGGTGCCAGATTTTTGCCTATATAGCAGTGTCTTTGGCAAGCGTTGAAAAACGCTACCAAGCGATACTACCAAGCCAGAACAAGAGTCTCCTGATATTTTCTGGGAATCACAACAAATCACGTTCTCTCTTCATACGCAGAGCACAAGGTAGGGCCCGGCCCGATCCTTTTGCCGAAACCCGGTTAATTGCGGCGCTCCGCGGGCAGGGATCGCTCCCGGGATGCGCCCGCGCCGGAGCCGCTCCCTGCGCGCCCTCCGCTCCCACTCGCGACCCGCGGAGGCTCCGTGTGCCACATCCAGGTTCTGCCGAGTCCTGGCTCCGGGACGCTCCGATTTTTTGCTGCTATGCTTAGTAGGGCTTTTTATTCGTGTTGTTTTGTATTTTTTTTTATTTTTTCCTTTCAATGTCTGCAGCGGGAGCCGCCAGCGCTGGCGGGGCGGTGGGGCCGGGCACCGCGGCTCCTGCGGGACCCCGGCGGGCTCCGCCCGGTGGCCGCGGGGCTCCGCGCGTTCCCTGGATGCTGCGCGCTCCCCCTGCGGAGGGAGGGAGGGAGGGAAGAAGGGAGGAGAGAAGGAAGGAGGAGGAGGGAGGGGGGGCGGGAAGGAGGCCGGGGCTGCCGGGGGGAGGCGGGGGAGGGCGGCCGGGGCCGGGGCCGCCAGGCCGGGGCGGCTGCAGCGGGACGAGGCGCGGCGCGGGCGGGCGGGCGAGGCCCGGCAGCAGCGGCGGCCCCGCTCCGCCCCGCGGCTCTCCCCGCCCGGCCCGGCCGCCCCGCAGCCCTGCCCGGGTCCGCCCGCCTGCCCCGCACCCCCAGCAGCGGCTCCGGGGCAGCGCCGGCACCGCCTCGCAGGGGGAAACAGAGGCAGCGAGGCAAGAGGAGAGCGGCAAACAGCTCTGGGGTACTGAAACCAGTGCAGGAGCTGCCAGGACAAACGGAGCTTTAGCCAAAAATAGCTCGTTCAGGGTTAGGCTTTTTTTTTTTTTCTTTTTCCTTTTTTTTTTTCCTTTTTTTTTCTTTTTTTTTTTTTTTTTTTTTTTGTCTTTCTTGTAGTGGAGCCAGCAGAAGTGCCCCCCGCGCAGCGCCCAGCCGAGCTGCCGGCCTGCGGGGCAGCGGAGCAGCCACGGCAGGATGTACCAGGGACACATGCAGGTACGCGGCAGCGCCCGGGGGGCTCGCAGCGGGCTCCGCTCCAACGCGGCTCCCGCAAGTTTCGGTGGGTTGAGCGCGGGGGAGATGCCACCTTGGCACTGTGCAACAAGTGACCTGGTGCGGTGTGACCGTGGCACTCCAGCTCGGGGACAGCAAAGGGAGCGGCGTGCCCGGGGCTGGCGCTGCTCAAGGGGGGAGGATGGTAAAGGGGTTCTGTCAACTTTGTAACTAGGTGAAGTTCTGTGTGTATTTCTCTATGTACGATGCCTGCTTGTTCAAACAGATTCAAGGGAGTATTCCAGGGCAAACATTGTTACGGCATGCTTTAAGTGACACATGTCTCCTGCCATCCTCTTGATGCATCTCTTCCTGTATGTCAAGTGAAGGGCAAACAATAAGGGAAAAGACAGAGCACTAGCTTTGCAAAATCTGCAAAGGTTTCACACCACACTCAAACTGTCGATTTGCTCAGTGTATTGTGTTTAAAGGTGATGGATTTCTATTCTTCCCTCCCGACGCGGGATGAGGATTGATTTTGCTAAGCCACGGAATGACTTTGTAGAATGAATTCAAACACATGGCGAAGAGACTTCAAGATTTTAGGCAGAAATCTTGTCTCATGATCTACTGATCTACATTGCCTTGGCAGAATACACTCCTCCCTGGTAAAAACATCCTGTGCCTTGGACCTGATGGCTTTAACCTTGACTCCCGCTCTCCTTCACATGGCTCTTCCTTGAAAAGTCAAGTCTGTTTTGAAGGAGGAAGTATCAAAGCGGAGTAAAGGTTTACACTGATCTCCCAGATTCTTTCCTTTGCTTTGGACCCAATCTTGGCTTGGTGTTCACTGCCAGGAAGGATCAAATGCTTTTATCACACACAGTGGCACCAGCCTTGGTGTGTGTTGTTAGCACTGAGGCTGTTAAGAGAGGAGCTGCAGCCTCAGGAGGTGCGAGCTGACCACTCCTGTTTGTGACTCTGCACAGCATTTCAATCCATGGAATGGTCATGGGATGGTCACTGGGGAAAGGCAGTGCCGGGGGGGGGGAGTGCACGGTACAGATGAGTTCAGAGAGGGCTCTGATTCAGCACAGCCTTCCAGAACTGAATGACACCCGTTACTCTTTCATGTTTGTGTTATCTGGTCGCAGCAGTGATAAATAATGTGTCATAAAACTGCTTGTAATAGGAGAGCAAACAGGTTTTAACAGAGTAGGAATCAATGCAGGGAGTACGCTTATTACCATTTATTTCTGATTATAAGGTTAAAACACAAAACCAATCCTATAAATAATGCTACTGAATGGGACATTGCCAAATAGCTATTTGCATCCTAAAGAAAGCAGAAGTTCTTTGCTGTGAGTTACACCTTGCAAGGTTTCAACAGACGTACAGCACTTTATAAAAAGAAATCTGATGGAATCTTGAGGTGTCTCACAGCATTGTAAATTTTCTGAGTCATTAAAAGATTGAAATCAAACTTGCAATAGGAAATAAGGTCAAAACATGCAAATATGTTATGACTGGTGTACTTTAATTTTTTTCTTTCAAAATAGTTTCATTTTCCTAGCTCAAATATAATTAAATTCTAACCAAATTCTCTTAAAAGGCTGGCTGAAGTAAAAATACTATTCCTGTTGAGTACACTTGTCATTTTTAAAAACAAAAGCCCACCTCAGTTCATCGTCCAAACTTCTGAATATATTTTTGTCCTAACAGGAAGCATTAATGAGCTTCAGATAACACCTACTAAGCCTAAAGACTTAGGAGAGATTTTCATGTTTAGTGTATCCTTAATTAGAGCCTTTAAGTGAGTCAGGCAAAGACAATAAAAATCTAATTTCTTTGCAAGAAAATGATCTACTGTAATGTTGATTAAACCATGTTGGAACATAAGCTAAGTTAGGATACAAATACATGATCAAACCTTACACTAAGAAAAATGTCAGTGCATTTTAAACATTAAAGGTCCTTCCTTACTATCCAAGACTTCTTCTAAGACCTTTACTAATTTAGGAAGAACTATTTGCAATTCCCTGTTAATCTAAAATAAGGTGAACCATGAACAATTTGGGTGGATTAAGTCAGACACATAAGTCAGCACCCTGGACTCCTAAGGAAAAATAATCTCATTTTTAAAGCACTGAACCCGTAACAGAACTTACACTTCTTGAAGAGAAGGTGGGGTGTTTAACTGGGTAAACTGCATTACCTGGGAACATCCAAGTGCAGAAGGATGGGCCAATGTATAATGCTGGATCCTACACTCTTTAAAGCAATCGCTCTTCTGAAGTTGTCGGGATCAAATGTAGGATCTGATTTAGAATTCCAGTAATCATTTCTCTTTTTCCTACTCTTCTGTTCTCAGATACAAAACTAAAATCTGCAGAAATAATTCCACAGTCCATTTATTTTAAAAGATGTTTGCAGAGCCCATGTTTCACTAATAACCTGCTGTAACTGAGCTAATTCTTGGAATACTTCTAAAAGGGGAGAACCTTAACAACCGTAACAAGGTAATAAGCATAATTACAGAGATTGGGAATTCACCTATCTTGGAGAAGCATCAATCATTATCAGCTTCAGTGGGGAATTTCTGACTAAGCTCAGCAAATTTTGCAAGTGTAGATAAAATATACTTTGCATTTAAGCTCTGCTGAAGTCCAGCACCAAGAGTACCAATGAGGCCATTATGAGTGTATCTCTTCTTAATTTTTTGTTTATAGTACAGATTAGGTTTGTTGGAGGTTTTTTTCCCCAAAAGCCAGAAAATCACTTTGTTTATTCCGAAGACCTAGGTTTAGATTTTCTTCTTACTGGTTTCTAAGTGAAGCCTCACAACACAGAAACACTAGAGAAGTCCTAAGCTGGAATTCCAAAGGCAGTTTAAAACATCTAAAAGGAAGGCATGTTCTGCCTTCACATTTCCAGGTGCCTTTCTGTAGGATTTGCTTTTGTGATCACTTGTGCACCAGGTTCTTCCAGGTAAAACCCCAGGAGAGAAGTGAAGTGATCTTCCACAGAGCCAGCACCACGAGCAGCACTAGGATGCAGAGAAGTGCAGTGCCACGGGAGCTCTTTCAAAGCTGCCTCACCATCCTGATGAGCTGAAGCATTTGATTTCTGTGTGTTTTCTGACCACACGGAGCAGAGCAGGGGCTGCCATGGGTCCTGGGGCACCAGCTGCCCCTCCTGGCCCCGGGGGTCAGGCTTCTGCATGAGAAAGAGAACTTCAGATGGGATGCACAGGTTGTTTGTCCACAAACGTACAGCCTCAGTTATGTAAGGAATCCTGTTTAATTCAGTAGATGTAGGCTCTGACAGGATGGAACCTGATGGATGCAGGAGAACACCCTGGGATTCACAGATAAGAGCCAAGTCAAAACGCTAAACTGTACAGGTGAAAGAGAGTATTTGTCTCCTAGGATAATGTGTGCAATCCTGTGTGTGCTGTTTTCTATCTTCAACAAAACAGCAGCAGACCAGATGGAAGTAGAACATAAGCTGAGTTCAACCCCCAATCACTGCTCTAAAATTGCTGTCATTTAACAACCAACTATAAGATGTTTTAAAGTTTTTACAGTATATTATAGACCTTGTACCAGTCCTCCTGTTGACTTTTATGAAAGTTCTATAAATGAAGAGGGGGCAAATTTCAGTCACAGAATGGGATTTGCACAGCATTTGGCTTCCTATGGAATTCAAAATAAATGCTTTCAAAACTGTTTGCCCTGATGCTGTATTTAGTCAGCCTTCCCCAGCACAAATGCTTGAACAGAGGAAGTGCTTTGCCAAATGTTGGCATGGGATTTTATATATGGCAGTGTTATGTTTTGAGATGGCTTAATTTAGGCAAAGCAGAAATCTTGACCACACAGAGAGGATATCAGAGATCCTCTGGGAGTTTTTTGCAGGAGCAAGCTTGTTAGTCACAATGCCTTGGCCAGGTTCCAGATCAGATAGTTTGTCTCCTAAACTGTTAATTGCATAGGCAATCAGCTTCATGCCCTTAATTCTTGTGTTGTGATATTTAACATTGTACCATTGGCATTTCGTATTTACATGAAATGATCCATATTAATCATTGACATTCCGTTAGGATTTCAATTGTCAAAACACACACGTCTATGATCGTAGTGGGTCTAAAAAAATTAGCATGTGTGCATGACAATTCTTTCAAGATGGAACCTCAAGGGCTTCACGTTTTATTGGGCCTGAAAAGTGTTGCTAAATATTTTATAAAAGGCATTTTTGCACTGATTTCTCAACATTTAAGACACAGCTAACTAACTGAGGAAAGGGAAGCAGAACAGTCTCAATATTAACTGCAAGACCAAATCCCATTTTGGTTTACTTGGAAACCTATTAAAAATAATATAACAGTGTTGGTTACACTGCTACCTAAAATAAACAAACCCCAAGCTATTAAACAGTTATGAATAAAAAAAAACAATGTGCATTTTTGCATTAATAAAATGGCCCACAAAGAGTATGCACAATGTAAAATTGAATTCAATGCTAAATTGAATCTCTGCTCAGCTGTTAGTACCAACATAAACTTAATAACTGCAAGCTACAAAATTTTAAAAATCTGGGCACATGGCTGGAATCCTAAGTGATCTCGAGTGGTGTCTGTGAATCATAACTCTTTGCCGAGGTAAAATTACATTATGATAAACTGATAATATTTTATTATTAAAACTCTTTTCTAAAAGTATTCACAATACTAGGGCAGTCCTTATGTTTTCAATTTTGCCTTGATATTTTCCAGTATTTCAGTAGCAGCTCTACCAAGTTTTTAACAGCAGATTGTGAACTGCTTGTAAATTGGAAAAAGGTAAAACTAATGAGCTCACTTTCACAGAATGAAGTTCATTCAAAGAAAGTAGAAGATAAATTGCATTTGGCGAATGCACAGACCGAAACTCTAAAAACTGTGAGCATTTGCAATGCTGGTAGAGAGAAGTGTTCCTTGAAGCTGTTGAGCAGTTTTACAAGAGCCTAGTAGAAAATCTTGCAAAGGCTCAGAAATTCTTGGCTCGTGCTGTATTTTTACTGGATGTAAATTAGGAAGAATTTTACTAACTAAGGATCCACCCTCTAGTCTGGAATTAAATTCATTCCAAACATAGGAAAAACAACTCTAGCGTAGTCCCTGTCATATATTAATATAAATGTTAGTCTAAACCCAGTATATAACCTTCACCAAAGAGGCACTGTTTACTCAAGAAACATGCTGTACTTTATTTTTTTAATCTACCACTATTGTCACAATTTACTATGCGAAGTAGAGGGATAAAAAGTTGGAATAAAGTCCACCAGCTGTGTCAGGATGAGCTGTCCAAATAGAAGAAGGGACATGAAAGGATGGAAAAAATAATTCATACAGAAATTTAGACTTTAAGAAATCCAGTCTCATACCTCGGCTTTAGAATATTTTGTAATTTATAGTAATCTTGTTTCTAAGCAAGCTTTGTAAAAACGGTGTTGATGTACAAACCAGGTCCATTTAAAATCATCTATCCAGCTAATTTGCTACTCCTTTTGCAAATGTTGAAAATGAAAAAGATAAAAGCATTGAAATGGTACTTAGAATTAATCTACCCAGCCCACAAAGTACATCCTAGTTGTTTGTATCACAGAACATCTTTTTGCACAGTCTGTTTCAGAAATAGGTGATACTGCAAAATTGAGAGAAGCACTTGTCTTCCAAATCAGTGTCATGGCATGTAAACTAGGAGGTGACTTTCTGTAGCTATGGATTTTCATCATTGCCCAGTAATATTTCTAATAAAATGCCTAAGGATCATAAAGACCAAATTCAGCAAATTTTTCTGCCAGGTTAGAATTATTATGAACAGTCTAATATTTCATTGCTCATTGCATCAGGCTTTTGAAGTTCTGAGTCATTGGTATATGAGTTTTACTTCCAGTGGTTTATTTGCATATAAATAAAGAAAATTCTAAAATATCAAGTAAGTGAAACTCATTATAGGCAATGGAAAAAAAATCCATATCTCATCAGTTTATCCATGCCCAGAAATACAACCCAAAGTTTAATGTTAGCCTCTGAATGTCATTTTCCCAAAGTTTGCACAATTATCAGCATTACTGCAGTTCCTCTCAAAAATACCATTTTGTACCCAACTTCTATCGGTTGGCAAGGTAGATGTAAGCATTGTTTTCTTCCTCTACTTCTCCACTGCCTATCAGGACACTCGGATTTGCCCCTGTTGCTCCTCTCACTGTGCTGTTCGTTAATTTTCTCCTCCTTGCTGGGGTTTGAAGGCTTTCCTGGAATGTTGTGCCTCCTGCCACCCTGGTGCTGTGTTTCCCTTCCCGCTGCTCAGCCTGGCCATCACTGCTGCAGGCAGCAGGGGCTGAGCTCAGCAGCCCTTGTCACAAACCAAAAGTGTGTCACAGCCAAGTTCTGCTCACTGCCACCAGCACAGGGGGCTGAACTGATGGTGCAAAATTTGGTCACCAGCAGAGCTTCACAAACTGTGTGAGGATTAGGAAGCAGCAGGGGACTGCCACGAGAAGGGAGGTAGCCAGCTTTAAAAAAAACCACCCGAATTTTATCTACAAGGTTTGCAGGGTAGACCTGTGCCCATAAACTCACTTTTCTCACATGCTTCTCTATTTTGGCAATCCCTACAGGAAAAGAGCCACACCAAAATCTTTGTGAGTTTCTCTGTAAAATGTGGAACATTCTCCTGTTTCATGTTCACTTGTCTTAGAGCAGTCTGGTGTCTTCTGGTAACATGTTCATTTCATATCCTTTCCTTTTCACACCTCCTATCCCAATATGGATGTTGAATACAAGTTACCAACACTTTTGGACAGCATTTTTCAATAAAATATGCATTTAGAGCAACAAAAGCATGTGTGATAAGGAAAGTACTGTGCAATTAATTCAGAGCAATTACCTTTCTTGATTACATTATGACTTCATTTACTGTTATGAGATACATAAAAGAAATTCAGATGCTCTTGTCCACTGACATTTAAAAATGAGACCCTCAGAATTCTTTTGACATGCATTTACTATCAGTGATTTGGCTTTATAGACTTTAATAGTTTTCAAAACCTGAGGAAACAAACTTTAAAATTTGCCTCACCAACATTAGAGCCAGCTGTATATTAACCTTTGAATATAATTTGAAATTTCATTGTTGTAAAAAACAGAGAAATTTGCTTCCAAGCCTTTTTCACATTAATTTCTATCTTCCCAATGTCACCAGTTGGGTTCCAAAACTAGTGTCAAGGAGTGAATAGTTGATAGTATTCAAGGATAGGGCAGGAAAGCTGTCACAAAACACATTTTCAAATTCAGCAGTTTCTCACTAGTAGGTGTATCAATAAAGGGTCCAGGAACTCTTATTCATTGTTAATTAAAAATCAATTGAGGGGAAATATGTGCCCCTTTAAGCCTTGCCTGAAATACAGAAATATGGGTCTCAATAGGAAAAGCTGAATATTAGAGTTTGACTTCAAAGAATTTCCTGGGGTCAATTTTGCTAATATTAATGGAGGAATAAACAAAGACTATAATAAATAGAAGCTTTTTGAGTATTTCTGATATTATGCAAAACTGAGAGTAAACATCATATTTTGATATGTTAGTAATCTGTCAGAACCTCTTAAAATCTGAAAAAAAAATCATATTTTAAACAAAAGAACAGATTTTTATTATTTATGCTAGGTAAAAGATGGCCTTAGTCCTCAGTATGGCCTTGGACACTATTGTCATAGGAGTAATGACAGAAATGTGACAGAAATGATTAATTAAATAAAAAATACAGCTTGACATGTGTCTCATCAAAGTGACAGGTTATTTCTGCTGTCATTCATGGAAGTTTAACAAGGAATATAATTTTCCAGTTGCAGGCTTGAGATGTAGATGACACCTTTCATCTTTTGCTATTTGTTGTCTAACACTCCTTTTAAGACCCAGGACAATTTTCAGGCTTTGAGAAAGGAACACGAAAAAGAATGTTAGATAAAAGAAAGGGAGACAATTATGATGTACAGCAGAGAAAACAATGCAAAAGTATGGAAACTAGGAAATAAGTGAGTGCTGGTTTTGTTCTGAACAGTTGATATTGCCACTCTACCCAATCCAGGTAATGTACACAACGTGGCAAGTTCTATACAGCCAGAAGGGATGTGTAGGATTGCCTGAATCTGTGCAAACAAAAGAAACTGTAATTATTAGAAGACAGCTAGATACTACATGGAAACAGTGCAAGGACAATAATCTATGTAGCACTCACAGAAAAATGATTACATGCTGTTCAGGAAAGACAGAAAGACAAAGGTGTTGGTCGTATTAAGAGCCTGGATCCAACGAAAATGAGCAAACATTTTATAAGAAGCTTTTAAGAAGCTTCACAACTAATATTTTCAATTGTTAAATTGTTGAGGTTATGCCTTAATGCAGAGTATGGAGAACACACAGGGAATGGAGATAGTTCCTCATAGGCAGAAGGAAAAAGTACAAGTTGCGTAAAGTAAAGTTTATTTAGATCTTAGAAATATATTAAAGTATATTAAAACAGTCATTGAAACTTTTTTTTGTAAAAGAAAATGAAAAACTGGGAGGAGAAACAAAACCTACTCAAAAGTGGCATCTGTATTATGGATAACCTAATTTAGGGTGCAAAACCACAATTTTTAAGAGGGTATGAATTCTTTGTATTATATTAAATTGGAGACTTGGTATAAAATATGTTATAGTCTAGTTACGAATGTGAACAGAACAACAGAAAATATACCAGATTTAAGATAAGGTGAGAAAAATGATAAGACAACTAACGCCCAGATACCCATATGACTATCCATAATCTTCAAGGTTTTAGGGAACAGACTTCAAGAAAAACTAAACAAACCTAGACAAAGGAAAAGAAAAAAAAATGCTATTTGAATTTATCAAGAAAACATAATGTCAGACTGTTACTGTAACTGGGGTTTTAGGCAAGGGAGGTATAACTGACTTGATCTATATGATCTTTGGTTAGCATTTGTTATGGTGTTACGAAAGAAATTATTATTGAAGCTGGAGAAAGTAAAGAATGGCAGTAAATCTGTAAAGAAGGCAGGAAACTCATTCATGGGGAAATGAAATATAGAGCACTAAAGGAAGGACTGTCAGACTGAGGAAAGTTTAATAGGGAAGTTTTTTTGGATCACTGTTGGAAGTGTTTGTTTCTGATGTTTCATCCATAAAGGTACCAGAAACAGGAAGATGTGACTGCATTTGTTGATTACTCAGTGCTGGAAAACATCATCAGTATTGGGAAACATTCAGTATTGGGAAACATTCAGTACTGCTGAGCTCCAGTCACTTCAGTCACAGAGGGACCTTTCTGTACTTCAACAATAAAAATACAATTTCATTTAACACTACAGTATAGTGCTGATCATCAATAACAAAAAGCCTATCCTAAGCCATGGACTATCATTTAGAAATTTCTGAGGAGAATAACTTGCACATACATAATGACTGTAAGTTGTCGATAAAATACATCCATAAAAAAGACAGATGTGGATCTAGTTTTAGAAGAGTTTTTTCCAGAACAGTCAGGAAAAAATCAGTGCCAGTTGACAATGCCAGTAGCAGATTTTGAGTTGAGAATCTTGTGGAGAAGAGAGGCATGGAAACAGGTCCAAAGAAGGATCATCAAGGAGAAGGGAAAGTCTATCTTACAAGATGAGACCAGAGGATTTTGGCTTATTTCATTGAGCAGAATGACAGCTCAGCAGGACCATAATCACAGCATGTAAATGCATCAGGGAGATAAACACCAGATATGGAAGAAACTAAATTAGCTAAGAACAAAACTGGCACAGAAACAAATGGATATTAACCAGCTGTGAATAAATTTAGGTTGGAAATTAGAAGAAAGTTTCTGATCATTAGAAGAATCAAGACTTCCAGTAGCCTTCCAACTGGAATAGCGGAAGCAAAAAAAACTAATTACTTTTAAGATGAAACACAGTCAGTTTCTGAGAGATTTGGTATGACATGCTGCCTGTGAGATCAAAAGACTGAACCTCAATAACCCAGGAACAGCATCTTCCTTGTCTTCACAGAATCACAGAATGGTTCAGGTGGGAGTGGACCATGGTGGATCACCTGGTCCTACTTCCAGCTCCAGCAGGGTCATCCAGAGCACATGGTACAGGATTGTATCCAGATGGTTCTGGGGTGTCTCCAGTGAGAGAGACTCCACATCCTCTCTGGGCAGTGTGCAGTCACTGCACAGGAAAGTTCTTTCTCATGTTCAGGTGGAACTTTCTGGGCATCAGTTTCTGCCCATTGGCTCCTGTTTTATTGTTTGGCACCACCAACAAGAGCCTGGTCCATCCTCTTGACCCCCTCCCTTTAGATATTTATACAAATGAACAAGGTCCCATCTCAGCTGCCCCTTTGAAGTCCTCTTCAGAAGTCATTCAGCAAATGCCTCCTCAAATTTCTGTGATTTCAGCAGAAACATACCCTGACTCTTGTTCAGAAAGACCAAACTACTCAACTTCAAGAAGTCAAAAGTCTTCCAGTTACAGCTGTGGAGGGCTTGACTGTCTTCATAGGTTGAGTAACCTGCTAAGAGACCCACACAGGCAGTGACAAATAAGTGCCACTTTGCCAAGGCCAAAACATCATTTTGAGTAGAGCTGAGCTCTAAAGTTTGTATATTCTCTCTGCCAGCTTTCTTATCAAGTCTCCCACTCAGCTGAACTCATGTTTTTGCTTCATCTAAAACCTTTGCAATCAGAGGAAATGTATCTCCCCCATGCAGCTAAACTCAATGGTTCATGTTGGAGACATTGAAGCCTTTCACCATCTCGTATTCATGTTCCTGCAAGTGGGCACTGAGGGCTGGAAATCACCAGCTGTGTCAACATTGTGTGACAGGAAGCTTGAATGTATCTCAATAATAACCAAATTTTGTGTGCATGAGGATATAAACAAGAACCTATCAGAACCAGCAGGGATCTTTTCCCTGACGTTGGCTGAGCCTGCACTAAGCTCTTTTTCACCATTACCACTTTTCTCTCCTGAGCTGTAGAAAGAAATGCGTTGGTTTTTATTTAGAGCATGTGGTCTTAAATAAGAGAGCTCAGTTTTGTTTTGCAGTCCTAGTCAGGAAAAGCTACCAAACTCGCTTTGGACTGTTCTTTTGGAAGGAATCACAAAGACACATTTTAGAGTCAATGCTCCATCCCTGTACTGAGTCAGAAAATTATTTCTGGATTGATTCAGGCTCATAAAAGTACCTCAGGATATGATTTCTGGAGTTCCTGTCCCATCTCGTATCTGTGATTTGCATCCCACAGTGTATCAGAGGGACAGATGTCCCTGATCACTCTATCACAATCTGATATTATCATTACAGCCTTGCAGCTCTTGGTCATTATCAGTTCTGTGCTGTAGTGCACTGAGCATCACTGCTACTCAGATCTTAGAATTTCAAGACTCACACCAGCAAGAGTTTCCAAATAGGTGAGATCACTGGTTATTGACTAGACAACGATATGCAAGAGCATATCACTAAATGTACTGAGCAGAGGAATAAGTATTTTTTCCTGCCGTTAAGCAGAAAATGAATGTTTATGTACAAGGTGTTTTATAGATGTCAAAGAGAAAGCAAATTTCAATGCCTTTTTCTCAAGTAGTTGCTAACAAATACCAAAAATAAAAATCTAAGTAAAACTCCAAATTATTAACTCAGACTCATTAATCATCACATACATCAAAACTGTGTATTCAGGTTCTACACATATGGATTCTGTGTAATTGCTAAGCACGAAGCAAGGCAATTTTATATGAATTTACAAGAAAGTATTTACTATTCCTTCATGCACACAAACATGCTTGAGTTCCATCTTGTGTCATTAGCAGAATTAGAGAGTAGATGTGGCCAACCAGACATAATAGACACAGACTAGAGACCACAAATATCAAACCTGAATTTAGCAAATGGCTGAAACCTATGTACAAAGTGTTCCCATATGTGCAAATACAAAACACAGGATTAATAAGGTTTTTTGTGACTTTTATACAGCTCTGTTTACAAGGAAATAGAATTCTTGGCTTACACTAATACACAATAAACAACCACCATTATTTTTCAGCTCTGATGTCTGCATGGTGCTTTCAATATATCACTGCCAACAGGCTGTCTTTGATTTCTCATCTTTCTTGCTAAAACAACGGTTCTGAAAACTAAAATCCCATCTAGTATTTCTGACAAGAAGGTAGTTGCTATCAACTGCACATTCTTTTGGACAGCAGTCTGCAAGGAGTGCAGTAGAAACATTTACTCTCATCTACAGGTAAAAACTTATATAACACATTCTGGTCTATGTTGTATTTTGAAACCATTGAGATGATGTCTGGACTATCATTCCCACTTCAGCTGACACTTAAATACACACAAATCAAAGAACTGCAAATACTTTACAAAATATTCTAAGTTACTGTCAGACTGTCAAAGAGAGTTTTGTTTCTAAATTTCTGCTAGGTTTTTTTGGATTCTTTATAGATGACACTTCTTGAAAAGGAACAGAATCACTGCTTAAGAATTCAACTTCACTTGTGATTTGTTTCTCCTCAAAAGATTTTCATAAAGGAAAAATAAATATATTACAGATAATACATTTAATTCTTCTGATTTATATTTACAGGTTCTCACTGTCTAAGAGGAAAAGCAATTATTTAGTGTATCTGGTTACCATTTATTTCTCTGCAGCTTTAGTTTTGTGCAGTCCCTAGAATTTGTGTTTATTGACAGCAAAATAATTTCTGAAATATGAGAAACAGTATCCAGAGGAAATCCATTGCAGATTTCTGTCCTGTGTCACTTTCTTATTAATATTTACTACTGGCAGAGAACCATGGCAGCATGTATGTTAAAAGACACCATCCAGTTATGGAGAGCACTTTTGAGTTACTAAGGCTATGTTTTATTCTTATCAAAATGAAAAATCTTCTTTAAAATAACTTTCATATTTGAATCCAAACACTTTGCCAGATTTCATTTAGAAATTGGAGTGTAACTGCATGGACCATGATTCAGTGCCCTCCATATAACTGAGTTAGTAGGGGAATTGGAAAGTACATACCGATAATGCAATCCCAAATTCAGGAGGGCTCTCTTCAAAACATGGAAAACAAGCCAATTCAATTTAACTCTTCCTTCTGGGATATTGCTGATAGGACATGAACAGAACAAGAATTAATGGGAGGGAAGAGAAGCAGATGAGTATCACAATAACAGAGAACTCTGAATGGGTAAGGAAAACTAAAAACAACAGAGGAGCTCTGTCCTGCCCAGTACCAGCAGGGCACTGGGAAGGGAGACAGGATGGCAAAACTGAACCCCAACCACAGGGGCTGAGGAGGAAAATCCCATTCTGAGCCAGGCTCAGCAGCTGAGCCAGGAGTCAGAGTTTTAAGAGTGGAGCTGGTTGAACGTGTGTTTCAGCAGATAGCACAGGACCCCTCTGTGATTTTGTCCATTGGTGCCATGAAACTACAACAAGGTTTTTTTGCACCACTGTGTCCCAGTCTAATCCCATCTGTGTCTGGCTGATCAACTGTAATGCAATTCATTTAATGCTTTACCTCATAACTGTTGTGTACTCCAAATCCATAGCAAAACAAATATATTGAATGGAAAAGCACTGTGAGACCACTCTTGATTTCCACAAATCAGTTTGCTGCACTGGGCCACACCAGCAGAGTCTTCAGGAACAAGCTGACCTTGCTGGATTTGCTGTTGCTTACAGTGGAAGATTATTCTGGTTTCTTCATTTTTCATATATAATGCAGAAAAAATTAAAATTTATTGCCCCTAGCATTTTTTCTAAAATAAGGTGATTTGGTTTCAGGGTGGCCTTCTAAGTCTAATAACACATAATATCATAATTATAAGAGGACAAAGAACAGACTGGTATTGAGCAATTGCAAAAAACCAACTGCTGTACTGATCTAGATATTCAAAGTGGCTTTTCAAGATGCAGAGTTGTGAAAAGGTATGAAGCAAAGAATTCATGCAAAGCAGTAGGACCAGTTTGAATAACTCTAAGAAAAAGGCAATAAAGGGGGGGACTGTCAGAAACAACAGAGCACATTACTTGGAGCATGGAAGCGATATTAGCATGATAATTAGCACACATATCTACTGGAAACTTTGATGATGATGATGAGAGTTAAAAGCCTCAGAAAGAGGGATCTTCTAGAGAATTAGGATATTTTAATCTCCATAACTACATTCAGAGGAAACACTTTAGTAGACACTGGAGTTTAAGATAAATTCCTTTATATTACTTGGGACACATCCTTGCCCATGTGATTTTCAGTTTATTAAAGTGTCAAAAAGCAGCTCTGAGAGGGGCCAGGCAGTTGACACACATGGCCCAGGTGCTGGAGCACTTCTATGGGAGAAGGGATATGCCAAAGGCATCCTGATTATCACTGTGGTCCCCAGCTGCTTTAACAGCTGGTGTAAATCTCAGCCTGCCCCATGGGCATTCACTTCACCTTCTTTTCTCAAGCTGTGTTAGGAATGACAGTTTCAACAAAACCTGCTATTAAAGACCACCGTTTTTGCTCTAAGTTGTTCTCAGTTCTGAGGACAGTTCTTTGTCAGTAGACTGTGTGAGCTGTAGGCTACTGCTTGTAGAATCCCGGACCAGTTCTCTAGGGAGCATCCCCAATCTCTCAAAAAAGGTAATAAGGAAGAATGTGATACTTGGACTTCAATTCCCTAGGGATTCTTGTTCAGGAGGAGAAAGGAGTCCTGAGTTCTTTTTTCCTCAGGCTGTACTGCCTTTGGAGCTATTACTACTAATGATACCAAAAATTATCTATAGTGGATCTTAGAGATGGAAAATGGAATCAAATCAAATCAAAGTGGAGTAGATCACTGCAAGCTGCTGAGCTATGCCCCACCCTCACATCTGCACAGTCCCTTTTAGTTCAAGGGAAGACACAGATGTAATTAGAAGAGAACCTGATGGAAGATATTAGTAGTAAAAACTAAATAAAATAATGTCATGGATTAATATTGAGAAGCTATTTAGGAATAAAGGATTTTTTTTTTTTACATAAAATGCTGAAACCAAGAAACCATTAAATCCAGTCATTTTAAGAGAAAGCTTCATCGCTTTTTTAGGAAAAAAAAGAATGAGCAGAGGGCACTGCTGCTGGCTAGGTGTTTGTTAATTTTTCATGTGAATTTATTGCATATGTAAGTGATTGAATTAGTAGCACTGACAGGAACCCAGGCACAGTAAAAGCTTCCTGCTACTGACACAGCAGTGCTCAAGCTGTGCACTCCTGACCATTAGCAGTCCTGCTGAGGAGCCCCAGCCTGGCTCCCAGCTCGGGCTGCAGAGCTCCTGGACCGGGACCGAGCGCGGCGCCCTCCGGAACCAGCGCCAGCATGAGACCACTCCACTGCTGTACATTAATGACCTCATTTGGGCTCTGATGCCAGGCTCCAGGCAAGAAAGCCCAGTGCAAGCTAATATGCTACCAAAATACTGCAAGGTAAGTTTGGGGGGGGGGGAAAATTGTTAAGAGGATTTTGTGTTCTGTGGTAAAGAGGCTAAATGCCAAAAGGGAGACAGAAACGGGCAGCTTGCAGGAGAGACTGTAAGGTACAGGATTCAGAATGTTTTCTCACCTTTGAAAAAAGGGTCATTTCCAAACATTCAGAGGCTGAGCAGCGAGATCTGGATCTCCTGTCACCGAGCAGTAGCTTGCTTCAGAACAGCGAGGCTTTGAGAGCAAACTAGGGGAATATAAATCGCATATATAATAATTTCAGCATGCGAGTGTGGTGCCAGATATTACCATCTAAAAGGAATATAGGTATCATGGCTGCTGTGAAGTCCTTAGGGAGGCTCCTAACCTTTTGGGAACTCTTTCCTCCTCCCCTGCAACGTATTAACCTTTTGACCACGTCGGTGCTTAGATGTACATAATGAAATGGAACATGCAGACAGATCCAGTTGGGGAGCGGTAGGAACAAAACATCAGCGATGCAGGAGGTTGTGTGAATTCTGTACCAAAACCTCATAGCCAAGAATAGATATAGAGCTTTAAAAGAAAGGTATTTCTGATGTATTATGAATGTGCAGATGAGCAGCGATGGAAAAACATTTCATCGCTGTCCTACAAACTATATTCCTATAGCATCAGATTGTGACAACTTAAAAGAATGAAAATGAGCTTTTTGTACGAGTAGCACTGCTGGATTTAATGGTGCTGCTAATGGAGTAAGATTTTTCTTGGAGTAAGGGTGCCATAAACCAGCCCTCAGCCACCACTTCCTGTTTACTTGTGGTTTATTATCTAGAGCAAACCTGTTTCTCTCACTGCAAATTTCTTCTTGTTACAAAAAAAAAAAAAAATTGCTTAATATTTTCCTTTTCATACCATTCATCCTCATGGAGGGTTTTCTTTTCTAGTCAATCATTTGACATGTAGAATGAATTAATTAACTGTTCTTTGATTAGAGTAATACTCTCCTCTACTCTGCTGAGAGGTAGAGCTTCACTTAACATGTTCTTTTTCAGTAGGTCTAGACAGCCTCTTCTAAAATTTCATTTAGATATCATTTGTAATTCATTTGAACAATTCCAGTCACTTAGTAAAGTTGCTTCAATACTTTCCTTTTTATTGAAAGTTATTTCATTGCTGCAAGCAAGGTATTTTATTTTATGATTTTCCATATGGTTGGTCCCAAAGGAGAAAGGAGAAAACACAAAAGAGTTCCAAATTAAATTCTAATCCAATTTAACAACAGCTGTAAGGGAAATGAACTAGCTACTCTAGAGCCTCTGCCTCCTAGAAAAATGAAAAATGAAGCTGGTCATCGAGAAATGTTTACTAGTTTAAGTTTTCACCTATATACAAATTATAGTGGGCAGCTGGAGACAAAAGTAGGCAGAAGCTCCCATTGAACCTACAACATTGTACCAATGAAAAGATTTTAAATGAACATACACTGAGGTGCACAACTAATAGCAATACTAGCAAATGTTTTTGACATTTGGACCACACTTGAAGTAACAAAAAAATGTGTTCTAACACCTTGACTGATTTTGAGGCTGCAAGGATCCATTGATTGACCTGTCATATGAACTGTAACACAGTACAGGCTGATGAACTTCACATGCTTGACACAATTGATCTTCAAGATCGTAATTTGAATGGGAACAGGACATACTCTGGAAAAGCATTTATTTTAAGCTTAAACATTTAAGTGATGGGGAATCTACTATCACTTGCTCAAGATACTCCTGCAGTGATTCTCCAGATGTTCAAAGTATTCTTAGCATCAACAAAATATTTCGTTTGTACACACACAAAATACATTAGAAAGTACCTTAGAGTAATATAATAAAGCAGATAATATTTTTAGAATTCTCAGGTAAGCTGTATTGTAATGAAAAGCCTTGAAATTACATTTATAGCCATGAAGCATGCTGCTAACTCAGGAGCTGTGTAAATAAGCACACTAAAGAATCAGTCAGAAGTGCCTTTGTGTTCCCAACTCAGTTTTCCAGTTCACTTACAGTGGACAAAAGTGGCATTTGGAGGAGCTGGAGGAAAAGCCCTCAGGGCATCAACAGCCTCTTGCTGTACACAGCACAAAATGATCTTACAGTGTACAAGTGTCCATTGCCTCTGGAGGAACCAGGATTTCACCCCTGGTCTTGTGGGAGGGAATTCTGATCAACTATTAGGAAACAATTGGGTCACGTAACAGGAGGGCTGCTCTGCAGAGAAAATTCAAAATCTATTCACATGTGTATCTCTATTACAGTAGGCAAAATGTAATCTTACCTCCTCTGAGGTAGTTTGGTCATCCATCTATTTTAGCATTTTCTCAGAAAGCTCCTGGCAATGAGAGTTTCTACAGTCCAGTTAACACAACAGGGAGTGACAGTCTCTAAGCCTGGAAACAACTCTCACTAACAGTGATGTGGACAAGGCTACAGATAAGAAACTCTTCTCTTATACATGGAATGGTAATAAGGTTATTCAACCAGTTGCAAAACATGGAAGAACCATTTCTGCACACACAAAGAATGGAAGCAAAAGGCAAGGAAGTTTGTACTTGTCAGTGAAAGAAATAGGTTAGCATGTGTCCTGATTTGGGAAGAAAAATAATCAATATTTAAAAACACTGAACAGACTACAGTTGGAGACAATCCTCTCTGCAGGAGAATGTTAGAAGCCAAGACCAGAGGGAGGCTGAAAGAGGAAATTGCACTGTGCTGGTAAATCAAGGTAATGATAAACACAGGTCAGAATAGCACAGGTCAGTGGAAATTACATTCAATATCACCCACTACCCCTGCTTTGTTTATGATAACCAAGCCAATATTCCCAGCACTTAAAACAATATTTCATGCTTTCCAGTTTTGTTCTCTGGATTAATTTCTGTTCTGTTTACTCCATGAAGACATCAATTTCTTGGGTTAATTCCCTTCTCATTTCTTGGCATAAATAGTAGTAATTTCTATGAAACTAATACCAAAATGAAGTGCACTGATTGGGAAATGTTTTGTGTACACATAAAACAGAAATAGAGTGACCTTGCCTGAAAAGTACATTACTGAATGCTTGAATATTTATCTGGACTAATCAGCTAGGAAATACTGAATTTCAGAAGCTTATATGTTTCAGACAGTATGATATTTATTTCCTTTCACAGAAATTATTTAGTATCATTAATTCAAACCGAAATACATCTACCATATATTTTTAGTGCTGGATTAGGACATAGGGGATGATTTTATTATATCTTCATGACAATACAAAGGCAAAAAAAAGATCCCTCTTCAGGGACTCAATAGATTAATCCACTTGTTTATGAAGCAAAACCTACTTGTTTTATTTAGAACAGACTCAGCAGACCTTAGAGCAATGAATCTCTGCCTGGATGCTTTCAGCCTGACTTAGCTAAAGCCATGCCTTACCTTGAATTTCTAACATTTTGACCAAACACTTTTTTTTCTCTCGAGTACTTTATTTGTATTTATCCAGCAGCAAAAGTTGATACTTAATAATTCACCTACAAGACCTGCACCTTTCCCTTGCAGCTGTATTTACTCAAAACAAAGCTATTCAAATGAGCCTTAATCAAGACACATCGTTCTGCTCACTGTGTGAGCAAATCCACTCGGATCCCTCAGCTGGGAATGCCAGCAGTGAAGCCCCAGACAAGAATTCTGGCCAGTTCACTGTCGGGGCAGGCTGAATCCTTTGGGATGTGGCATTAATGTCACATTTAGCTGATTTAAGATTCACCTGGATCGCCAAAGTACTGAGCAGAATTGTTGTTCCTTCCGTGCCTGTTGAGCATTGTTGGAAGCTGGTGGAGCAGCTCTTGACCCTTTGCTTTGGCAGCACAGCTGTTCCCAGAGTGTCCCACTGGGCACCGTGTAGGTCAGTGAGTGTCCTGCCCTGTGACCAGCTCCAGCTGGGGGTCACAGGAACAGTTCCACATGGACAGCAGTGTCAGTCCTTACCTGGAAATGCCCAGGGAAAGATAATCTCTTTGTAAAGCTTACTTCGTTACAATTAAGGGTGAAATTACCGTTTTAAAATACTGGAAGTGGAATGGCTAGATGATAAAATAAAAGGTTTATCAATAGCTACTGAGTGCCAGGTGTTTTGCTTAAGGGAGGCTTGTCTCCTACCTGCCATCCATTGGTGTTACTTAAATAACATTTTGACAGCTCAGCATTCCAGGTTATACTGAAGAGTTTTCACAGAAACTGAACGGGAAATGTTAATAACCCAGACAGCCTGTGAGGTATTTGTGATTCCCAGTATGTCAGACTTGTTGGATTCTGCCAGGCTGCCCCGTGTAACTCGGTCAGAGCTAACTGCTCCTGGCTGTGTGTGAGTTAACAAAACACAGATATTCTTTTAAAAAGATCACTTTACTGAGCAATAGTACATGTTCTTTTAAATACTCATACTCCACTTTCACTCCATCACCTCCCACAAAAAACAGTGTCTAAAGTGCTTTCTGTATGGGGTGGTTGTGAGCTGGAGTTAATTCAGTGCCTGAGACCTACCAATACATCAAACAGTGACTACACGGTGCAAAGAAATAACAAATTTCCAATGGCTCCAACAAAATAGCTTGAAGACTCTGCCATGAGACATGACCTTTTTATCTTTTCACTTGAAGATGTGGATCCTGTATATATTGTGCTCTAAGCACTAAGGAAAAATTAGAATGGGCAGATGCCAGAAGGAAGATAACCGTTTTTTTTTTAAACATGCCAACACTGAGCAGTGAACTCTCTTTGCCAGTCTGCAGCTGGGGGAACTTTCTGGTCCTTGGCATCGATCTGGCATCGAGCTCATGGCAGTGAGTGGGCAAGGCCACAACTGCTGCAGTTCCCACTGCAGAGGCTGCACCCTTCTGAAACTTCCTAAAATAAATACCTATATATTTTATCGGTACAGCAATCTGAAGTGCAAGTGTCTTGAAAGATTTCTCACTTTATCTAAAATATGAAATGTATTTAAAGAATAAAGTTTCATGTAGCACTGGGAAGATAATGTGAGCCTTGTGGGAAATAAAGCTATTTGTGTAAGGAACCTTATCCAATCTGGGTACTTTTGAACATACTCAGCTCTATAGCCATAGTTTTCCACTTGGAAAATGTGACTTTAACTTTTTGACTAATCTCCAGTGATAGATTTAAGAATGAACTAGAGAAATCAATCAAAATCTGTTTTCACATGAAGTTTAGATCATTTGTATATAGAAGAAGTAAAGAATTTTTCTAAATAGGCAACCTGTATGACTAATGCTTCAGGCAGATAAATGCAAGATTAAACAGAATCATTTTGAAGGTCACAGAAAGAGACTGCAAAAAAAATTCCATTCTCCCTTCCTACCAGACCTATAATAGAAAAATATTTTGTGTTGTTATGAAAATTTGTAGGACTGTTACCTCTACATAATAAGAGTGCTCTTGTACCCAGAAAATCAATAGCTGTATCTTCACTAGTGGTAATCACTAAGGCTAAAATTCTAAGTGCATTTTGGAAAAGCAAGCTTTTATTTATACATGTACGTATTTATACATATGATATATAAATAAAATTAAGAGATCTATGATATCAATCCAAAACTACCAGCAAACACCAGAATATCATCTCCAAAACAATTCTAAAAATTCTTCTTCTCTATGTGTGGACTTTAGTATTTTCTTATTAGCCCTTCTGTCTTGAACATGAACTTGTAGTGTCATGCTGGAAGTTACCCTGTACCGACCACAGAGTTAACAAATCAACCATAAATCAACATTTCATACCAATATTTATTGGTGTGTTGTCAGCTTGGCATACACCAGAGATCTTTTATTGGGATCCCAAGGTGTTTGAAGAGTGAGTCTCATGGACACAAGGTTCACTGTGCCTGTAAATACAGTCCCCTGAAGTTCTCTGTGCCTTAGTTCCTCTCTTTATAAAAACACCTCAAGGACTGTACCAACCCGTCTGAGAGAGATCAATCATATGGTTAAATTGACTGATGTCTGTCAAGTTCTTCTCTTAGATCCTTTGATATAATCTGAAATAATATCTTGAAATAGTGGGAATTATTAACTACTACAATATAGCAAGTTATTTAGTTTTTAAGGCATAGGACAGGAAATACTAAGTCCTGTACCATTAAAAATTATTCTGTACATCCATAGCTTTAGTCCAAGATGCATATGCATTCCCATACAAAAAAAAAATCTATTGTTTCAGCACATCCAGAGGGTTATGTGGGAAAATAGCAGCTCAACGTGTTAAGAAACAGCTCACATCAGCACTTTCTGCAGTGTGACCCAGCTACTTCATCTTAGTGAGCTTCAGTCTCTTTCTCTGGCTGGCAGTAGTGAGCAAAGAGATACTGAGAGAGAAAAACAAAATGAAAGTTGGGGTGAGACATTAGCTTGAGAAAGCTGCAGAGGGAATGCCTTTAACTCCATTACTCCCAGGTTTGCAGGCACTCACCAGTGAACTGCAAAGGCTTGCTTGTTTTCCACACATACATGCAAAGAAAATTAAAATCACCTAAGACTTAGTGTCTTTTGAAAAATACATGGGGAGCCTCAAGCTACATTGTACCTTATAAGAAAATTATTGCAAAATTTCACCATGGCTGACAGATTTGTAGACAGATGGCCTCTATACACTACCCCGTGGTCTCCTCTGTGTTGTTTGGGCACTCAGGCCCTTGGATCAGGAGATCACTGGTTTTGTTGGTCTGTAGGTATGTTATAGATATGAGTTTTTGGTGCCTTTAATTATTTTGTTTTTACCAGTATAATGACTTAGAAAAAATTGACAAATACTCACTAAATACACACAGCTTCTCATTCATACACAGGCAGAGAAGGGCAGGCGTGACAGGGGTCAGAGTTCTAGCTGAAAATGCTGACAGGAGTAAGGAGGCAGAGGGGGAGCCCAGGTGTGGGTAGAGGCTGCTGTGCAATCACCAGGGTCACTGAGGTGCTGCAGAGACAAGTGCTGTACCTGCTGCCCTTCTTACACTTGTGAGTGAGGCTTTATCAGTAGAGTGTCCTAAACAATTCTTACTTATTTCCAGAATGTCGTTGGAAATCAGGTCAGTAGTTTTATCTCCATCTTGTAGATGGTAAAAGCTACAGAAGGAAGTCACTTTTCAGTTCTACACAGCAGACTGAGAGGTAAAACACATCAGAACTTGTATACCTAAATTTCAGTACCTGAATTAGCTCCCTAGGTGCCTTGGAAATCAGCAGACTCCCTGTGAGAGCAAATGCAGAATATTCCCCTTACTGCATCAGGGAAGTGCCTTTTGCTGGATTGTACAAACATCCCCTGACTCCACAATCCCACTCAATAATGCTGCCTTTATTCTTCTGTCAGTTCCTTCCCTCTTCCAAAAGCCAGTGCCTGAAGGAAACATGGCATTTGCAATTCCAGAAAGCCCATGCCGTATGTGAATGAGGCTGATCTACAGAAAACTCCAGCAGTCCCCCATGAGGAAACTGTCTGACTGACAAATTCATGCTTTTGGAACACAAACCAGTTTGTGGTCAGCAATTTAATCAAATGTACAAGTTACATTTCCCATTGCGAATCTTAACATTGCTGCCTCCTCATTCTGATGCTCCA
Organism: Acridotheres tristis; assembly: GCA_037013685.1. Lineage (NCBI taxonomy): Eukaryota > Metazoa > Chordata > Aves > Passeriformes > Sturnidae > Acridotheres > Acridotheres tristis. The sequence goes on from CM072896.1 coordinate 18,566,137, forward strand.
GTATACTGCATTTGTACCATGAATCTTTCTGAAACACGTTATCTGTCTGCTTTAAAAGTGTTTCAAAAACACCAAGTCATGGAGAGCAATCCTGAGCTATGAGCAGAGAAAGCAGCATAACATGCAGCGTTTTTCCACCTCTCAGGTTTAGGAAGCAGTTATAATAATGTAGCCTCAAAGAGCTTTCAAGCTTCATTTTTCAAAATCTAGCTTCTTTTTAAAATAATAGCTCATATATAGATAACAACCTCCAGGCAGTAATACTGAGCACAAAGTCTGAGAAATTAAGCTAAATGCTGTTACCCTACAGATTTTATTTATACTGGTAAAAGGTCAGAGAAAGGGCCTGGACACTGGAGTGTAATGATCTCTGTTAGGCTGCCATAATGGTCCCTGACAGGCTTTCACCTGTGTTAGCTGGCAACAATTCCAACAATTCCAACAATTCCCAGGTGGCAGAGGACAGTGACCACTTCCAGTGGCAGTGGCACAAACCAAAGGATGAGACTCCAGTTCCTCAGTTGAGCCCAAGACTGTTTTCAGAGTACATCTTTCAGAAAGCCAAGCAATCTTGACAGAAACAAGAGACAGACAAGTCTGCATTCCTCAGAGCATTATCAGGTAAACAGGATGCATCATCCACTTCCAATGCACAAGGTTGGGGTGTTTTTAGCACTGTTACCTGCTTTGTCCAATTGTTTATTCCTAATTGTATAACCCAGCACTAACTTCATGGTAATGACAACTTTGGAAGAAGCTTTTCATAGCTGAGAGAGAGAGAAGGTATTTTGCTTTAAAATCTCTAAACTGAAAATGTACTCATAGAAATTATAACATGCTCATTATGCAAAAATATGCAGAATTATGTGAAAACAAGCAGTCAGCAGAGGGCAGGTAGACTGTGTTGATGTCTCTGGGTGATATGTATGTTTTGCTGTCTTAGCCATTCTCAGCAGTTTCTTTTGTCAAAAAAATAAGTGATGCTCTCTGGAAAAAAATTAGAGGCAGTCTAGTGCTTGTTGCAGATTTGTCACTAAGCATCTATTTGACATACCTTTTCCTCAGACTAGGACACAGGGAGGGTTTATTCCCTACATAACACTCATCTGAAAAACACTGATACTATATGGACATTGGAGATTTAAAGATATGACTGTTTACAAAAAGTGTGTCCGTAACAGTCCGTGTATATAGTAGTGATTGTATGTCTCAAAATATCTGTTTAAGTTATACCAGTCAACTAAAGACACTTATTGCTACTAGTCAGCATCAGATTCTTTCTGTACCAACTCCTGTTACCAACAAACGAGACTTTTTAAAGATTACCTCCTTGCAAGAGAGAATCTTGCTCTTAATAATTAGATAATCCTAAGATCTACCCACTTGTCTCCTAAAAACAAACAGACAAACAACAGAAACAGCTGTCCAAGGGGTCCAATCTAATTTAACATTGTAGGGAACATTACTATTCTCATAGCTGTTCTTGCCTTCCCTACTGATGGAAGTGCTGGGGATCTCAGTGCCAGCAGCATGAAGTAATGTAACTACTCTAACATAGATCATGACATCAGATCTGTCCCTGCAAGCCAGAAAATCCATCATATTGAGGCTTTGTTCCCTTAAATAGTCATTTACTGCGTATCATTGAACTGCTTATTTAATATTTATGCAAATTCTTCAAGACATTTTATTGGACCATGTATCAGAGACAATCTATGCACAACTCATCTAAGAGGATGATAGAAGTCCTAAATACATAAAGGAACACTTGCATCTTCTTTATTCATATTCCAGCTTCAGTGCATGGCTGCTTTTGAGAACTCCATGAGTGATATTTTGGAAAGCCTGCACCACTCTTGTTACTGTCTAGACTGGCATATAGTGCTCCAAATCCTAGGATTCACAGTCAGTGATAGGCTTGAGGTCCTGAGGAGGGAGAGTCCAACACAAGAACAAAAGCAGTTGTATAGTCCTAAAACCAGATTAATCTTTGTAGTTCAGAAGAATTTGGGTGGCTCATTATGGGAGCAGGGCACAGACAGAGTGTGTGAAGCAGGTGGGAGCTCCCAGCTAAGCTCAGGATTTTCCAGTGATCAAAAGCCTATGGGCCAGATGTGCTGTGTTACAGAGGACCAGAAACATCAGAGGGAAGTCCTTTCCCTTTCCATTCTTCCCAATCCCCTTAGCAAACACAGTGAAACCGTCACTTAACTGTGGTTTCTCCGTTAGTTTCCTGTCCAGCATGATTTCTAAATTCGAAGCCCAGTACAAACCCAATTGCCTTTCAAACTGGCCTGCTTGGCACAGCAATATAAAAAATCTCAGATGGCACACTGTCAATCAACCTGGCCCTTAAACAACTGTGAGCTCCACTCTTACATAAATGTCACAGATGCCATAATTAGTACCAGCTCATGCCACAGGAGTGGATCAGAATCTCTGTTATTTGATCATTTGTTTTTGATCAAAACTCATTTTTGGAAAAGCAAAAAAAAAAAGATAAAAGTAAAAAAAAATTACTTTGATCAGGACTCATTTTGCATAATTTTGATTACAGGACTTTATCTTGTTTGTGAACTCTAACTCTCAGTGGTATGTGACACCTTAGTGTACCAAGTCATTCCTAAAATAAACATAAAATTAAAATCTCATGAACTCTTGGAGTTTTAAAAATATTTGAGATATAGACAGTGTTTAACTAACACCTTCTCCCTTGCAGTTATTACACTGATATTATTATTCCTGTGATGTTCTGTCAGTTTAATTGGATAATAACTGCAGTCAGATTATTGCCTTGTAAGTGCGTACAAGCACCTAACAATGTTTATGCAAAGAGCCCCATACGCCTTGCTGGGTGAATGGGAACATCGTATTTGGAATGTGCAGCAAGGGCTGGCGAGTTGCTTCATGAGTGCAAATGACAGAGGAACGAGCAGGACAGAGGGTGAATTAGTGAGGATGCTGATGTCTGACCACTGATCACTGCTGCTGATGAGAGAAGGGAGAGCTGGTGCTTTACAGCACAAGGTCTGCTCCTGGCCCTGCTTATCCATGGTCCTTCTTTGTCGTTCTTGCCTTGTGCTTGTTGGATCCACAGAGCAGGAAGCAGAAACTGCAGTACAGGCTCTGGTAGTTTGGGCTTTCCCCTCCACAAACTGTGCCTGTATTACATTTTACAGCACAACAGGTTTCCAGGCCACGTGCCAGGGAACAACGGGCAATTAGAGCTTTTTGCTTCCTAGTCTGGCAGAAATCACACAAAACAGGCAAAGTTCAGTGACCTCAGTCCAGCTGCTGGGCATAGGTCAGACCCAAATCAGTCATCTCAACATCTGTTGATTCATGTATCTTATTATTAACATAGAAAACAAATTCTACACATTTCTTTTATTGTAATGTCGTAGATTCTGAAGACACTGAGTAAAACCCACGACAGCGCTTCGCCATCATTTATATTAAAGTTAAGCACAGTCTGAGAGCAATAGCACTGAAAGCTCTCACAGAGAAGTTATCAAATGCTCACTTCATATAATGCAGTGTAAGCTTGATTTGCATCAGTTTAATATTTTATACGTAGGGAAACACTTTCCAGACAGCTTCTCACAAAGAAATGGGAAGAGAGCTCTAATTTTAATTACAATATCAATATAAATACTCCTTCTATTTTAGGGAAAAGTTTCTCCTCCTACTGTACACTGAGGTAAAATTAAAAGAAGAAAAGGTTCCGTTTCTAAAAGTTCACTCTCTAAACTTATGTTTTCCCCAGCTGAACTCATTCTACTTCACAGAAATCTGAATTCTGGTGGAAAAAAGTGAAAATGTAGACTAATCTTCAAGCACTAATGTAAATGATTGGTTCTGACACCAGTAAAGGCATGTTGTTTTCCCTCCAGGTTGCCTACTTTTCACATAGGTGAGAAGGATTAAAGACATAAGATTGCTCTTCATGTGGGGAGTTGGTAACCTGCCTTCTTAGAAGGGTCTGATTATCTTAAAACATGTGCAAAGGAAAAAAAGCACAAGCAACTTCAAGGAGCAGACTGTTTTGTAAAAGGTTTTTTGTCTTTTAGCTAAATATTGTTAGGGGAAACAATGTTTCAGTATCTTTTTTTGAGGATAAAGGGAGATTTCTCTTTTACTTCATAGTAACCAAGTGGCTCCTGCAGTCAATGCAACATGAGAAAGTCCTCGTTCGTTGGTTTAAATCCTGACTCATGGCACTCAAATCATAACTCTAATTGTGAGCTCTAAGTACCAGCTAGTGAAGAAGAAGTAAGAATTTCAGAACCCCAAACACTCCATGTAGGCACAATACTCCATCTGTTTATCTTCATCCTCTGGAATAGGACAATGCATGTTAGGGAGGCTCAATAAAATAATATCTTCTAAGATATATTCTGCCAAGTATCTGTCAATGTCATTTGGTGGGCATTTCTTTTGCTCCACAAAGCAGTCAGTAAATGACCCAAAGCAATTTCAGGTCTCTGAAGCACTTTGCATTTCCTGGTGATTTAGAGCATCCTCCAGTACCACATTGGGCTCATGTTTACTGTGGTAACCTAGAAATATTTTGATTTCAAATATTGGGCACTAAATCGACAGCTGAGGATGAACCATTTCGAAGACTTATAAAATTTCTGACATTCCCTTATAAGGTTCCACTTAAGAAACTGAAGAAGGAAAAAAAAAAAGAGTAAAATATTGTGAATTTGTGAGTTCTTTTCCATGCAAATAATTACAGAATAAGCACTCGTAAGGTTATAACCACATCTCAGAATCCCAAATGTTCAGATGAGGAGTGAAAGGTTAGAAACAAGTGTGAATATTTTCATTACATTGTATGAAATTCAAGGGAATCGTGCCTTACTAACTGCAGGGCTTTGGATTAGTCAACACATCATTAAGAGACATTTGCTTGAAAGCCTCCAGCTTACACTGAAGAAATGTGCTTGTAATCTCTTTACCTGCCATGTATTTCATTTATTTACAGCAATTCTGAAATGTTCAGTACAAATCAAGCATACAAGAATGAAATACATCTGCAGTATGAGGTGATGTGTGAAATTGCACTGCTCTAAACAGTTATGCTCTTAGGGAAGGAATCAGTAAACAACTTACCACACCATCTTGCATGGCTCTAGGATTCACTGTCTGTACATAAATAAGTCTTTTAATGCAAAGTGAGAAAAGTTACATTCTGAAAAAAAAAAAAAAATCAGGTCCTTGTCTCTGCCTTGGTTTTCCTCCTTGCAATTGTCTCCCAGATGAAATAGTGCTGAGCAGACGTATAGCCAGATTTTTAAGGTATTTTGCATGGTGTGCCTGGGAACCTGCCACAAAACAAGCCTGGTTTATTTTTAGATACCCTTAACTTTATTTATTGATTTAGGAGGATATAAGGAATGGGCATAAGCAAAGAGAGTTTTGTGAAAATGGTATCTTTTATTAGATTAGCTGATACAGCTTGGAAAAAAGCAAATATGCATTTGGGTTCAATCTGCTTTCTTCAGCAAAATCTAACTCAATACAGGCAATTTCAGTTTAATCTTACTACATTCTTAACAATGCTGTTATGATAGAAGTGTGGAAATGACTAAGAAGGGGGGCATTTTGAAAGTTTTTAAATTTATTTTGATATTTCAAACTTCCATGTAAGGCCCAATGAAATGCAAGGTTTGTTGCAACCTCTTCCATGCTCCTCTCCTCAAAGAGCAGGCTGTGGCTGTTGCTGTGAGTGGTAACTCTTACAAAAGCATTAGTTACTCTAAAGTTTCCATACAACAAAGAATCTGTTGCCAGTATGATTTTTTTACTACACACATGAAGTAACCAGTGAAATGCCATTGCCTTGCACGGTCTTGCTCCTCTCGCAGATCCTGTTAGGAAAAGACTGGGAGCAGCATGTGGGAGATGCCCAAGTCTGGATTGCTGGTGTGACTGTGCCAGACTGAGAAACAAAGTGAATATAGTGCAGAGATCAAAGAGTGACAGAGAACCTGCATTTAAAGTGAGGAGAAGGAGAAAGAGCCAAGCAAGAATAGAGAGAAACTGCTGAGGCCAGTAGGGAAAGGTCAAGAGAGAAATAAAGGCAGATTGCCTGAAAGCTAAGAGGTGTAAAGAAATACTTATAAATTGATGAGAGGAGAGAAAAATGATGAGAGTAGGGAAAATACCAGATAGCAATCCCATTAATAAGTGGAGACCAGCCTCCATGGTGATTCCTGGCAGTGCCACTAATAGCTGACAATTAGATTTTTCCACAGCAAAACATAACGGAACATCTAAGCAAAAATAAGCAATTTTTTATAAGTCAGCAGAAAAGCAACGCAGTAGTGTCAGTCAAAATTATCCTAATTAATTTACATCTAACTAGATGTGAGAGTCTGAAGAACCAGGTATTTATTAGACAAATCACAGCAAGCAAATCAAGTGCAGCAGTGATTATTGCACAGTGTTTTTATTCATCTTCATCAAGCACAAGACTTTGCTGTCTTCTAATTCTTTCTGACTCTGCTGCTAGAAAACTCTTTCCTGAAAGCAGGACCATGAAAGTGGCATTTGGGCTGAGAAAGGCAACAAGCTTTGCAACCTATCTCAGAAGGATCATCCTCAGCACGCAAGGCTGCAGAAAAGGAACATGATGCAGGTGAAAGAAAGGATCCAAAGGAGCATCAAAGCTGACAATTTTAGGACCACATGGGAGGAATGTGTCACTGTGTACAGAGTGGAACTGTTCTCTGTTTTCTTTCCATCCTCTCCAGGCTTCAGCTTCTACCAAAGTTCATTAATAGAAAATATTTCCATTCACTATTCATTAAGTTGAAAATGAATAGGGAGAAAAATTCTGGCTGGTTTTATTTCTGTCCCTGGTATTAGCGATCTGCAGAAACCGCAGGCGAGTTATTTATCACCTTGCAATGAGACACTGCCTGAAACACTGAGGGAGAAGGCAGTGCATTTCAAGTGCCTCTAGAGGCTTCTAAGGAGAAAGAACAACAGCTGCATGGGAGCAGAGACAGGTTCACTTAGCTCAGATAGGTCTGGTCTTATCTGGGTTTACTATAAAACCCAGAAATGGGCATGGCCACACATCCCAGCTCTTCTCTGCCCTTGTTGTCATACACGTAGTGGGATTAATGGGATGGATTTAGAGTTTGCCTCTGAGCTAAAAGAAAAAAGGATATTTCTGTACATCCTCTCCTTTTGTACTTTTACTTCTCTTTGCTTTTAATTATCTCCTCTATAAAACAGGACCAAAATAGTTCTTTACTGTACCTGCAAGTGTTGCTGTGGCTGTGCAGCTCAAGTACTGCAGAAGGTCATGTGAAGTGCTGTTAACAAGGAAGACAGAAGCCAGAGCTCTTTATTTACAGCCTTTCATCCAACAGTACTGTGCTCTGCTACCCTAGCTGCTGTGATCTTTAGTAAGACATTTCATTTGTGTTTTGACATGTGCTTTTCAAACTGCATCATTAAAAGCACAGCTTGTTTGCTCCATGTACTATTGGCAGTGATTTTGATAATCTGAGCAACCATTTTATTTTATTGTTGTGAATATTTTGAAAATTGTTGTGGATAAAATAATGCTTTAATCGGCGGCGGGGGGGGGTGGGGAAGGATGGAAAAGATGAACTCTTTGGAACACCCTTGCTCATTAGGATTCTAATCTTTCCATGAAGCACCTGGTCAGGGCAGGAAGAGAGGAGGAGCAGAGGCACAGTGGTGCTGAACATGGCATCACCTAACACAGAAATGTTGTATTGTGTCCTGAAATCCTCAGCTCAAGCTGTGTCCCAGACACCTGAGGTGAATGCCTGAAATCACCATTCACAGTCATTCAGAGCTGGAGCTGCTCAGGAAATGCACTGCTCAGAAAAGGCAGGTTTGGCTTTTTACTGAGACAGAGGAAAGATTTCTCCAGACCCCCTTCCTGGGAATCCAATACCCAACATTTGCTGTTAAACTGAGCTGGCCCACGTGCCCCTCCCAAGCTGCAGAAAGCAGAGGAGCAGCAGTGCCCTCCCCAGCACTTCAGGCTCCAGAAGAGAGGATCCCTCTTCCCGAGGGCGTCTGTGGAATCCACAACAACATCTGCCACCTTCAAGGTGTCCCCAAGCCAGCAGATGTAGGACAATCTGCTGTATTAATGGAATTTTCATTCCTTCCTGCCGAATCTGCTCCACTGTGCATGCAGTTGATTAAATATTCATAGCACCAGTCAGAAGAAGGATAAAAGCAAACTTGGATATAACCCAAAGTAGTTACACTGGAAAGAAAAACACCTGAGTTTTAGTCTTTCTTTTGCTGATTATTTGAAAATAAAAAATGAAATGTTCAGTAAAGCAAGGGTCTGAAACTCAAGGTATTTTCTTTTTAGTTTTTCTCCCACTAGGTTTTCTGTATATTCATAAACAGGGCTTTCTACAGTCCACTGAAAAACATTCATTCCATACAAATTAGAATTGCTTCAATACAAAGGTAGTAAGAATGGCTTCCACTACGCCAGGGTATCCTACAGTTTGGTACGTGAGCACTCTGATGGAGCGAGGAAGATGAAATAATTTTGGAAAATGGAAAGAATGGGTTACAGGATGATTATTCTAACCATGGCACTCCTGGGTGAAATAGAAGGATGTTGTGTGAACATGATATGCTCCCAAAAGGCCTCCCAGATCAAACCAGAGACACAAGAACATTTATTCATTAATTTTACAGATGCAGAATGAGGCCTATCAAGATGAGAATGTCCAGAAGTAAAACCTAGGTAATCGAGAAACTGCAAAATAATTAATTTTAGTGTGGGACGTCCTTTTTCCACAAAAAAACCCCAAACCCTCTGAAACAAACAAGGAACCTTTACCTCATTTTGAAGCTCTTTGGGCAAGACAGCATTTGTTTAGACAAATTAAAATTAGAACTTACATGACTAGAGTAGAAATTTTCTATCTGAAATCTTCCCACCTAAAGGAAATTGTCACAGCAAAAGAAAGGTGGTGCGTAGAAGAGGACGTGTATACAATATATAATTTATATTTAATAAATTTGAAAAATTACCAATCTCTTTTGGAGACTGTAAAGTTTAAGGGATATGGACTGTCTTGCTGCATAGCCATGAAACAAGGAACATCTCACAGCACTCCTGATCTCTGCAGCACAAACTACTTATGGATGTCCCACACATCCAACACACATGGGCCAGTACAGACACAATAAAATCATGGTAACTTATTTATTATTGGAATCTTGTCTGAAATGCAAACAGGTGGGCCCTCATACCTGAGACTGACTGTCAAAAACAACTGTACCAAGGAGAAGAAATAACTTCTCTTAGCACTATGTGCTGTAAGGTGCACACTCTGGACTTTAGTACTGTATTAATTGCCCTCATTTGTCAGAGTTTAACACACAAAGTGCAGAACAAAATCATTTAGGCAATTCAGTCCAAGTAATTAGCTATTTTACATCCTTTTTATTGTGAAATAATCTGGTCCTTCGTTTTATGACTTGGAAAACCATTCACTATCAATTTAGTGATAATATATTAATAATTGTGTGATGTTCCAAGCAGTTTCAATGGATGATGTCACATCCGCAGAACAGCTTATTATCAAGAGAACAAATCTGAGATGCAAATCAGTGAGAATTTAATTATGTTAAAAAAGACAGATGCTTTGCCATTCACCAAGCCATTTACTGACAGCATTCAATAAAGCACAAATTGAATGCACATTTTTACACACAACTGCCACTTCCTCATCTGCATCAGTTGTCCCCTTCCTGTACACGTGCTCCTGGCTTAATAAACAAAATATCCACATACAGTGAATGCCAGCTGACTTCCATCCACAACTGTGTACCACACAAAGGAGCTTTCTTCCATAAATTTAATTTTTAATGCTATTGCATCCTTTTTCATTTTCACCAATTTGCTTTTTGGTCTCATTCTGTTCTTTCTAAAACAGCCAGCCTCTAGAGTCGCATATCTTTTGATTTTGGAAAAATATGTTTAGCTTTTCTTGGTTGTGGAGAGGAACTTTAAAATGTAGACTTAACAAGTCACAAAGCAGGCAGAATAATTGACAGTTTTATTTTTACTATCTCATTATTTTTAATGAGTTAGTTCGTATTCCTAAAGAATTCAGAAATTCTTGACTTTCAGTGCCACATTAGGACAACACTGAATCTAAATCTGCAATGTTCTTGTCAGACAGCAAATTTTCAGAAGATATAGGCCTGCAAGTAGGACTAGTTCAGGAATGTGAAAGTATAAAATTTCTCAGACTGAAAATACTTGTGTGTGCAAAGGGAACCACAAACATACTCCTAGAGTACTTGAGCACATATAAAGAAGAATTGTTTATTTGTTTGCTCATAGATTTAAAAAAAAAAAAAAGAGCTATGTTTAAGCTGATTTGATTTTGCTTCACTTGGAACTACAAATAAAGCACACTGTTTTCTTTTAAAACTTGTTTTCTTTTAAAACCAAGAGTGGAATTACCTTTAAATTTAGTGACTGAAGAGAGAGTTACTAAAGAAGTATATATTTTGATAGTGAGAATGTTCATTGAGACCCGACTGGTGCCACATAAATCTAACAGCAAGCTGGAAAAATCTGTTCTGATCTTTTTTACTCTAAATGTGCTTTTCCATATCCACATCTCACTCAGCTGAAAATTGCCTTCACAGAGATGAATGCAGCATTCATTCTTGCCATGACACAACAGGACAGATGAATCAGGTTACTTCTTCCCTCCTTAGAATTGCCTGGATCAGTCTTTCCCACTGATCTCCCCTAGCCCCCAATTCCAACACTGAAAAGCATCTTACAGTAAGCAGCCCTTCTGTACTTAAGTCCAAAGCAGTCAGATGTGAATCCTTATTCAAGGCTTTTCTGCAGCTTCTCTCAGCTGTTCCAATATTAGGCTTTGAAAGATGTCTCAATGTACATTAAATGTACACTGGGAAAATGTCTAGGGATTGATTATTATCAGTGAGCTGTAGATGTTTTTTTCTATTCATCCTGTTTAGTTTATCTTCATAACCTGGAAGTCTGTGTAAAAGATTAGCTACATAAACTAATTAGCTGTTACCAAATCTGCATTCCAAAGAGGGATCTGCTTCTTAATGAAACCTGCAGGAAGCAGAAGCAGGTGACTGGTGGTGTCTTAGAGCAAATTAATTTATACTGGGCTTTAATGTAGAACAGTCTTTTAAGTTGTCACCTCTTTCTTGTGATGGGTACATAAAGCAAGGCGGCACTTGTTGAAAGGGACAGGAATGGAAATTAAAGCTGTATCAGATTTATTGTATTACAGGAAACATGAATGTGGAGATTTGTATGTAATATGTAGAACAGTTTCTATTAGTACAGGCACAAATAAATTAGTGTGGCTTTGGGGTATTTCTCTTTAAACATTTTTCAGCCTTTAGTGTCTCATCATAATCACCCACTGACTTTCAGCTTTCAATGTGCGCTTTTCTGCCCCTGCACATGGTACCAAGATCCAAAGTTTCCAACCCCTACCCTGTTCAGGTCCTAACCAGACACGTGCACGTGTGCAGCAGACATCTCCTTTAATACTGCCTTTGCTGTTCTGCTCTTCCCTTGTGCTGAAATCAATAACTAGCCTTAATGTGAATCGAAAAAGCAGCATTTGAATCTGACATCAATGGACAGCTTTAATTAGGATTGGAAGTACAAAGTTTTCTCTTTTGTGGCCAAACTGTTCTCTCAGTTTCAACTTCTCCAAGCTAAATCCTCATGGAGAATCCTGTATGACCAAACTTTGCACTATATGCATTAGGAGAATTCACATGAATAATCATTTGTCTGAAAATTAATGTAAATTAGAAAGTTTGGTGTATTGTATATATGAATTTTTTTCTCAGCAGAGTGGATATATTTCAGTATGTAGACTTCAACTGACTTAGGAGAATAAATTCCACAACTGTGGAAAATATGTATTCTTGCTATGCTAATGATGCCTAGGGTTTTAGCTTTTATAATTTTCAGATCTGAAACTTCATATTAGGTGTTAGTAAGTTCTCTTCACAGGGTGATAAAACACTCCTCCAGTATAACAGTGTGTAGTCTCAACAATTTCATGTCCTCTTTGGTAAAAACTGCAAAGGCTCAGTATATTGTAATCTACTGTGAATTCAGCATCTGTTAGTGATATTCTCAGCAGGAAAAGTTGTTTCTTTTTATCACCTGCAGATGCAATTATACCAGCAAGGCCTGCAAAGTGCTCAGATATGAGATGTGTAAGCTTAGCAGAAACCCTAGAATGAAATGTTACTTTTGTCATAAAAAAGATCCCTTGGGTTCTCCTGTTCAGAGCCCTTTAGCCTGAGAGTAAATATCATATAACTGTGATACTTTGCACCTTTGTTTCACCTTCCATCCAAGCCTCAACTGGCTTTGCAAACATAGCTGGATTAAGTATTCCAACAGGGAGAAGCATCCTGCCAAAGCAGAGTGCCCCAGAGGTCACACACATTGAGCTCTGCATGTCTACCACTGTTCACACGCAAATATGCTAACACTGTATATAAAAAATAGAAGCTTAAACTTGTCAAAGCTAACATGTATATTTTCAAAATAAATGTGAGAGTACATGAAGATTTGAACTTGCTCATCACAGTAAGATCTGACAGTTTGTGAGGAAGTGTCAATAAATGGTTCAGGGAGGGTTCAGAACCATATTCCCCACAAATAAAAAACACGTTCTCACATCAAAGACTTTAAATAAATTTGTCAAAATTAACAGTACAGTTAAGGACACTGTGAGCTTAGACACATGGAATTATTATGAGTTAATGCACCAGGCCACAAGGATTTATTCTCCTAGACTGCACAAAAAAGAAAACAACCCCAGTTACTTCAGCCATTCTTCACCAGTTCCACAGGATCATGTAAGTGTTGATTTTGGAGGAACCTCTAGAGATTATGTAGATCTCTGCTATGAGAAGAGTTGACTAAAGCATGTTGCCAAGGTTGGTGTCCATTGGGATTTTGAACATCTCCAAGGATGGAGAGTCCACAGCCTCTCTAGGCAAACTGTTCTGGTTCTCTCTCCAGCCATCCCTCATATCTAAGATTCTCCAGTTCTCTTCATCATCCTCACTGCCCTTTGCTGGACTAAATTTAGTGCCCACCAGGGATACCCAGTCCGTTTTCTGCCAAGCTCCTTTCTAGCCAGACACCCCCTGGTATGTGCTGGTTCAGGGGGTTATTCCTCACCAGGTCCAGGACTTTGCTTTGTGGAGCTCAGGAGCCCATTTTTTCCAGCCTCTTGGGATCCCTCTAAACAGCAGCACAACCATTTGGTGACCCAGCCACTCCAAATTTAGTGTCTGCAACCCTGCTGGGCTCACTGTGTCCCATCGAGCAGGTCATTAATGGAGATGTTTAACAGTGTTTATCCAGTATTGATCCCTGGGGTAGATGAGCAGACACGGAGTGTTTTCCTACAGCTCAAGCAATTTATTTTTGTCTGGGCCTTAGTCCCACTTCATTAAGTGCTAAAGATGAGGCTTTGCAGTACTCACAGAATGACCAAACAACTATCTTCCCAACTTTCTTTAGGATCAGCAATCTAATCTTTGTAAATAACTTTTAAAATATCATAACACCCTTATCTGCATCTTTTGGTAACCAAAATCGTGGGGAAAATCTAACGGGAATTGTGTTTTAAATGAAATGTCCACTGCAAAAAAGTCTGCCACTTTTGAAATTTTTGTTCTTACTTTTTAAATGAGCAAATATCTACCACTGTCCATTTAGTGGTGATAAATGGGAACAATAAAAATCTGGGCAAAGTTTCACAAAAAGATTGTCACAGAGCCAGGAGCTGAACCTAATCACACTGATTTAAACATCATTCCTCTCAGAATTAAATTGTGAGGAAATGACTGAAGATACATGAAGGTTATGCAGATTATATATATCCATTCTTGTTACAAGAAATAGACAGGTTTGGTTTGATTGAAATGATGTTTGGTCTTTATCTTTGGACATCTCCTTGCTGCTGATTTTCTCCAGCTCTGCCCTCCTGCCTCATGTCTGGTTCACAAGTCTGCTACAAGCTGGAGTAGGGGAGTGACAGAAGGAGCAATCAGAGGAAGGTGAGCAGAAAAGTGGGAGACATTTGCTTGGTTTTTCGCTTGGTGCTGAGTTCATGTGGTTCCAGATAGGGAGGTCAGCCCAAACAAGACCTCTGAGAGTACAAAAAACAAGTAAGTGAAGGACAGACTTTAAAGAGGTCAGCTGGGTGGGAATTCTTGTGTGCAAGACAGGCGACTGTTGCACACCTCCAGATTATGCAATCTTAGTAGATCCTAAGATAGTTTTTTCTAATTAAAACTCCCCAAAATTCTAGTGTCAGTTTTCAGTGGGTTGATTCTGCAAAGATGAGTAAGTGTGAAGGTACAGGAAGCAGTGTGCTTTCTGATCAGACGGCAGATAGTTACTCTCAAAGATAGACAATTTACTGGAGAAGACTTCATCTCATTTCTTGCCATGCTGTAGTGGTCATATTTGGATAAAAAGCTATAAAGGAATTGAATTTTACCATAAGGGTTGTAAAGGTAAGGGTTTAAGTAACCATTTATTGCAAAGGAACACACGAGCCAGGGGCAATGATCCAGAATGTCCAAGACACTACAGAGACATCCAGGTAGCAGTAGTAAAATACAAAACAGAGACAAAAATACCATCTTTACTTCTTAGTACACACCAGTGGTTTTCTAGCTGTGGCTCAGAGAGAGGGAAAATTCACAAAGAAGGAAAATCCACGGCTGATATCTAGAGAGACTTAGAAATGCAGTTAACAAAAGCAATGTCACAGTTGTTAGGCTTAAATTCTCTCTGCAAAGGTTCCAACTCCAAACACACACACGTCTAAAAGTGAAAATTATTTACAAACAGTGCCCCCACTTCCCACCCAGGAGAGCAAGAACAATTCATTGTTTAGGAAGTGAGCTTATGAGCTGGAGAAAAATATTCAAAGCCCTGCTTTGCCATATACTTTCTTGACCCTTAGGAAATCAATCCCTGTGTTCCTCAGCCTGTACCTGCAGAACAGGGCGTGCACTGCCCTGTCTCTTCACATCCTTGTGGATGGCATTGAAGGTGTGCACTCCAAATGGATTATTGTCAATAGGTGTCACTGCATGGAGGAACAGCTGTCAATAGAATTGTTTTAGAAACAGTCATAAAGGAAGCTCCCTGTAATTACCAGTGGATTTATTGGCCACACTGTGAAAGAAGGAGTATTAAAAACAGCATCTAGTCATCTGTGTAGTCATTTATGAGACAGCTATGAATAAATGAAAGGTTTTTGTGGAAAAAAATATGGGGGAAAAAAGCCAGAAGTATCCCTCAACTGTCATATTTGAGATTAATCACAAGCAAAAATAAGTCACTCTGCATTTCACTGCTTAAACTCTTTATTAAACCAAAAACCCTACAGGAAGCTAGAGAAAATCAATCAGTAACTTAAAATTATTTGGGATGATATGCTCAGTCACAGCATAAAAGAATTTAATTTTGCACTTGCAAGGAAGACAGTACCTCTATAGGAACTTGTTTCTTCACTGTTTCTAGATACTAAAATATGGTAATAAAATGCTTTCCATAACTATTTATAAGTTCAAGGACGGTCAAACCCTCCAGTATTTAAACATTTCTGCATGGCCAATTCTAGGATACTCTGTATTTCCCCCTCCAGCAGAAATGTCGATGCCCAAAGTATCAAAAGATCTCCCCTATTTTTTGCATTCACCTGTCAGTAAGGAAAGTTAAAAAGGGGTATAAATTACAAGATGTTTCCAGTGGAGTTATTCCAGTAGTAACAATATATAGTAAATATTAAAATATATTAAATAGGAGCAGAAGAAATAACATAAATGTTTTGCAGCGCACTAAATAATGCTGAGGATTCTGACAGCTTTGGTCAACTCAGGGTGCTGCTACTCAGCATTTCATAATCATACTACTATTCCAGGCTTCTAAAGACTTAAATATTTATCTTGATGTCTTTGTACAGGGTGTCTCTGCCTCTTGGCTATGCTGTGAATTCAGAAATCTGTGTTTGAACAGGCAGCACTGGATTTCAGAGGTGTTAGATACTGCAGGCCAGAGCATTAAAATTCAGTTTGTGTGATTTCCAGTGCCCAGGTAGGATCACTTCCAGAGACAGCATTCATATACTGAAACAGGCAGGGTTAATGCTGTCCTTGTCAGGGGCCAGGCACATCTGGTGAGGGAATGCAAAGATAAATATTTGTGAAGCATTCACATACTGCAGTGATAACCACAAGTAACAGAAAGGTGATCACAAGAATAACCTCACTCATAAAACATCTTTAGAAGCAATAAAAATCTCCCTAGGGTTTATCCGGATTTATTCAAACAAAAATGTGTGAGTGGTGTTGCATAAAACACATAAAATTAAAAACATCATTCAAATCTGAGAAACAAAGTACTGCAATAAATCATACTTACTAAGCAGCTTTATGTCTAGGCCTTCTCTAACAATCTTATTTGCTCATTTGCTTGGTGGCTGCGTTTCTGAAGCAGAACCATACAGGTCATCTGTAGTGAAGGTTTCCTGAGGTTTATCTTTGAATACAGTGTGCCCTGTCTCTGCTAAATTTCTCAGAAAATGGTTTCTGCATCTTGGGCAGCACTATTAGTTTCCAGTTCTATTTCAAGTCATATAATATTGGCTGAATAGTCTTCAGGAAGATGGCAGGTCTTGGAATAACATCATTTTCTCAGCAGAAAAACAGGAAGAACATAAAAAGGTCTATAAAAGCAGAAGGTAATAAAAAATGCATTGCTTCATGAAGCATCTGCAAATAAGTTTGTCATCTCGATGGGGATGGTGCAGCCTGGTTTTGTGGGGTTACCCGGATCTCATTTTGCATACCAAAGCAAGAGTGCTTTTGACATTCCACATGCAAATGGAAACACACACACACCTGGAAGCTGCACAGGGAGTCAATCAACACTCATATTTAAACCAACAGAAACACTTGCTCACACATTTTTCTCAAAATTTTCAAAATTTTAAGGCAGCTGCAACTCAAAAGCTTCTCTGACTTAAAGCTTTCAAAGGAAAAAGATGGAGAAGTTTTCTAGTAATTCGCTAAGAAATTGTTTTAATGTCTTCCCACCTAGTAACACTTGTAATGCAATCCAGGACCTAAATCACATTTCAGAGACTGCTAAATTTCAGTATTTAATACAAAAATTCCCTCATAATGAGTTTATGGAAGTTCAGTACCTTTGGTAGGAAAAATGCAGGAAGAATTGAAGAAACATGTATTATTTTCTTGGAAGTTTCTTCAAAAAACAAAATCTATATCTGATTTCCAATATAACTGGTTTTAGAAGAATTCTGCACAAGCTGGTTGTGTGTACAATAGCAACCCTGAAAGCCTTCAAGGAAAGATCATATGTCCAGAATATTCTGTTTCAATAAAATTTCAGTCTTTTACAGATTGGACAGTGGCAAATACTCAAAAATGTTATAAGTAGGTGGGAAAAAAATCCCCATCCTTGGAAATTTAAAAAAAAAAATGTTTTTTTTTTAATTAAAAGAATCCATGTGTTCATATGCAAACAGCTGCACCAAGCCTGAGCCCTACTCACCCTTTAAGTACTGCACCAGTTTAGGGAAGAAAAAACTTGAAAGCTCAGTAGAAATTTGCATTAATCAAATCAGTAAACAAATTGTTTCATAAACTTTCAAATAAATTCAAGATAAATTCAAGTAGATAAATTCAAGGAGAGATTAATAGCATACACAGGCAAAGAGAATTAGTTTCTCACAGTAAATTATAAATTTCACCAAGTACATCCTAGCAAATCTCTTCCTCTCAGCTTTTGGCATCATCAACCATATTGTATCCTATTAAATATCATTTCCCTACTTCCTATGTTTTGTCCCAAGACAAAACAAAGTAATGTTGAACACAAAGTGTCTGAGCACAGACAGCACAATT
This sequence comes from Acridotheres tristis, assembly GCA_037013685.1. Classification (NCBI taxonomy): domain Eukaryota; kingdom Metazoa; phylum Chordata; class Aves; order Passeriformes; family Sturnidae; genus Acridotheres; species Acridotheres tristis. The sequence goes on from CM072896.1 coordinate 18,584,149, forward strand.
CCAGAACAGCACCAATGTCTGTGACACCAGAATGTGAGTTATGTCCACAGAGTTAAATTTATTTGCTTGGCAAACTCTTTCCTCCTTCATATTTTATCACCTTTAGCTTCCAAAACTTGGTGATGATTAGCAGAGGCTAATGCTTAATGGATTTTACAGAAGGGCTTGAAGAAATGTCCTCAATGCCTGAGGTTAAGTCCTGACACAGAAATGCATACGCATATGCATATGCTTTGAATTTCACCACATTAAATATTTTACAGGATATTTTCTCCTTGTAACAATGCTTCTGGCAAAGTTCAGCTCAGGAAACCCAGAATGGAATATGTAAAGATCCCTTACTCAGCCAGCCTTCCTCTATCAGCTTTTAAAAAATGTTTATAGCTCTGATAATATTTCTTGAGGCTTTGCTAGAATTGCATTCATCCAACCACGAAACAGAGAGAGCCAACACCACATCCTGAAAGCAACAAACCACACAGGAGCTGAATATTGGAATCACATTTGTAATTCTTCAGTAGCCTAAAATATGTTTATATGAGAATCCATTCAGTAATTCTGAATAAAAAGTCTGGAACTGAAAGTGAAGAGCTGGTCACACGTGATTTCTCAAGAAGGACAGACTGAATACCCAACCCATCTCTAGCACCCTTTATAAAGTAGGTTATGATTCATTATTTTTATTAAATACTCACTGGAGGAAAAGGTTTACACTCCAAGCTGTTAGCCTTTTAGATACACTTTCTTTATTTGAAGATTTGTTTTACCTCAATGGTTATGTGAATGACACACTACTGAGTCAGAAGATTATCCAAAATTTGCAGCCTAACATTGAGATTTGGTTAGTTTTATGTTATACCTCATCATGGATTTCAAATTAGGATGTAAATAGAGGCCAGTGCTTTTTTCACTGTTAATATGAGTGGAAAGAACATGATCTTTAGGAGAAGAGACAGAGCCTGGCTGCTCCAGGTACACAGGAACTGGATATAACAGCAAGAAAATTTGGTGAGCAGGGATCTGTTACAGTATTTCTGTGATAACTTACACCATATGATGTGCACCAACATGAAGAATTTATGGTCTAAATCAATTACAACACAAGAAGAGATGAAAATCAACAACTGGAAGCATGTGGCCGTTTTTCTTGTTAGTATTTTACATGTGAAAAAATCAAATTGATGTAGACATCAGTACTCAAAGGGCTACTTGAAAACAGTGAGTCTGGAGAAATTATTGTTCTCATACAAGCAGAAATTAATTTTTTAGCTCAGTGATTCTGTAAGTTACTGAGAATTTTCTAGAAGCGTGACAATGAAGATGATCATTATCTCCTAGGAGACAATATTCTTTAGTAGAATCATCCTCCTGAACATACTTAGCAATTCTGTAGGGTTCAGTTATTTCAGAGGAAGAATTCAGAGTTTACCTGCACTTTTAAATGTTTCTAATGGGTGGATAACAACTGAAGCTTTAATATAGCTTTTGAAAGATCAGTAAAATTAAATTATTGGAGAGGGACCAATACCACTTATGATTATTTCTCTTTTATAGTCTTCTGACAAAACATAAAAACCAAATGTGTTTGTTCAGCAGCCTAATTTTCCACCTTTTTTTCGCAGATTTCATGCCTTTGTTTCTACAGCCATTATAGTCCATCAATTCCATAAAAAATCATGTAACAATTTCACTTTTCAAAACAAAGACTCACATTCAAAACTCCCAACAGAAATCTAAAGGTCAGGCATTTACATTTTCACCAGTTAGCACCTTGCCAGCAAAAAGCTCCCATTGTCTTTTCAGCACATTCCTCATTATTCTGACATTTTTTACCCTTTAGAGGGTGATATCCCTCTTTTAATGAGATTATCAGTGGAAAGCAACTATTAAACACAGTAATTTTCTCTTCATACTGGAAAAAACAATTTGTAATTTTAAAAATCATTGCCTTGTATAACAAAGACAGAATGCAACATTTCTTTATTCTGGAAATGCCCTAATGAGCCACTGTATTCTCTGCACCAGAGGACTGCTCCTATCCATCAGTCTTAAAATGTATCAGAGATTTTGTTTCTTTGACCCAGGCTAATCTTAAATCATCAGCTTTGAGGCTGGAGAACATCCTTGCAAAAATTAATCAAAGTGACAGAGAGGGGAAGAGGAGCTGGTGCAGCAGTGCCGCTGCCATCTGCAATCAGAGCATTCCTGGAGGGCTGCTCCTGGGAAACCCCTTCCTGCCCTGGGCTCAAAGGGCCCTGGCCAGAGCAGGAGGGTGAGCAAGAAGAGAGGAAACCCTGACATCCTGCTGGGACTGGCACCTCCCTGGGCTGAACAGACTCGGTTTTTGCATCCGACTTCAGTAACAGTGATGGGGTTTCATACCCTTCCCTTTCAGATAAGTGATTATTCACGCTATCATTTTGAGTGTTTTCAGATTCCCAGCTCATTCACATTCCTTCACAGCTGCTTTTCCCTGAGTCAGGACCCAGTGTGCTGCAGCAAGTGTCTCCAGGATTATCACACAGTAGGTACTTTAGATGACACACTGCAGATTAAATACTCCAATGTTTGTAAGAAAGCAATTTGCCAGATGGCATCTGCAGAACCTTGGGCAACTTGGGAAACACTTGGTAAACACTGTCCCTCAGTTCTCACCCAGGTACTGAATGACTCACATCATGGGTGGCTGTGCTCCCTCACCTTGAGCCTGCTATTAAAATATAAAAGTTCTTCATTTCAAAGGAAACAAAGATTACATTCAAGATAAGGGAATAGAATCATAGAATAATGTAGTTTGGAAAGGGCTCTGGAGATCACCTGGTGCAAGTCCTTTAGCTCCACCAAAGAAGGTATTTGTATTTATGTCATACAAAGAATCTATAAATCTGCAGGAGATAATCTTATACAGAGTCACATATGATAATATCCCTTACAGGACATAGAAATTAATTGAACCTATAACAAGTGCAAAAAGGCATTGACAACCTTTGTATTTTTGATATCTGGGGACTGATCTAATCATAGGCTTTATCTGGGAAATGCACTCACTCCTGGGATAAGTGTTAATAATACTCTTCCTAAATATGAATGATTTCCTGCCTCTCACATGATGCAAGTCCCACGTACCCCACTGACAGCAGGAATGAACAATAAAAGAATGACAATAAAGGAATGACAATAAAAGAACAAGTATTTTGCTTTGTCTTCCTTCCTACAGTAGGCAAAAGGGAAGCTTCATTCAGCAACACCACAGCACAGCTAAAGGAAGAAGCTGTGTCATCCCACTCTTCCCCACACAGACAGCAGCAGCCAAATGCAAATGACATTTAATTAAAACTCTCAAGTTAAAGTTTGGAGTGCTTCCACTGAAATACATTCTCTGACATAAAAAGAAAATTATAATCAGCCAGTATTGTGGGACCCACTGACAAGAGATCAATGGACTTTCTGATGCTGCCTGCAGATTTCATTAGTGCTCTATTAAAAAAATACCATTTAAAAATTATTTTTATGACAGAAATACAGCCAAGCCAAAATAAAAGGAAATGGACAAGGTGATTTTTAAAAATTCGTAGATCCATCATTTACTGTAACAATTTTGCAATAGCTAAGAACATTCCCTGACACATTTTTAATTAAATACTATGAAACCAATAAGCAAAATGCAAAGATCCAATCCCAGGTATAGTCAGGTACAGATCTGGTAAAGGTCATCCATTACTTCTAGTGCAAATAAATTAAACCAGACTCAAAAGAGAGATTAGGATCAGAGTACAGCACTTGAGTTAACAACCAGAAGATTTTTTACAGACCATAGCTATGACACCAGCAGCAATATTGGTTATAAACCCTCTCAGTGGAAAGCTGCACCCTGACAGAGCTCTCTGGGCCACCTCTTCAGCTGTGTGTCCTGTGGATCCACACCAAACACAACACTTTGGAAATAATGAAATTCTTTACATGCATCTGGGCACCAAAGTGCTCCCTATGGCAAAGCAGATTTAGTAAGTCCTTTGGAGAAAGCTCTTGAGGAGGTCAGAGGAGCCAATAATCTTGTAAGTAGTTCCCTCAAGGACTCAATTCCGTGCTGTGGTGCCCCTTACTTCCACTGACCACAGTGCCTGACCACAGTGTTAACAGGCATTACATAAAGTGGGTTTAGACCAGAGGACAGTAAAAGTAAACAGATTGTTTGTGCTCCTCTTGCTTGCACTAGTACCTGGAGTGTTCCCAACTCACCTCCCAGGAAGGGGATAGAGAAGACAAGGCTGCAGCCATTCCCAGAATCCACACTGGGCAGTGGTAACAGTGCCAGGGTGGCTTGGGGACAGCACTCAGTTGTCTTTCAGTGTCACTCATGGACACAGGGGCTGCATACACCCACGAGAAACTCTGGCTTCAACCCATCCATCAAAAATTCTGGCTTCCATAAGAATGTCAAAGTCCACCTACATTTTCCAAGAGGAGGATATAGAATCACAAGCACTCCAAACTGGTCTAAAAGACACTGCAGTAAAAGCACAAGTACACTTATTTGACAAAGATATATCTGACATGTAAGAGCTACCAGCTCCAAGAAAGGCATATTGAAAAATTGCCAGGACAGAACCAGAAGGAAGGATGCACCTGGCCTTCCAGGTGTGGCAGACTCACAGGAGACATCCCATCATACCCCAGCCTTTCAGAGAGAGGATCCTGAATCTATAACATATGTAAGGCTGAGGAGCCACACAATCTGGTGTGCCAAGGCATCTGATTAGTTTCAGAAGGTGCAAAGATGTAGATAGGAGAAAAAAGGGGGAGGAGATGGGGAAACCAATCCCAAAACAAGCAGAAAACTCTCTACATTTTAACTTATGCCTTTTTCATCCAAAATTAACTTTAACTTTTGTGACTAAATTGTCCTTTCAGGGAAGGAGGGGTGGAGGGACATTTCGAGAGTAGATTTTAAAACTTTCTTTTTTGGCATTCTCAGTGGGGTTTTTTTCAGCTGCTGGATACCATCATGAACAGCTGCTCCCAGCCACAGTGCATTTACTGCTGCCAGACTGCACGCTGGGAGCTGGAAATCTACTGTAAGAGGAGGATTGCAGAGACTAAACCTCCACACACTACTTTTAAGGCTGATTTAGGGCTCTAGAAGTTAATAATTCAATTCCAGTTTTTATTGGAATTTTTACTGCTACGTTTGAGGTGGTAGACCTTTAGTCTCAAGAGAGGTTGCCCTGTGTGACTTGTCTGTATTTGGTATTTACATGTGCAATGGGTGAAATAGCATGGAAGCATGAATCCTGCAGAATTTTGCAAATAATAGAAATTTTCAGTTACAGTTTTCATACCTATTTACATCCTTGTGTACATTTAGGAAAGCATGATGGACAATGTGATTTATTGCAAATGTGTGCATGTTGTTGAAACACAGTAATGCAATAGTTAGAAGCTTTGAAACTCTGATATTCGTGTTTCTGCAGATGCTGAATTTTCTCTCCAACTGGTCTTTATAAAAGATTTCTCTACAAAAATTAAGTGTCTCACTTCACTGAGTCTTTTCAATAATTTAAGCAGAATAAGAAGTTCATTATACAAGGTAGTTCACAAATGTTTAAAAGCTTAATTCTCTAGATTATGACTTCTGACAGGCTATATATATAAATTCAGCTAATGTATCCCTACAGAGAAATGTTATGCCTCAGAATAGAAAGTCTTTTGCAGGCAGCAGCTGGAGACAATATTTTCTCACCACGTGCAGTGCATGGAGATGAAGAGCTATAAGATTACTGCAGGCCATATTTGTGCTATATAGCTCTGGAGTTTAGGAAAATCAGTTTTCACTGTTTAGTACCAATTTCAACTTTCTCAAAGTGGAAGTTCAGGTTCATTTGTAGCCCAGAAACTGCCAAAGACTGGGCACAGGATGTTGTTGAGCTTTAGCAAATCACAGCAAAACTTCTATTGAGAATGAACCAATAGGAGAACTTGCAAAGGCACTTTTAACCATTGTAATTCTTGGATGGTTGTGGACAAACACAATCCCTCCTCCCTTGTGACAAGGTCTTGATGGAGCACGACTCCATTTACTTGCATATGTCTCATAAGACTGCCAAACACAGGAGATTTACCTCCCTGAAAATACAAAAATACAATTAAAAATAACATAAGAAAGACTAAAAAACGCAACACACAGACTAGAAGACAAAATAGAAATTGCACAAGCATATGTCAATTACCTGTCCACTTTAATAATTATTTATTAAAAATACATTCTTACAAAACAGACCACACCAGGGAAACAGAGGCAGATGCAACTACACACAGAGCAAGTCCAAATCCAGACAGCTCTATTTCACCTTCCAAAGTAAGCACACAGGACAAGTTGCAAGTGTGAGCTGCTAAGTTGTAGCAAGGTGCTGTGCTGATATTCCAATTTCACAGCTGCTGTGAGACTGCCCTAAATTGAGTGGAATTATTCTGAAATCCATAGGTTTTAATCATTACCTGTAACTGTAAATAAAAATAAAAGTGCACTGCCATGATGAGTTCCTTATAACACAGCTACATTTGCTGACCTTCACTTGTAGGTTCTTGATTGCTCCCAGTGCCTTTCAAACTCTCTGTTAAAGTTCTGTGGCAAACTCTTTGGAAAGTTTAGACTGACAAAGTCCATGGGAAAACTGGGCTTTTTCCCTCTGAGCCTTTAATCACAAACACTGAGAACAGCCCTGCAGAGAAGGACTTGGGAGTGCTGGAAATTCTTTGCTCAGAGGGTGGTGAGACACTGGCTGCCCAGAGAAGCTGTGGATGCCCCATCCTTGCAAGTGTTGAAAGCCAGACTGGATGGGACCCTGGGTAACCTGAGCTAGTGGGTGGCATGCTGGCTCATGGCAGAAGGGCTGGAATTAGATCCAATCCCAACTATTCTATGAAAAATGCTTTAAATATAGTCAAATTATGCTGTAGATATGTGAGTATATAAGCAGAGAAACTTTCAGTGCGTGGTGTGTGCTTGTTATCTCACATCATCATGTCCAACACCTTTGACATGACATGCTTCATGAGTGCTGACAATCTCATCAGCCTTCTCCTTCTGTTTTCTTGTGGCATTTTCCATTATCTCTGTTCTCTCTTCCTCTGTCTGACGTGGGCAGTTTTCACAACCGCTGTCTCAGTTCTCCTGAAAGCAGGAGACAAGTGCTTCTCTGTAAGTATACACATTCCCTGATGGTATTTGGAACAGGGAGATGTGGTGAAACTGATAATAAGATTGTGAACTTCAACAACAGCTCTTTTTTTTTGTTGTTTCTTTAAACCTGTACAAAGAACTGATAAGGAGTATTTACCACCCAGGAGCTCTGGTTTGCTGCAGCTGTGCTCACTGACTGGGGCTACCTCCAGGCTCTCCCAGTCCTAAATATTCCAGATGTTTCATTACCATACATCCCCATCATTCACAATACAATTATGAGCTTCATTTGCTGCTGGGAACCAAGCAAATCCCAAAGTTGGAAATTACAGCCACAAATGGGTCTGTGCTGACTGAATACAAACTTTAGGCAGCTTTTTGATGTTTATCTTTAATGGATACTGAATGCTTCCACTAATTCAGGAACTCAGCCAATTAAAACAAGAGAAGGAAATTAATTTTATTTTGCTAAATGTAATTCCTGTTTAGGGGATTTACTGAGCACCTCTTATAGCTGAAGGAGGCAATGGGATTGGGAGCATTTAATATCTTACAGTGTCAAGGCACAGCCGCTGTCTAAACACCTGCAGGTTGATGCTCTGAGGGCATAGAACAGGGCTGGCCTGTGCCCCATCCCTAACTACAGACAGGGACTTATATTTAGTGTTTAAATGGATGAGACTTAGTCCTTACACACATCAAAATTGGCTGTTACATCTTAGACAAGCTTTTATCTATATACGAGAGTCTCATGTAACTACAACTACAATCCAGGGTATAGTTTCTGGTTTTGTAATTGCATTACTCAGGAAATACTTACAGAACACACCATATTCATGTTCTCAGGGGCTTGTAATACAGCATTATCAGCTGCAGATAGGCAGAAATATAAAACCTCACAACAGGAGAATCTCTAGTATTTTAAACTGGCTTATAGTAATTTTGATAATTGCTAGTTGATAACTGCACTGCTAGAGAACAACAGCAACAGTTCTAGATTTCTCTGAGCAAAATTGCTATTATTTTTCTATACCTTATTTTACATCATAATTTCCAAGCATCCTAGATGAGACAAAGCATCTCTATGATACTTGTGACTCTTCAGTCCTATTTCAATCATTTTATATGTGAAAGAAGTAGAAGACTACAGACAGTTACTGCAAAAAGGACAGTTTCATCTTTGATTTCACATTAATAGCTGAAATTAGTTTAAAAGATGAAAGACTAAGAAAATATATTTTCTCTTTAAAGAGATAAGGGACAGCTGTGCTTATTCATTTCCCTTTGTGCCACATTCCCTGATTTCTTTCAATTTGCCTTTCACACTGGAATCCTCTTAGCCAATATGTTGCTCTATTGGCTCTGGCCTTCACAGTTCTGAACAACTTTTCAAGAAGTTAGTAGTCCTTTATAGATGTGTTTCCTCACATCCATCCCCCATCAGGACCCCAGGGAGAAACGCATCAAGCTCTCGAAAGTTGTTCTGTTCTACTGCAGAGATGACAACTGCATTGCAAAGATTTCCCGTTGAGCTCTGAACATTGCCATAAAATTCAGAAATTGCTTTACATCCCTCCAGTCCTGATGGTTTTATTCCACTTGCTGCCAGCATTAGGTCGTTTTTACAAAGTGAACGATTGAGAAAGGAGATACAACTTTTTCGTTTGGAATTCATCCATAGAAGGAGCAAGCCAAAGGAAGAAAGATGCATCTAATGCAGCAAACCCTGAAGCAGCACTGTTTTTTAAAAAAAGCCAACAAACCAAGAAAGTCCTTTTGGTTGAATATATATAAGTTGGTTTTAAATGTCCATATTTCTTTTCACTGAGAGGGCTTGTTTAGCATGACTCAGAGTTGCATGTAATTTTAATAAACATTTGATGTACATAGATTTTTCAGGAAAAATATAGTACATATTAGGTTTATAATATCTCCAACTTTTGGTGACAGTCTTCTGTGGAAAATATTTTGAGATAACAGTTCCAAATGTTCAGTTACTGATTTCTTTCTGAGCTATATATTTTTCTGTCACCTCTGTAACAGGATAATTTGGACTTAGTAAAACATCCCATTTGATTCAAAGCTAACTACTATCATAATTTTGCATTGCATCGATAGTAACTTTAGTTCTGGATCAAACAATTTTTTCATTGTGATTTTTCCAGTCAGACAATGAGCCAAAGACTCACAAGCCAGAATAGGCAGATGCAGTCTGGATAGGAACATTTACGAGGGCATTGTCACAGCATTTACACTGGTGCTGGTGCCAAATGAGCAGAAGTTCCAGCAGTTCTCCTGATAAATCTATGTTTCAACCCTGCTTTATGCAGAACATCTTGTAAGGTAATCATTAATCCAGACCATTCCCATACATTTTTCTAAATAATGATACTAAATCAATATAAAAACATGGTAGGAGAAATGTCAACACTGTACAATAGCTACTGCACCAGGATATGTGCCCCCAAAAGGCCACAGCTGAGATTTATTGGTCCACAGTTTAACTCCAACTCAGCAGTTTCAACAGAGAATATCTCCCATCCCCCCATACAAAGAGTACCAATTGTTTCTAGGTATGACATTCTTTATAAGAAATAGAATAGAGGGCAATACTCATCAGGGCAAACATCCTGGTAGCCACAAAGTGAAACAGAAATATCTAATTTTAGTTCTGTAACAGAATTTCTGACTCACTGAACATGTAATTCTCAGAGGATGAATCTCAAGTGTTGATAGATTTAGTGCAAAGTAAAATTAAGCATCAAAAACCAGCCTCCATTGCTATTTTAGAGATTATTTCTAGGAGGATTTATCGAAATCATACTTGAAGCAGACAGCAAGTGATTATCTGGAGTTCAACGACTACATTCAATAGAACACTGCTCTGGTATCAGGTGCTCTGCTGCCTTTTGGGCTGCACTCTAAAGAATAGAAAAATAGCAGCAAAAATAAAAAAAAAAAAAAAAGAGGACATCCAGCAGAGAATCCTGAGGACACTGAAGGGAGATGCAAACTGAAAAATCGTGAAATGCTCTCAGCACATCATCACACCTGCCCTGAAGTGTGAACCCAGGAGAAGAAAGGTAGCAGTTTCCCAAAATAAAGAATCCCACTCCAGATCAGTTGAGATCCTTTCTCCAGGCTGCTGAAATCCCTGCTCATGGGAGTATTCAGCACCATCTACTCCCAGTGGAGAAGTGAAGTGCTGACACGTTGATGTGAACAGCAGAATGGTTTTTGGGGATGTATCTCATGAGGAAGGTGGAGGGAGCAAATCAATGTCTCCTCTGAACTTGGTTTTCTCCAAGCTGAAAGGTCAGAGTCAGCAAAGATGCTCCTCTGACTTAAGAGCAGCACTAGAGCAGAAGCAGAATAATACAAATTCCACAAAAATTATATATATATATGTCTCAGAGGACATTCCCTGCAAGATACAAGTGATGTACAAAACAAGGAAAGATTTTTTCTATCTGTTATGTATGAGGTCAGCTAAGGTGAGCACAAGGCATATCATAACCTCAAAAACTAGGAATTACTAAGAATTACTATATCACATGATATCACACAGCCCAGAAATTTAAAGCCACTTTCTCAATGGTACAAAAAAACCTTGGGAAGAAAGTCCTCGTTCCTGGCTCCCACAGTATTTGTAACAATTTAAAATGTCATCTACAATTTGCTGATCTGGTGATATCTGTAATACTCCTCATTAGAGTTAAATGGCTAACTTGATATAGTCATAAACAAGTCATGCTTGGTAATAGGAGCTCTAAATTAGGCAGCTACAAGACAAACAAAAGACCATCTTGGTCCTTTTCTTGTGCACAGAAAACCAATTGTGCACAGAGCCTTTGGTTCATAAATAAATCAGGAAAATTCAGACTGAAATTTCAAATTTAGTCACAAAATGCAAGCACTTGAGGCATTCATTGTGTCTATCCCTTGTCTGCATTTATTCTCAAAGAGTTCGCATTTGCACAGAAGACAATGTCTTGTTCTAATTAATAATTGATTTCCAGTTATCTTTGTGTGTGGAATGTGCATATTTTTACATTTGCAAGGAGATTTTTAAGAGAGTTTCTGAAACCTCACAGACTTTAGTAATGTAAGGATATTTACAAAAACGTGCACAAGTTTTTTAAGAGTGCAAAAAAACTATTTAAAGCCTGAATATGGAAATAATATACAGTTAAACTATATTGTCACAGACAATACAGAAATAAAAGTTCAGCATTTAACAAAAACACCGACACACAAAAAAAAAAAAACATTTGGGGAAATAGAAACAGCCTCAGCAGGTATATGAGGAGTTATTCCTCTAACATTCATGGAACAGGAGCATGAAAAAGAGAGGGTTTTTTTCAACACTTTCAGGATAACACAGTAACATTTGAGACAAAGGAGATGGACTTTCATGTACTAAGATAAAAGTTCTCAATCTACTGCAGCCAAATTCTCTCCAACACTGGCACTGTTACTGACCAAAAAACTTATTTTATTAATGAAATGAGGCAAAATGTGTATAAAAACTCAAGTGTAGCTAAGGAGTGGACAGTACAATTCAAAAAGGAGTGTGTGAAAACTGCTCCAACCTATCCTTTCCACTTCACTGACCAGGAATCAGCTGCTTGAATTTTTTTCAGTTGCCAATGACTCCACAGGCACTTCATGTTAAGGTGTGAACAGGAGGGGGGAAAAAAATCCTGTTCTTGCTGTGGACACTCTTAGTTCAGCTTTTAGACCAACCACAGCTTGGCAGGGTTTCAAACACAGCCACCTTGTGACCCAGGTGACACCCTCCCTCCCTTCCAGGGAAGCACTGGTATTTTCCTATCCTATTGGGCAATTGGCATATATTACAGGTAATTCTTGCTCCCCCTGACCAGGCAGTGCCTACACAGTGCCAGTACCACAGGTTGCCTCACTCTTGGAAGTCCCCATTCCTTCATCTTTGCCTGATGCTCTCTGGCACTGATCTCTTGGGACAGACACGGATTTGTCACTTCGTTTTTCAACTTGTGAACACCTCCCCATAGGAAGGACAGATTCAATTCACTCTCTTTATGAATATGCAACTCTAATTAGCTAATGAGCATGTTTCTTGGAGCCTGAGATTCTGGCAGTAGCTCTGGTGTGTTATCCTACCTCAGTAACTCCCCTGTAGCAAACTTGGAGTTGAAGCACATGTCACTGGGCCTCTCACTGCTACCACCATCTGCGGCTGCTTCTTTTATTCCCCAATTATGCTCGTGTTATCTGGGCTGAAAAAAATCTTCCAGTCCTTGCCAGTCTAAGCATATGCCTGTGTATTTATTCAAGTAATTTTTAACGATCTGAGTTGACAATGCCATCTTTCATATAATTTCACTGGGGTTTCATTAATATGAAGTGTCTCATGCTTAATGGGAAAGACTGAAGTTGAGAGACTTCCTTATTTACAAGATTTTCAGAGTGAAATGAAGCAGCAGAGTGTTTCAGTGAATACAAAATCCAGAGTGCTAACTGATAGACTGATCTCAGCTCAGTCATAGCACTGTCATTAGAGAAGCTATCTAAGGCCACTCTCTGTTCCTAAATGCAAAAAGAGACAGGGTAGTGAATTACTGCAGCACTACAACAGCAAACCGACTGTTCTTTCCCTGTGCTGGCTCAGTTGCTCTCCTCAGTGAGCAGAAAGCAAACATATATATATATCAAATATAAACATCTTTGATACAAATATGTATGTTTGAAACTCCACAATTTATTCTCTACACCCAGGCTAGCACCCACCTCACCCACTCCGGGGTGCCAGAAGCACCTAACCCCTCTCCAGATGTTTGTCAGTCACATCCTTGGCTAGTCCTTGGTACAATGAGACGTGAGTGAGCTGCTGCACCCCTTTCCCTCAGCTACAAGCCTGCTAATTCTCTGATAAAAAGCACATTTATTGAGGCTGCCTGCAAGCCATCAGAAGATGGTTAACTCATCCCTGCTCTTTCGCTTGAGCAAAATCGATTTTGATGTTCAAGAGCAGTCTGTGGTAAATGAATGTGATCTTGTGGAAGGAGACACCAGCAGAGTATAGGACTGCACTGCACAATTGAGAGAGATTTATTTTTTTTTATGGAACCTCTGAGGAGAAATCTTTCTGACAATAGCTGTCGTGCTATTGTCAGGCCACTTAACCTCCACAGTGTTGGGTTACTGTGCCCTGGGGTGTCGGAGAGATTTAGTTTAGGTTTAACTACACAGGACAGACTGGTGCTAGATTTGACATCCCAGCTGAAGAGGCACAATCCATTAACTGGAGCAACTGTACCTCCAAGGGGTTTTGTATCTGCCAGGGGCCAGTTTAGAAATGCAAGTAGCAACATTTACATCCCAAGAAAGTAATCACAGTGGAAGATTCTTGGAAAATGTAACTGATAATTTAGCAACTTTTTTGCATATGAAATCTTAATTAAGATGTTTTGAGAATTAAGAATTTCTCCAAAAGAGCCATTTGCTGTTACCAGCTGCTTTTACTACTTGGTCACAGATATCATGTTGTAGATACCCACAGAGATTTTATTGAAGAAAACTGCTACACTACCAGCCAAACTAAGCTGCTGTAAAAAGTGTGGACTCACCACCTTTTTAATTATACTGCAGACATCCTCAAACTGATAGCTAACAACTGAATTTTGTGATACTGTTGAATTACAGAAACAAAAACAGAGAATTTGCTTTCCTAATGAAGAACCTGCCAACCTAAGCAGAAGTGGACCACAAAACACTGTGCTTTATAAACATTATAGACTCTTAAAGCACACATTTTAAAAGTGTGCATACAGTGAGTGAATAAGTACATAATTTTCTTTTTTTTCTTTAATAGATACATTTTACTATATAAGTATTCAAAAATAAAGAAAATAGTTAAAAAACATTCTATAGGAGAGGGTGAATGCCTATCTAAGCAGAACAGTACAGAGAATATCCAGTATCAGTGATGTGCTGGCTATGAGAAATAGAGATGTTGCTTTCAGCTCCTTGTGGAACAGGCCAGGTGCTATTTACTTTCATTGATATGAAAATGACATTAAATCCACCAAAGCAAAAAAGAGTGTAGAATACTTAAAAATATACACCAAAGATCAGATTTATACAAATGCAACAGATGTGGCCAATTATGCTAAAAAATTATCTTAAACAGTAAAGATAGATGGCCAGGCCAGATGGGACTCTGAGCAACCTGATCTAGTAGATGGTGTCCCTGCCCATGGCAGGGAATTGGAACTAGATGATCTTTAAGATCCCTTCCAACTCAAATCATTCTTTGCTTAAGAAAGAATTTTTAATTGTCTAAGGCAGCTGAACTTATGATTAGGTCTTGAAGTAATTATCTACTAATGCACCTACTTTTTTTTCATTTCCATGTTTGCAATTAAAATGTATTTGCAATATTAGAGTAGAAAAGTCCATTCTCCACACTAACAGTACACTTAAGAGAATTAGAAACACCTTTTAAGAGCACAGTCATAATACCTCAATTTTAAGCATTCCTCCATTCCTCCCTGAAGGTTTCCAAACTGTGTAAATGAAAGGACAGTAGCATAATCCTCTCCAAATGGGTTTATATCATGCTGCTAATGCTGCTTTTATATGATGCTGTTAATGCTGCTTTTGCAGCATTAACATACTTTGGTACTTCAGATGAGATCATTCCAAAGCTGAAAGTGCAGGCAGAGGCCATGTCTAGGTCAGGGACACAAAGTTATTTTGCAGCCACACTGTTATTTCAATTTCTTATCTACTATTGCCATTGTCTGATAAGTGACAGTTTACTCTTTTCAGGGAATAAAAATAAGGGGGTAAATATACTCTACTATACAGGTTAAAAATAGAGTTTTATTCTGGAGGTAAGTACACTCAGATTCTGAACCCTTTGTTGCAAAGAACATGCAGCACAAGAGAGTCAGAATGAATTTTGGGCCAAGGATACAGCATAAAGACCCTTTATGACCAAAGTAGTAAAAGAGTTCTACTTTGACACCATTCACTGTAGAAAGAACTCAAATCTTAAGGTTGTAGCAAAAAAAATTACGTAATAAATTCAAGGGTATGAAGAGTTTATATTATGGTGGGAATCAAATGTTTGTATTACAGGAAGGCTAAATTTATCCTGGCACCGTTTAGAACCATGGATGGAGAGAATTCATATAGGTCAAGAAAATAAGACTTAAAAGTATTTTTCAATAATAAACTATTCTGATCTGTTGTTTTGAAACCTGCTATCCGATATGATATGTTTTCCTTATTTAATATGTACAGGTCTATCACAGATGATGAGGAAGTAACATCAATCTGTTTCAAAACAAAGCAAATCACAAACTTCCAGCTACCCTTTGTTACTTTTTTGTTCTATTAATTCTCTGCCTCATCATCTTTCTGTCCTTTTACATGGTAGAATCACATATATTGTTATGTTGGGATGAAATATATTTTAGCATTTCATGTTTATAAAAACTTTCATTTGTTTTTAATAGCCTTTGAACAAGGTGTTTGACAAGCAAGTCAAAGAGAAACAAAAATCGTAAACAAAATTAAATCTTGTATGGTTATTCACAAACCATGGAAGAATCTGTAGGAAAACATTAAACTGAGGACATGAATTTTGATCACATAATGTTTACCCATATTTATAGAACTCAAATCCTGAGATTTTCATCTTAATCTTCAATAAGAGTTAATAGTGGTGACAATGCATTACAAACTGTCTTCAGAGCCCAAGCTGTCATCTTTCATAAACAAAACCAGAACAATCAAAATAAGTAATTTAAGAATAAATACAATTTTAAAATGGTTCTGAGATTAGGTACCTAGTAAGAGACATACACCAATTCATTTATTTAAATACGTATCTCATTTTTCAAAACAGTCTGCAGAATTTTATCTGATTCCAAAATAAGAGGTCATCTGAACACTCACCCTTATTGAACGTAACTCCACCTTTGCTAAACAGTACCTTCCTTAAGGACTTCCAAAAAAAGAGTAAAACCTTGACTATGAAAATAAGCAGTTTGGATTTATAATCTGGTAATGTAAAACAAGAGGAAACAACAGGTTATGCTCCTCCAACAGAGCTGATAAATATTTTCGTTACATTCTTTAGAGGAGTACCAGTTCTTTTCTGTGCAGAAAACCACAGTTTCAGGACTTGAAAATTATCTTAAAACTCTCACAGAATTGTATCTGTAGGATATGATCAGATTATTATGCATTCAGATCTTTTCTCTAGCTCTGTCAGAGATTTCTTTATCTTTTAAATTTTGTTTATTCATTTGCCTGTCATTTTCTCATTCTAAATGTCTGATGAGTGTCTGTCCAATCTAGAAAAAATCTAAACTAACAAAAATATGGGGTTATTTGGACCTAATTCCTTTTCTGGCTACACTGGTGTATAACTGTGAAGTGCAGGATTTAATAATGATATCTGGAACAAGAACAACAGTCTGCAAACACTGGAAAAATTTATATTTCTTCTATGATACAGGCTGATAGAGCACAGATTATACTATTTAAACACCAAAACCTGCATAGCTTTCTTTTAAAAATAACTTGCATCATATTCCAGACACAGTTATACTTCAGTTCTTTTACACATAAAGTATCATCATACATTTTTCATTTGTCCCAAGTGAAGATAGAACAAAAGAGAGAACCAGCCCACACACTGAACTCATCCCAGAGATGAGTTTTCCACCTTTTTTCTCTGAAATTGAAGGCAGACTGCTTCAAGATACTTGAATATCACCTTTTGCATGAGGCCAAAATACTTCTATGTTGCCACATCCATGTGCATTTTATTATTGAGAAACTTTAGTGATCAAGGTACTACAGTTAAGGCACAACAGCTTCTGGAAAAGCTGAATTTATCTGAATTTTTTTTCTTTAAATGAGCAGGACTTTTAAGCTATGCCATTATTCACTTCCATATTTTGCTCTAGTCAACACTGCCTTTGCTATATTAATATCAATAAATTAGTGTTTTGATTTTAGGACAGCACAACTGGGAGTACATAAACCTTTCTCACAGTGACAGAGTTAAAGGCAAAGATAAAACAAAAGCAGATCCAAGCAAAACTGTCAAAAGCAAGATTCCCAACATCTATAAACATTTGTGACAAGCATGCAAGAAGTTAAATGCTCGTCTTGAGCTTTGTAGCTCAATCCATTATCTGAGGTTAGATAAGAACAGTTGTTAATTCCACTGAGGGTTACCCTATTGCTACACCTATAAAAGAGTTTCTAAAAGACGGGCTCAGAAACAGCTGCCTTGTAACAGCTTGCCTGTTCCAGTTAATTCAGAACAATGTTTTATATTCTGCATTTCCTACAAAGACTGTCCTGCATTCGTTCTCACTGAGAAGCCGCTGGTTTTTCCACATAAAATACCACCATTTCTCAAGTTATTTCATTGCTTTTCCTAAACAGACTGCAGATTTAGTCTGAGTTCTCTGAATGTTTCATGAAACAAAACCATAAAAATTGTGTAGCAGGAGGTAAGGAACCCCTACCATTTCAAAGAACAATACATCATGTGCTGGGAGGAAATGAGACAGCAAAATCCATCATTTGCACATCATGTGTGCAGCAAACATTTAAACAACAGAGAGCACTTTAGTCACAATTGTTAATTTTGAAAGTGATCTGATCCCCTGGAATTTCACTTGAACTGGTACCAGAGGAATCTCTTATTCTAATTCAGCACATACAGGGCAATATAGCAAATAATAGCAAGTAATTCTGTTGCTATGTGTATGTTATGATTGGGGACCATGACACTGAAGTCAACACAAAAGGAACTCAAATTATGGGAGAGAAGATAATTCAGTATTAATTCTCT
Source organism: Acridotheres tristis (assembly GCA_037013685.1). Taxonomy (NCBI): domain Eukaryota; kingdom Metazoa; phylum Chordata; class Aves; order Passeriformes; family Sturnidae; genus Acridotheres; species Acridotheres tristis. The sequence goes on from CM072896.1 coordinate 18,602,196, forward strand.
GCTGAAGACTACCAGACAAATTTAAAATTGCCAGTTGCTAAACCAAATGATTTCACAGAGTTCCTTGACACAGACTAAGCAGAGAGGAAAGAAATTCTGCAGCTATTCCCTAAGATTTTTGAAGTCATTTCCCATTGTGCAGTCAAAGAAGTCATCCCTTTGGTAGTGCAATTCCAAATTATTAAGAAGTCAATCAAATAAGTGCTAAAAAATAGTTTCTACATATTCAAAATGGTCTTATTAAAAGATGACAATTGCAAAGAAAGAAAAGACTGCAAAACGTCTCATCCAAGCCTTCTATCACAAGGAGATATATTATATAACTCGTTCATAAAAGGATCAGAACCTTAAACAACCTCTAAGCAGTTAGTTCTGTCCCAGACCTCCTTCTTCTTACCAACCCTGCTCTATATTCCTGGCTGGATTTACTATTTTCAGATAAATCATCATTATTATTCCAACATTACAGTGTTGTTATCTTGTTGTTATCTCAAACTGTGCACTCCCTGTTCTACGCCAAATAAAGCTTTTTGACTTAAGAGATAAAAAAACCTTATTTTACCTCCTCCTTGTCCTCTTAGCCTGCAGGAATCATACCAGCTTATAGAGAATGAGTTAGATTTGACAGAATTGTTTATTAATTTCCAGTCATAATTTGTGTTCAGATGTTTTAAGTACAGTAACTTTGCACAAGTTATTGAGAGCAAAATGGGTCTTACAGAGCTTCCAGCAGAGATGCTTTGGAAGCTGTCCCACTTGGCTTTGGGAATAAATCCATAGGATTCAGACTGAGACAGCTTCTCAAGGGAGCACACGTGATGCAGCATTTACTGAGAGTCAATAAACACAAAACCTTACAGTGCCATTTCAATGCAAATGCTTCTCAAAGTGGAATGCAATTTAACCACCCTATCGACATTTAAATGGATATAAGACACAACCCAGTGAGGGTAAATGTGAATATTTATGCTGATTGCCTTTTATCAGTTTTTGTCCCTTTCTCTGCCATTTTTCTTGAATGCAGTAAAGTCTTCCCATAGTAACACTGAAATCTGTTATTCGATCAACATAAGAATGAAAAGATGGGGAAAGGGATGAAAGAGGAGTAGAACACTAAACTCAGCCAATATGGATTTAGCTGCTTAACTATAAATTACTTCTTGGGCAAGTCTTCCTATAGCTGCTTCCTTGTCTGTAGCCAACTCTGCCTCATCATAATCTTGTAAGAATGAACTACTGAAGGTCATGAGTCAAAAGAGTTTGGATAATCACTAACAGAGAGCTTAACAAGAGGTTTTAAATGATGCAAATACTATATCAAAATAGTAGCTCAGGTTCTGAAAGCTGAGTCTACCCTGAGAATGCTGCTTCCAGTTCAGGACTGAGAGCTTGTTCATGTTTACCCACCATGGGGAAACTGGGCACTGCCTAAAGGAATTGTATTCCCATTTATCTTAGATATATACCTGACTATTTTAGGCTCGTAATAAAAAACTACCTTTGTCTATGATGAAACAGAATTTTCTGTCTAAATATCGATCTTGTATTGTTCCATAAAACTGCCTCACTATATGTTTCCTCATTATTTTTAATTATATATAAGATTTTAATTATATATAAAATGCAATAACACCACTGGAAAAAAGTAGAAAAGTATAGATAAGAAGAAAGACTTATGCAGAAAACATGAATATAAGAGCCTGAGAAGGGAAAAATTTGGAGTCCTAAACAGATCCTATGTAAATCAAGAGCTCCCAGTTGTACTGTGGACACTGGAACTCCCATGGTACCATTGCAGAGCTCTGTGTGCTCATTTTGAGAGGTAAAAATCTTAGAGCTGCATAATTTTAAAAAATAAAGCCAAGCTTTTCCTTTCATTTTTATTTTTAAGTTGCACAAACCAGGAAGATTTGTGGAGCATAAAGCCATTTGGAATAGGCTGCTTAGCTGGTACTCTAATCCATCAGCTGCTGGGGGATCTGGAGAGCAGCTAAGCCGCCCAAATTCAACACGTTCAGCAGCTCTCCCTGTTCTTTCTCCCAGCACAGGAGGACAACAGCTCCTAAAACTTAAAGTTCTCACTAATATGCATCTTTCATAAAGTTTGCTTTACGAAGGCCCTCCCAACACATTAAAGATATTTAAAGTGCAGACTGGTACTTCACGATGTCCTGAACTGGTGGGTTTTGTTTTTATTTTGTTTTCAAACACTTCAATTCAATAGGCCAGTGGGAAAGGTCAGGACATCTGGCCATATTTTTTGGCATTACATTTATAAATACAGTGAGTTGTTATTCTGTTTCTCCTCAGCTAAGAAAGCAACATGCCCATGAAACCAGAAATCCTGTCATACCTGTGCCAGCACTGTCTGTAAGATAATTTTTTAATCATATTCCTTTATATGGAAAGCTGTCCTAAAACTTTTGTTTTATATAAGCTTGAATTTAAACATGCCCATGTTGAGATGATTTCTGTGAAGAAGGATTCATTGTAGTTTACAATTAAAGCTGAAACAGCTTGGTAGGCTCTTTGGAAAATAAATGGAACAGCACAGGTCTGTGTAAAGAAGGAATGCTTTCTTCATGTATACATACTCAAGAAAAAAAAAAGAAAAATCTAATCACGCCATTTCTTCCTGCTCACTTTCTCACAAGAACAAGTGCTATAAATATTCCTAAAAAGTGAATTTGGGACTCAAGTATCTTAAAAAAAATTTGTCAAAAGCAAACTTATAATTATGAAATGGTTTTAGATAAAATCCTTTTATTGCATAGATGACAACAAAGAATTTCTACAATTAATCATTATCGTTTAAATACTGTTGTCAAAATGTTAAACATTTACAAAGCACTGGCTGTTGATTTCTCATATGCAAGAACAAATTTGCAAATCACTGTAATGAAGAAAATAATTACAGAATTATAGAGTATTGCATTAAATAGTAATGTTTCAAGTGTGACCATGTGTTCATTTTGATCTACCCATCTGAAGGTGATCAGCTGGTCTCAAGCACTTAAAGCTTTATCATAGATGAGCTATATGCATCACCTTTTTTTTTTAAATCAACTTTATGCATTAATATGCTCTTACAGTAATTTAATTAAATACTCATTACTAAGTACCACATCTAAATAGTGTGACTGCTACAAAATTGAATTTGGAACTATTCAGAAACAGCAGCAGAATAAAAGTATTTCCTTACAAAATCCTGCTAAATCAGCATACTCCTATGGAAATGTCTATTACTACCCATTATCTGATCCCAAAGGATAAACTTTGAGAAAGCATTATTAAGTTTTGAACCCAATGCTATTATAAATATTTAGCATTAGGGGAATACTCTGAACTCTACTCCTTATTTTGCTTTGGAGATATTACTTAAAGGAACTGTTGCACTTTTTAAATGTATCAAGTAATGAAATACTGACATGTTTCTCATTTTCTCTTAAGCAGTGTGTTCCATTAAAATAAATAATACATTTTTTCCTTCATCAATCCACTTTTGTCATGATTTGCACATAGGTTGCCATGTTCTACATCACAATTGTTTCCATCTCTATATTGCAAACCAATAAGGAATGATTACATTTATTTACTAAATTGTTAAACTGTGGTTTACAGGAGAAAATAACTTACCTTGCAAATCTCCACTACCAAAAAACTGTTTGTTTTGAAGTTCTGGCATGTGTAAAATTAGCTGTTAGAGAATTACAGGGTTTGAGCAATAAACTGCAATACCACGTAAATTTATATAGCACTCTGGCTTGCTAAGAAATAACACTGAGTATTGAAGGAGGCTATATAAACAGCACCTTAAAAAAATAATAATTCTTCAACAGATATTGTAATAAATGTGCTGGAGATTTTAATTTCAGCTACAGTTGACAACAGTAACAAGGTTATTCCAACCACAGAAAAAATGGTTTTATTTCTCTCCAATTTTTTGGCCTAATGGCTTCATAGGCAAGAATTGGCTACATAGTGGTCACTACAGGGAAGAGAGACCAAAATTCTCAAGGTTACCTACCTTACATGGGACAACAATATAATTTCTAGTCAACAGAATAAAAAGTTGCATTTTACAGTGAATTTCTCCCCTGTGTACCTCTCCATCAGAATCAGACAATTTAACCTATTCCACTGCATTGGCTTTCTCTTTGGTATCCAGGAAATTGCTACCAACTTCTTGTTTCAAAATGTTTCACGTACCATAGGCTGAGCAACCAGAAATGTCAGCCTGACTTACACACAGGAAAGTGTGTTTTTCTTTTAGGAAAGTTAAAGATCTAACTTTTTTAAAAAGGTAGCATCCAACCACTTGCTTTGCCCAGCAAATAAACAGAGACTACTCATTAAAAATAGCACAGAGGTATCCTTTGGGTTGCTTTTCTCCATTGTAGCATGGCCACTTTAAACTGGTGAGACAGATTTTGTATTTGGTGTCAGCCACTCCCAGGGCTTTGCAGTTACGTGTGTGGAGGATGAACAGCAGGCACTAATACGAGTATCATGACTCTTTTCAGGCAGTAGGTGAAACCTTGAAGAAAAAGTGGCTCTGTCTTCAAAAAAGTGACCTGACCTTTGCTTTGGTGGGTTTTTACTCTGCAAGAAATAAAAAGCACTGCATGCTTTCCAATGCATCCTTCCCAACTGATAAACGATTTTGTTCTAGCACTCAGCACAAAAGGATCACATTTTATAAAGACCAATAGCATGCTATTAGTGCTAGCTAATGATAGCTCATGTGTCATACTGGAACAAGCTTCATAGACCTGGAATATGTCATATGAATCATGAACAAACACGTAATTGGCCCAGAACCTTTGATATGCTTACCAATTAAATGAATTGCTTACCAACGCAATTCTCATTGAATTTAACATATTTAATTCTACAATGACTTTGCAGTTCTTTGGATATCAAAGGCATCACAAATCCAGCATGCTTATCATTTATGACACTTCTGCTCTGAGAATTTCTTGCAGCATGCAAAGAACTCTCTGTAGGGTATCTGTGATGTGTTGCACAAGCAAGCTAATCTAATATTGACCTGACCAGTAATAAAATCCATTCAGAACCTGCAATAGTATGTAATGGTTTTACCTGCAATTGATGAAATGTTCCTGAAACAATCTGTAGTTCGGTATAAGCAATAGTGGGGGTTTACTTGACACAGAATACTCTGCTAGTAAAGATAATTCTTGTATATAATGTCTTAGCAAAGAACCCCTCCTGTTAATAGACTTTTAAGGATTTAAATATATTTAAGTCCAGTGTAAAATACTTCTTTTATGGAGCCAGATCCTGCAGTCTTTTCACAGCTAAAACTTCCATGGGAATCAATGGGAGCTTTCAAAGTATAATAATAAGGACCTGCCCAGGGTCACTGGCATAATACAGCTCTGCTGTGATGCTTTATGTGTAAGCTCCAGCCTTCTCTGTCACTTGCAAGAGGCAGAGATCAAAATGAGACCAAAGATCAAGATACAGAAACCCACATGAATTCAAGATGATAAAGACCCTCATTAAATAAAAAGAATGGCATCAAACAGCATGGCACATAATGCTGATGCACTTTTTGTTTGGCTAATGTACATTAAATAATGTCAATATATCTTAACTTTTTCCAGAGTTTAGAACATATTAAGAGAATTTTAGGAAAAGTGAAGTTAAAACAAAAAACCTTACAGTAAGTTCTACAACAATGATCATTTTGGGAAGAGTTGTAGCAATGCCTACGATGGCAGAATTTGGCTCCGTATGTTCTGTTAGCAAAAACCCAGACTGTTTATATGATGTAAATTGCTTTTTTAAATGTTACTAGAGCTACAAACTCTGTGGGTCCAGATTATACATTCAAATTTCAGGGAGAGTTTGCCTCAGTGAACAACAAGGAACTGTGCTTTATTTCAAAACTCCGCTTGATGCTGTTTCTAAGAAAAAAACGGCAACAACAAAAAGCCCACAAAGAGGTAATTTGGGTATAAACTTTTGGATAATTACAATTAAATCAATGGGCTGATCCTCCAGCCCTTGGTGTTTTAGGATCCTGCAGAAGGTTGGCACGGGAGAACTTCCAGCAGGCCTTGGCCCAGCAGGAAAGTGCCGGATTCCTGTTGGCTTCATTGGGGCAACTCTAAAGAGCCACCAGACCACGGCTAGAGCCCAACTGCCTCCTTAACCGTGGGGTTGACGGAACATTTATTACATTATTACTCTTATTACGATTTTTGAACAGTGCGTGCGTGTTCTGCTTCCAACTGAGCTTGGCTTCCAGGCGCAGGCGCGGGCGGAGCAGGCCCGGCCAGGCCGGCTCGGGAGCGCGCGGAGGTGGTCGGAGCCCGCTGCTGACTTGGCGCCATTGTTGGTTTCGCTGTTGTAGGGCAAAGGCGCTAGGGCGGCCGATAAGGCTGTGGCCATGGTGATGAAGGAGATTCCGAGGGAGGAGTCTGCAGAAGAAAAGCCCCTCCTCACTGTGGCATCCCAGGTGGGCAGAGCGCGGGGCTCTGAGGGGGCCGCGGGCGCTGCGCGAGTCCCCAGCCCCGCTGCTTCACTGAGGGGGGAAAACAGCCTGGGGTCAATACTGGGGGTTTGGATGTTTTGACGCGAAAATATAAATCAAAATGTATTTTTCCCCCAAGTTCAGTTATCAGAAAGTTGTTTAAAGCCAGTTTAAAATCTCGGTTCTAATTCATTCCATCAATTGTCACACCATATATACTCATTTACCGTTCATGTATAAATATTCCCATTCGGTGCATATGTTAAATAAGAAACAACCAGTTCACAGTAGTGTCATTTCCAGCATCTCAGATCCCATTCCTAAGCTCTAACTGGGGTTCTGCTCCTGGCCTGGATCAGAGTATGTGACTTTGCATATCTCATTGCTTTCATTTCTCACTTTCAGTCAAAGGAAGGACTTATGTCCCCACACTGAACCTTACACATACCTTGGAGTAGCCACTGAGCATTTGGTGGTTCCACTAGTTTGTTAAAGACAGTGACTGAACACTGCTGTGAATCACAGCACTCTCGTACGAGAGTGAATTTTATTCCCTTATGTTGCTCACGTACATGATTTTGTTCCCCAGGCAAGGGCATTTAGTTTACTGCCGATACTTATTGCACACAAATACTTCCAGCTCATCAGGAATGGAAATTGCTGGAAGCTGTTTTTATGTGAGAGCCTTAAATGAAATCCACAGTCCTGTTTTATTCCTCTCACAACAGCTACTGTACTTTAGAAAGTTCTCAGATGCACACACACCAGCACGTACTTCTCTAGCAGAGCATTGCAGAAGTGCTGCACTAATAAACATTCTAGAAGCACCATCTACTAATTTGGAAACCAGGTCTGGCACCTCCTCCTCAGCCCCTGTTGAACGCCAGGTTTTGTTCATGGTGAATTCCAATGTCTATGAAGAAATTTCACCAAGGAAAAGGATGCTCTGTTTAAGGCATAATTTCTAATTTTCCACCAAGTGATTAACAAACAATTTGAAACCCACATAAAATGCCATCCACTCTAAACCTTCACTGCACCCCCCAAAAAAAATTGACATGCAAACCTTCCATTGGCTTCAACAGGGCCAGGAGTTCAGCCTGGGTTCATTAAATGTTTAACACACCATTTGTAGTGGCTGTCTGTCAGTCTCCTCAGCAATAGTCTATGATAAATTTATGAGTAAAATGCTTGTGTCTGTTAGTCAGTGTAATTTCTTCCACTAAACACAAATACCTACTTCCCTGCTATGCACCAAAGGGGTGCAGAAGCCAAAAGGAAACAGAATCAAGTGAAAAAGTGAGTATTTTCCATAGCCATCTCTGCATCATGTACATGTGATGTGCAGTTGTGCGACCACGTTGCATACATTTGTCATTTGTCCCCTAATTGTCTGGCTGAAGTGTTGGTTTGAGATGCTGTCACTGCAGTGTGTCCGTGTGAACCCCTCATCCCCACCATCCATGCAGGAAAACGCTCTGCTGTGTCCACCATCCCCATCCCAGTGTCTGTCTCTGCTGTTTACATGATGAAACAGATGGATGTGGTTGCTGCTCACGGGGTGGAACAAGTTCCAGATTGACTGCAGACTTCCCAAGCCAGATGGGTCAGGACAATAAAGCCTGGTCCTTCCAAAGTTCTCACCAAACCCAGTGTGGGCAGGTCCACATCTTAGGGAGTAATTTAATGCATTAAGTAGCTGTGCTGCTCCAACCTTACAGCTACCTAAGCAAAAAACCTGCAACTGAAATGCAAGGGTCAAGCCCAGACAGAGGAGCACTGGCTTTTCTAAGAGAAAAAAAAACTGAAATCCCCATTTCCAAAATCCTTGATGAATGGAGGATTAATTATGTCTGACTATGGAGACAGACTCCACAGGAAGAATAATTGGAATCTGATACATAAAGAAGAGTCTCTAAATCTGCTTTTTGATAGTGATAATGTACATAGGCCCCTGAATTTGTAATTTAAAATATGTCTCTTTTCTCTCTTCCTCTGGAAAATGGTAAAGATATATCCAGCACAGAACAAGACAGATAAATAGTCCCATTTTATTGTAATGCTCCTAGCAAAGTCCAGCTTTTAAAATATGAAACCTATCTTTTGAATAAATACTGCGAATTAAATTTGAACTATGTTTCCAATTCTCATATTATTTTATATACAATCAGATATTGTTTTATATCATCAAAACTGGAGGCAAATTTTCAAATTAGATTAACCAAAAAAGTACTGCAGATTCCTGTGGGGCTATGGCAGTATATAGCAACTGGGAATCTCAATCACCATTCCAGCAGTAATGAGTGTACTACAGTGAGCAGAGGGGTATTCCTAATAATTGAATGGACCTTTCAGTATCTATTCTTTGTAATCCTGTTTTCCTGTCTCAATTACCTCCCATAAAAGTCACTTTCTTCACACTTATTGGTGTGAAAAAGGATTCAGTAGTTGCCAAATTTAATACTTCAAGCATCAAGAGAGTGATCTTCCAGTTCTAATGGGATTTTATAGACTATAACTCTATCCATGTTGCTGTCTCCCTTTATATTTTAAAAGATAATTCCTAATAGACTGGGACAAATGAAAAAGAGGTATTTTTTTCACATGAATAGAACCTAGAAAAACATGTAAGAAAGCTTGCTGAAGGTTCAAAGATTACCTGGATATTAAGCTATGAACCAATTACTTCTACCTGAAGCAGAGAAATAAATGAGAAAAATCATGCATAAATTTGGTTTTAATTGCAAAATAAAATTATTCTTCACAGCTTCTTTGCATTTGTCAGGAGAAAAAAATCTTGCTTCAGAATTACTTTCTAATGAGAAATTTAAACCTAAACATGCCCTGAAGTCAAAGTTGAATTGTGCAGTCAGCTATGAAATTCCCAATTTGTTACAGGTCAGTGAACTTCAAAGGATCTGATTCAATCACATACTTCGACCCAGACTTATACTTTAAAATATGATTAACTGCTTGAGCAGTAAAATGTTCATGCTTAAACGTTTTGCAGAAACAAAAGAAATCTCACAGTGTCACAGGAGTTATTTGTCCCAGATCCATCACACCTAATTTAGATTCCTTATCAGAGTACACAGGTTGGAAAGCTGCTCATGGTAGGATCTCTAAAAAGACAACAGAAGGAAAGAAGACCTGCAGGAGGGGATCCACATCCATGACAGTCCTGTGGCCAATATACTCTGGAACAGAAATGGGAGTCCATGAAAACGTCACCAATAGGAAAAAGAAATGCAAAGTATATCTTGAAAGTTACTCCCCACTCCTGCTTGTAACTGAAAAATACAGGAGCTGCCTACTTAGAATTTATGGGACCCACACAGACATTGCTCAGAACAAAATTTTGGTCTCGAGCACTTATAATTTAAAAAGTTAGCTCACAGAACATTTTAGGATTTAGTATTTGAATTGGAAATAAGAAATTTTAAAAGCTGGAATTACATTATAAGAACCATGCTGAAATTCACCCTCCCCTGTGAAAAATGCAGGCTACAGCACATGTCAGAAAAAGAGAGATGTTTCATTCCTACACCCCAATTAACTCCACGAGATGCTTAAGGCTTTTTTATGATCTATAAGGTATTAGTTAGCATTCAGAATAGGAACTTTTATTTTTAAAGTGAAATTCATTTGCATGCCAATACTTAGTTGTTCTAAGCACATTTATATTTGCTTAAGGGCTTGTGAATAAAATACTCAAACATTTCCACTGCCTAAATTCCACTGTTCTGGTGTTTTGGTTTTCATTTGCTTTTATGTATGTTTGTATGTGTGTATGTATGTATTTATTTACTTATTTTGGTGGTGGTGGTATGTTTCTGCTTAGGTTTAGTTTTCTTTTCTTGCTTGCTTTGTTAGGCTTTTTTAATATTTGTTTTGTTCTGGGCCTTTTATGTGGGTTTTGGTGGGTTGTTTGGGTTTTTTTAATCTCTAACAGGAGATTTTTGAATGCTTCCATTCAATTTTATAGAAGAATCAGATTAAAGGTAGCTAATATTCAGCTCCCAATGTTGTTGGTAGATTTTGTGATGTGTGTATCAAGGGCTCACTACATGAATTTGATTGCATAATCACAGTTTTCCATATAAACTTAACAGTCCCATTTGAATCAATCATGTTCATTCTAAGCTTCTTAGCATTAGGCTTGCTCTGACTTCCAGCCCACTCCATAAATGTTTTCTCAAAAAGATTATAACAGAATGGTGGGATGTTCCAGTGGATGTAATTAGCTTCCCTTCTCTTTTACACCAACCTAAATCAGAATTCATTCCATTTTAACTAAATGAAATACTTTCACATAAAAAAGGCAAAAATCATGCCAGTTTTAATTATTGTCATTATCAAAGTCTGGAGTGCAAGAATTCACTGTACATTCCAATCTGCCTTCTGAGAACAGTGGCAATTTCTTCACTGATCTTAGGATAACTAGATTTGAGATCCTATTTTTTTCAGTCTTTTTAAAGGATTCATGATAAATTTATTAGCAGTATGTTCTATACATCTCAAATCTGGTTTATTATAAAGGCTTTGAGTAGTTTATCTGGGGACACATCCTAAGTCCTACTGATAACTCTTTTTCATCTATTATTAGGACAGGGTAAATACATGAAGAGCAGAAAAAAGAAACACAAAAATGAATAAATGCATACTTAGCAGTACAAATATAAATTGATTCTTTACCTCTAAGTTAAATATTGCTCAACATTTATTGCTTTTAGGGCCATATGCATAATTTCAGCAGAAATATTCTCATGAGTACAATAAAATTGCCTTGACAATATGCTTAAAAGTCATAAATTGGCTGCTTTCCTAAAGTTATATAGATCTCTCTGTCAACTAAATTAAATACATTTTTCACAAAATTACAGTTCTAATTTGAAATTACCATGGGAATTGATAGTGTAATATTTTTTAATAAAACGAAAAAATTAACCATACTGTTTCATACATTGTAAAATTCCTTCCTATTCCTTAAGGACAGAAAGATTGGACAAACTTTTTTTTGTGAATAATATAATACATAAGTTTAGCTCTGGCTTTTATATTAATTCTTAGGAGTTACTTTACAGAAGCTTCTTGGCTCTTCATTCATGAACACTTCAGGTATGAATATACTGTCCTGTTAAAGAGTTGCATACCCATGCTACAGTTCTAGATCACTGAACTTGCTGTTTTTTCAGTGAAACTGTTCTACTGAATTGCAGTTCACAAACAGTTGATGAGTTTAAAGCTCTCCAATCTGCTGAAAACATCCCAAAGCAACCAGACATGTCATGGCAGGGAAAGCCCACGTAACAAGAACTTATGATTTGGTTCCTATGACCAGACACAGTAACACATCCAAACTCACATCCTAACTCTAGATATGCTATAGAACTTTGTTTGAGAAGAAAAATCCACAGAGAGGAGAAGAAAATATCCATATGAAGAAATTACAGCTCATATACAAAAATATAGCAGGGATCTCAAATTATCCGTGGCAATGACAAAATGTTGTCTTTGATCACTGCTGTAGATCTTCAGCCTAGATAAGGGTATGGGGCAGGGGAGAGGCTGAAACATAAATCACCAGGTAACACACAAAGAAAACTCATGGCCAAATGATAAATAAAATCTCCTAACAGCCAGGAGGTAGAGGCACTCCATTTTTGATAACAGCTTCCTTTAACTTAAAGAAGTGCATGGAGCATGCAGGCAGGAATGCAACAGGCAGATTCACAATACATCACATTTCTGTATGGGTAAAGGCCAAACTGTCAGTCACAGTTAAAATATGACAAAAGTAACTTTCCTCCTTTTCCCCCATGGCTCTGGTCCAGCAGGACAGTTAAGCACGTGCTTAACCTTGAGTTTGCAGAGCATCTTTAAGTGCTTAGTTGGAGCCAGGCCAAAATGCAGGAGCCAAACACAGCTCCCATGTTAAACCTCTTTTCCAGACAAGGTTGAACAGAGGGAAGGAGATACTGAGCTGTGAGATGTTTAAATTTACCTTGCAACAACACACCATGACTTGTCCAGGTCAGCAGTAGAAACACAAGCAGGGTGTTGGTGTGACACAAGAGCTGTCACCCAGTAGAGCAACTGCTCTTTATGGAGATGCAACATAAGCAAAGGTTTTAAACAACACAGCTGTCACATGAATTCAAATGTCAAATGCAGTGTCTACAGCAATCCTCCCACAGCTTCTCTGACTTCACACAGACCCTGACAGCTGTTTGTGTGAAGCCCTGGGAGTGACTTAGCTTGTGTGGTTACAGGTAAAGAATTGACACCTCTGATTCACAGGCCACATCAACAGTCTTTGGTTCTCACTGGTGAGCAGGGCTGGTCTTCAGAGAGGCAGCACCAGAGGGCTCCTTGCAAGAGGGTGCAGTGAACTCATCTCAGTTTTAGAGCTTCCCATAATTCATGTGAGGCAAAAGTCAGTTATACCATTGCCATGTGAATCGATTCTCTCTTCTGGTGAAAACCAGATATTTGGCTCTCATGTCAGCTTCATTGGGACATACATTCATAGTAGAGTGACAGAGAAAAAATAATGTATCACTCTAGCACAAGGATGAGGGGAAAAGCCAAGAAGTAATCACACTTATTACACAAGAATAAAGGAAGTGTGTGAAGCAGTAATTTTGATTGTGAAGTCTTTATAAACATACTAGGAAAATGAGAAAAGAAAAAACCAAAAACTCGTGTAATTTAACTTTTATCACAAGACTACTGATTTTGTCAGGAGTTCCCTCTCCAAATACCCCTCTGCAACCAGGAAAGGAAGTCTTCCAGTTCTTATCCTGCCAAGATAATGATCCACAGACACAACTGTCAGGCCAATACTTCTAGTTATGCTCTAGAAAACAATAACCTACATTCTTAGTTGGAGTTCCCATTTATCAGTTTTTAGAAAGAGTCAGGTAGTAGAAATAAATGTATTTGTTTCCTCTTATCCCAGTGAGTGCCACCCAAGGTCATGAGGTGCCAGGTGTGTGCAGAGAACCTGTCAGGAAACCATTGCTGTGTATGCTAAAAGTAATTAGTGATTGAAATTAGCTGGTGTCTCTGCCTAAGCACAACACTTACAAGCTGCTGGAATTATCTGACTCTTTTACCTGTTTTTCCAGTGTCACCCAAAGAGCAGACAAGTTTCTCAGAGCATAGTTCAAATATAATCTTTTTCCAGTAAGAAATCTGAGTTAAATGTTTCCTGCCTTCTCCCATGTTCTCTGAGCCTCCTGGAGCAGCTCATGTCACTGGTGCAGCCCAACCATCCTCCAACCACACTGAGTGGGCAGCACAGGAAAAAGTCTCAGTGCCCAGGAGCAGCTTTGCTGCTGAACTGCACAGGGGATTACCCAGTAGTAGTTTGGGGTTTCCTAAATTAGTGCCATGAGTAATTCAATCAGGCTCAGGCAACAAAATGGAACTAATCCAAAATTCAATCCAACTCACTTTAGTAGTGAATTATATCTAAATTTTAGATGCCTTTTGAGCCAGTCCTTCTAAAATAAATCCCATATATAGCCAGGGGGAAAGCTAGGTGCCTTTGAGAGCCTCCTGAGGGACAGCCTAAATTGGGCAGGCACAATCTCCCTCTGGAGTTGCTTTTCTAGGCATTTATCTCTCCCTATTGAACATGGAGGGAATTTAGGCACTTAATTTAAGAGAACTAGTTCACTCTGTGCTCAAAACATAGGTGTTAATTAGCTGCCCATGCCTGACTGGAAGTCCACCCGATTTAGAGTCTAAATAATTTATCTTAAAGACTAGCATTATGTTATGCCCTAGTAAAGTTTTTAAAAAGAAACAAACCAGGATGCTTTGTGCACTGAAAACGGAACAAGATTAGGAATGCAGTAAGAGAGGATATAAAATGGGCTGGAAGGACCATACCTTAGTTGCTGCTAAATGATCCTTGCTTTGCATATATTGAAGCAGTGGGGCTGATATCAGACACTTTTGACTCTCCCAGTGTCTCTCCCAAAGCACTCAAAAGCCCCACTGACATGCTTTTTGGAATGAAAAATTGCAGTAGCAGTACTGGGGTAAGGAAACCACCGTTTTCTGCTGCGCTGTTCCCAGAAGACTCATTTGAATTTAGAAGTATCTTACACTATGGATGAGTGTCTTCAGATGAGTTAGTAGTAGGGAATATCAGCCTCCACAGATTTCACATATCCTGCAATTAAAGGAGTGAGTGGGATTCTTCTTTAATTAAAGTGAATCTTATAGAGAGAATTTAAGTTCCTAGAGACATTATGAGAATTTATGGCACCCACTGTCTAAATTAGTCCTGAGATCCTCCCATTTTCCCAGGCTGAGTCTGCACCACTTGATGTGTGTAGAGATATTGGGCACATAAACCCCGTGCAGGATCGGCTCCTGCCCCCAGTGCTGCTCCTCCAGCACCCAGGGATGATGGGTGACTTCCCTAATTTCACTTTGCTTCCCTCATCTGTAACAAACAGATAATACTCCTCAGCTCTGCGGTGGTGCCAGGCTTGATTCATGAATGTTTTAAGGCATTCTGTGATTTTCAACCTGAAAGGTGCTTGAGAACCATAAATTATTGGTTTAATATAGATCATAGTTTTCATCTCATAAATCTTTTATGTACTACTCCAAATTCATGCCTGATATAACTCTAATAACTTGAGCAGCATTAAGCAAGGGATAAATTTGGTACAGTATATGAGGCGCAAAATGAAATTCCAAGTGTGAGACCAAGGGCTTAACAAGTGGCATTTCTTACAGAGTAATGTCAGAAACCTACCCCACTGCCCTCTTCTCTACAGAAAAAATATCATCTCATGGCACTCTAACTTGTTAAGTCTTAATTCATCATTAAATGTCTGGTTCACATCAAAAGAGTATTTTTCTAATATTTTCTGCTGCTATACATAGGTAGTTTGTGTTTCTTGAGAATTAGTAGACGTGGTCATGTTTTTGCAGTCTGTTTTGACAAAACTATTTGAGTTGAAAGCAGATTAATTTTTCACAGGAACTAACCTTTGAATAAGACATTCCTACAGCTTTTAGTCCTTAGCCATGAGAGCATAGGACACAGGACTAGGAGGGATCCTCTGGGTCACATTCACATCAGAAACAGCTATATAGAAGGCTTGGCAACAGCCATTTTAAAAAGGTGGGAATTTTGTCCCCCTACAGTAAGAAAAAAATACTGTTCATGCAGTTCATTGCTGTGATAGTTGAGTTCTTTTAATTCCCAGACCAGATGTTCTCATGCCCAGTTTAGAACTCTGTTATCAGGCCAACATTTCTCTATAGCTGAAATAACTTTGCTCCTCTAGTGTCATCTGACCACTCTCCAAAGGGAGAGTGTACATGAAGAATAACTACATTCCTACTCAATCTTCATTTTGTTAGTCTAAGCTAGGCAAACTCTTTTAGTCTTCCTTTAAAATGTTATAAATCTAATGAACACAATAAAGAAAATTCTAAGGATGTGACAACCATCTTTGAAAAGGAAAAAAAATTATCAGACCTCACATTTCAGTTAGACCTGGGTAAAATTCAGATCTTTATTAAGTCTTGTCTCTTTCTTCTCCATGACTCTGATTCTTAACATTATTTCTGCTCTTCCCAGAGTTTATCCTCTGACCTCTGCAGCAGTTTTGGGCAATAAACTGCCTTTCCAGCTGGTCTTCAGATTTTCTATTCTTCACTGTCTGCAATGAGTGATCTTGGGTACTTTGGTTCTCATAATCTTTCTTCATTTCATCCTTCCCGCATTCTTTCCCATTGAAGAAAATTTCCATGGAATGTATTTGGAAACTTGATAAGAATCTGAATCTTATGTGATAATATACCCTATTGACAGTCTTATAGATACAGAAACAGTATTTCCTATGAAGTTTTTATATTTACACAGATTCCTACAGAAAGTCTTCTTTCTTCCCTCCTCTCCCTCTCCAAATGGTCTAGGACTTTTCTTTATGCTGTGTAAATGCAAAAAGAAAAATATATACAAGCAACTTTTGCTGATACCGAGATAAAAATTTAAAATACTAAAGGTAGTTTGGAAAAGACTCAACTCTTAAGGCATCCACATGTTTTTCAAAATAGTCATGAGTAAGGACTGTCACCAAATCATAAAAAGAAAAATTAGGTCTGCTTAAGTCCTAAATACCACCATTAGGTAAATTTGTAGACCTGGGGATAATGGAAAACAAAGATGTGCAGTGGATATAAATGCAATTTCCAATCAAGTGTTGAGATTTACCAAATTAAGCAGGTGCCTTCTGTGCATTGAATGAGACAGCAACCTGGACAGGCAATTCAGAGTTAAACCCCTCATGATTAATTCCCTGGTGAGGTATGTCTGCAGTCTGGGTTTAGCACATGCACATCTGGAGTTTGGGACAGCATCACTGCCAGCTTTCTAAATTCAGATCCCACATTTGCACGTTGGGCTGCACTCAGCTGGGCAGGCAATCACTCATCTGTCTTCCATGGTGCTCATGGAAACTGGTGTTTCAATGCAATATCTCAGGTCCTGGGCAGATGCACTCGTGCACACACACAGCAAGTCAGTGTTAGATATCAGCTTAAATCTTTGATCCATCAAAATAATGGGCTTGTTATTTCAATAGCTCCAGTATTTTGCTGCAGCTTTGCAACACAGAAATCAAGTACTGAACAGCAGTGAATCTAATCTGGTTTGCTGTAATAACTTTAGAGATAATCCTGCTGCTGGAGCAGCTCAGGGCCAGTGTTTAACAAATATTAGGATGAGTAAATACCATTTTTGGCCAGTTTTAGTCCACGTTAGCATCCTAAATTTAAAAATTCAAACATATCTGAGAGAAAATTTTGGAAATTCAACAATGGAAAAAGAGTTAGAACAGAAGGTAGAGAAGAAGATGGAGAGGATAAAATAAAGCTGAAAGAGCTCCAGACAAAAGCAACAGTGGGAAAACATTTTTTCAGATAAAGAAATTAAGATACTAAGATAAAGTAAATGCAGGGCACACTGTCAGATATCCCTCCAGCTCAGCTTAGGTCTTGATCCTCTAATCAGAGATAGATGGCAAAGACGAGGCTTTTATTTCTGAGACTTGTACAGTTTTAAATTCCTAATGCATTAAATAGCCTGTAATACAGAGATTTCTGTCAGGTAGCAGAACACCAGTGCATTACCAATTAAAAATGGAAAACTGCTCATAAATAAAAAAGTGTTGTATGAGTCTTCCCACAGCCAGAAGTCATGCAGAAGGTTCATACACTCACCAGGCTCCATCCACTGTCATTCACATGTTGTTGTATGACAGACAAGTATTTCCTGTCTCTGCAGGTTATTGTTTAATGGGCTAATGATTATTTGCAAGATGAAATGCTATTGTGGAAGTTCTGTGGGGAAGGATGTTACTTGTGAGGAAAAAAAGGCCACTTCTAAAAAAAAGAAAAGCCCTGCTTAGCCTCCTGGTGATAGAGAAGGGCAACTTCACCATGGATTTATGGATTTAAAGGGAGCTGCATCAGGCCCTGTAACTTTAGCCCTATAAGCAATAGTATGCAATAACTGCTAAGGAAAAATCATCTTGCTGCTTTATTTTTTGTGTGATGTTTTAAATTGGAATATAATTTTGCCCCAAAAGAGTAACTAAACCTTTTTTTATTTTAATCCCAGCGCTATCTGTGCATCGTCTAATTGCAATATCTTACTCTCACAATTAAAAATAAAGCACATGATATTGTGAGAATATGTTTTATTTCTGTAAATTCTGCATCCCAAGAACACTCTGTGACCTGGGGTTCTTTGTTGCTAGCTGGTGAATGAGCAACAGGAGAGCAGACCCCTCCTGAGCCCCTCCATTGATGACTTTCTCTGTGAAACTAAGCCAGAAGCTGTTGCAAGGCCTGTAACATCGAATACTGCAGGTAAACAACATTCTTCACTATCCCTCACTAGAGAAAAATAGTTTTAGTTTTAGTTTTAGTTTTAGTTTTTTAGTTTTAGTTTTAGTTTTAGTTTGAGTTTTAGTTTTAGCTTAATTACAGCACATTTTTGTCAAGTGATTTCTTGGTTTGTTACTGTGTGCACAAAATCACAAACTGGCATTAAATTATAGTTGCCTGACCCGTTAGAAGAAAAACTTTGTTTATTACATTTTAGAGGAAATCTAATGTGATTCAAATCACATCAGTTCTAGCAGATCTTTGGGGCTGAAATTAATGCAATTTAAGTCTCACGGTGTACATACAAATTTGAATCAATTCTCCGTATTTGGTTTTGCAAAATTTTAACTTATGGGAAAACCCACATTTAGTCTGTTTTTTAATCAAATGCATTCCTTACTCGGAAAGATTTTTTTAAACGGAATTTTGGATGAGATGTTAGAGAGAGAAAGGCAGTGGTATCAAAACAATTCACACAGGCTGATTTCAGACACTTCATTAGTGAAAGGATCTCATCTATTTCTTACCTCCTTTGTGTTGCAGTGGGGTACTAGAGAAGGTAACAGAAACAAAGAGTAAATCCTGAAAACCTTTTGAATTCTACTGAATTCTATTTGAAGTATATTGTCCTTTGGAAGTATTTTTAGAAATTAGCCCCCTCCTACTGGGTATCTGTGCAAGGTGATCGATGCTGTTGAGCAGATTAGCAGAGAGACAATAATATCAGCACAGCACCACTGTGGTCTCTTGCTGTCTCATAAAAGGACTTGGCTTGTTAGGAGCCATTTAATTAAAATTTATAAATTATTAATTGAATAATTGACAACTGAGTGATTCTCTTGACATCTAATTAATATGGCTCTAAAGCAGCATGCAAGTTCTAGTAACAAAAGCTGAAATACTGAATTAGATAACAATTGTAAGTAATATTTTTTCCCTTTAAAAATATAGCTGAAGATATTACAGGGATGACTAGAACTATTTCAGATTGTTTGAGAACGGTGTTTCTTTTAAAATGTACCTGTAAACTTTACATCTGCCTTGAATATCTGTCAGATTGGGGTGGGGGTGTTAATTAGATTTATTTAATAATAAAACAAAAAAAATTATTCTATGAAGATTGAAGAAATTCAGTGATTTCCAAAAACATAGATAAAGCACTGCAAGAGATAATGCAAACTGATTTGTCAAAAACACCTTCCATGCAACACCATGATAATGAAGGGGTTTTTCTACCTTTTACATGCTAAAGAATTGTGAATGTTACTTTTTAGGCAAATTTTAAAAGAAGAGCTGAAATTGAACATTCCTTTCATACTGATCGAGTCCTTAATAGAAATAGCATTAGACTTTATATTCAGTATTTATGGCCCAAAGGACAAACACCAACAACAGTAGAAAGCATTAATAAACATTTTCATTCCTTTATGACCCATCTCCACCCTGGGAGCTGCCTGCTCCAGCTATTCCCGGGTGGATTCCCAGCAGCACTGCCCTAAGCAGCTGTTAGCAGGACTTTACAAATCATAAGATTAAACCAAATCTTATCTAAAAGCTCACTTGAACAGGGAGCCCTCACAACAGAGAAAAATCTGTGAAGGCCCCAGCCTTAAGACCTCACATGTCTTTAAGATTTTCAGAAGAAAAGCCTTTTTTGAAAATCCACTAAACTGCATTTAGTTAAGCACTTGAAATCCCCAGGCATATTTTAATATACTGGTCAGCATCTTTAGCCAGGAAATAAACACCTCCTCTAGCCAAACTCAAACGCATAATTTTTTCCCCAATTAAAACATCTTTAAAAGTGACCTATTTGAATTAAAACTACATTGAATTTTAACACTTTGTCTCTAAGTATTATCAACAGGTCTGGATCTCTTGGATCTCAGTGAACCTGTCTTACAAACCCAAAATAAAGCAAAGAAATCAGAGAATCCTTCAAGAAGTGAAGGCTTAAAAGCTTCAACCCACAGAAAGAAGACAGAGAATCCTGACCTGATCAGTGTGGATTCTGAGCAGAAAGTCCAGGCTGCCAGAGTTGCAGACAAGTCTTCTCTAGATTTAGGTAAGAGTGTAGCTATTTTATCAGTGCTCCATAGCCCTGCTTGGCACAAGTTTCTCCTGGCTACTATCACAAAATTATAAGCAACACCAGAATTTTTGCTGCACCACATTTCATCATTATATATATTCAGGTCCCCATTATAAATTACTTGAAGCACTTTAAACCTTAAGCGCTGTGCACACATTTTACATTTTGCCTTTGCTATTATACCTATTAAGTTGTCACTAAGTGTGCTAATGAAGTTTTGAAATTTCTTTGGAAAAAGGAATTTAGTCAGGGTGTGTGAAATGGTAGAAAAATCTCTAGGGGTGTGATGAGAAATTGGTAAAGGACACAAATGAGAGGCAGCCCACATTGATGTCCTTTTCAGAATTGCATGTGTCAGAAATACACATTTATATTTGTAAATACTGCTTTATCTAGGCATACCAGAGAAAAAAATCCATTCTTGACAAGAGAGATATATTTATACAGACTGAAAAAAAAATCCCTGAAACAACTCAATATCCTGCCAAGCCTGATCAATTGACAAGCTCTGGAAAAGGTGAATTTGATTTAGTTCCATCCAAACTAAATTACTTGCAGTGCAACTGAGAAATTTGCAAGGTAAATGTAATTTATACCGAGGCAGCAAATTTTCCATTCATCAGCACAGAAATTCTTTTAGAGACCTTTATCTTCAAACAGGAGCTGAACATCTGCTCTTTGCAAAGTGAGTCTGACACAACTGAATAATATCAGTTGCCTACATACTCATTTTTACATGTTAGTCTCTAAGAGAAGCTTCATTTTTACAATTTGTCTAAATTACATACAAATCACTGATTTTAAGTCTAGAGTTACACTGACATTTTGACCATGAATGCTAACAGATTTAGAAAAATGTTGTGAATTTCCAAATATTTTCACATCATATCAACTAGAAAGGTGCACAATGTTGGCCTGTATGTTAGACCTTTATTAAAATACAGGCTTTAGTGGCATTATTTTCTCTATAACGCACATTTAACAGAGGAGATAAAACTGTCAAAGTAGTTTCTTTAAAAGATTCATATTTTTCTATTTTTTATTTTTCAGTTGATATTCAGACACAGATAGAGAAATGGGATGATGTCAGTTTTCATGGAGACAGGAGTAGCAAGGTTCACCCTTCTGCAGAGCGAACATCATCATCATCCAGAGCTCCATCAAAAGAGATTTTATGGTACAACTTTTTACATTCCTTAAAAAAAATATTTCCAGCCCGGCTTTCTTAATTCACAGAAATGCTTGCTTGATAACAAATCATATTATTAAACATGTTATGATGACATTAAATGTGTTCAAGAACATATTTTGAACAATGTAACATAAGCAAGCACACTATAAAATGCCATTTTGCCAGCAATTTTTAATGCTGTGGAAAGTAGCAGGCACAATTGCTTAATAAATGGTGGTGAGAACTCTACAGAGACATGCAGTGAAATCCTTTATTGTGATGATTGATTTTTAGACACCTACTGAGGCCCAGTCTTGTGGCTTTGTCTAGCCTCAGCTTCCCTGCCTATGAAGTATAAGAGTGAGAACACAAAGAGGAGTCCAGGCATTTTGATAAGTGCAAGTTAAACAATTCAGTTGAAAGAAATAACCTAATTCATCATTGTGTGCCTGAAAGACATAGGGCAGAGTGTTCTGGTGCTGAGTGTGTAAATGCATTATTTCTAGGTCCACAGAAAACAGATCACAGTCCGAGCTGAATAATGTCAAGAGTGCCTTGGACTCTGATTCAGCATCAGAATTAGAACTTGCACCTGCAATACAGGTAAGAGGATTTGGTAGATTTGTTAACAATAAAAAGGCAAGGAGGAACTTCCCACTGGCTAGCCATTGACGTTCTGGGAGAATTATTCAAGGGATATTTTCAGGATC
This sequence comes from Acridotheres tristis, assembly GCA_037013685.1. Classification (NCBI taxonomy): domain Eukaryota; kingdom Metazoa; phylum Chordata; class Aves; order Passeriformes; family Sturnidae; genus Acridotheres; species Acridotheres tristis. Next base: position 18,624,596 of record CM072896.1, read on the forward strand.
ATCAGGAAAATTATCTTCACACACCTCTGAAATGGATAGGTTCTGAAATTAAGAGTGAGTATCTGAAACATCCAGAGTTTAATACTGCAGTGAACTGTGGCCTCCTGTACAGAGGGAAAACTTCAAACTACAGCTTACAGCCCCATCTTTTATCCCTTCCTCCAGTTCTGAAATTCAGACTTCTAGTGGTTCCCTACCCATGTTAAATATCTATCCTTTAGGTCTCTTGGTCAGGCAGGAATCCCCAGAATTGGGAAATTGCTGAGGAAAGCAGGAAGCAATCATTACACCAATGTTCATTAGCAGTTTATCTCCACAGGTGGGGGAGCAGTGTGGTCACAGGACTTTTTCCTGCTGGAAAAGGAACTCTAATACGGAGGGCTCTGGGCTAAAGGTTTGTAGATTTGCCCAATTCCACTGTTGTATTGTGTCTTGGACAGGTCTTGTTGGAAATGATCACTGAGGGTTGCATGTATGTCTGCACATACAGGTACAAATATTTATATATGTATTGCAATAGAGCAGGTTGTTCATGCACCTTCTTTGCTGCTTCTTACTTTTTAATTGAAAGATTTCAGGCATTGCCACTGGAAGGGGAAGAGAGAGTTTTCTGGTGGATTAGCTTTTAGTTGAAAATAATTTTCTCACCTCCCACAGCTATTTTTAGGCCTGGACTTCAAAAATTTTCTGTCAGACAGAAAATCTGAAAATTAATGAAAAATAATAGCCTCATTTGAAAAAGGAAAAATGAGACACTACTTGCCAAATGTGTATCCTGAGAAAAGTAGAAATAGAACCCAGTTATCAGATCCATTTTTGGGCTTTTCTTAGGAAAAAAGTGTCCTATGTCTACATTACAAACAGGGGGTTTTTCCCTCTGGAAAGCCTCACATTAGTTGTAATGCATGATATCTTTCCTTTCTCTACAATAGATTTGTACATCTTAATAATGGAAAAGATCTATTACACAGTGCCATCCACTTTAAATGGATGGTGTGTTCTCATGTGCTTTGTCCAGCTCATATTGAAGCACCTCTGACCCGTTTTTAGGAAGCTGTTCCTCAGCCCAGTAGATCTAAATTCCAGGACATTTGTGCTCAACCAAGATGTATGTAAGTCAAGTAGACAGTCACAGGATTCAAATGCTGTGGCTTTCTGTAAAAGCAATTTACAAATGCAGTTTATGTCTACTTTATATGATCTATTTTTCTTTTTATCTTCCACTGCAAAAACAAAAATCCACATTTTTCACTCAGTTTAGGTTCAGTCAGTTGAGGCTCCATAATGTTTTGTAAAATGACTGATACTTCAAATTAAAAAACCATGAAGTTGAATAAGCCAACTTGAAATAAAAGCAGAGATTCTTATCTGTTGTCTTGGTACAGTTTGTGTTTTGTTTTGGTTCGTTGTTACCTGCTTGTTTCAAACTTGTGGTACATTTGAGCAACAAAATATTAAACGGATAATTATTAACTCAGAGAAAGTGAAGTGAGAATGTGTTCTTATTCGAGGTAGGTTACTTGGAAATGTGTTTTTGTTCACTGCCTGCTTCCTCCTGCTCGTACTTGGACTGTCAGAGTTGTCAGCTCCCAACACACAGGCTCATCTGTCTTGACCGAGTTCTTAATCTGCTTGCAAAAGAAATCACATTAGGGCTTTTGTCAAAGCATATGTTTTCCGTACTTTGTCCTCTATAGGTCTTGTCTATCTCATTTAAGGGTAACCTTTGCAAATGCAACACATTCTGCCATACCCTAAAGATTTCATCTTGTCAAACTTGCTGCAGTTTTCCATCAGCAGTTTCCCAATCACCTCATCACTCATCTTTGCCACGTCAGATTTAGCTCCTCAAAGTGAAATGCTAAGTAACTAGGTCATATTTTCATTAAAATTATGCAATCTTCTTAACAAAATCCTTTGTTTACCAGCACTTGTGCCAATATAAAATCCAAAAGACAGGCTTTGAACTATGAAGGAAGAAATGTGTTTGAAGGCTGTAATGGGCAGTGGCCACTGGTGGCTGTCACTGGATGTGGCTGTCTGGCTTCTCATTTTCTCACATCATATTTTACATATTATTAACTCTTAAACTGCATTGGCCCAAAGAATCCTTGTTCATTCTTTTATCTGCCATTCTGAAAAGTTCCTTGTTATGCTTTTATTGGTACTGAGATATCCTGCAGTGTTTGGGGGAGGGGGGGAGGGATTTTGAAGGTTTATTTTTAATCTTAAAATTATAAATTGCAGAGGGAGATAGTATGTTCCATTATCTATGCAAAAAGTCTGCTCATTTTTTAACTCTTTAAATATTTCCCTGGGCATTTTAAATATTTCACTCCTCACACAGACCCCTGATATGCTAAAAATATGTACCTAATTCTAATATGTAAATACTCTTAGACAAAGTTATAGAGGAAATCTTGTAAAACTTAGAAATCTCCAGTTTGAGGCAACAATATTTAGAATGTGAAATTAATTCCCCACTTCTCCCAAATAGCTACAGAAAGACTAATGGCCCTAACTTCCCTTGGATGTGCCACTTACTCTAAGGAAATGAAGAGTTGCAAGGGACAGACTTAGCTCATTGTTTGAAGACTTGATCAAAAGTTAAGACTGTAATTTAAGCCTCTCACCAAGTTAAGATCCAGCAGTACATTAGGAGAATACAAGCCCAGGAAAGTGTGTGCAAATGCATTGGAATGGGAGGTTTTGTCCCCGAGCACAGAAGTCACGATCAGCCACAGCACCTCCATTGCAGAGAGGTGAGAATATATCAAATATATTCTCACCACGGTGTGCAGTGTCCAGCCTTGGCCACAGCCTGACCTACCTTGGGAGGCAGCTGCAGCTCCCACCCCATCCCCTGGGGCATCTGGGCAGTTCTCCAGTCCTGGCACTCCACTCCCATCCCCTCTCTCTCTGGACTAGCAAAAAGCAGCGAGTTTGGGGCTTTTCATGGGGCTTTTCACTTCTGGGTGTCACAGCCCACAGTATGACTCTGCACTGTCTATTGCAATTTCAGCTTACGTGGCTTTTGTTAATAACCTTTTTTCCCCTCCTGGTGTTCATTTAATGGAATCCCCTATTTCTGTGGGGATGATGTAGGGACAAAGTGTCATATGGCAGGGAAGGGGATCTCTGTGCTTCTTGACCTCTTCCCCCTCACCTCTGTCCTGCCTGTAGAAGCTCATTCTGCCCTTCTGCAGCACAGCTCAGTCTGAATACCCTCATTTACAGAATTCTCCTTGACCTAAGGAATAGCAGTCACTGGAAACAAATGGGTAAAAAGCAGAAGTAATCAAACAGTTTGCAGGAGCCAACTCATAAATAATGAAAAGGCCAGGAACATAATTAGAGCTTATCAACAGAGTCCTGTGTCAAGAAAAACAAATTTAATTCTTTGATCAGATTACAGGTCAAAAAGATAAATGTTGATGTGTGATATTCTACAAGAGTTTTGAATTAATATGTCATATTCTGATTGTAAAATTGGCATCACACAATGTGAATAAAGTATTTGTTAAACAGATTAAAACTGGCCAACCTGAGGTCTCAGGAGCAGTAGTTATTTACTAGGAATTGTAATCACATAGTGATTGTTCTGGGATTCCAAAGAGAAACAAAGTTCTTCAGTTTTATTGATCTGAAAATAAACACACAAGCCAATTCCTCAGAAAATTTCCCTATGATGCAACAGTGGAATCAAAAAAATGAAAATAAGGTTTATGTTAAAAGGAGCTGGTGATCAAGGCATCTGTATAAATATGTATTGCAATACAGTCCCTTGGAAAATCACGAGAGCAGGAATGCAGGCCCTACTTACAGCACCATGCTGGAAAGCAGTTTGAAACAACAGGAATGTTCCCTGTGCAGTACTGGGGGAAGAGGAGTGTGTAGAAACAAGCACAGAGACAGGAGATCACCTGGTTAAAAGGCTAAAATTTGAATGTTTCATATTAAAAATATTTTTTATTGCGATGCTTTTATATCATAAAAATCTTTATATCACTAAAACCTGATTAAAGTCATCAGTATCTTTCTACAGAGAAAGTAACTAGTATTAAAAAGTATGGAAAAAAAAGAAGTAATAGAGGGAAATAGAGGGAAACTGAAATTAAAATTAATAAGAGAAGCAAAGAGGAAAGTTAAACAAATTGCAAAGAAAGTGATGACATTAAGGTCTCTTGATAACTTTAAATTAAACCCAAGCAGTTTTCTCAAAGACATTTATTCCAGACAACCTTAGTTTATTCTCTGAAGAATGTCATTTTGGTTCCATGGGTGTTGAGTGACAAATGCCATCATGTGATGATACACAGACAAATGAAGGATCTGAACCAGTTATCTCTTCTGCCCTAAATTCTATTAATCAGTAAAATAACTGCTTCATGTATAGGACTGGGTTTTGGTTTGTTTTCAGTGACAACCTGAAATCTCTTCCTGGCCTCACCAAAGGAAAACAGTAATTTTCCAGACATGGACTAGAGGCAGAAGGTGTGAAAGCAGAAGCAATAGATCCTCAGTGTAGACATTCCCTCACACTCTGAGTTTCCTGTCAGAGCAAAGTCCAGAGGCCAGCACAGGGGAACACACAGTGCCCACCACCACCACGAGCTGCTCACAGAAATTGTGTTGTGTCGTTGTTTTTTCTCACCTTATGTGTTTCATCCACTCAATGTGCCTTTCACTCATCGCTCTCTAACTGAGAGACCAAAGCCTCAGGAACAAAACAGAAAACCTAGGACTCATTTGACAAATCAATGTCATCTTTCTAGGAAAAAAGCCATGTGTGTACAACCAGAGAAATGTGTCTGACCATACATTACATGTGACATGCATGAGAGCTCAGAAACCTGTCAGATGTCCCATCCCAGCAGTGCCCATTCCAACATTTGCAGAGACAGCCCAATGAGTCTGATGTGATCAAAATTAGCCTTTAGCAGTGTGGCTCACAGAAATTGAATATTACAAGTACAGTCATCAGAAATATAATCAGGGAAATTAATGCAATTGGAAGCACAGGCACACAAGTGGCTAATGAGTTTAACCTCCTGACAAATACTAGGGAAGGGATTAGCAGTCAGAGCTTTGTTTAGCAAGATTAGGCCACTTTGTGCTTTTTCTGCCATCTTTAAATATGGTTTGGTTTTGTACAGTGCTTTTTGTAAAAAAAAAAATCCAAACCAACCAAACAAAAAAACCCCCACATTGTTTTTAGAAAAAGAACAGGGAAAAAGTTATTATGTGCTTCCAGTGGGATTCACCAGTTGTATGGTACATAAGAGAGGTGCTGATTGTAAAAAGGATTTGCCCTTCCAGTGGAATCCAGGGCAAACCTGGCTCTCCAATGTGATCCCAAAAAAACCTGAAAGAAAACCACAAAATGTGCAAGGGAAAAAAATGTTTTTTTCCTAGATCATAGTCAGTGGAATGCATTCCCACAGTCATAATGCAGAAGGAACAAGGAAGGTAAAAGTCTTATACAAAATAGTCAGCTACCTCCTTTTGTAATCCAACCCTTGCTTTGCCTTTTCTCGGACGTCTCTTTATCTTTCACACATCTTGAGTGAATAGAAAAATCTGGAAAAGATTAATTACTCTGTTTCCTGTGAGAAGTGGTCTCTGCTACAGTGTAAGAGAATTCAGAGGAATTCATGCAGGGAAACAAGTCGTTTTCCCCAGAAAAAGGCCATCTGGGGCTCTAGACAATTAAGGAAATAACTCAGAAGTGTGACAGAGAGTCTATCATCCCTTTCTGATTTATTCTTTTATTTTTTTAGGCACGGCCAAGTAAGGAGCAGCGTTGGGGAACACCTCTTCTCTCCAGAAATCACTCCTTGGAGGAGGAATTTGAAAGAGCAAAGGCAGCTGTTGAGGTATTATTTCATTTACTGTTTTCATTTTCAGCTGATGTTCTACAGATTTCTTTTTCATCTTGGAGCACAAGCAGAGGACAGAGTTGGAACTGGATTATTTAAAGCAGAGAAATGATGCAATTTATGCAGCTATTAATTTAAAATAGCAGCTTGTCTCTTTAAAAAAAGGAAATCCAAACTCCTTAGCTGTTAAAAAAACATTAGAGAGAACCAAGTTTTTAAGATGGATTTTGAATGCTGGAGCAAATGGGTAAATGCCCCATAAATGTAGCTAACTCCAAAGCACAGGTAAAGGGAGGGAAACATTTCTCACCAGCAATTGTGTGCCATCAGTTCTTTAAGCCCAGACACAAACCAAGTCTCCACTGTGAAACCAGAGCTCAGAATCACTGGATTCTGCACAATTACCTGGTGTAAAGCAAGGCTATATATAAGCACCAACCATGCACCCTTTTCACATTTTTACAACTAGTGGCAGAATGCTAAGCACAGGAGTTTTCTTGTTTCCTGGTGAATTTATTTGGTTTGAAAAGATGAAGGTATTTGGATAGTTCTCCTTTGCACTTCTGTGTTTTTTTCACTAACTTCTACATTTCCAGCATCTAAAATATCTCTTGAGTGTTGTCCTATACCACTCCTCCAAATTGATCCTGTCTAGACACAAAGTAGAATACAGGTTTTTTTAGCAGAACTCAAAAAATTAGATATAAGCATTGACCTGGAGCATCATTATCTTCTCAGGGGTTCCATGGGCAACCCCTCAAAATCCCATCACCACAAAGAGCCAGGACAGCTCCATTCCAGCAAGGACAGAATTTCAGGCTAAATTATGTAACAGCCGTGAAATGAGTTCTTAGGGTACAGAGGATGAAGCTGTGAAACCAGTTCCTCAAAACTGGTTATTTTTAGCATGGACTGCAGGCTCATTAGTCTACAAACCATCTAGAACACTTTAGGGATGTTTGAGTTTAGATTTAAATTTTAGTCATGTATTTTAATATTCTTCTAACTCAAGTTTTATGCCATTCTGATTCCAGTGTTGACAACTGAACTATTCTAGATTAATATTGGCTGATGAGAAGTAAAACAATGCTTAAATCTGATACTGGCTTCTAGCTAGAAAGATAATTTCTTGTAGAATTAATTAAAATGATTTGTAGGTTTTATCATTGTATGCTATGGTAAGATGCAGGTTTTCTACCATGGTTTATTGGGATTTTATTACATACACAAAAAAATCTGATCTCAGCATACAAGGCTGAAACGGACACAAACAGTAAATTAGCTCTTTCATAAACTAAGCACAGAGGGCATTTTTTCTTTACAGAACAAATAAATTCTTCATAAACAACTGCTGGTGAGGCACAGGAGATGTTTTTGATGTCACACATCATGCACATTTGCTCCTGGCAGGCAAGGAGATAACTTTGGTTCAAATTGCCACAGCTTAGAATGCTTTAGATGCTCCTGCTTGCACTGCAGGCTGATCCTCAGGGTGGGAGGAGCTGTGCTGTGACCTGTGCAGGCAGCACAGGGAATCTGATGCTGAACATCTCGGTGCTAGTGGTTAAGCAAATGATGTCAGTACTGCTGCAATTGCCAGAAACTTGTGTGATGGGGAGTTTCCAGACACTCAGCAGGAAGAAAAATGAGTTGAGTCCAACAACAGATTACAAGACATTATTGAATTACTTTGCAGAGTAAAGTAAGGAGGAGAATGTATTGTTAAAAAATTTTTTTAAAACCCCACCCTGCAGACTAAGAGGTCATTCTGAAGCAACAGAGATAGGTTGTTAAAATACTTTAAAGTAGTCTCAAAAATGGCTATTAAAAAGAATCAAATTAAATGTTTCCCCAACTGCAGCTGGCAGCCTTAAGTTATTCTTTCTGCTTAAAATAGAACCTTGGGCCTGGTAGTTATAATGTAAAGGAAAGGATTCTTCAGGACTTTATAGAGCAGTTGTTTCCATTTGCATATGAAAAGAGCTGAATTATCATCCCAGCTAAAATGAAGTGGTAAGAAAGCTGGAGTGATTGAAATAAATTGGAGTCCATGTCAGAAAGATTAGTGCTTTCTTAAGCAGAAAATGGATACAGGTCAAAAAATAATTTTTTAGGCTTTGGATGTTTCTGTAATAGTCTTCGATTGGGAAAGCTCCAAGTGGAAAGATTAGCCACAAAACTGATCAAGAAAAGGAAGTAAATCTCAGGTTCTTTGTGGCCTAGTTCGAAAGGAATTAATTAACAATTCAGTAAATGAAGACACCAAACTTTATCCTCCACCCAGTATTCACTTCAGAGCTTTGGGAATGGTTTTAAGATGTCAAACTTCGAGATTAATGAAGATTTGTGAGGTAATTCTTTCTTAAGAAGGTTTAAAGATGTCTATGCCATTGGGGAATCTTTTAAGAATAAAGTGGTGAGTAAAATACCTTTTTTACTAGAGAGGGTCCAGATTCCCTTGCAGTGTTTGAGTGCTTGCAGACCTCGCTACCTTTAGTTATTCTCGAAATTGAATTTGAATTTTGCCTCATGATTTTTTGTCTCAACAATTTCCAAGTGACATAAGAACTATGTTTTAACACAATCTTTCTAATAATTAGCTCTGTTTCACCAAAAATTGGTACTTTTGAATTTTTAAGAAGCGCCAGGATGGGAATTCACATCCATCCTGTACTTGTATTCCATTAAAACAATTGTTTTATCAATCACCATCCTACTGGTGATGAGTTAGAATAAATAAAAATAAAAGCAAACTTCCAACTGAGAAGTCTCAGAGATGGGAAAAAAAGCTGCTTTGTTATTTTCTTATTCACATTTCTCTGATTAAGCTGCAGATGCCACAGTGTTTTGTGAGTTTATGCATAAGAAATTTTGAGCTGTCCTTCCCAGCATCATTTTATTTACAACACAATGTCACATGAACCATCTGCTGTATAATGTACTGCTTTGAAGCATCAGAGCACATTACAGCTAAATTATGTGACAATAGGAGGAAAAAGATGGGATTAATTTGTTCTAGCCTAGGAAAACATATTCCAGGACCATCAGCTTTGTGGTTCCCATGAGTACTGGTTGGAGTCCTTTCTGTACCTACAATATTCCTGTCTCACTATTTAGACATTTCTTTGGATAGGCCTAAAACTGGCCCATCCATATTTTAAATTAGGAACTAGGAACTTGAGTCATTCAGATGCATTTTATTTGATACTCTTGCAAAACACTGTGGGAATCTTTGCCTTGATAAACATTTGTTATGTCTAAACCTTAGGAAAATTTGCAGATTTTGTTTGAAGAAGACATCAGCTAAGGAAATCTTACCCAGTTGAGCACACAGCTGTAACTTACTGTGTCTTTCACATCAAAGAGTATGGTAATGCAGTAATTCAGAGAAAAATGACAGAACCTTTCTTATGCATTGGTCACTTAGGAATATTGCAAATTAATTTTTGGCAATACAGGACAGGCAAAATTCTAAAAGTTATGACAATAGGTAAATTTATAAATCCCCCTGCCTCCTTTCATTGGATCATAGGAAATAAAGAGCCCGAAATATTTTGCTTCCCGTTGTTTAACTGCTTCAGCATATTTTTAAATACTAAGAGTAAAAATAGCCTCTTTGACAAAATGCAGAATTTTCTGCTTGGAAGCAGTCAGATGGTATGAACATTTTTCCTGGTTGTCATTCCTCTTAACTGCAGATGATCTGAGAATGTGTTAAATGTGTTCAACTGGTCTGAAAACTTTTGGTTGGTGCAAAGTATTTCACCAGCCTTAAGGTGGCAAAAACATTGAAATGAGGTTAATTGGCACCAGTGGTGTAGCAAATAGAACTAAAATTAGATCTAGGAGCCTTGATCCAAAGCCAGGTTTTCAGAAAGGCTCAATATTATTTTAACCCTCCTGCCACTGAAGTCAATGAAAAAACTGCTGCTAATGGCAGCTGAAATAGATTTAGGCCTTCAGCAAAGACTATAATATTTATAATATTTATAATATTTATAATATTTATAATATTTATAATATTTATAATATTTATAATATTTATAATATTCAAATGTGTGTAATATTCACAGTTCTCTTCCTCAAGGACATTGAGCTGCTCTGCTGTTGACATTGGTACCAGGCATTGGGTCAGTGCTGGCCCAGGTGCTCAGTGCAGCTTTGCTGTAGCAGTTTCAGAAACCCCTCATGCTGAATATCCTCAGGATGCTGTAGCTTGGCCCAAACAAGCAAATCTTTCCTTATTTTCCATTACTGCAGAATGACTGCTGGTCTTGTGTCCAAGCACTGTAAAATAAACTGAGAGAGATTATACCAAAGCTGGTCTTCTCCTCATTGCATTTTCCCTCCTCCTTTGACTCTGTAGATGGAAATCAGGGTGGCTACTTGAGTGCACAATAATTCACTGGCTTTTTACATGGAGAGTAAACACAGTGAACTTCTGTGAGAATTATAAATACATAATAAACAGCAGAATTTGAATTTAAGACCCAGATACACTTACATTTTTGCTTACTATCTGCAGAAATATGATTCGATGTTTCCATGCCATCGATTCATAAGGAATTTTTGTGGGAAAAATGCAAGCAAAAATTCAAATAAAAATATTATACATATATTTTTTTCTATAAATTAGTCTGGCTAAATAAGGCTATTAATAATTAGTTTTCAGTAGTTTTATTAATTTTAATCTGAAGGAAAGGGAAATTTACTTTTTTTTACCTCATGCTGAATCTCAAAATTACTGCTATCTAAAACCCGATCACATAATTTTTATTTTAGGGCAGCGCACATTTGTACTGAATGAGAAGTGGTTGATGGAGGCATCTGTTGAACAGGATCTTTGTAGGGATTCAACTGCCTCTGGTCATGGTTGATAAGAGTTAAAGAAGGGGTGATCTGATTCATTATCCCAGCCTTTTCAAATCCTAAATGGACATTTCATGCAATCTCACCACTCTTTATACGAATGTATTTTCTTCAAGTCTGGAATGAAAGCAAATTCTGAAGTGGTGTAAAAGAGTAGTCAGGGGCAGTTCACTTCTATTACCTGGAGTGAAATCTCCTCTCCAAGAGTGAATAATTCCCGATTTATTTCCTTTTCTGCAGAGGAACATAGCAGCTTCCTTCACAGATCCAATAATTGCATGACTCAGACAATCCTGCATTGAAGACTGAATTTAGACAATGCTGAATTTCTTCCTAAATGGAAGACAGAATGCTTTCCTTTTCCCCAACACCTAAGGAGGGTTGCAGAGCCATGCAATCACAGTCTAAGCTCTATTTTTCCAATCATGCCTGGCTGTGCAGCTGTACCAAAGTTGTCAGCCTTGTAACAAAGATTCACACAAAACTATCCAGACCAGTTCATAAAACCTTCAATTAATTTTGATTAGCACCTCACTCTCAAATGGTTCCGTCTAAATCTCAACAGATTTATTTGTGCTGTTGTCTTTGATAGAAATGAGCCGAGAAACTGTGCCCCCAGTGCTGTCAGTTCACTGAAACACTGGCCATGGTCTTGTAGGAACTGGAGAGTTTTGGAAAGGTTTTAGTGTTCTGCAAATATTCTGCTATGGATCTCCTTTTTGGACACCCATAACTAGTGTGTGGAGGCTGAAAAAGTAGCACCTTAATTTGGATTCTCCCCTTCTCTAATTCTGTTTCTATTTCTTGGCATCATTTTCTAGTAGCCACAGTTGTTCTCTCCTTCTGGTCGTTGCTAATCTCATCTATTTTTCATAATTTCTCTTTTCCTTGTATATGCATTTTTCCCTCATCTTTGAGCTGAATATTAAGCTTACTGTATGATTTTATGCTCTCTTGTAGATTCCTCTCACCAGCAGAGTATACAATGCAGTATTAAGGTTTCTCCACTATGTCAAAAAGGCCAATTTGTATTACATCCCTTATGCAAACACCCTCTGTCTGAGCTTTGGCCTTTCTCTTTTTCATAGCTGAAAATTATGCTGAATATACCAAAGTAGGCAATGTTTGCTCTCTTTCAAACTGTTTTATCTATTGTTATTCATTTGCATATACACTTAGTTGATGTTTTTTTTTTCCTTTATTTTCTTTTTCCAGGGACTTGCAGCATTAATTGCCTTCAAATTTTATGTAACAATTTGCTGTTAGCATCAATAAGATGCAGTGTAAGCTGCTGCAAATCCTGCTTCAAACAGGACATACGCTGCCTCTGAGATAAAGAGTTTTCTGTTGACAAAATGCATTCCAATATAAGAGATGAAATTTAATTATATGGAACTGCAAACAGGAGCTGTAGAATTTCAGTCCATGTGATTATTAATAGAACTAATACTGCTCAGCAAAATTGACACTCGGAACACTGGTAGAAAGAAATTCAAAAGTTTAAAAAAAAACAACAAAACTTTATTTTAAAGTTTTGTTGTTCATTTTCTCTTTTCCTCCTTTTCTTCTAGTCTGACACAGAGTTTTGGGATAAAATGCAAGCAGAATGGGAAGAAATGGCTCGCAGAAACTGGATTTCAGAGAACCAGGAAGCACCAGGGCAAGTCACCATCTCAACAATCGAGAAGGTAACACCGAGTTTTTTATTGCACTACATCCCCCCTGTGCAAAGTTGAGAGGAGCCTCAGCTCTTCCAGGGAGCCCAAGGAAACTCTTTGGACATGGAAGCTAATTTTACCCCAAAGAGCTCATCCTCTTTAATTGCCTGTGGGTGGGGCAGATTTAGAAGAACCTTGCCACAGTGAGAATATGTTTAGACTTGCACACAGCCTAAACTCAGCTGTAAGGATCACAAAGCAACTGCTGGATTTATGGCCACTTTTGAAGACAGGCACTTAAGGAAAAGCACCAAATGAAAATATGGTGGGCCGAATCTCCATAATTTCTATTCTCGACATTCAAACACTGTTGAAGATAGAAATTATGGACATTCCGTCTCTTCATTCCTTCCACTCGATATTTTAATTTGATTTCTATAATGTAGCTGATATTACCACACACCCTTTGCACTGCAGTGACAGGAGAGAAAGGCAAGACTTAAAGGAATACTAAAATAAACTCAGGTGCTTGCAGCACTGCTCTGTATTTGGAAGGTTAATTGAAGATTTCAGGATTTTAACTGAGCAGTCAGGATGTTGTCAGCACTGCAGGGAGTTCAGCTGCTTAGTGTGTGTTCTTTACCATCACCTTGGATGTCCTGGGCTCAGAGGTTCGGTTCTGCTCCTACTCAGGCACTGTGAGTTGTTGACATTACCTTTGCTGGAGAGCCCAGCATAAGTACCTCTAAGTAGAACTTCAGAGCTAAAGTAAAAACAAAGAGAGCAGAAACATAAATGCCCGGAGATGTGACTTTTCACACTTTTTGTCATTGAAATTCCACGGGGGAGCTCCGCCATTTCCACAGAACAAAGGTTGTTTACACCCAGTTGGAAAACAGTGAGTCATTGCATTTTTTTAGACTTGTCATTCCCTGCAACTTGTCATTCATCACCGGTCCATTATCTCTGTTCTCCAGGGTTATTATTTCCACACTGACAATCCCTTCAAAGACTGGCCTGGTGCTTTTGAGGAAGGACTGAAGAAAATGAAAGAAGGAGACCTGCCTGTTACAATCTTATATCTGGAGGCTGCAATTCTCCAGGAGCCCAACGATGCCGAGGTATTCACTGCTGTGCCTTTTCCTGGCAAAGGAAAAAGGAGCTTCCTTCAGCATGGAATGATGGAATGGGCTCAAACCTTTGCCAGTCACGACTGACTGAAACATTGGATTCTAAGGGTTATCAATTAGTGTGTGCCTTTAAATAGATATCAATGAGTTTTTCATAGGATGAGAATCTGGTTTTGAAATATTGTTGTTTGAAATATTTCAAACAGTCCCTTCATATCATGATGATTTCAAACTATCTTGTAAACACTGCTATCAAAAAGATTCATATTTTTGATTTAACAAGACTTTTGAAATTTTGTTAAAGTTATATAAATTTCTTCAATGTTGCTATTTTCAACTAGTTTAAAGTCTGTTTCACATGAAATGTTACAAATATTTATTATATATATATATATATATATATATATATATATATATAGGGCTCTTTGAATCTACTGCTGCATTAAATTAAACAGCATACTTCAAAAAAGCAATCCCAAGCTCCCTAGAAACCCCTAACATAGATAATACACAATTAAATAATTCTTCTCTATTTTCCATAAAATTGTAGTAAAATTTAAAATGTACAGTAACTCAAATTTAAAAAATCAGCATGTGATTATACACTGACAGAATACCCATGCATTCATTGTCTATAAATGTTTATTAGGCCCAAAGATATTCAGAAGTGCATTGATTGGGACTGTTGGTGTGCACACTGTAGAGAAATCTATGGTCAGTGCTGGACATTATCTGGTGCTTTTCCTCACCCCTGTGTTTAACAGTGATATTGGTTGTAACTCTGTATGCAGTTGGATATATTTAACAAACTAAATGATTATTATTTTTGCAGGCCTGGCAGTTCCTGGGTATAACGCAGGCAGAAAATGAAAATGAGCAGGCAGCCATCGTGGCCCTTCAAAGGTAGAGGGACATCAGTCTGAAATCTGGGATCTGATGAATGTTGGGTAGTGGAGACCTGAGGATATTTAATATCATTCCTATCTTGGAATGTCGTTTTATTTATCAGAGTAGAGCATTGACACAGATATAGAAACTCCCAGTGACTTCAGAGGGATGACTAGTGATTAATATTTCTGTTTTATTAAATAAGTGCAATATTTCATGGAGTACATTTAGTACAATTTAAGTATATGCACAAAAGAAAAGTTGCATGGCCTAATAAATATGAGTTAAGCATGATGCAAATGAAGTGCCTTTTTTACATTCCAGCCACTTGGCATATTTTCTGTAGTCTGTCCTTTAATGAAGAGGTTTTCTTAATTAGAGTGAGCTCCCTTCAGCTGCTGAATGCTAAACTGCCAACATTTTTAGGTTGGTGGAGATGTGAAGATCACTGAATTCTTGTACATAAAATGCGAGCTCCAAAATATCAGCATTATTTTTATTATCTTTCTTTAATGGGTTTTTATGTTTCCATTTGAAGCAATATTCAATTGCATCAGCACTGATAACTGTGAAGTTATTTCACCTAAGGATACTCAGGCTTGGTTTTATGTCTCTTATTAATTTACCTGGGTAGAAAATCCAAGAGGTTGCTTGATGTAGGAGCTTGCTCAGCCTCAGTTTTCAAAAGAGCAACAGTGATGATTGTGATTTTCTTCACATGGATTATTATGGACACAATTCAAGCATTGTGCTTGGCTGCAGAAATATCTCAATATATTTTTTATTTTCTACCTAGGTGCTTGGAACTGCAGCCAAACAACCTGAAAGCCCTGATGGCCCTGGCTGTGAGTTACACCAACACTGGCCATCAACAAGAAGCTTATCAATCCCTGAGGAACTGGATAAAGCAAAATCCAAAATACAAGTATATAGTGAGAAGCAAAAAAGGGTCCCCAGCACTTACCAGGAGGATGTCTAAGACAGCAGATGAAAGGTAAATGCAGTGGAAATCCTCATGGTGGAAATACTAATGATATCCCTAGAGCTGATGGTGCCTGCTGTGTCCCCTTGTTCTGTAGAAGTCCAGCCTGCTCCCTAGGATGGAAGAACATGTCTCTAATAGCAGGAGAGGGAAACCAACAGAGAACATTTGATTTAATGACTGAAGGCTTTATTGTTTACACCATCCCTGGAAGTTAAAAAAACTAAAAAAACCAACCAAACAAAAAAAAAACGCTAAAAAAGGATGCTTCTCCTCAACTCCCATTACTTTCCTCCATCCCTGTCTCCTGCCTTTGTATTCCCACATCCTGCACCCTCATCCTTCAGCTGCTTCCACATCCATACTAAGCTTTTATCCAGCTCTGTATGTGTGTGTTTTTCCTACTGTTCCCACTGTTTTCCCATGTCCCAACCCAGTAGAATCCAGGAATGAGCCGTTTTGCAGTGCAACATGAGTTCACTGAGAATAATGAGAGGTGGCACCTGCTTGTTTAAAAGCTGTTCTGATTCAAACCAAGAGACAACACAGCCATTTGATTTATCTTCAGCCATCTTAAATAACATAAAATTCATGATTTGGCAGCACTTCATCATGATTTCATGAGGACAATAAACAAGTACCTCTAGACTGTGAGATGCATAATAAAGTCATTAAAGGCATAAACATGATTTAGGGAGCCAAACCACTCAAGCTATCTCACTGCTTGTCATTTTGAAGACAGGCCTTATGTTTTACCCTCATCACTTACAAGTCCTGGGTTGACAAGATAATTTCATATGAGCAAAAATAAAATATGCAAGTTCTGCTTAATTGCTAAGTGTGTTATTCTACTTTGGCTTTATCCCACTGACATCTGGTGCTGTTAGTGCAAAGGTTTTAAGAAGCTACAGTGGGCACAAAAGTCATGTTTTGGCATCTTTCTTCAAGGGTCTTGGCAGGTCCTTTACCTATTCCTCTTGAAAATACTACTACTTTTGTCAGTAAAGAAATGTTTTATGTCTGAGAAACTCATCTAATTTGAATAGTTTTAATAAAACTTCATGTCATTCCACTTGGGTTCATGGTTGTCCTTCGACCTCATTTCA
The DNA here is from genome assembly GCA_037013685.1 of Acridotheres tristis. Classification (NCBI taxonomy): domain Eukaryota; kingdom Metazoa; phylum Chordata; class Aves; order Passeriformes; family Sturnidae; genus Acridotheres; species Acridotheres tristis. The sequence goes on from CM072896.1 coordinate 18,641,108, forward strand.
TAAATGAACTTCTTTTATTTCAAGAAGTTTTATTTTATTTTCTTTCTTTTATTTTGTGAGTTTACAACAGCACCCTGAAGTAAACCTTTGTCATGATGAAGAAGCTCATTTGCAAATTTCAGGAGTGTAACACTTCTGATAAATCTGCTACAAAGATTTTAATTTCAGGCTATGCAATCAACATTGAAATATCTGTAAATAACTGTATGATCACTCTTTAAGTTATTTTTCTCCCTTGTCTAGCTCATTACTTGAAGAAGTAAAGGATTTGTACCTGGAGGCTGCTCACCAGAATGGTGATATGATAGACCCTGACCTGCAGACAGGACTTGGGGTTCTTTTTCACCTGAATGGAGAATTTAACAGAGCAATAGATGCATTTAGTGCTGCTTTAACTGTTCGACCAGAGGTACATTTTATACTTCTACATTTTTAAAAATTAAGCTTTACAGGCCAATTCCTTTTCCCTGTCTGGATCAGACTATTATTAATGACATGCTACTTCTGCCATTAAAATTTTAAGACCCAAAATAGTAATGTTAATTACAAGACAGCCCTGTTTAGAAGCAGATTATGCATGTCCAATTCCTACCTGTGTGCTGATTAATGGTATTAGATATATAAAATTGCCTTTGATCCTGAGTCAGAACCTCACATTCCTTGTCAATTACAGTACAATACTGTTATTTTCAGCAGTCCTCCTTCCTTTGCAAGCAAAGATGAGATATTATGTCTGGTTTTCGACACCTACAGTAGAGAACTCCTTTTCTCACCAGGACTACACGTTATGGAACCGCCTTGGGGCAACCTTGGCCAACGGGGATCGCAGTGAAGAAGCTGTGGAGGCTTACACACGAGCTTTGGAAATACAACCTGGCTTCATCAGGTCCAGATACAACCTGGGGATAAGCTGCATCAACCTAGGGGCATACAGGTGAGCATGAAAAATGTGTAAACAAAAAGTCAGGCATCACAACTGCCAAGTGAAGATTCATTCTCAAGCTGGAGGTATCTAAGAAAAAATAATCAGAATATTGCTACATAATCTCAGCTATTGTGAAGTGGGCTCATAAATTTTTACAAAGAACTAAAAAGCATTTTTGTAGCTCTAAGTGCAAGTACTTTTATAATCAGTGGGATTGTTCTTGCACTTAAAATAGTCCTGCTTGTAAGAGCTTTTGTAAAAGAAAATGTAAGAGCCTGTCTTTAAAAGGGAAACTCGAGTTAACCTGCTTCAAGTAGTTCATGCCATCAAAAACATCCTTCAGGAATGAAGGCGATATTCCAGGGTCCCAGCTGTCAGGTTAAGACAGGGAAGATGAAAGGGAGCTTTGCTGCAATGCAGACAGTACCCCCAAATGTTTGGGTAGACTGAGTTTTGTGTTACCCCAAGCCACACCCTCCTTCTTGACGAAAATCCAGCAAGAACAACACAAAGGGATTGATGAACTAAATTGTAAAATAATCTATTTAAGCCTGGCATGGAACTTCAGAAAGTTTGCCTGTAGTTGTTAAGCAAATTATATTGTTTGTTTCTTTTTTCTTCTTCTTCTTCCCTACAGAGAGGCTGTCAGTAATTTCCTCACTGCTCTCAGTTTGCAAAGAAAAAGCAGAAATCAACAGCAGGTTCCCCACCCTGCTCTATCAGGCAATATTTGGGCAGCACTTCGGATTGCTCTGTCTATGATGGACCAGCCAGAACTATTTCAAGCTGCCAATGTGGGTGATCTAGACATTCTCTTAAGAGCTTTTAATCTAGAGCCGTAATTAAAAGGATTCAAAAATGGATTAAAGTGTAATAGGAAACAGAACTTTTTTATTACTCATCCCCAAATGACCGCATTTTCCAAAAGATCATGACTGTAGATCAGTAGGGGAATTCCTTCAGACATTATTCATAAAGGGAAAGTTCAAAAGCACAAAAATAGTGTGAATAAATTCAAACTCAAAGGGTTGAAATGAGCTGTGGCTAATTAGACAAAGCCCTGAACTAGATGAAATAGCAATTTCTGGAGAATTTTCATCCCATGCAAGCTATATCTCTCTATATACATACAGCTGTAAAAAGAAAAGTATCTTAAGAAGAACCCTAGATAATGGTTATTGCAAGTTATTGCACATTAGAATGGCAAGCAGTGCATCCAAGGAACCTGCTTCGTAGCTCATTGCACTATGCTGACACCACTTTGCCCCACAGTGGGGATTCCTTATCCTTAGGTTTCTTTGATGAAAAATCTTCTCGAGGTCCATTTTTAACACAGCTCTGAAAATAGATGCATGTAAAAAGGATGTGTTTTGTTTTGAATATATTTATTAGCTGGAAATCAATTTTTTGCTTCCAAAGGTACCTGGATTAATTTGGGCCCAGTTGTGCAGGCTCATAAGCCATGTGCAATGTCAAGAGGAACACAGTCCATGGAGGACTATGGGATGAGGCCAGGTACATTTGGGGAAGCCAAGTGTTGCCAGCAGAAGAGGCAATTTGCCCTGGAATTGTTGATGTTCAAACCAGGTGTCCTTCATCTGGGACAGTCTGAAGGAGCTTGTGGCAGGGTCTGCACTTTCTGTGTACTTATGCACTTTAATCTTTCTTTTTGTAAAATAGTGCTATGCTTTTATTTTAGTCACCAACAATGGAATGTACAGGATTGCCTTGTTGGCAGAGAGGACCAAATGTAATTTCCTGAAATGTAATGAAAGGGTTTTCAATATTCTTATGTTTAAAAATGCAAATACAGCATAAACTGCATTAACAACTAGAAAGATTATTATATGCATCCAGCAGGTACTACACATATACATGCATGTGCATGCACATACATGTTGTATGCAAATGATGTCATTTCAGAACATAACAAACTATCAGATCTTCATTGCAAATGAAGAAGAATATTTGTAGGAGTTACTGCCTGCAGACCATGCTCAAGGGAAAACTTTCCCTAAAGAAACCGATCTATATAAAGCTTGTGGGATCGAGACCAAGGCTTGATCCTGCTGTTATGGCAAACGGCAGCAAAAGTCTCCACGACCTCCATGATACCAGAGAAAATCCTTCAGTGACACCAGTATGTGTGGCTGCTTACAAATGTGTATGTAAACACACTGTCTTCATTTTCCCTGGCTGGATGAATGGGGAGCAGGGTTGGGGCTGTACCAATCCCTGATGAATGGATTGATTTAGCTACAATCAACATTTAGCTCAGGGTGAATGCGTCAATCAAAGAAGGAAGAGAAATTTTTAGGAGGTGATTTTCAGTTGCTGATATTATAAATATTTTTCTTGAATAGTAAAAGATAAGAAATGTTAATTAGATGTGTTGATCTGTGGTCAGGAATTCAATGTGCAGAGCAGCTACTGGAATATGTTAAAGTGGGACAAATAGCACATTTCCTATAAACAACATTAGAAGAAAAATCTAGCTCAGAGGGATAAAAAAAGAAATCCAACTGCACAGATCACAGAGAAGGATGCTCTGTGGGAGTTGGACAGTTTTACCAGTACAAACCTAAAGTTTCTTGCAGCTGTCTGTTATTTTGAGCCACCACTTAAAGGAAAATTCCATGTAAAACAGTGTAATCACTGCATCTAATCACCATATATAGGTTGTTAAATAAAAATAATTGCCATTAGAAAAATAAAAGGCTTAACCCTCACTTTCTCCCACTCAATAGAGATGCCAAAACAGCTACTGAAATTTTTTAAGAGTGCTTTATTAATTCATTGTTTACACATATATTGCTGTTTATCTGTCAGGTGTTTCATAACTGATTCCTGCAGCTTTCTCTGAGGATGGGACTGCCTGGGAATGTCACTTTAGCTAAGTGGGCTGCTGTATGCATATCTGCTGACAACAGTTTGCTCTTTTGCTTTGACAGCGATGTGTGATGACAGCTCTTTATTGATAAGGCAGAGCAGAAGGTGCAGTGCAATTGAATCTGGGAAGTGATAAGAGAGAAGGGAGGCAGCTTTGAGAAGAGGCTGTAAAGCAAAGGCATATGTGCTTAGATTTTTTGCTTGATGCCCTGCCATCACACAAGTTCTAGAATATCCTTTGTGCTGTAGTGTAGGACAACCAGTGCTTACCCAGAGGAATTAGCTGTTCAGGGACTTTATTTTTATATCTTTGAAATTAACAAAAAAAAAGTACTTCTCAGAGTCAGAATGACAAGGGTTATTTGATTCTCATGGCAGTTCACTAAAGATCTCCTCCAGCCTGTGGATGAGTAACACAGAAATCATGAGGAAAACCTTATGCAAGTCCAAGCCTCTCAAAAAGAACAGACTAACTAGGTAGCTTTTGATTTATCCTGGGATGCACTACTCAAAACTACATTTATCTGCTGATTTCTGTCCACACCCATGGAACTGGCATGAGTTGTATCTGTAACCTTCAGACAACTCTGCAGGGCTGAGCTCTGCCTTCCCAGGGGAAACTCAGCCCCCAGCCCATCTCAGCTCTGCTGTACAGGACATGGGCTACAAAGCCTGTCCAAAGAGGTGCACAGCCTTGGAGATTATCCCAGCTACTCTTTCCTGTTGTAGGTAGCCTATGGCCAATCAGCCATGTGCCACTGACCGAGGCACTGGGAAAGGCTAAAGCAGGGCAGCTGACAGGGGACAGTGGCACATCTCACACAGTTCTGGGCTGGTCAGTGTGGGGGAGTAGCTGGAGATTGAGCTCACCTCACTCTAACAGCAACTCTTGGGACTTCTGGGCACTTCCTTAGGACCCTGGGCTTTATCTGCTCCTTTAGCCCCCTCTGCCAAGCACTGTCAGTGCAGCAGACAAGATTAGATACAGCTTTGAGCTGACCTCCTCGTGGTGTTCCTTAAATATTCAGGACAAGTTTGTATATTTGCCTGAAACAGCAAGAGGAAACATGTGAGGAGGCTGCAGCATATTAACAACCTGAACAGAAAATTCAGCTACTTTTGCTTCTAACCAAGCATGAGGTGGGATAAATAAGGCGGGTGCTGAACAGTAGCAGATTGAGCCTGAGAGTGAGAGACAGCAAATCTGGGTCCTGTTCTCAGCACTCCCTGGTAGCTCGACCAAGTCAAAGCCTCCTGCCATCCCTGACTTGCCCAGGTGTGCAAGGAAGGAAGATGGGAAGCAGCATTCCTTGCACGACCTGGGAGCAGGGGAGTATCACTGTCTCACACTGCAGGGCGAGGTCACGTCTCCCCTGGGCAGGAAGGTAACACAAACACAAGGTTGCTCAGCTCTAGGGAAGCAGTTTCACATACAGACTACTGATTTCAGTAGAGGAGAGACTCAGACATTTCAGGATGCTGTAGAGCATCTGTGAGGTGAGGCCCAAGTAGGGTGCTGCAATGGTGTATCACCATGTCCCACCTCTGTTTCCCTTTCTTGTTACTCCTCTCTTTTTCCAGAGGTGATTTATCACTGCCAGGTAACTGATTCCAAGTTTCTGAATCTTTTTTTTTCCATTTTATATTTCATGCAATTTTAAAAAAAGTTTTCCTAATCCCAGCTTGGGATTGTCCTCTGCAAACCTTAGGAATAATTATGACCTAGAAGCCTGATCCATCAAGCTGCTGTAAGCCTGGAGCCTCACAAGAGTGCTCAGCACTTTGCATGATCAGTTCACATGCAGGTATTACCAGGAGAAGGCTGGCTCTGGTACCACTGCACGTGCTGAACAGGCACTGGAATCAGTTTAGGGAGTGAGGCTTTGCCATGAAGGCAAAAGGCTCATTTCTGGCTGACCTCTTTAAACTGAAATGACCACAGGAGCCTTGTGGCCACACACTGGTTTATGTCAGCTTGAAGAACTGACTTGACTTTTAGGCACACACATAAACGTATCTGTGTCTAGTGGCATTTTCTTATGATTTGATAAATCACAGCACCTGTAAAAATATTCAGGGGGTGGTTCAAATAACACAAAACCTCATATGACAATATTGCATGCAACTACATTAACCAGTAACCACTCTGCAATATTAACCCTGAGCATGCAGCAATGCTACCTGAGCATGTGTTTAGAGAATGCATGCAGAAGGCTCACACGTAGGGTATTCTTAAACTACTGATTCATATCATCTGTGGAACATTTTACAACTCCTTTGCATCTGCCAGACTCAAATCTGAGTTGTTCATATTATCTGGAACGGGCTAGACCAAAGGCAGAGCCCTTTTAAAATCCCATCCTTAGAATTCACCTTGTTTTGTGGGTTTCATGTTTGCTCCAAGTGCTTAATTAATAACAGACATCTGTAAAACAGCCTTTGCAGACATGTTTTAGTACTCTCTCAAGAATTAAAAAGCTAAATTTGCACAGCTTTCACAGTGAAGCTGGGTTGTTTGGATTTTCACATTTTCATCTCTAGTTTCAACCACAGAAGAGCCAGCTATCCCAGAGCATGGGCCTCCATGGCAGAAATAACAACTGCTGTCCTTGCTGGCACAGCCAGAGCCTGAGGCCTAAATCATTGTCTGTTGGAGCCAGTGGGAAATGGAGCAAAGCATAAATTGGTTGTAGATCTCTTTTACCCAAACATGCATCTGCAAAACGAGACATATTTGTTATTTTCGCATGAATTACCTGCACAGTTGAAAAAATGTGATTTCTGGTCACAAGTGTTGTCAGCTTAGCAGTCTGTACAGTGAATTTATGTAATAAATGTTAATAATATACCAAGTATTCACAAAAATGGTAAGACCAAATGCACTGCACGTTGTGAAAAAATAATGGTGGATATGCAATACAGTATTATCTACTATTCAAACCTTACCTAGGCTAGAATCAGATTCCTTCATTATGGTTCTACTGATTTTTGGACTGGTGAAATAAATCAGAGAACAGGAGTGCCATGCATGAAGATATCACTGACACTTTGAACAAATGTAGGCAAAATGAAAAACAGGTGTGTCAGAGAATCCATGGGAAGTTTCAGAGCCTCAGCCCACAAAGTAACAGGCAAGGTAAAGAGACAGAAGGAATCTAAATTTTCCTAAAATATGCTGTAACTTTACAAATGCTTGCAATATGTGACAGCCCATTGAGCAAGCTTGCATGGTCAAGACTTGATGTGCTTTGATCTCTTTTCCCCTTCTACATTTACAGAATGCCATCAACATTGGCTAAACCTTTAATTTAAACAGCCTTTTTAATATCAGTAAGCTATTGTAAATTCAGAAAAATTTAAAAAAAATTTATAAATATATTTTATATATCAGAGTATAACATACCTAGAGTAAAACAGAACTATATAGTTTTGAGAGGCATTCTGTGTGGCTTCTTCTATATGCCGTAAACTGTTTGAAAACCTTTGCAATCTTGCATCAGTTCTTTTGGCTTTATTTTTAAGCCAACATAGAGGAAAGAAGTGATTACAGGGTTGGCAGATCCTTTCACCTGGGCCATGTGAAGAGCCCTGCTGCTGCACACCCTTGCAGTGCTCCTGAACTCCCAGTGTCCATGGGGAAGTGCAGGGGCAGGGCCTGGCAAGGTGGGAGCTCAGCCCTACACCTGAATGTTTACATTCCCTTACAAAGGCTCGTATTGACCCAGATTCAGAATCTGAATGTAAGAACATACGGGGTAAAAGGTCAGTTTCTTACTCCAGGTAACTCTGCCTCTGTATGCTTAGTGCATTATCAGCTGTGTATAATATTAAACACAGATCTATAGTTTACTGATGCTTTAATTTGGTGTTTCCCTGCACTGCTGTTTAAAATGATCTATTTCCTCAAAAAAAGAATGATGTGCATACTGGATGTGTTAAATTTATTAAGGTCATAGATGACTATTTGCAGAGCACCACACTTAATGTAGTATTTTTGTACTGTAATGGAAGCATGCCTTCCTTGGGTTCTTTTCCACATATTAAATTGTATTTATTTACCTGTATTTATAACTGTGCAATTTTTAAATATGTTTTAAAAATAAACTTTGTCTGTGGCTTCAAATATTTCAAAATCTCTTTTCAACCTGAAAAGGGTCTTGACTTCAATTACTTAAACTGAAAGGAGGGATCTAAGTCTCCAACTGAAAGGATTTTTTCAATGAGGTCTTCTATCCTATTGTTTACCAAGTGAACATGCTTCTCTGCTTAAAAGTTAAGTCCAGAAGATGCTTTTGTTCTCATTTTTCCTAAATTCATTGTTTCTGTGAGGCAGAGATATTTTTAGAATTGATTTTTATTTCGACATGTTGACCAATTATACTTACAACTGGAATTTATACCAGCTGAGGCTGCCCCAAAGGGTTCTGCACATACAGCCCATATGAGGAAAATGGGAAAAAAGTAGATAAGATTTTTTCCCTGAAGACCGTGCAATAATTAAAACAGAATAGTATCAAAACCCAACCTTTATGAAAAGCAAAGCCAACATGCAGTGACTGAAATCATTACTCAAGCAATTTCCCATACACCACCACAGGAATTGGCTCTCAGCATTTTTCAGTTCTGTCTTTCATGGGATGAGCTGAAAGTGCTGACAAAGATGATGTCATTCCTACTCTGTTTTTGCTGTGAGACACCAACATAAGCACAGACATGAGGGATAAAAACTCCTGTGAGCTGCTGTGGACAGAAAAGCTGAGAGCTAACGAGGGGCTGTGACAGTGACACACAGGGCTATGGAAAAAGCCCTGGCAAAAGAACTCTCTCCATGGACATGTGGGCTACTCCAGAAAAACAAATAGAAGACACAGCCATAATGTTTGCCTGGAGAAGGAAAGCTCTGTCAGAAAAAACAACTGGCTAAAACCTATGGCTTTAACCACAACCTTTCACCAAGAAACAAAAGGGAACAGACACAAAAACTACAATAACCCTTAGGTTAGGACAAAATTAAGTATGGGCTCTTGACACTGGTGTCTTTTGCTGGGAGATGTTAAGGCTAGTTTAGTTCTTTTTGCTCAAATGCACTGACAAAGCAGCAGCAGGAAAATCCTTTGGTTATTTTCTCCATAGGGAACCCAGATCAGGAACACAGCACTGACACAGGAACACAGTGGGAAAAAAAGCATCAGTACCAAATCCACATAGAAAACTACTCAAAAATCACTGGTAAAGAGATCTGAAAGCATAATCACCCACTCCAAACAGCTGCCAGTCATGCAGTAATTGTTTTCAATAATTTTATAGCATTTGTCCCACCATTGCTGTCAGTGCTGCCCTTATTTAGGTTAAGCTTGTAGTGCACCTGAGGGACACAGAGGTGCTGCTTCCCACTTCAGTGAGGGGGAGCAGAGAATGGTAACTTGTCACTTATCCAATCCTGCCTCCCACAAACAGTCTGCAAAAGCTAGCAGGCACAAATCCTCTACAGGAAATTCCTGGAAATTCTGAACAGAGCTCTTAAGCTTGTACAGGGAGCCACTCTCCCACCTCTTCCAGTTGCCACAAGTGGTGTGAACACCATGGCTTGAGTTGCCATGGTCACAAAGGACATCTGTGAAAGAAACCAAAACAGCTCATTAGGTTTATATTTCAGAAGCTGAACCATCTTTACATTTCTTACCACTCAACATGTCACATGTCCTCTACTTCTATGTCAAGAAGTGTCACTGAGCCCAGCAGATTTACCTCTTACCTCTCCTCCTGTTGCTGGTCCCATGATCCTATAAAAAGTTGTCACCCCCCAGTTTTCTTTTTCAGCCTATTGCATCTACCAGAGTCCCAAAAGTCACATTTCTATGTAAAGTCCTCACACGTGATGAAAACAGACTTCTTTACTGAGCAGCAGAAGAAATTTTTTAGTATGAGGAATTGCAGACCATGATAAAGCAGAAGTTTGGGGTGAAATGACAGCACTATTCTACACAAACACTGCCATCTCTTCTGATCAAAGAACATCAACAGGCCTAAAAGTTAAAAAGAAGCAAACCAATATAATTTTAAACCTCTTTTCTATGTTTTGCCATGTTGTATATCCAATCAGGCTTGGGGATTTAACTTTTTTTTTTTTTAAATCCACAGAAATGCCAGGAATCACAAGAAATCAAGACTCTCACAAACCTCTCTGTTCCCTACGCACAGGTTTTTTTAAGTAAAACACCAAATGTGACCACAAAGAGTGAGAGGCAGCATCAAAACATATTCTGTCTGTTCTCTTCAGTTCAGACAGGAATAAAGAAGCAATAATCACACAGTCACCAGATGTGAGAATATTTCTTTTTAATTTAAAACAGTTGCAACAATGTCATTCACAGCCTTTCTCATCTCAGACAAATACTCTCCAGAAAATTAACAGTGCTTCAGGCAAACAACTCTGAATGGTGCAAAGTAAACCAGGACAGACACTTCCAGGATACAACAGTAAAACCACTGAAGAGTGAGCAGAAATCAGACACCAATCTCAGCCATTAAGGTAGGAAGGGCTACAGGGAAAACAATAAAATATCCAGTTACATATTTTGCATAGACTTCCAATGCATGAAAACAGCAAAGAGGGTAAAAATGGCTGCTGCCAGGATGGAGAACAAAAGGAATCAGTTGGAGAAGTTTCTAAAGAAATCAAATGAGCTCTGGATGCATCCACATTCTGAATGTGTGTTGGGACTTGGTGGAGGATGCCTGAATCAAAGACCTGGGCTGATGTTGGTTTCACTTACACCAAAGTCAGTCAGAGGTAATGGCACTGAACCCAGGAGAGTTGCAAGTGATTGGAGTTCAGAAACATCTACTCATTTGAAAACCACAGCTCTGAATAAATTAATTTTTATCCTAATTATATTTTAGCTAGGAAGATTAAATAGGAGTTTGTGTCTATATTTATTTTGGAAATTGGAGATTGTGACTCAGAATGAGGAGTCTACTGGATCCAGCATGCTGCTAGGAAGGACAGGAGAAGAGGAAATCAAGGGAAAGTTACTGAGTTTTTCTTCCTTCCTATCTTTTAACCTATTTGTGTCATACAAAGAAGTAAAAGTAAGTCTGAGAAATAAGAGCATTATTTACTGCCAGGTCCTGGCTTGCCATGATTTTCGGGTTAGATTGTCTCAAACAGCTCACAGTGATTTTTCTTCCTCCATTCTTTTTAGTCAAGAAGCTCCCAGCTCAAGGAGCCCCCAGCAGCTCCCCCAGAACCCAGACAGGGAGTGCCCAGGCTGTGCCCTGGTTTAACACATTCAGATTGCAGCAGGCACAGCCTGGCACATCAGCCATCTCTTCAGCACAGCCTGTTTGAGTGCGGCTTCTGCAATGCTGGAGTTTAAAAAAACCCCAAACCCACCAAAATTCCTCTCCCCTCCATTAGGCTGAGGAGTCAGGAGTTTACATCCTGCTCCTCCAGGAGGAGGATGTTCTTCATGATGTTCTTCAAACAAAACCCATCACAAAAGGGAGATGACTGAACCAGCCATTTGAAAAAAGGAGGGAGGCCACTGTTTTGGGAGAAAATAAAGTAATTCCTTAAGCACCTAACTGAAGAACTTCTAACATATTTTGAACTGCTACATTTTAGAAAACCTTAAATCCTTTCCCCTAAACTGCTCCCTGCACTCCTGACCAACTTTGGTTTGGCAGGTAAAACATGAAAGTGATGAACTGAAAAGAATTCCAGGATCTGAGCTGCTCCAATTCACTTACCATGGCCAGCCAAGGGCCCTCCCATTTTATTTGCTCAACATTTCTAAATAAAAAGGCAGCAGCCACCAGATCTTGGTAGATTCTAAATAGCCCTTTAAGTTCATGAGGCAAGAGGGAAGCTGTTGTGTTGAACTTCCTTGGAATATACATGTGAATTAAAAAAAAAATTAAAAGTTAAAAGTTAAAGGGGGGGGGACGGACGGCCTTTTCTCATTTTTCTACTACCAGAATGAGAAAACACACAGATATACAGAAGTTTTGCTCTTTCACTTTAAATAGAAGATGTATCACTGCATAATTTCCTGATCTCATTTTCAAACCTGTCACTTTCTGGTAAAGTCCTCAAATATCCAAAATCTGGAAGAAGGAAGGAAATTACTGGCAGCTTTTATTTCCTCCAGAACTGGTGGCTCAATAAGAACAAGGCAACTGAATCTCACACTCATTAATGTGCCAGGACACCACTAATGTGTCCATAAGAGCTGTAAGTGCAGGGAGCTTTCCCAGCAATTAGACACCTTTACACTCTACAGAATTATTGCACTGGAATTTGTCTCACAATCTTTTAAGATAAAAACCTGATTAAAATACCAACAGTGTTTTTTGGCTCTGTGTGAGGCTTTATGACCAGAGAGAGAATTACTTTTTCCCAGACACTGCAAAAACTAAAATGTCCTTCTCATAACCAGATGTTTAATTTGGGTTCTCTTCTGTAATGTGTAGCTGCCTGAATTTTGCTATTAAAATTTGCAGGCACTAACTGCAGAGATAATGTAATAACACCTCTCAGGCTCTCTTGCACTCTGAAAAAAAGGATTTTTTTTTGACTGCTGCAATTTATTTTGAGGGCTTTGTAACATTGTACAAGGCAACTCCAGAAACAGCCTCTAAGCAGTGTCCAACACTGTGAACCTTTGGGTTTCTCTTTTTTTTTTTTTTTTTGAATCATGAAAGGTTTTGCACTCACCATTTTAATTTTTCTAGAATGAGTGTTTTCAAATATAATTTTAAAACCCACGTACATATTCTTATTCCTGTGAAAAACACTTAACTAACACACACACACACACACAAAAAAAAAAAAAAAGGACAGGAAAGGCCAGCCCCTGCCTGCCCACCCCATCATCCCTGCCAGATATCAAATCCCTTTTAGAAGGTGTCTCTTGAAGAGATCAGATTATTGGTGCATTGGCAAGTTTAAAGCAAGCAAAAATATCAATTCAAGGGGGTTTTAATTTTTTGGTTTTTGTTCTTGTTGTTAGTTGTGGTTTTGTTTTTTTAAGGGAGGAAGAGAGGGGTAAATCAATAAATCAGCAAACTTACTAAGCAATTTGCCCCACTCAGATATGAAAGTCAATATTTAAGCAATCTTTAGCAGAAATCAGGATTGCACTGTGAGTACTTTGTCAGTGAGTTGATTCCAGATGGAATGAGTGGTCTAGAGACAAATTTCCCTGACATAAGTATATTGGGACATTAGACCCTTCTTTACCTCCTCCATAAGAAAACAAAATTTAAATAACAACCTTGCCTTTCCTGAGGGTGTGCATTTAATTTCATAGTCAGAAAGTCTGCTGCTTTCAGCCATCTGTAATCCTGAACTGTTGGAAGAACTTACAAAATGAACATTCAAGTGAAGATGAAGAAACCTATGCCTGCAAAAATAAAAATTTTCTTTGGCAAAAAATGTAGAGGGCACTGACAGGGGATTGCTCCTGTCTCCATTAGTCTGTTAGGCTTATGCCTGGAAAAGTCAAATCAAGATACTGTACCACTGAATTCCAACAGCTATAACTTCACTGACTTTTCTCACTGCACTGAAAATAATCTCTGAAAGAAGACATTCTGCATTGAAGAACAGCCACAACCCCCCCCCCCCCTTCAAATGATTTCTCTACATGATCTGGACTCTGGATGAAAACACAGGCTCCCAGTCACTAAAGACAAAAATACTTGTTTGAGGTCTTCAAAGGATGCATGGACAGGACAGGCAGGAGCTGGGCTGAACTGTTTTTGCTCAACACTGAAGCTTCCATATTCTCCACACACTAGCTGCAAACTCCACCAGAAATCCACATGGCCTGTAAGGTGTATAAATTTAAAACAATGTCCTATACAGCACCTAATAGAAATCTTCCATCTAACACTTAAGGCGGCATCAAATGATTGTTTTTAAATACACTATAAACATCCCACCTTTTCCTTTGCTTTTTGGCAGTCCAAGGGTTAAGGGGTCTTTTGTTGGTTTTAGATTTTTATTGTATGCTTTTTTTGGGCAAGTTAAAAAGGCTTATGGCTTCTTAAGGCCAGGTGATAGATTTGAGGCCTAACTTGGTATCCTGTGGTAAAAATAAATGTAGCCCAGGTCTTTGGGAGGTCGTTCTGAGGCACAGACTCTAAGGTCATTGTAGATCACCCATCTGGAAGGAAAACAAGATTGATTACATTACATGAGTATAAAAATCACCACAGGTTTATCAGGGACTTCTCAGACCCAAAGAGTCTAAGTCAAAGAGTTTAAAATCTAAAATTAGGCATTGCAATGAGAACAAAGGATCAGAGAAACAGCAGAACCAGCTAGCAGAGTCAGGAATTGAAAAGGAGGAGGGATGTGCAGAGGCATGTGTAGTTACAGCTCAAATGAAGGGAAATCAGGGATTCCCAAGGTCAAATAATGGAAGCATATCAAAATCACAGCCAAGACCTGCACCACAGTACCAGCAACACTAGTGTCAGCCCATAGTTCCATGGCTTTCTATTGATGGGCAACAAAAGGAAGCTGGGGAGGGCTCAGATAAATTAAGCCAGATACAGAACCAATGTCCCAGATTGAATAGAGATTTGGAATGGAAAGCACAGGAGAGCCAATGGTACATTTCACCACAGACTACAGTGGGATCAGAACTGACTCTGTGACAATTTTCATTTTTTTGGTGGGAAACCCACAGATGGTAACAGCCCATGTTGTCTGCCATGAGCATGCCCTGCTCTGTACAGATGCTTCAAATGAAACATTTGCTCATCCCAGGTGACTCTCCCAGCTGCACTCACCTTCCTTCCTTTCTGAGGTGACAAACATAGTGGCCACTCATCGTGGATGTTCCCATGTGGCTGATGAACCCAAACAGCTCATATCCTGTTTTAAGAAATATAAATGGCACCCTAAGTTTTTTACTGCTACCACTGCAATATGACTCCAGGGGAAATGTTCTTTTTAATACTGGAGAAGCAGCTAAGCAGTCCCAACTCAGACTCTGCATCCCCAAATTCAGTTTCTGTTAACACTGCAGCACTACCCCAACTTAACTAGTGGCTCAGATTCACTGTCAAAACATCAGACCAATACAAATCAAAGCTACAGAGATCTGTGCACATACAGCAGGGCTGTGATGACAGACCCTACTAGGAAAGAAAACAGCAGATTCATTCCCAGTTGACAGAGAGCATCACAGGAAGTGCCAAACAGGGAGTTCATTCTGCACACAAATTATGAATGTTTCTAATGTGATCACATTCAAAACCAGAGAAGTTTCCATTTCAGCACACCATAAAAGAGAGGACAGGAAAGAAAGCTCTTCCTTTAACAAAGGGACAATTTTTATGCTTAAAATCTCTGGAGAACTCAGCACTGGTTCTTGATCCCCACCCATGAATGTCATTTACCTGATTTACCACTAAAAGAGACACACTCAGGCACACTCACACACTCGGACACACCCAGGCACACCTGGGCACACCTGGGCATACTTGGGTAGATTCAGGCAAGCCCAGTCACACCCAGGAACACACAGACACACCTGGGCACACTCAGACACACCCAGACACACTCGGGCACACTCAGACACACCTGGGCACACTTGGGCACATTCAGGCACATCTGAGCACACACAGGCACACTCGGACACATCCAGGCACACTCAGGTACACACTGACACACATGGGCACACCCTGACACACTTGTGCACACTTGGGAACAATCGGACACACTTGGGCACACTCAGACACACTCAGACACACCCAGGCACACCTGGGCTCTCTCGGGCACATTCAGGCACATTCGGGTACACACAGGGACACTTGGGCACACTCAGACTCACTCAGGTACACTCAGGCACCCTTGGACTTACTCAGGTACACTCAGGCACACCCGGGCACACCCAAGCACACTCAGACACACTTAGACACACCCGGATACACCCAGGCACACTCGGGCTCACCCGAGCACTTTCAGGCACACCTGGACACATCTGGGCACACTCGGGCACACTCAGGCACATCCTGGCACACCCTGACACACTCAGGCACATCCTGGCACACCCTGACAAACTAACACACACTCGGACACACCCAGGCACACTCAGGAACAGCCAGGCACATCTGGGCTCACCCAGGCACACTCAGGTACACTCAGGCGTGCCTGGACACACTCAGGCACACTTGAAAACACTCAGACACACTCGGACACACTCAGGCACACTCTGACACATTTGGAAACACTTGGGCACACCCGGGCACCCCCAGGCACACTTGGACACAACCTGACACGATCAGGCACGCCTGGGCACACCCAGGCACACTTGGATACACCCGAGCACACTCAGGCACACCCAGGTACACTCAGACACACTCAAACACACTCAGGCACACCTGGACACACTCGGGCACACCCAGGCACACTCGGATACACTGGGGCACATGCAGGTACACCCTGACACACTCAGCCACCCCCGGACACACTCGGGCACACCCAAACACACTCAGGTACACCCAAGCACACTCAGACACACTTAGACACACCCGGACACACTCAGGCACACTTGGGCTCACCTGGGCACACCTGGACACATCTGGGCACACTCAGACACACTCAGACACACCCGGGAACACTTGGGAACACTCAGACACATCCGGGCACACCAAGGCACAACCTGACACACTCGAGCACACACGGAAACAGTCAGGCACACTTGGGCACACCCTGACATACTCACACACCTTCGGGCACACCCAGGCACACTCAGGGACAGCCAGGCACATCTGGGCACACCCAGGTACACTCAGACACACTTGGACACACCTGGACACACTCAGGCACACTTGAAAACACTCAGACACACTCAGACACACCTAAGTACACTCAGGAACACTTGGGCACACTCAGGCACACTCTGAAACACCTGGAAACACTCGGGCACACCCGGGCACACTTGGACACAATCTGACACAATCAGGCACGCTCGGGCATGCCCAGCCAAACCCGGACACACTCAAATACACTCGGATACATCCGGGCACACTCGGGCACACCCTGGCACATTCGGATACACCTGAGCACACTCAGGCACGCTTGGGAACACCGGGGCACACGCAGGCACACCCTGACACACTCGGCCATCCCCAGACACACTCGGGCACACCCAAACACACCCAGGCACACTCAGACACACTTAGACACACCCGGACACACTCAGGCACATCCCGACACACTCAGGCACTCTCGGGCACACGCGGGCACACCCAGGCACATTCAGCTTTCAGGCTATTGCATAAGGGCATGGACCTGGATTTTTCTGGTGAGGGCTTTCTGAAGCCATTTTACAGCATCATATTGGTTATCAGGATTTCAAGCACTCAGTAAAGGGTCTCAATGTACAAAGACTACCACAAAAAATAATTATTCGAAGTTTGTTTTTTTTTTTAACCCAGTGATAATCGATGTTTCCCATGTCTCTAAAAGACTTATGGTTTCTATTTATAAGTAGCAACCACAGACAAAAAATCAAATTGTCTGGTAATTTTTTTTTCCCCTAAAACCTTTACATTCAAGATCAGAGGTAGAAGTTTAGAACATACTACAGTTATTATATCTAGTCACTAAAGACCCTTCAAAAAGCTATCTGTGACATCCTTAGCAGTGCCACTGAGCTTTTGTACTCCAGTGCTGTGACACCTCTAGGAGGTTCTGCTCAACTTTGCCTGCTGTACATTAGCCCCATCTTGTGGTTTATTTAGCAGCTGTATGACAGAGAATGTCAACCAAAAGACAACAAAACATGCATGACACCAACTATACCTGTGGTACTCTGAATAAGGAACTTGGTTGAAGGGATTATCAAATCGGCCAGCAGACCACAGGAGGACAGAAACTCAGGTGGTCTGTAACAGCAGTGTTGTCTTTAGGATGCTCAGCCTCTGAAGATTTAAACATTCTAGCTTTTCTTTGTCTTTTCATCTTATAGCAGCAGAACAAAAAGTAAACCTAGGCCAAGAGAGACTTGTGTGCTGTGGTAGCAAGAAACTTTGGGCTCAGGTTATTCAGTGAGCTCAAGGAGAGAGTTTTCTGAGCAAACACAGCACACAGAACTCAGCAGCCCACAGAGCTGGATTCAGCCCCAGAAACAAGACTGGAAGTAAATTGTCTGGATCACGTCCAAAAAAACCCCACAATAACTACTTTCAAAACAGGAAGGAGCTCTATGAACGGGTGGGTGTGATGCAACAAAATGACAGCCAGGTCTAAGCTGAAGCAGAACTTACTTCCAGGGCCGTCTTTGATCCTGGGTCCCTCAGACCCTGTCTCTGCAAGGATATTGGCATTAGCATTGTTCTCCATATCCACTGTGTCCAAGGCAGGGTCACTTTCCTCCTCAGGGTCAGGGTGGCTGAAGATCCACTCCAGTGCACGCTCCAAGTTATTGTTCTGCCAGTCAAACAATCAAAAGAGCAGCCTTTAATACACTCTCTAACATCACACTGCCACTCACCAGCCTTTGAACAGAGTAAGGATCATGTTTTCAGCACTTAAAAATTGTAAGATACCTCTACCTCCCTGGAAAATAGTATTCAGCAAGCACTCTGCAAAAGCTTGACATATGGAAAAGAAATAATCCCACAACTAAGACCTACAGTCCCAGGTTCTTATCTTGCAGACACACAGTCTCCAGGCATCCAGATTATTTTTTAACAGATAATTTTTCCTCACTGCCTACAACACTTTACCATTCCAGTGAAACACACAAACCCCTTCCCCACTCCAGAGAAGTCAGGCATCCCACACTTGGCCAGGACAGTTCCAGGCTTATCATCCACTAACTGGATTTTTGTACATGTTTCAAAGGCATCTGACCACATACATGCACAAAGAACATGAAACTAAACTCCAGTGCCACCAATAACCCATGAACTCACTGTTGCCTTCAGTGCCTGAATCGCCAGATTCCTTTGGAATCCCATGGAAATGATAATTGCAACCATCTCTTCAGGAGGCTGGTTATCTAGCCCTACAGCTCCTAAAGCAGCTGCCCCACTGGAAGCAACTTCTCCAAATGCAGGTGTGACCAGTGGCTCAGCAAAGTCTGGAACAAACAAACATTCACCAGTTACTTCTTTTGCCTCACTTAACTGGAAAGTCAACAACAAACACAAACAAACAACACACAGGACCTCAAAAGCAGTCCTGAAATCAATGTAAGTTCATTTCACTGGCATCTAAATTCAGACTTAGATGTGTGGAAAGCCTCAAAAACAACAAAGTGAATGTGCACGTTACAAAGTATCTAGGTGCACATGCTCATACTGAGCAGACTGGAATAACTTGGCACATTGCAGAAGTGAAACAACTGCAGGAAAGCAGCAAAGATTGGTATGGAAGCAATGATGGCATCAGGATAATAGACATCCCAGTGCATAGATGTAAAATGAACTGATTCCATATCTGAAAATGTCTGCTAAGCCCAAGTGAAACTCATTCCCCATTTACACAAGCAACACAAAAGCTCATGGTGAAGCGTGAATGCAACCAAATCTGGAGTTTCCTGGCAAGGGACTACTCAGATGCACTCAGTGCTGAATCATGAGTCCAAACTTTGCATGGATGAAACACAGGAAGTGGAGAACATCTAGCAGCCCTATCCATCACTAGACAGCCCAAGTATGGCATGAATGCTCCAGCCTGAGCTAGAGAAGGCTGATATGGAAGAAAAGCATCCAGACCACAGGATTCTTTGTACTTACACTTGGAAATAAGTCAGCTTCCCCCTTAGCAGCACGGACCTAGCCAAAGGGTGGAAACAGAGCTGGCCCACACCAGTGGTGAGGACAGGACTTCTGGTGTAGCTTAGTTTGCTGTCTTCTTCTAGGCAGAGGATACCACATAATGGTCAAGATCTGCACATCCCAGGAGCAGCTTAGGAAAATTCACTCACACCTCCAGGTTTCCCAGGTGGGGAAGGGGGGCCGTTGTTTCTCTGTCACACATTATAAAATTTCTACTGACTGTCAAAATCCACAATCAGGAGCTGAGTCTAACTTACACCCTCCAGTCACTGACCTGGTTCTTCCATGTGTGCAATGATCCAGTTGAAAGCAACTTCAGCACCCAGGTTGCCTGTATAGTACACAGCTTTCCGACACGCTTCCAAAGGAAAGCCCATCTCTGCCAGCTGCATAACTGAAGACTCATCAATATCTAGGGCTACAAGAAAGGACCTTCTAAAATATAAAAGTCTAATTTCATCCACTGTATAATATTTTACTGTTACTCACAGTGCCATACATTACAGTACATATTGCTTGGATTTGGTTTAGTACTTCAATAAACTCACAGCCATCAGAAAACAGCATTGTACAAAGTGTTACAGTAATTGTTATGGACTTACTGATAATCTTTTGTGCCAGTAAGGACACAGATCCCCACATAGATCATTAAATCTTGATGAATTCCTACAGGACTTTATTTATTTTAAAATACCTCAGCACTGGATTTCAAGGGGTGAGGAAGTCAGGGGCTGAGCTGAGCTAGAGACGGCAGCCAAAACCAAGCACCTCTCAAAGGCAGGATCTTGCAGGTTAGAGAAATAACAGCTGCCAGATCTGGCAGTCTCTGGATAACAAGGTCAGACAGCTTTATATGAGATCAGAATGCAGAGGGAGCCAGGATCAAGTGGCTGTGACCCCCAGAGGTGCAAGATCCTCCTGAGGAGCAGCAGGCAGAGGAGCAGCTCACATTCTGTATTGATTCCATATCAACTCTCAATGACAGTCATGCACACATGGAAGTAAACACTGAACAAGCACAGAAATCAGCTTTTATTTGGAAGCATGCAGGGCAAGGCTTCATGCATCTCTATGAGGAGAGAGAAGTCATCAGCTGAGCAAAAATGTAACAATTTTTTAAGCAGTAGAAAAATGAGATACATACACTCCACAAAATGGTTCGCCATGTGATCTGAAAATCAACAATGGGGAAAAAAAACAGGGTAAAACAACTCAGTATTTTTAAACTCATAGAAATATTTGACCTCGTGGAGACAGGGAAGTTTCATCCTTACTTCCCTGATGTTTTTGCTATGAATTAGAGCAGGGATATTTCTCTAACTCAGTTCAGAGCAAAGTGTCACTGATACTATAAACCAGTAGGAAAATAAAGCTGATAGCTGGTCTAAGCAAGAATCTTTAAAATAAAGTACCATCACCCATGTATTTACACTAAAACTAGGTCAGTCCATTCAGCAAGAGGATAAGAAGGTACAGGCCTTTGTGAGGAACTTACATAGATAAGGGACAGAATTAAAACCTTTAGAGAACTGAAGTTTGTCATATCCTTGCTCTGCACACAATTCCAGGCACTAGCTTTCTTTCACATACATACAGCATGGTATTGTAAATATTATTATAAATATCCAAGCAAAGAGAGCAGTTGCATTACTGGCTTCGTGTTAAATACTCACTCAAACTTCAGTCATCTGGGGGAAAGTGCAACCACCTGGGTCTAACGTCACACCATAAAAACATGATTTTACTTGCTATAAACTATTTTATTCTCCAGGGAAACCCAGGGAATAAAGGAGAATGATATTTAATATTCTTGTTTCTGAACTTTACCATAAAAGAAATAGTATTTAAGAAAAAAAAAAAACAAACAAACCAGCACAACACTCCTCTTTCATTCTGCTCCACAAACATTATAGTCAGCTGCTTGCCATCTTCTCCTTGAGACAGAGCTTTTTTTAGTGGGCTGTGCAGCTCTGTACATCCAGAGAAGAGGACTGTGCATGCAGGCACAGCTGCTAGGGCCTTACAATTCCTGTATTTTTAAAATGAATAAAATTTAGAGTCTTAGTCTATGCCTGGAAAGCTGTTCTTCTAAACTGTAGTCTTTTGTGTATCAAGTATTTTTGTACTGTGCTGGACCTGGGAAGTGCACAGTGACTTTACTCCAAGGATGGACGACAAGCATAAAGCCATGACTTTAGTCCATGGACAGGCACTGAAGGTTCTCTGGAGAGAGTCAAGGACAGCAACATCAATTATGAAACCTTCTAGGGAAAGGTCTCCCTACCCATGGCAAGGGGGTTGGAACTAGATGATCTTTAAGATCTCTTCCAACCCCAACCACTCTCTGATTCTTTAATAAATCCCCAAAACAGAAAAGCTGGAAGAACTAGGGTTGTCCACAGGGAGGGAAAAAAGGCTGTGGGGTGTTATACCAGTCTTCAGTCACAGAAGTACAGAGCTGGGTTTTTGTTCATAGTTCCAAACAGTGAAGATTAAAGAGAATCCCTGTGATTTCCCAGAAGGAAAGGGAATGCAAGGGAGAGTAAGTCAGCAAATACCTTTTGGGTCATCGGGAATGACAATGGGAGGAGCAATGTCTGGGAGTTCCTCTTCTCCTGGCTGGAGCCCCCTGGCCCGAAGATGACTGATATCCAGGAAATCTGGCATGTCTATAGAAACATCTACAAAAGCAGAGAAATGGGATAAGCTTCTGCAGCCAGCAAAACAACCTTATGGTGCAACCTACCCCTTCAGAGAGGGGATTCTGATACTCAAAGTACAGGAACAGCCAGGATTCTCCTTCTGAAAAGAGTTCTTCAAGAAATGTGGAACTTCAAAGCACAATTTAACTAGCTCAGATTACATGAAACTGTTTTAACATCACAGATCTGATGGACTGGTTACATTTGTTTTAAAAGGGAAGAAGATTAAATTAGGATCTTCACAGTACAAACTTAAGACTTGAGTCAGGTCCTCACTATAGTGAGCACATCTTATTAATTATCTCAGATAGAAAGGTAAGTAAAACAAGGACATACCAAGCTTTTTGGGTATCCAGTCAAGGCCAAAGGTGAATTTCTTTATCTGCACCACTAAGTACTCAGGAAAGGAAGCAAAACGGGAAGTCCTGGGAAGGACAAGAAACATAAATCATTGAAATCAGACAACAGAATCCCCAGCAGCACAGATCTCAGTTCCTCATGCACCCTGAGATGAGCTATCACTGGTTGATACAAAGCATCCAACCTTACAAGCATTTAAAGTTCAAACTCTCAACAACCAGACTGCATCACTTCTTGGAGTCTGACCATTGAGAACGATTAATTTCCTGCTCAGTTCATCATTATAACTCTTGCAAGGCTTGATCTGCACATCACACTGATGAGCCCCAACACTAATGTGATGACTGAGCTCACTGTGCTTTTGTGTGTTTCTCTCTGCACCATGTCCAGGTAGCAAGATAAGCACAGAGCACAGTTTTTAACAGGCAGCCAGACACACACTTACTTAACTCCTGCAGATTTTGCTTGAAGGGCACTGCTCCAGAAATCCTCTACGTTGCTTGGTTCAGAAAAGGCCTGCAGACACGCTCTAAATGGGATCTTGGCACGGACCAGCTCTGGCAGAGGTCTCCTTGCAGCTTCTGCTTCTCTCCTCTTCAATTCATAGGCAATTAATTCATCTGAGAAATATGCACAACACGAGAAGCTAATGAACATTGTCATGGTTATGTGTTCCTCATCAGGCTTATGTCTGCAAGTTTTAGAAATGCAAAAACCTAATTAGCAATAAAAGTTTTACATGCTTTTAACTAGACATCAAATCTTTTTGTCTGCACTGGGGTCAGGAGCTACACTCACAGCCACATCTCTAAGGTTTCTGTTCATGGTGAAAACACAGAACTGGAAATACCAGGACACAGGCAATGCAAACTTTGCCATGACAGCCAAAATCCTGTGTGAAAAGTAATGCCACACACCCACTTTATCAAAGCTCAATCTGAGTTGGAAAGTTATTACTGTCTATCTGTGTCATCTGAATTTTTAGACAGGCCAGGATTATGTATGATCTAGAAAAAGTCTTGACATTGGCAAGCTGAGCAGTGCCATATGGTAAATTCACAAACTAATCTGTCTCCTGAGTCATTACCTGGAAATAACATGTTCTTTTAAAAGCAACAGAATCATCACTGAAACTGATGAACAAAGAACGCACAGTTCTCCTAAACTTCTTGTCCACTGCAAGGAGTTGTAGGCTAGGTAAAAAGTAGGTAGAATTCTCTGCCTTGTGGTATTTCATAGGATGTCATCCAACAATCAAAATAGAACCTTCTGGTCTTAAAATATTTTAAATGTTCAGATTATGTAGGAATTCAGAGGCACATCTCCTTTCATGTTCTTGTGATGTCCCCTTCACTTCTACCTCAAGCATGCATTTATTATGTTATTCTGCAAGGCTGATGCAGAATAACCACTGACTGCAGATGCAACCACAGCTTGTCAGTGCTGCCCTCCTGCTCCCAGGTCTTCAAGCCTCCTCGGCCATTTTCTCATTTAAAAACAAGGGTGCTTTTCACAGGCACAAGAAAAAAAACACTCCTGCTTATTAAATCAACATCCAACACTTCATCCTCCTTCCCTCCTTCCCTCAAGCCCAGAACATCCAAATTGTGTATTTTAGATTTACAGACAACAAACTACCTTATACCCACCCCTATTCTCTATTGCCATATTAGATCTTATAATCTGCTGCTAAAGAACAGAAAGCAGATTTGGGTTTTTGGTTGTTTTGGTTTGGGTTTTTTTTTTTTTGTGAGTGTTTTAAAAGATATTCATTAATATGTTCCGTTCTTTTTTCGTAACGAAGAAGCTTTCACAAACTGTTTCACTGTCCAGGACAAAGGAGATTCACTGCTGGTGGGGATATCTGGGCACAATGTGGCACACCCCTGGGTCAAGCAGAGCAGTTTGCTCCTTTACCTTTGTTTGTTGCTGCCTCCATGGCCACAGGTAACTGCATGATGTAGTCCACCCTCTCGGTGTAGCGCACCTTCCTGGACTGGCAGCACTGCGTGCGCTCCTCCACCAGGAACCGGAAAACATCACTGGGGTTTTCTGAACCCACTGGGTTCCTCTGAAAGGAGTATTACACCAAATCACTGCTGTGGCCATCATTTAAATGACCAGAAAACCCAGAGGCTGCTGGTTGCTTTAAGGCAAGCACAAAGACACTGATCTGGCAGCTCAGCTCACGCTGGATTATTTGCAGAGCTTTAGCACCTACAGAGAAAACCACTGAAGTCCACAATTGCTGCACTTTTCTACACACAGGAACTTGCAGGGTATGCACCCCAAGAATGAGACTGAGTCAAGGTGAACAGTAGGTAGGACGCTGGCAAGTCACACTAAAGACAGAAAGTTCAGATAAATAACATGGAGCATCCTCTCAGCAAATAGAATTGTTCCTACCACTCTGAATATGCACTGAAACAGAACAAGGAACTTGTAGCTCATTATCCAGATGGGAATGTCATGCAAATAATATACCTCCTCTTTGTGGCTCATGTTAATGTCTGTTATCAGGCAAGAAACAGAAAAGTCTCTTCTAACCACCCTATAATCATACATGCATTTAGGGATGTGAAACATTATGCATACAAATGTGAGTAAGTTCATCTAGAGACTGAACACATGAACAAATAGCCTCGATTCTTGGGGAAAATGGGAAAACGATGGGGGAAGGGTAAACAAGAAATGCTTTACATCAAAACTGCATGTATTTGTAAATTCCTTTTCAGAAAGACAGCATTAAAATTCACAGTATGATTCCTTTACACACAGCACTGAGCTGGAGCTTGGTGGAACTAAAGCTTTATACAGAAATATTCAACTGACAAACAGCCACTCTGCTTTCAGCAGGGGAATCCTTCCTCCCATGATTCAATAACATACAGCTGGGATTTGTAAAACAGCTGGACAGGGTAATCAATTTGCTCCCAACAATTATATGAATTTGGAACAATAGCAATAATAATCACAATACCAGATTCATTAATATTCCATTACACACTTCAATATGGTAAACACGAACAGCAATTTAAAGGGTCACATATCTTTATGAATCTTATTGCCTGTACAATGATGCTTGATCTCTTTATATTTTTTAGCAGCATCACTGGCCCTGTTCATGGTCATGCAAGAATCTGAAGTAAAGAAGAGGAAGAATTAAGGAAGCAAATGTTTCTAAAACAAAATACATTTTATTTAGTCCCACCTTCTACATATCTAAGGCTAAAAATAATATAACTAAAAAATGAGCCACTCATGTAACAGGTTTGCCTTCATTGTCTAATATAACCAGGAAAAGAAGCTGCAATTCAGATTTTCTCACCTCTACTAGATTTATAAGATGTAGGAAAAATTCCTGCGCGTCTTGCTGTCTATTAGACGAAAATTCTGGGTGGCCTTTACTTATAAAAGCCTTGAACATTCGAGGAGATATTCCATTGTGTTGAGGCTAAATAAAAGAGAGGAAAACCTTTTTAAAAAGTGATTTTTATTCAATCATGGACCAAATATCTCAAAGTTACTTCACTAACTCTATCTATGGCCCATTTCTGGCACTGGAGGAATGACAGTTTCCATTTCACCTATTTTTCCATTTTAATAAAAATGGGAAGAGTCCTGAAACAAGATTTGGAGGGGTTTAGAATATGTTTTATGGGTTAGTTCCTATAGCACTCATTCTACCTGTCCTTTGGCAATTGGCATTTTAAAGAGATTACTGGAGGTTTTTAAAGGTTAGTAGTTTTCAGAAAAGCTGAAAGCCTACATTGTTATATAACATTTGATATTGCTTTCAGAACCCTGTGCCAGAATACTGAAGCAGTTGGTGTATGAGCTGGCAGCTTTCCTCAGGACAAAACCTTTCCAGAGAGCTGTGCAGAACCAAGCAGAAAACAGCTAATGTGTGCAGCAT
Organism: Acridotheres tristis; assembly: GCA_037013685.1. NCBI lineage: Eukaryota > Metazoa > Chordata > Aves > Passeriformes > Sturnidae > Acridotheres > Acridotheres tristis. Next base: position 18,667,707 of record CM072896.1, read on the forward strand.
GCATTCCCAGGTGGGTTGTAAAGAGCAGACATGAATTTGCAATTTCCAGGTGTTGGTCATGTTGAAAAATCATAACTTACTGCCTTTGGCCATTTAGTTACATCAGGAGGAAACTGCCCTAAATTAGAAAATCTCTGCCTTCCAAGATAGTCCTGGTTTTTGCTTTCTAATCCTTTATACCACTTCAAGAATCTCTCCAACCATTCCAGATCCTCAAGACAACACTAGCTATTATGTCTTTTAAATAACATTTTGAAAGGGTCAGAATGTATTTCTCAGATTTGTCCTCACCATCCATGAAACCAAATAATTTTCTGGACAATCGAAGTAAAAGTATAATCTTTAGGAGCTCTCAGAGGCTGTTAAAACCTCAGCCAATCTAATTCCTTACTACACCTGCACTGTCATATGAATATAAAAATAAAAAAGGCAGCATGAAATGGAGGCCATAAAAAATAGACACTAGAAGAATAAATATTTTTCTTTCTTTTACCAGGGTGCAGTATTCCTAGACCCACTGAAATCAGAAGCAAATTCTCGTTTTTAAATGCTTTTTCAATTTTTGGCAGTACACCACCAACCACATCAGGCCAAGATGATCCTTAAAGGCTCCCATCAAGAGACAGAGTCTCAGTATTGCTTGGACAGAGAGATCTTCTCGGGATTTCTGCATCCTGGGTTATGTGTTCTTCAGTGTCCTCAACTGCCTTTCATCAAAACTAGGACTGGGGAGAAAAGTGCATAAAGCAGTTCACATTACAGCATCCCAGGCTTCTTCCTATGCCAGAAGCAAGAATGTGGCACACTTGCTCTGCTGTGTAATGCAGTGAGTTTGGAATCAAGCCTTGTTTCCACCTATACACTTTGTACTCAGCCACTTGAGCAGGAAGAAGAGAAACAAGCCAAGTGTGACAGTGAGCAAAAAAAGGACTGAATCTTGTAATGTCACCTCAAGCAGAATAAAAGAGAAAAAAAACCAAAAACAACAAATCAGAAGAAATGTTAAAGCTCTAAGCAGAAAATCAAGCCCTGGCTGATGACCCTTCAGGCATTCAACCTCTTTTTAATCCTAAAGTGGATGCAAGAAAAATGCTGCCATTTCCAGGCTAAACTTCTGTGGTGAAAAATTTAAACTCCACAGAACCATGAATATTTGCAGAATACCTGGCATACTTTCCCCATCAACAGCTGCAAAACAGTTTAGCTAAATATAGACTGTGCTGGACCACTGCAGATCTCATATGAATGCTTTTACAGGCAACAACTCCCCAAAACTTAGGATGAATTCCAAAGGCTCAGAAAGATTGAGAACTTTGCATGTAGAAGGGGAAAAAAAAGTAAAGGAATAAAAGTAAAATGAATAATTGATATTACAGACACAAAGTAGAAGCACTTCAAAACATTTAAGACTTAAAATGCTACACAAACAACAACAAAAAAAGCATCTTCAACTTGAAAGAATCATAGATATGTATTCCAAGAGTGAAGGAATAGAGAAAATATCTATACCTGACTTTTTCTGTAAATAAATCATCAGTCCAACAAGCAAAAAAAGCTGCAAAAGCTGTTTCAAATCCTAATATATGCTATGAATTGCCTGATAATGCCTAATGCATGTAACTTCAGCTTCTTTAAACTGAACTAATGAACACAAGTATTGTTAAATGCCAGTAGATGCCTACTATAAGCTGACAGAGTTTTATACCATCTGTCAATAAAGAGTTCTCAATACCTCATCAAATAGTGGCTGCTGAGCTAAACATGGTGGTGTAGCTTTATTCCAAAGATTCAGATCCCTGAACTTCCAGCACAGTATTTTCCAGTCACATCGTGTATATGTTTAGGAAAGGAGGTCAGTCAGTAGACAAAATTCAACGTATGGAGTTTGCTGAAATCTGTCCCACTATTCCTTTGTCCCAGTGGAGTGCTGATTAGTCTTGAACTTTATTTAATGGGAACAAGCAGGATTCATTTGCTGTTCCAAAACAGTGAATTGCCACTGTACAAAGCAATTACTAGGGAGACAAACCACTTTGAGATCATGCAAACTACTCTGTATCAGATGCTCTGTCTTACTGGCATTCTGATTTCAGGAGAAATTCCTATGTCAATAATTGATAGATGAAGGTAGAGGAAAATATCTATTTCTGTGGCAACCACCACCATCCTCTGTGGCAGAAGTATGCATTACTCCTGTGGCTCTGCATGGCCCCTCCATCTCCATGAAAGCCTCCAGCATCACCTAATCTTGCATTACCTAGACACCTTCTCCTGAAATCAAGTGGAGTATTGTTAGACACTTCCTGGAAACAATTCTTTAGCTCTTTAGATTTCTTTTAGAAATTTAAAGAGGGTTTAGAAGTTTGCTTCCAGGACTCTCTGCATAACATTTTTGCTGTTGTTGTTCCCCAGAGAAGATAAACACTGGTTGCAAATTCTGTGAACATTTGCACTCATCACTGGAGCAGCAGAGCACTTTATCAGCAGAACCAGTGCTTGCTTTGATGCACTGCACAAATAGTGCCTGACTAATTTATCCCTGACTTAGTAATCTGCACATTCCACCTTGCTAAGCATCCCATCCATGCTGGATCCTCAATGCCCAGCACCTGTTCCCTTTTCTCAGGATATCACTTTTACCTAGTTACCAGGCTGTACAAACTCAGGCAAATACCTTGTGTTCTTCTTTCATCACCTGCTCAATGAGCTCAGCTTTCATGGGTGGCTTAGAATATTGGCCTGAAAGGAGTCCATGTCCCAGTTTAGCCCTGTAAGGAAGAAAGTGGTGGGGTGGAAACAAACAGGTGAGAAAAACAGAAAAGAATACTCATTTCAAGCAACAAAAATGAAGTTTACTGCTTTTGACTCCTTGATGAACTATCGTTACCTGCAACTAAGTGGGCAAATCTCATTCTCCCATATTCTCACTTCTGAGCTCATTCAAAGGTGTTATTTTGCTCTGCCATTAAATCATTTAGATTCTATTTAACCTGACCAAGTAAATAACTGAGAAATGTCACTTACATCTGAGTGTTGAAATCTTGTGTTGGATCAAGAGGGGAGTAGTCAAATATTCGTGGAAGGTTCCCCACATACCTGGGCAGCAGGAACAAAGCAGAAACATTTAAGTATTGCAGTTTAATGATTCAATCTACACCAATGAGTTCTTCCGTCATGCAAAAATAATAGTAAAGAAATTAAGAAATGGACATTGACGTTTTACTTGGAAGCTTCTAGCTATAAAGAATATGGCTGTGTTGTTCATCTGGAATTTATATTCTATTCCTTAATCTTGCAAAAGCTGCAGGATGCTGTTGCTCAAGACCTCAGAGCTGAGTTGAGAACCAGTGTACTTTCTACTCCCAACCAACATTACCAAGTAAATTCAGGTTTGTATCAGGACCAAAATATGTAAAAAGAACGTTTCTACTGAGCTTCACAAGAAAAGCAATTCTGGTAATACTAAGGGAAACATTGTTCAAGCCAGCCTGTTGGAAAGTGAAGCATTCAGCAGCACTCTCTGAGCATTGCTGCCCTTGAGCACAGGAAAAAACAAGCTGGGTAGGTATGGCCATGGTGCTGGTCCCTCTCTCATCAAAACTCTCCACTATTTTGATGACACTAAGTCCTCCAGGTAATTCCCAGGACCATGCTGTGGAAAATGATCTTCCTTAATAAAGTCCGTTTTGATGTTTTTCAACAATGGAGGCAGAAGAGCTGGCACTTAATGAATCTACAGACTATACTCCATATGGCTAACAAAGAAAATAAACACAATTTTTCTCTCTCTTCTTCTCCAGGATGTAATTTCTAACATGAAAGCCAGGGAGGCTTTCCAAAATCTCAAAGCTTCACTTCCAGCACATACACTATTGCTGCTTTGGAAGGAAAGAGCACTCTAAATTTTATTTCAAACCATGGACGGTCCCTTATGAAAAGGCTTCTCTCCATGCAATGATGTGTTCAGTTTTGATCAGCTGAGAGTATCTTCTGTTGTGCTTTTGTCCTTTTACACTCTTAATTATTCAGTGGAAGGTTACATTTACACTGTTCTTGTCATTATTTTTTTTTTATTTCAATTAAAACGTGCCTCTGATAGCTCCCCCCCTCAGCCAGACCCACATGCAACAGGAGCAGCGTTTTTCACTAGCATGGATCAGAATCAATATGTCTGTGCCAGTTTTTGGTACCAATCACACTGGAGGACAGAATGACTCCTGCAGTGATACTGGCACTGGCCAATACAAACCTCCTACTGTGATACTGATGATACCCAGGTGAACAGGGATATGTGCATCTGTATATAAAAAGCAAAGACTGAGACATCAAATTTATAAGGTGGCATATGATTTCCCAGCACCGAAGTTGAGACAGTAAGTTTTTATTTTGAAGACAGATTGGATTTTGTGTTCCAGCCTTTTCCAGAACAGACCAAAACAATCACTAAATCCTCCAAGCAGCCACTGAACTGACTGAAAGAGACCTGTTTGCAGATGAGACGAAAATTTAAATAACATTTTTCTTAGGAAAACCACAAATTGATGAATGCAGCAGCTAGTGAAGAAGTTTGAAGATGTAGTTTGGAGCTACTTACGCTCGCTGGAACTCTGGGATGCTGAAAATGGCTTGCATGACAGCATTGAGGTAGCAGCTATTTCCCAGGTTCTTCATGCCAGTGTATCCTGGGCCATACATGGGCTTGAGCTTCATGCCAGCTTCCTGAATCACTTCCCATTCTGAGACTCTTGGCTTTATGTCATTATCTCTTAGCCCATTCTCTGTCTGAAAGCAACAAGATTTTCATCTTAGTCTCTTAACTTCTGCCACAATTATGCTGCTGCCATCGTCACCACCAACTTTGTGAGCTATACTCCAAGAGAAGAAGAGCCAAATCAATGGGCAAGGGGAGGTAAATCCTGCATGTAGGGGAAGATGAGGGTCAGAAGGGCAGCAGTTTGTTCCTCCAATACACCCTTAGCTCTTTAGCACAGCCACGGGCTCTTTGAGTGCTCCCAGTCATGACCTCAGTCCCAGCTGGGAGCTTCACTTCTCTCAGGCCAGTGACCTCAAGCCTCAGCATCAAACACTGCATTTTTTCAGGTTTCCTATTCCATCTGTAATGGCCAGGAATAGCTGCTGCTGTAGAAGCTTCTCATAACAAACAAGTCACATGAAAAGCTGCAGATCCAAGAACTCTTCCCTTCTTTCAAACGGTAAAAGCCAATAATTTGTGACACTGAAGTTTCTCCCCTTTACACTCAGCCTTCAGCCTGTAGGTGCAGGTTATTAGTGTCATTTACTGCTGGCACTACTCTGGCACTTCTCAAAGAATTGTACAGACCTTTGCAACAGTTAAGACTAGGTTTTCAAGGCTTCTGAGTAAAACAGGCTTTCCAGAATGATTTGGAGAAAATAAATTTTTTATTCATGATCCTGAAAAGGACATTAGTATACCAAAAATATTACTAGTATTATGAAGACTTCTGAAAACACAGTCTAACTCTTCTCTATTATTTCAATTATTATCATTTTCTCACCACTTGGACAATGAAATACACTTAACCAGTAGCAGGTTTGTTCCCTTCTAACATTTTCATGCTCTCCTGGTAGTGATAGTAGGTTATATGCTTGGATTAAAAACATAAAACCAAAAAACAACAAACCAAACCAAACAAAAAACCAACACAACCACAAAAACCACTCTTGCCTTTATAATGACAACCTATTCTGATTTCTTACATCATTTAAAGAGAACTGGAATCAGCACCCACTAAGACACAAGTTATTAAAAGTACTTCTTTACTAATACAGACACACAGAGAATCTTTTTCCCCCAGTCCCTTTCTAGTATGTAACACCTTTGACTATGTTGTTTTCTAGACTTGAGAGAATGAATTTTCCTCATTTTCTAACGTATTTATTGACAAAACCTAAACTGAAATTCACATAAAGAACTTTCAGCTACTTTTTAACTTATCCATTGCTTAGCTTCTTTTTGCTCATGAATTGTACCTGTTTACACATGCAATAGGCTTTCCTTCACTCGCTGTAATTTAATATTCCAGACATGCTTCTCTAATTGAATGAGGTTCTTCATCTTGAAGACAAATGGTATACAGGAAAACTGAAAAATGTAAACTAAAGACCACAAGATACGTCTTTCAGAAGGCGACTTCTGGATTTGAGAGCAATGATTCACTCAGGACTCAGACAATAACCCCCAAATTAGCTGGCTGAACCTTACAAAACTGAATATTGTCATAACAGTCTGAAGGAACCACAAACAAGCTACAGGTGTCGTTCTTCTCCTGTTTCTCTCCCACCCCCAAGTGAACAAACAAGTGAACAAGAAGCTAAATAAAAGATGGATTTCCTACCACTGGCATCTGCAGCATATCAATTCCAAAGTGTGCCAAATGTTTTGCTATGTGCGGATCTAAAACCGGCTCCTCTTCATCAAAGGAATAGACATCTGCAACAGCAGGGAGAAACCAGTGAGCCCCAGTATCAAATGTTATCCCTGCTCTTTGTTTACCAACATTGCATTCTCAGCACAGGGCTGCCTATACAAAACGCCCTGTTCATATTCTCCAAGTTTGGTTCTGGCCAGCAGAGAAGTGCACAGACATCCACACAGCTCAGTAAATATCTTAGCACTATCACCTCAAGCACTATCCTCAAAAGAAATTATATGCCTCCACAGTATTAAAATCTAAAAAAAAAATATATATAGGGATCATAGTATTTCCTCTTTCCAAAGTAAGAAATTTGTAGGGAGAGCAAGGAACAGGCAAAGTTCTCAGATATGTAGCCAGTCCACATTTTGAACATGACAACAAGAGATTATGAATTTTTGTAGAGCTACTAGATGCAGATAGACCCATTAAAGCTGTGAATATATCACACCAATTCACTATTGACAATAGCATTTTAATTTTTAGTACAGTTTAAGAAATCCACTTGTGCCCTTTTCACACAGAGATGCAGGAAGAATAGAGAAATTCTTCATTAGAATAAAGAGGGTTTTTTTGGATTACATACCACTAGACTGGACTTCCAAGATTAATCTGATCTTGTTGTTAGGGAGAAAGGCTGATTTTCTGAGTAAGGTGTCTTGCTTTATTGTATGGGAGACTTAGATTTCAGTTCTCTGTGATAGGCCCTTATAGCCTTAAGTAAAAGCCCATGAACATTCTGGCAGGGCAAAGTTCAGACTGTGAAGGTAAGCAGTATGTCTAATGATGGTATTTTCAAATATGAAACCAAGATTAATAAATTCAAAAGAAGGACAAAAAATTGAGAGTAAAAACATTCTTTTTTAGCATTTACCTAGTAAGTCCTATAATGACAGTGAGTTCAGAGCAGGTTTCACCTACTTGAACAAATAACAACAAAGCTGCAGGCATCCTACAAGGCTAGAAGTAATAAGATATGCACTTGTAACACTTGAATAGGCCTTCCATCTTTTCTCTGATCAGGTCTCCATCTCTGTAGTCAATGACTGCTTTGGTGTCTCCTCACACCAAAACCCAGAAGCCCTGTGCCATCTCCCTGCATTTCCCTCAGGAAAGTTTCCTTCATGCCCAGCAGTTTCTCACAGTGACCTTGCTCCATAAGACCAGACCCAGGCTGACAGAGACAGCTTAGCCAGGAGAAACAACCGCAGGAGGAGATAGCAGGAGCACAGATAAAGGCTGTTCACAACACAAATATCACTTCTGGAAGGTCCTTACCCCAGTCCCTCCTGGCAGCTGCAGAGCCTGGCTCTAACTCAGCCCATCCCCTTTAACAAAAGGCATTCTCCTTGAAGTCTGCTAGTACCAAACCCACACTGAAATGATAGATTGAAGGTTAGCCAAGAACTCAAACACTAACTTTTAACATTGACCAGCCCTGTGGAAAACCTCTCTTGAGCAGGGAGCTGTGCTTTGAGTTGTGCTGCCAGCTGCTGATCTGCCATCAGATGCCCCATAACATTGGTGCCCGTGACCCTTCTGGCATGTGTGTGGCTGTAGCTGCCCATCTGCTGGAATTCCACTGTGTGGTAGCAAATGCACCCAGAAGACATGACTGCTCATCCACACACATGGCATCACAGCATTCCCATAGTATTCTGGTGAGGTCACAGCACAGCCAGAAAGATCCCGAAAAGTTCAAACACCTGATGGAGTGAGATTACACAGCAACTGAGCTTGGGTGACTGCTCTCAGTGTGGAAGCTTTTGATATTGTTTTCCCTCTGCTCTCACAACTACAGAAAGCAAATCATCTGGGACTACTGGCCCAGAGCAGCAGAAATGGAACACAAGACTAATGTTCTGCTCAAGCCCAGCTCATGGCATACTTCAGTACTTCCTGCTGAGAAGCTTAAGTTCATGACAGAAAGAATTCACTTGTTTCAAAAAATCAAAGACAGAAGATAAAGAGCTGCCAAATACAGGTCTGCAGTGCTGTCATACAGCAGCAGATGAGGAATGTAGATGAGTCAGCAAAGGTGACACACAAGGACCGGGTGTCATTAGAGTGAGAAAGGGGGAAAAGGGATGAGTGGAAAAGGGGAAAAAACCCACCAAGAAAAATCTGAGACATGCAAACAGAATATTATTAAACAGAGAAAAAATCAAGGGACCCATCAGTATCATCCAGTCCAACTTCTGGCCCTGTGCAGGACACACAGAGAATCTCACCATGAGCTTGAGACTGTTGCCCAAATACATTTTGAACTCAGGCTTGGTGCTGCGAGCACTTTCCTGGAGATATTTTTCCAGTTCCCAACCATTCCCTGGGTGGAAATCCTTTTCCTGGTAATAGTCATTATGATTCATACTATTTTAAGAAAATAAAAATGTCAATGCTACTTGACTTCATTTTCTTCCATAGCTCAAGATATACACCTGTTCTGGTTGTGTAGACATCTCTCCTTCCTACTTAGAGGGTAAAAGGTAATGGTAACACTGTCTCTAAAGAAAGAAGTGGCTCAAGATCCCCCCAAAATATCTGACAACTGCTAAGATTAGCATTCACAAAGTAACTCCTTCAAGCACTGATCACAAGGGGTTTCCCATTGCCAGTTCCCAATTCCATGCCTCAATCTATTCCAAACAAGCAACCTCACAATGATCGGAAATAAAATCTAGTGGCACTGTCACGAGAGGCAGCAGGTAGGACAGTCCACCCAGTGTTCAGCCTACTGAGGCAAACAACTTTTCTGACTCCCTGACGCATTCTGTCCAAGGTAAAAAGTGGAAGAGAAGCTTGGTTCAATTTCTGCCCTGACCCCAGATGTGTCTGCTGATAGAATGCTACAAAATAGGACTAATGCCTCAGAAACCTTTCATAGTGCACACAGCACAGAATGCTCAGGGCAAGACAAAGAGCTCTCCTCTATGTACACACAGGGTGAGTGTCAGTGGAATATTGGCACCACCTCTTTTTCTCCTTCCTACTGGTGTGAAAAAAGGAATAAATTATTACTCCTGTACCATCACCTCTTCACCTTTAACCCAGGGAAGCAGAAAACAGACAGATTTTGTGTCACCATCAGCCACAGAGCCTCTTTCCTGAAGCTCATCTATCACCCAGCTCCATCGAGGGGTTATGAGTACTACAGAAACATAGATCAGAGACAGAATAATTACTGAAAAGGAACAAGGAAGGCTGGGGGAGGGAAGACTTTTCTATAGGGAAACCAAGTAAACATCATCCAGAAGAACAAAGGTCTGTGGAGAACAGCTGGTGCCTCTCTTTCAGAGGGAGGGATGACAGCCTGTCCTTTGTTATCCCAAAGGCCACATAAGAGAGGAAGCAGCTGATCAGTGGGAGGCACAAGGACAGAAGCCATAAGGAAACAAGTATTGCTGCTAAAGATGGGGAAGAAAAGAAAAAAAAATTTAAAAAAAACCTCCCACTACAGAATATCCTGTTTGTTTTTATAGATGCAGTTGAAACCTACAGCTGGGCAAATCCTAAACACCTTCAATAACTGAGAGATTTGGACAGAAATTATCCAAGACCAGGCTTATGCAAGGAAGTAATATTCCATCTGGGGGAGAAAAAAATGTTTTTTGCTTAGTGTTTCTGTGGCACAGCTGGTTGAATCTGACTACAGTCGCCTTTCCTCAACACTGAATAGGACTTAGACAAGCTCTCAACTGATGCTTGCTAAAAAAACGGGCTGCTCTAAACAGCAATTTTTCATCTCATCATTAGTCATAAGCACTAAAGCCAAAATATAATCATGCTATGTGTTCTTCCATTTTTACTTCTCCATGCAGCTGCAACAAAAAGATCTCTTTGCTTATGACTTTTTCAGCTCCTCATGTTTTTATTCCATCTAATCTTCACACACCATCATCTCCTCTGCAGCAACACCACAGAACACGACACTTGGAGAATATGCAAACAGGATACAGCTACAGCGTTTTTCCTCCTCAAGATCATCACACATTTTACAAATGAGCATCACAGTAGCCCCATGAAGATGGGTGTTCATTAGACTGTTTCAGCAACATTTTGTTCAACGAGGAAAAACAGGAGTTTCCACTATGATTAAAGAACCCATACATACTGTTACAAACAGACTTTTAAATTAAAAAAGCTCATTACCCTGTTATTGTTTCCTCATTATACAAAGTTGAGCCATTTGCCCTAGGAAATGTAGCAGAACTAAAAAATATTGTTCCTCCAGATTCTGTTGTTTCAGACTAATACCATTCTTATGTTATAAGCCTAGTATTATGCAAACACTCCAAAAATATTTATAGAAAATATAAAATGAAACAGGTACAGGCTTTCTCAGAATGGAGTGTGTCATTCCCCTCAACCCTGAGCAACATTCACAGACTCACAGAGCTTCCTTTCCCAAACACTTGCACTAGAAGCACAAACCCAGGTGGTGATAGATACACCCTGTCAGTCTCATGCACAGAAGGTACCTCATCTCAGAACATGCCACGTGGCTACCTGCTCCATCAGGAGTGATGGTTCCCAGCTTCACTGCCAGGGGATAACCTGTCTCCTTGTAGTGCTCCATGGCATGCCCATTGCCCCCGCTGCCATCGAAGAACCACTTCCCACAGAGCACAGAGCCATCGGTCAGGTTCAGCCACAGGTTCTCCCGCAGGTCACACTTGGAGCACTTCCACCCGCTGTGGGACAAAGCAGGGACAAACAGCAGGGATGTGTAAGGCAGGAGCCAGCATTTCTGTATTCTGTATTCCCCATTCTGGCAGGTCAAACCAACCCACACACCCAGCCCAGAGTCACACAAGGGAAACGTGGGCTGAGCTTCTGCCCTTAGTCCAGTTACCCTGCACCGAATTAGAGAGTCTACATGAACAAACCTTATTGCCCTCACCTGGGGGGAATTCTAACACCATTGTCTAACTGTACAAGTGTTTTAGCATGTTTAGATGCCTGCAGCTCTTCTTCCCAGGAGTCAGATTCCTGCTTCCTGTAGGGTGATTTTGCACTGAGGAGTGCATCACAAGCTATCGTCACCTGCAAGACAAATGCATGTCAGTCAAAGCCTTACAGGACTCAGTGACTGGACAGAACTTGGCATTCAGCCTATTGCTAACCACATACAGAACTGCTTATCAGTAGAGCTATTTATATACTCAAATATGCATCTAATCTTTTAGACTGTCATCATTATTTTAGCAGGAGAGTAAGCACGTGTACTATGCGAGATTTTCAAGGACAAGTTGGCACCATAACAAGGGAAGGAATACAGGAGACAGAAGGAAATCCAAGAAACAAAGACAAAGATCACTTTTAAAAATGACTGACACTCTATTATAATTGGTAAAGAAAGATCTTTATGTCCAAACAAGCACTGCACATAAGAAAACGAGGCATCATCCTGACAAAAACAGAAATAGGAGACAACTCCTATGACCACTTCCATACACTCACTGACCAATGCTGGTAGCTCTTCTATGTTGGGTAATGAGATTTCATAGTGATCAGGAAAGATAATAAGTTTTGCTTCATCCTCGTACTCAAAGTCATCACTGTTGAGATCACTGCTTATCTCCAGATCTGGAAAACAAGATGGGGAATGTTAGGAGATTATCCCATGATCAAGGTTCCAAAACTGTGACAGGGGTACCACTATAAATATTGCTTGCCTGGCATCAGCCAGTGGTTTCTCTGGCTAGAAATATTTGTGAAATTCTGATCTAAAATGAAATCTCACCATCCTGCACGAGAATGTTCTAAGGACCAAAATCTCCACTTAATGCCATCCCAAATCACAGATGTAGCTGGTCGGGCCTCTCTGCAAGCAGTGCACTGTTGCAGACATCACATTCTGCAAAGCAGCAAACAAAATTCTGCTCCCTTTGGACAAAATCAGGATGCACTACTCTGTGCGTTTTGGCCAGAATCTTAAATGCTATAAAGCATGGACACCAGGTCGCACTGCACAGGCCCAAATTTCAGAGGACAAATGAAAAGAGCACCTCATATTTTCCAGATCACAGACCTGGCTGAAACATGCTGAGGCTCCCATCCACCCTGAACCTGTGGCCATTCCTCCCACAAAGATGTCCATGGCTGAAGTATTCCTGTGTCTCAACCATAGTCTCAAATAGCTACAGCAAGTACAGTGACATCAACAATATCCCTCTCTTGCTAACTCCACTCTTTAACCAGGGTAACTATCTGTTTAGAAAGCACTCATTAGCTACTAAAGCTTTCCTTTGAAGGTCAAGCCCTCCACAGTGTTTGTGTACATTTTTCTTCCGGTGCAAGAATGACTTCTTTTCTTAAACATGAGCCTTGACCAAGCAACATCAGCTAAAATGTTTGCCCAGAAATATGTGGAGAGAAGCAGGAGGGTATATTGGGAATTAAATGGCTAGTGTTTGTGTCTCTAGCTCCATGAAAAAATAGAATTAGTAATTAATTATCACATAGTGACAAGACTGAGTTAAAATATTGTTCTGTTCTTCCTAGGACAAACGAAAAAGTTAAGACCAAACATGCACATGTCAGAAATTTTACAAGATTCAAGTGCAAGAATTGCCCAGACAACTATGGCATTTTATGGATCCTTCTCCCATCTGGCCATGTGGGATCCACTCTATTCTGATGTACCAGTCACTGACAGAATAAGGTCCAACCAAAAAAAGAGATGTGTTAGCAGTAGTCAAAGTTAATTTTCCCCCTAGTACAAGCAGATCCTTAATGAGTCACTCAATCCTAAATGAGCACTGGGAACAACCACTGCACCCTGGGAATGCCTAAAATCTCAAATGTACGTTTGGGAGAGAGGTGAGGATGACAGAAGCCAGATTCAGAAAACTGAGCCCTCTATTTGCCCAGTGAGCAGTATCAGACTGAGCAACCCAAATGATAAAACAAGTACCAGAATATATTTTAATTTGACCTGGAGAGAACAGCTCTTGAGAAGAACATCAACTCTTGGCTCACCTGCTGCACCAGGCAGTCCAGAGGTGACAACACCCACTGTCAGCGACTTCCAGCAACACGAACTCTCCCCCACCAGCAACCAAAAAAAGCCCTTTCTCATCAGCTCAACATAGACACAAAAGCAAGAACATTTTCTCATACTGAAAGCATGACATTTTTAGAGAATGTACTAATTCATTACTAATTCCCAAAATCACACCATTTTCATAATGATCCTTCACTTTACTCCAGGCTTCTTTCTCAGTGTTACAGTCCTGTGTTTGATACAGGAGTGAATCTCCACAGATGCAGTTTTTAACAGCTGTTCTGCTCTGTGGAACAAGGAAACTCAGTATCTCCAAGCTGGTGGTGCATACAGCAACATATCACAGGGAATTTTCACTTAATGCCAGAAACTTGATGGTGGTCAGCATAACAAAACCAAAAGTACTGACCAGTTCCTAAACAGGAGAGAGGTTCCTCAGAGAGGATAAAAGCTCAGTGTGTGCTCAGGCAGGTTTGGAGGCAGTGAAAGCTCTTGCAGGGCTGTGGTCACACAGTGCCTCAGCCACCAGAGGGAACCTGGCACCAGCTCACATCAGCCACGGGAGATGGGGACATGTGTGAGACCCACTGATCTTCGCTGCCCTGTGCTATGGACATCAATTTAAACACCTGCAACCCCCTTAGAGAAACAGCAATCATATGTTTGCCTGTGTTCAAAATTCAGACACACACTGCAGCTCATCTCCCAAGCCAGACAGCAGCCAAACCATAGAGACTTTAGTGCTGCTAAAGGCCTGACCTTCATCTGAACCGGTGATCCAGGGATGAAAGACAGAGTATCCTATTAGCAATCATCTGCTATCATCTAAGGACTTCACATGCTTAGGAGCTCCAGCCTCCTGTGTGCAATGGGCAGGGAAGGGAATTTCCTTTTTACCCCCTCAGGCTTCATGCCATTCCTATCAGCAGAAAAGCATCCCATCAGCATGGGACTCTTTTTGCCTGACACACCAACATGGCAGCATCCCACTTGGTATTTTAAAGAAGAATGTACAAAGCTTCATAACTGTCCTGGGAAACACCACGAGGATTTAAAATTCCCCTTTTGAAGGGGACCACCTAAAACTGGTACACTTCCACCCAACACCTACTCCCTCTGATTAGGAATTAAAAGGCACTGCCTTATCACTCTGAAGACAGTTTCTCAGGGTCCAGACCCAGTACATAAGAGTGAAATGGACTTCTAAGGTCACAGACTGAAATCCCTCCATACAGAGCAGGTGACCATATAAACTAATCCCTTTTAGGGACACTCAGAGGGACTCCTTAATGATGTTAGTTGAAAACACCCAGCACACCACTCATATTTTTATATCTTGGCTTCTGTGTGCTGAGAGACATAGCTGTTAAATTTAGTAAGAAATTGTACCTGCATTTTATTTTCTGTGCCTGTGCAAGGGCCAGCAAGGCTGAGAAAGCATGAGAGCAGAAATAATAAAAACAGATGACTGTGACTTTAGAAACCAATGGAGCCCACACTAAATTTGGACAGAATTTGACCCTGAAGCCACTGGGCATCATGTGAAGTCTGCAGGTAGCTTCTAGTGCAGAATTTTGGGGAGGACTGAAAGCAACTACAGGAAAGAGGAGAAGGATGAAATTTACATGCAAAAGGAGCATATTTGATTAAAAATTACCATGAAAGACACTGAAAAGCATGAACTTTCAAGCACTATACTTCATCCAAAGTTGTTTCTTGACCAAGGATGTTCTTCCAAGATGCACTGTGAGTAGAAGGGGGAAAAAAAAAAGGCTTTGCTCAGTTCTGAGACTGAGCTACAAGACAACCAGCCAGTCTGTAATCCTTCCAAGGAGTGACAATTTGATGATCAACCTCCATAGGACGTTGTTTTCCTTCCAGTGGAGTAACAAGACCTTTCTGATGCTTCCTTGAGGGCCTCAGCTCAGCTCTTTGACCACCAAAACAAGGAATGCACAGGTTGTAAGTGTTGTTTTGGGAGGCCAGGCAGAGCAGAGCAGCAGACACCTCAAAGCAGAGGCTCAACTGAGGCTGTTATTTTGGGAGAGTGGTCAGTAGAGTAAATTTACTGCACCTCACTGAGTGAGGCTGAGAATGCACTGCTGCTGGACTGACTGAAAACAGCAGCTGGGAGAGACACTACTGTAATGAAACCAACCCAGCAGAGGGGAAGAGAAGGAGTGGATGTGTCCAGATCAGATTTAGACAAGTTACCAACTGACTGCACTAATAATAGGGGCATAAAAGACTCCAGACAGGACCCCCAAACAGGATTTCCTGCACATATGGACGTGTCTGTTTGTGTGTGAAAGGGAATACAAACATGAAAATTGAATGAGGATGTTGACTAGCAAGTCTACAACTAATTTTGAAACCCTAGAAAGACATCTTAGGAATCTGGGCTTGATCCTGCTCTCGCTGAAAGCAATGGACAAATTTGTATTGACTTGGAAGTGGAGACCTGGGTCTTTAAATCAAATTATTTCTTCCTGAAGCCTCAAAATAATAGCGAGTTGAAGCAGCAGCACTTTGCAAACTATAAGCTACTCAGTTAATTTGTTTTCAGGCACATACAAAATATTAACTTCATCAGATGAATTATAAAACTGAAGATTTTTTTTTAAATATTACTTTCCAGTCATAACGTTTTCCTTTGCAGAAAAATGAAAAGCAAAACTTATCATTCAGCTGATTCAGTACTTGTAAAAGAACATTCAAATTGCTTGCTACATCTCCAAAGCATTTTATGTTGCTCCTATTGCTAGGTAAGACCTCATCCCTTGCAATTTTGGCAGTCACATGTTAAGCAAGTAAAACTAAACCATGAAAATTCAAATTCAGAACAATTTTGACAGCAGCATTAGCCTGCTTAGTTAACCTAGTCTAATTTTCACAGTTCTACCCAAATCAGCAAACTATTAAGACTCTGTTAGTGTAAGGTATCTGCTCACCATCCTATACTCAATTCAAGCATACATGGAAAGCTAAAAAGCAACAGCTAATCAGTTCTACTGCTGCTGCTGGGGAATATGCACTATTTTACTGGGCTAAATTGCAAAAATATTGTCAAGAAGTGCTTAAATTACCCTACATCACAATTTTTCATTCATAGATACAGATTATTTCTGCTTACTCATACAAATACAAACTTTAACCTCTCATGGTAAAAGCCCTCTTCAGAAGTCCTCCAAACAAAAACATCCTTACTGCAAACAGAGTTCTGCTCCTGCCTACCAGACCTGAGAGAACAAAGTGAAACTGTGGTCAAACCCAGTACAGCTACTCTTAAGAGTGGTCTTTACACTTGGAAACAGTAGCCATATGTCCATCCACTGCCATCAGCAGGGAGGTGACATCCAGGAAAAGCTCAGCAAGTTTACAAGTTCTCCCAGACTCTCCAAGTGGAAGTTTTCCTTTCCAAGGTTTCCTGAAACCTGCTGTGTGTCACAGATACTCTTCTCAGCAGCAATCACAGATCTGCTGACAGAGCTAATCATCTGAGGACTTCAAAACACTTTTAACTGATGGTCTGAGTTAGCCCTGACTTTGCTCAAAACAGAGCTGCCACAGGTTGCTGCACTGGCAGATGATGCTCTGGTAACCAGTGTGAGACAGGACATCTGTCTAGGGACAAGTTTTATGACACTCACTCTGCCAGCTCTGTATACCCGAGAGTCCAGGCTCTGGCATGGATCAACAGATGCTCAGGAAGAAGGCACCAGAACCAGGCAAATATGGGGTGATTCCTCCCTCAATGCAGAGTTCAAATATCTACCTGAGATGTTTTGTTTGCTGGGGGTGAGGGGGAATGGCGTTTGCTAGTTGATTTTTGAGAAAGAAACAGGGGGAGATACTGTGCATAGATGCAATTTCGCTACTCAAAAGAGGTTAGCTTTCTATTTATAAAGCAAAATTACAAAGAACAAAATATAAAGTGTTGCTTTACTGGTGTTCCACTTCAATCTCCCACTGGTGCTGACAACTGAGCTGACATTTCAGAGAACTATTCACCCCATTTCTCAGAACCACCTCTCTGAGCAGCAACAGGTAACTTGGACCACATCCCTGTCCACACACAGTCCAAGCACCTCTCTTGTGTTCTTTGCATCTTTCAACTACTTCATCTGTTGTTTAGTTATGCAGTAACACCTTAAAAATCACTTTTAGATTTAATCTCTTAGGTAATTATAAATCAACCAGCAAACTCTGTTTCTTCAGTTTTCAATCTCTTTCCAGACCACTTACATTGCATTAATTCTTCATAATTAGAACATTCTGAAAGATTCTGCTGATAACTCCTGAGATAACATGCTCAGGGGGACTCTGCTGGTAACTACGGTAAAAACGTGACCTCCAATTCCTTCAGCACAAGCATCTTCCCCCTAATTCTGCTACCCCTTTTGACCAGAAGTTCATAAGGATAATCACAGTACACCCCATTAACTGAGATTTTCTTATTCACATATAAGGCACTGAATAAAAAAGTCTGCTTTAAATATCACCCCAAATTCCCTGAAACATTGCACAGCCTGAGCTGAAGCTGTCATGTCCACACTGTCTGGCAACATCTAAACTAGCCAGATTAAAGGCAGTTCATACATTTCAATAAACAATGCTGCTATGCTTCCTGATTACACAGAACACTCACAGCCAACACCTTCCGTCCTTCTCCAAAGAAAACCAAACCAAAACATGCAAAGAACCTGATGCACATGCACACACACTTTGCTATGAATCTTTCCATGTTTAGTGAAAGATAAATATTGCAGCTGAGTGGTCCAAGCAGCCTGTGTTTCTATTGCATTTATTAGACAGCAACAGTGCCAGAAAGTAATCAGTGAGCATCCAAAAGATGTTTTCCTAATACTAAGGAGATTGAGAAGGGTTTAGTATCTTTAATAGTTTTACATCAAAGAGGATTATAACAAGCAATGTAACAAATGCCCAAACTGGATTGACTTTGTACACAAAGCTTAAATCTCTGGCCTTCAGGGAATTATTGATGGACACACAGGAACACAGGGATGGTGGAGCTAGCCACTGATCCTTGTCTGGTTTTGTCTGCCAGGGCAAGCCCTACCTGGCAGGTCACATACCTGGGCTGTATCAGCCAGGATAAACTAACCATGAGCCAGCAATGTGCCCTTGTGTCCTCTAAGAAGGCCAGTGCTATCCTGGGGGAATTAAGAACAGTGGGGCCAGCAGATCAAGGAGATCATCCTCCTCCTCCTCTACTCTGCCCTGGGGGGGCTATACACCTGGAGAACTGCATCCAGTTCTGGGCTCTCCAGTCCAAGAAAGACAAGAACTGATGGAGAGGGTCCACTGGAGGGTACAAAGATAATTAGGGGACAGAAGCATCTCTCTTATGGGGACAAGCTGGGCCTGTTCAGCCTGGAAAAGAGATTGAGAGGGGATCTTATCAGTATACACAAGTGTCAAGAGGATGGGGCCAGATTCTTTCTAGCAGTGCCCAGTGACAGGAAAAGGCACAGCAGGCACAAACTGAAACACAGAAGGTTCTATCTAAGTATGAGGAAAAGCTTCCTTCCTTTGAAGGTGACAGAGCACTGGAACAGGCTGCCAGGACAGCTTGTGGAATGTCCTCTCTGGGGATATTAAAAATATGCCTGGATAGGATCATGTGCAGCCTGTTCTACATGAACCTGCTCCGGCAGGGGATTGGACTTGATGATCTCCAGAGGTCCCTTCCAAGCCCAACCATCCTGTGATAGGTGCCCAAGGTCACAACAAGAAAGACAGAATTAAAACAACCTGTTTAGATGAGATCAGCAGTTCTGAACCAATGAAAAATATGTTGGATTAAAAGATAAGACACGAAATTTTGCTAACCACCTTTGCTACTGTCACATGCAAAATTATCTAATCAGCGACCTCTCTGTGCTTTTGTTTCCTCAGCTATGAACAGGACAGGAAAAATTCTCTGCTCTTTGCTTCAAGCATGACCAAAACCAGTAACATGTGCTGATCCAAAGAAGTGGACACAAAGCATTTGGAAGCATGGAAATACTACCTCCAGGAACAGGGTAGACTTGATACCAGTTTACTCCCAGCCAGCAGGGGCTGCAGTGAAGACTGCAGTAAAACAACAGACCAGATGAGATACATTTTCAAAAGAGCATTAGATTCCAGAAGTGCTAGATTAAATGGTGATAGATCCATGTCCTAATCCCACCTCAGTGAAACTGCACTGCCCTCGGGAGTTCCCTTGGAACTGCTGCTCAAGACCTACTCAGAGGGAACAAAATGCTCATGCACAAGGGTGGAATTTGAGGATTTCAACGTGGCATATCAGAGACACTTTTCCAGCACCCTGTGTGCTGGCACACCTCAGTGACAGGAGCCTTCAGATGTATGCAGAAGACCAGCAAGAACAAAATTTGAATGTGCTTTTGTACTTCATATTTACACTCACATTGCTAATGCTGTACAAGTGCAGCTGCACTGCAGCCAGCTTTGTTTGTGAACCAACTATTTTATAAGCATCCCGTGACAATCATGATTTTCAATGTAAACTGGCAGTAAATGGCATTTAAAGCAGCATTTGTGATGTAACAGTCTCTGACTACAAGTTTAACTTAATTTTTATTCTTTTTTCCTTCTCAGCCCTCCTTGCAATATTTACTTACATTAACAACAACAATTTAATCAAACACAATCTGCAATCTTAGGGACACATTCCATAGATCAAAGCAATTCCAACAGAAGGTCATTCTATTGTTTCTCTTTAGCCATAAGAATTGGCAATTGTAAAGAAAACATTTCACCTTTTTGTTACCTGAAGAAAAATTCACTATTCACTATTAATACTGAGACAATAAATAATGGATGAATTGGAGAAATACCACAAGCTGTGGGAGAAGAGAGATTACAGGCTTTTCATCACATTCTCCTCATCCATATTTATGAGTCCCTCAGGTTTTCTGGGTAATCTGAATAAATGGATTTTGGATGATATGGGCACGGTAAGAAAACTGCTTTCCATGAAGCAAGGGAATAGAACTGCGGACATAACAGAATTAGAGATTCTCATGATGTATGTGCAGTTGCATTCATTACAGGAGAGACCACAACATCACTGAAGAACATTTACCTGTGTAACAAGTTTAAAATGGTAACAACCCTTCCTATGACCAGCTGCTGAGCAGAACAGAGCCACACTGAGGCCCGAATATATCTAAACATTAAGTATGGATCAACATTCTAATAGAGGAGTGCTTTGTGGAAATTACAGAGAGAGAAGGGACAGAATTAGTAAAAAAGTGCCTTTCAAAGCCTAGGCTGTTTCAGAGTACTTAAGGATCTATTTTACACTAAAATGTTTCATGTATATATACACACACAAAAATGGTTAAGAATTACTTATTTGCCTGGAAAAACTTTAAAATCTATAACCGAAAGTTAAAAAGCAAACCAAAACAAACAGCAGGAAAAGAAAACCCAAAAGGAGCCCCAAAGCCAGACACAATGGTGGGCAGAACCCAAGTTCACATGCAGACAGGGTCAGAAAAGGACTATGTGAAAGCAGCTGCTCACAATACCTAAAAATAGCTTAGCATTCCTCCTTTTTGGTAAAGCTCCACCAGATGCTCCTGGTACCTTCTGGAAAGAGAGAAAGAAACAATTAAAAATGCATCAAGTGAGACAACAGTAAATCTGCATTAACCCCTCCTATCAAATCACAGTCCTCGATGAGCAAGAATGCAAATGCTCTCTGCTCACCTCTGGCACTGGGGCTCATCCCTGTCTACCCCCATGGAGTGAGGGATCCTCCACCTGAGCCCTTCCCTTTTGGCTGGCCAGCAATTCATCAGAGAGTGTCTCACAGCCACCATGGGCGACAGCTGTTCTGTCACCAAGACACAGACACCCAGCACCTCTCAAAACTCTCTCCACTAGATCCCTAACAGTACTTCTTAATGACTAAAAGCTGAATCAGAGAGAAGAAAAGGCTATTATCTGCATAAAGGATTCAACCCTTCATAACTAATTACAGGAGGACCACTTTGCTTTGATCTGTTAGTTTGGTGCATTTTCCTCTATCCAGAAAAAATGCCCTTTCCATCAGGATCTACACCTGCATCTATTAATCCATATTAACACCATGTTTTCTAAATATTAGAAAGTATGGAGGAAACTTGACAATACCCAAGCAATTGTTTAGTGGGGGATTTTATTGTATTTTTTAATTTAAGGACCATAGCAGAAAACAGTAACTTTCAAATGAGATTAAGTTTCACTACTTTTTCAGTTCAGAATACCTCAGAATGCAAGGGAAAACACAACTAACCGAGGAAATGTCAAAGTCAATGCACTTAGTCCTTAAGCTGTTTATTAAACAGCACCATTAAATCAAATTAAATCAAAAAAGCCTCTGTGGCTATTTGGTGCCAATATGATGCATGATGTAGTGTGTAATGTTAGTGTAACTGGCAAGGTTGTTAGGCAACTTTTTTTTTTTTTAAATAATAATATTGGGATACAACAGGTGGAGAGAAACCAGCCAAGAACCTGTCAGCCTACAGGGAAAGTTCATGTTCCCCTCTGCCCCTTCGCAGGC
Organism: Acridotheres tristis; assembly: GCA_037013685.1. NCBI lineage: Eukaryota > Metazoa > Chordata > Aves > Passeriformes > Sturnidae > Acridotheres > Acridotheres tristis. The sequence goes on from CM072896.1 coordinate 18,689,749, forward strand.
AAAAGGGTCACATATTTTGGGTGGTTCCCTTCACCATGTAAATAAAGCTTTGGCCTAAGCAAACTGCTTTAATCATCAGTGAGGTCTTATACATCATAGGAAAACTTTCCATTCTTAGAAAGAGCAGATGCCAACAAACACCCCTTGGCTGCATTTAAGAACAGAATCCATTATCCATGTAGAAAAGCCCCTGGGAAAAGTCAGGGTTGCAACTCCAGCACTTAAAATAAAAATAAAAATTCCTCAATGAACTGAAAATAACATGCAGAACAGTTCTTTCTTTAATGATACTAGAATTTAACAAGTGGGAAGGAAGTAGTTAGGAATCTATTTTAAATGTATTTTACATCTTTTTTTAAAAGCAGTAGCAAGAAACAACAAAACCCAATTGCAAATACATGATGAATAAATTACACATTCTCCAAGGACTACATTTCCAGAATGAAAAAAAAATGTTTTTTCCAATACTAAAAAGTTCCAATATAATTCTGATGTCACCAAGTGTGATATTGTGAAAGTCATTAAGACTAGAGATTTCAAAGAGAAAGAATTCACATGGAGTGCTTATATTTAACTCAGGCTGGCAATGATTTCAGTTTGATTTTTCCAAATACAAATACATCAGAATTGAAGATACTCAATACTCCTGAAACACCCACAACCTGACAGTCATTTTTTACCTTGTCAGAAATCACTGAAAACACTCTCACATTCACAAATGTGAGAAACACTTTTGTTTCTAACAGACGTGACACACCCAACAAATGGGACTGACACGGGGCATCAGCAGTGGCGTTAAATTCCATTTGTGATGCTCCTTGGACAAGGAGACAGTGCAGCCTGTTCTGCTGTCTCTCACTTTTTATAACACCATCATCCCCGGATACCATCCAGAAACCTATCCCTGCAGGAATTCTTTGTGCTTCTCTGCCCTGTGTTTTCAACAGGGCTGAGGAATCACTACAGCATCAAGCTAAAGCTCAGCCTGGAAGTGAACAGCACCCAGGCAGTCGTATAAAAGTCATAACACTACAGGAAAGAGGCTGATTTAAAAATTCTCAAGAATATAACTCTGTGGAAAAGGAGAAATAAAGATCAATTTCCTTTATTTAGCTACGAATTTTACCAGAGGGTGCTCCATAACTTGTGCCCATCTCTGATGATTCAGCAGATGCCTCTGGTGCTGAGTTGCCATGGGCAGATGTTCCAGCTCTACTTGAGCCAGCAGGCTGAAGATGTGACCCTTATTTTCTAATTGAATTGTGACAAGATACACAAGTGATATTTATTCCAAACATCTTGGGAAGCAACCCGGGATTTCTGCAGCAATGCAGTGCATTCTGCAAGGATGATGCCAAGGGAACCACGGGCAGGAAAAGCAGTCTCACTATGAGAATCTTAAGATAGCACATCCAATGCCTCTGGCTTTACTGTATCCTACACCATTAAAAGCTTGGCTTCCAAAACCAAAATCACAATGGAGCATGTGCCAGACACTTCATAAAACACTTGATGTTTCACATTGCTCAAAGGAAAACAGAGATAGCACTTCAGAAGTAAATAGTCATGGCACAAAAAAGAAATCCACAGCTAATATATGGGGAATCCTGGCTATGAGCCCTAGAGGATGATGCAATATTCACCTGCACTGGGTAGTCAAACCCTGTTTCCTGCCACATGACCCAAAGAACCAGAACGTTGCCACCTTCCAGCACAGAGCCAGCCCCTCTGCTACATCACTAGTCACCCAGAGAAAAACAGGAACCACTGAACTTCTTCAATCAAAGGGGTTTGCAACACCAAACAACAGTTGGAATATTTGTTTTTCCATTTTGGAGTTCTTCAGCCTAATCTTTATCAGAAAAGGAATTTTTGAGGTCTCATTTTAACCCCAGTTTATCTTAACTTAATGGAATAAAGTTATATACAAGGAAAGCTGACAGGATTTCTGCCCATCTGTCTCTAGATAGACTCTTTCAGGTGTTAAATTCAGTCAGAAAAACCATTGCTAAAACCAGGGTAGGGTGTGCAAAACCTCAGTTAACAGAGTGAAGGAAAATGTTGGTATTGCCCTTAGAAGGAAAGGCAATCATAAAGTATAAAAAACATCATTTACCATCTCATCCTGGAAGACATGCAATCCACCTTCCTGTAATTCTGATAAAATATGAACAGTCCTCCACTGGAAGTAAGATAAGTGGTCAGGGCACTCTACATAACCCAAGGCCTTTATCACCCAGGAGAAGCATTGCTGTAGAATGAGAAACAAGGATTCTAGCCCACTCCAAGTAGCTATTTTAAGCCCTCTAACTTGTCAATAGAGACAGAGCTTATGGGAGAGTGAGCTATAAGCAAACCCAGTGCCTTCCATATAGCTCAGGTCAGAAGTAATTAAGAGTCTTCCAAAGATGCCAGACAAACCACAAATAGAGGTTATAAAGCTCAGGTTATAAGTGACTGCTGATTACAGTCATGGTATGGAAGAGCAGTGAACATGAAGTTGTATGTGCACATCTCTGTGTGGGGAAGGGCTAAATGAAGGGCAGTGTGTGTCTCTAGAATCCAGCATCAATTTAAGCTGAGCTTCAAATCTCAGGCCAGGTCAGGGTTTAACTGTACAGGAATCTTAGGATGAAAAGTAGTCCTGTCACCCTGAGATGAAACCTCATATGAAAAATATATTTCAGCAGCTTCCAGCCAAATCTGAGCCAAACCCAGTACACTTGAAAGGCAGGTTTCAGAAAAGTATTTAGCTATGTACAGTGTGCACATAACATGCAGAAAATATGTATGTGATACACAGAAATGAGAAGTGAAAAAGATCAGTGAAAGTCAGGAAGGAGCTGCCTTTAAGATCTGACTCTTTAGGGCTTTTGATTCATCTCAGAACTGAAGCTCAAGGACTGGTTGGGATCCAAGCACCTGGATTTGATATCCAGCCTCAAATCTGAACATGTGCATTTCAGCCACTCAGGACTGGGTCAGTTTCTGAAATGCATTACCCAAATGAGCACAAGACACACAGAACTGCTGGGGTAGTTCTTTGGGAAGCCACAAGTCTCACCTCTACCACGTGTCGTTTCAGGTGCAGGTAGACACACTGTCCTGTTTTCCGGTAATGCCTCTCGATGTGCTCCCTTCCAAATCCCAGAAACGTGTTCATGCACACATAGAGACCTCCTTCTGAATCCTACAAGCAATGACACAAACAGTTACAGCAGAGAAGGAACTGAACAGGACAGGAAGGACCCAGCACACAGGAAAAAAACCCAAGAATTGCAGACCCCTTCTGTTATCGGGCACATACTTAAAATATGGCTTTCACAGCATATTATGGTGTTTACACTATCAGTCCTCTAAGAAACTTTACCATCATGTCACATATCATAACACATCATCCCACAGCCTATTGAAACTCTTTGAAATGAGTTACCTTGCAACCACAGATTAGTGAGTGTCCAAACTGGAAGTCTAGAAGTTAGTCTTGAAAAATTCCACTAGAGTGCCCAACACACAGAGGTTCATAGGCACAGAAATTTGTAAAGCACAGAAATAAGCACAAGCATTTATTTGAAACAGCAAAATTTCTTGTGGGCATTTGATTGCAAAAACACCATTCCAAACCAGAAGCACAGCAGAATTGATGGTCCTGGGACTCTGTTACAACTTCTACAATTGATCACAATCCTGTCTGAGAAAAAAAGATCCCAAGCGATCTTACAGCCCTTAAAACTGGCTAACAAAAACTTGGCAAGTGTTTTGTGTGGATTCTTCAGTACCTGTCAGGGATCCTCTCCATTCATGCAACTACAGATCTTGGAGACAATGACATTACAAAGGAAATATAAAGATATATACTCCTGGTGTTGATCACAATGCTGACATTTCAGTAACACAGCCTGGCATCACTTTTTCCTCTCCCTAAAACTGAGTCTTATTCAATTTTAGCACCACTCTAAGATCTCTCCTGCATCAGACTGCCAGGAGGACTTTCAGTCATCTGCTCATTGGTGTTGGATCAATTTTTTCAAGCCCTCTAATATGTATTGTTTTGAGTAGGTGGTGCATAACAAAGATTGAGCCTTTCAGAAGCTCTGTGACCTTCCTTCTATTGTGAGCATGTTTGTGTTATTGGATAGCACAGGACATCTTGTGTTAAATTCTCTAAAGAACAACATGAACTACACTCATTCATAGGCACCTCAGAAGTAAATTATAAATATATTTATACTAAAGTAAAGATCACCATCTCCAGAAGCATACATGCTGCCTGCTCCTCTATCCTGCATTCCAAATCCTTCTATGTTACCTCTTTCTGTGAGAAAGTCATGGATGTGTCCTCTACAAGAAGATCCTAGAAGTACCCAGTCTAAATAAAAATACACAGTGTTGTCACTCTGAGGCCTCAGGAACTTTGTTTAAAGTTTTGTTTTCTTGGAGATCATTCTCTCTTTTTCTGGAGGGAATCCAAGAGACCACTGAAGTGTTTCTGAGGCAGCCTATGACAACAACCTGACACTTTCAGTATAGGAGCTAAATGTAGAGTCTGAGTAAGTTGGTTGTGGTTACTAACAAAACAGTTGTTTCTCCAAGAGAACACAGGCAGAGCGTTCTCTCCCACAGCTTGGAAAGAAGTGGACAGACTGTTCAAAAGTCCAAAAGGTCACAGTAAAACAGAGGCCTGTGTGAAAAAGACACCTTTGGAGATGGCTGAGTAAAGGATTAAGCTCCTGTGTGGTGCTCAAAAAAACACTTGTCTGTGATCTAAGACAAACTTTGTGCTGGTTAATTTAACCCCACTGAGCAGACAAACAGTTCTGAAAGAATGAAATTTTACATTATCTGTGGCATGTAAATCTTTGTATTTGACATTCATTTTTGATATGTGTCAAAGTTATGATGGATGAAGACAGCTTATCTAAAGTACTGGAGACACTATTCTACACCAGAAAAGCATAACTTTTTCTCATAGACAAAACCAGGAACTTTAGCTGGGTATTTTTTCCCCCTCATACTTGTTTGAGGATGCAGCAGACCTGTAGTATGAAGTTTAGGATAAAGTAATGTATAAACATTGTCTTCCCTTATCATTCCAATCTAAAGACATGGTAGGGGCAGAAGCTTGATGGAGCCCAGGCTCCATCACTGCCCAGAAGGCCAGTCAAGAGCAGATTAGTCTTCTCACCCTCTAAGCAGAAGGAAAAGGGATTGATTCTCACTGTATTTCTGCCTGCTCTTTGCTGCTGAGGTGGTAATGGTATGCCAGGTGCTTAATTCAGAGAGGGAAACACACAGTCCATACCAAGGAGAAAGGTATTAAAATAAATAAATAAATAAAAGCTGCTCTTACTCATTTAGTCACCAATTTATGTTTGGAGGAAGGAAAGAGGCAGAGGATCACAGGGAAAGAGAGGTAAAATGCACAGCTGCTCCCTCTCAGACTCCAAAGCAGAGCAGGGAAGCTGGTGGGTGAGAGGTCTGGCAAACACAAGCACCAGGACATGAGGACAGAGAGAGAGAGAGAGATCCCCCCCCCCATTCCACACTGCTTGTGGCACCAGACACCAACAGCTTTCAAACACCACTAACCTGATCAGCATCTGAACTAATGACCTCCATCCCATTACTAACCCTCACGAACCATTTAGATCCCTCGGGGAAATTCAGGGTTTAGCAATCTCTGCTCCTGGGGTAGCTCAGACAAGGACTTTGAACAAACACAAGGACTGTGGTGATTCTTAACATGGCATAGTTGCAGACTCAGGGACAGTGTCTCATGCACAGGTGTCTGCTTTAGATCCTCTGGAACAACAGCAAAATTTGCTAAGACAGTATCACAGAAGAGAGTAAAATGGTACCTTGAGTCTCCACACACAAACATGAAGAATGAAAAGCTCATCCATCCTGTCATATATAAAGTAAAATGTACCATTTATGACACAGGGTCACTGTCTTTGTGCATTCTGTCATGGTTTCCATCAGAGTGTTTCCCTACAAAATTCATGCCCACACAGAATTGCTGCAGGCTCTGCTCAGGGTGTCTTTTCATCAGGAATCACCATTAATTAATCTGGCTGTGGTCACAAGAGTCTTACTGTATAACTACAATCCAATCTTTAATATATCTGGAAAAGTTACAGGACCATCCCTAATATATATATACATTGCACTGAATCCAACAATAGTCTAACTAAATGACACATATTTTATTTCAGGACAGGCTTAAAAAGAACAACGGATGTTTTGAGACTTAATATTCATCTCAACAACACATAATAATTAACAATGAGGAACAAAAAGAAAGCCTGTCTTTCTGTCAGGTACCAGTACTACCTACACTGAAACAAGGAGAAAAAGAAACACAGCAAACCACAGACAACCAGCTGAACAACAGGACACAGAGATGGCTCCAGCAAACAAAAAGTTCATTTTTAAGTTTCCACTGTAGTAAACGTAGTTACTTTGGGGTAGGGTGGGGGAACCAACACGAAAAATGTGTGCTAAGGCCAAGAATATATCTAGTCACATTCAATAGAAACATGGGCTATGAACAGTGGTGTAAGTCTGCCTTTTAGACAACTGCCCTCTGCCACCCAAATGTGACAAGAAAATAATGGTGACTAAAGGAAAGCAGAAAAGGAATAGTAAGAGGGTAAAATTGGGCATCAGGTAAAAGAAGAATCAGAGGAAGAAGCAACAGAATCAGAATAAGGAATGGAAGTACACTGACATACACAAGCACTGATGTCAAAATACCTACAAGGAGTGAAGAGGAGCAATGTAGTGGTGAAAGACGAGAGATGGGAAGAGCTGGGTTGGGCAGAAAAAGAAAGGACAAAGGACATGGAAGTAGGAAATAAATTACAGAGCTTCCAGTAATTACACTGTTAACTTGAAGTGCAAAAGGAATCCTTCCCCTGCTTTTCCTTTACAAAAGCACTGTATGGCACTGGAGAGCACTGGATATTTCCCTACAAGCAAATTAATTCACAATTGCTTAACAAAGATTCCTGGAACCTCTGTTGTAGCTCCTAAATGGGCACATGGACAAGGCCCATCCAGTACAGCACTTAGAATATTTCCTGGGGAAAAAAAAAGCTGTTTAGTCAGCCACTAAACCAAAACCAAACCCCCACTCCAAGAGGTGGACTGACTGCTCACTCCCACCTATAAATCACAGGTGGACTCCAGAGCAGCACATATGAATTCCAAAGCAGTGTCTTGGGAAAGTCACACGCACAGGCAGGATCAAGGCTTCACAGTTAGTGAGCAAATACAATGGCAAAACTAATGCTGGGTCAGCAGTCCCTTTAACCTCCAACCAGGAATAGGGAGCATCCACCCATCCATCAGCACTGTTTGGGGTCAGTTTATCCAGGTGCAGACTGTGTGAGCTGCAGGCAGAGGTGTCTGAGATCCACCAGGGCTGATTGCCAAGCTCCAGTCCAGCACTGCAGCCCCAGCAGTGCCACCTGCACTGCTTCCACAGCACCTGACATGTGGGCAGTTTACTGTGTGCACAGCCCTGGCTCCACAGCTCTGTTGATCACAAAAACAGTGCTGTGCTTCCAGAACAGAAAAGCTGGGAAGAAGAGTTGAGAGGGAGCTCCAGCATTGTCCATTTATCTGCATCTCTATTTATCCTCTGACACTGGGTACCTCAGAATACACATCTCTCTGTTACCCAAAATATTCCAGTCCATGACCACTCTGGATAACAGAATGGTCAGTGACACATAAAGAGGAAAAGGCTGGTAAGATCTAAATTTAAATCAACCCCAAGGAAATGCATAGTGCACATGCACACTGGTTGTTCTCCCAACCACAGTTATTTCTCATGTGTCAATCACTGCAGGCACAACATCTGCTGATTCTCCAACTTCAGAAGAGTGAAGTTAACTGATGTGAACTTGTTGAGTGTCCTGGTGCACTTCCAGCCAGCAAACACCTGCCCATGTGGCAGCTTTGGCACGTCCCCGTCAAGCAACAGTACCACACTGCTCTGCCTTTTCAGGTGACCAAGCACCACCAAGCAATTTACTGCCTCACGGACTGGAGGTCATTTTGCAGCTAGGCCAAAATCCTCATCTGGAGTATTCCCTTTGTCTTGGTGTGTTCAGTCCTCTTGTTTCTTCTCTTCTGCTCTCATTCCATCAATAGAAACAAGATCCAAGCTTACCGCTCACAGACATGGGCCTCAGTGATTTTCTGATTTTCCTCAAGGAATATTGACCAAAGGAACCGCCAGACAGGAGGTGCTTATATCTAAAATGTTTTATGCAACTCAATCACAAATATCCATTACATACTCCAGACTCTCAAGGATTTCAGTCTCAACTGCACAACAAACATCAGAGCATCAGCTCAGCTCAGACTTTGGGAATTGTCCCAACATAACCATTACAGAGTTCCCGAGCCACAAAAAATGAGGTCAGCAAGATTCTCAAAGGAAGCTGTTGTCAGCAGCAAGGTTTTCCAGCAGAGCAAAGCCAAACTTTCAGCTGCTCAAACAAACACAGTCCTACACTCCACAGAGCCAGCCTGCCTGGTCCTGTCACTTGTATCAGGCTCATGAGCTGTGCTGGGGCTGTCACCAGTGCCCTTTGTGGGGAAGCTTTCAGAGCACATCCATGTGCAGCATCCATAGCTCACATATAAGCCCTTTTCATACTCCAGTTTGTATCCCCTTTCCAGCTGTTGTCTCTCCCCCAGATGTGTCACTCTCATAACCAGTGACAGGACCTGAGGGAATGGCATGGAGCTGTGTCAGGAGAGATTTAGGTTGGATATTAGGGAAAGGTTTTTCACCTAGAGGGTGACTGGGCACTGGAATAGGCTCCCTAGGGAAGTGGTCACAGCCCCAAGCCTGACAGAGCTGAAAAAGTGTTTGGACAACACTCAGGCATATGGTGGGATTGTTGGGGTGTCCTATGCAGGTCCAGGAGTTGAACTCAATGACTCATACGGGTCTCTTCCAAATCAGCACATTCTATGAATCTACAATTCTGTGATAAATGATCAGGGGTTTTTGAGTCCAGGATCACAGTAAAAGGTGGAATTTCCAAAGCTGAGTATTATCCTCAATAAAAAAATAATAGTATAACAAAAGATAATTTAATATAACCTTTGTATCTTCTGCACTCTACTGAACACAAAGTCAGGCTCATCCACCAAAAGAGGAAGAGAAGTCACAGTGGACAAAAATAGGAGATAAGAAACCTACAGCACAGTATTGGAGATGTGGAAAAAGTCACCAGGAGGCATGACTGCACCACAGATCTGAGTAACGAGAGGTGCAGGATTTTGTTAGCCAAGTTGGAGGGAAGTGGTTGGCTCCCATAGTTGATGGGTCAGTCCCTGGAGGAAGAAATACTCAACACTAGGCCAGGCTTGTGTTTTGTAGGCAGTCTGCCTTCCCTCCTCAATTCCTGCACAAAGGAATGGCTAACTGGAGTAGGAGCCCTCATCAGAGAAACACAGTTTTTCTAGAAGACATAAAAAAATCTCGAAAAAGTAATGAAAACGTAAATCATAAGTGGCCTATTTTCTCATCTTATGAGCCAAGCAAACTAAAAAGTGTCCCTAGGTCTCTTAAGCACAAAGAAATTTGCCTCCTGTTCTTGCCAACTTTCCAGGGACCAACCCTAGTATGTTCTGCTGGAAGTAGGCCAGATCTAAGGACATGAATTTCTCATCTGTTTATATTTCTAACAATCCCACCTTTCGGACAAGATCACCATGATACAGTTAATCCATGTGGAAAAAATACACTAAATAGCCAATTGTACTTCTAGCTCTCACTTCTGAAGTCTCAGCTAATGACTCTCACTGTGGCACAAAGGTGACATTGTTCTCAGATCTTCATCCAAGCAAGCTTTAAAGCTCATGGAAAAGGAACCTCAACCAGTTTTGAGAACAATTAGTGAAGCTGCCTATACCCACTGGAACATGCACTGCTCAAACCCAGACAAGATGACACAATCTGACAGAGGGACAAACAGGGCTGCAAAGCCACGTCTCAGTGCCACGTTAAGCTTTGCACAGCTGAAGCAGAAGAGGGAGCTACTCCCTCCCAGCACCTCATTTTCTTTGGCACTCCCTGACAGAAAAGCTCTGATTTTGACCATTCCACTCCGCTTGGTCCTTGGAAATTTGCTGCATCTTTCTCTACAATAATACTACTCTGTACCCTCACACTCGCAGGTCTGATGGTTTTCAGTGTATTTTCAAGATCACAACACATCCTTACAGGAAAAGGATTAATACACAATTAATATAGCTAAAGACACCTGACTGTAGAGCTGCTGCATGGCCAGGTAGGACATGACATGCTGAAGTTAAACTGTAGCAAGAAGCATATTTTAAAATGGCAAAATGAGAAAATGTGAGGAAATACTGAGAAATATTCTTACAATCTCCTCCAGCAAAAAAGCAATCTGGAATTTTAGCATGGCTAATAAAAGCAAGAGTGTGGTTTTTTCAATTCTTGGACATTATAACAGGGTCAACAGTGTATCTTCTTTCAAAAATAGGCAGGTACCTCAACAGGAAAAGGTTCACTTAGGTAATACATCAATAACCTAAGAAAGTAAGTCACACAGTCAACTTACTACAAAACATAAACATCTCCCTTTAGCCAAGAAATAACCTGTCTGTATCCCTTCACTTTCCTTCTGAATGAAAAAAACCAAAAACACAGCTTTGCTATTTTCCATTTGTAAATTACAGTGTTTTACCCTAGAAAGTACACATTACATATGCGCCTCAGAATTTCCATCCTACAAACAACATCCAAGGACCTATTAGATTATACGGGAATTTAAAATAAAATCTAAGGCAAATCTTTCACTCAGCTAAGCAGTAGAGTGGTATGGGATGAAAAGCTGTGGGAAACAATAGAAACTGAGACTGCTTTTATTTTCAATGGTACTGCATAAGTTCAGTCAAGCCTTTTGCCCGGTGAATGCCCATAACAAAATTTAAATAAGAAGTTTTTTTCATTGGAGGGCAACACTTTCCTAAGTCTGAAATCTCTTCCTGATAATGCCAAAAGGATGGAAAATTTTTTAGCGTAAAAAAAATATCATACATGCTTCTTCCCACTCCTTTTGCTACTTTTATCCATAGTTTCTGTTAAGTTTGGCTCAAATGTTTTATGTTTTGTACAAACATATTGCTTAGCTAAACACAGCTTCTGCTGCATTCAACTGAGGCTTGTTGCAGGGGGTGGTGATTGATTGTTTTGTAATCTGTAGCAGTATTTTGTATTCCTTCCTACTTGTTAACAAAAACTTATAAACTGTAATATCAAAGAAGCCTGAAAGTGTTACTGAAAACATCAACCATGTGTTCACCCGAGCAGAAATCTGAAGGAAAGAATGTGGTATATTGATTTTCCCCCGCCAAAACCTTCTTAAGTATATAATGCAATTATCGCCTCTGCGGTGGAGTCCGATTTGGCAGCTCTAATCAGCCCAACTCCCAGTACAGTCAGGGCTGCTGGGTGACACTTGAGATCTGAAGAGTGTGGGTAAAAATAACCTCTGTTCAACAAGACATGAAGAACACAAGACAGCTGAGTCACCTTTAAAACCGAAGTCTGATTTTCTGTATTAAAAGGAATTATCAAAGAGAGGGGGAAATATGAAGTAGAAGGGGATAAAGGATCCCAAAAATGCATCTGAAATGTATCTTTCAATGAATATTCTGTAATGTAATGAGCCTTCTTCTGATTGCTGCCAATGACATTAACATCAGCATATAGTGCTCAATCATCTTTGGGAAACCTCAGTTTCCTGTGGAGAAGTAACTTCTAATGAAATTTTCAACCTCTTTTGAATAAGCCTAATTTCTAAGCACCTGTTTCTTACGAAGCACTGCCCATTTACAAAGGCTTCCAGGATTAGCAGTGAAGTTAAAAATTGAGTCAGGCCCCAAATCTGCCACGGAACACATGCAGCCTGTGGAGCTGGGGGATGTTTTGTAAGACACCATAGAAATAACAGCACAGAAAAGTTTACTGCACACGAAACACTCATCTAACAGAAAACGAACCAAGCCAGTGGGGAAACACTACAAGTTCACTGAAGTTCAGTGATGCAACCCTGGGGGAGAAATTGTTTCGGGGCGACTTTCACGCTGATTTTCAGGATGAGCCTCTACCTTGGAAGCTTTCTCTGAAGATTTTGAATAGAATGAGCACGAGGCAGTCGGAAAGCAAAATAATTGACATCTGCTCGCCAAAATACACCAACGAGAAGGCCATTACTCTCCCTTTTTTACTACCTCGGCGTGAAAGCATAACAGGGCTCCGGGTGGAGCAAACAGACCCCGACAACCAGAGCAAGCAGGGAAGTTTCCCCAAAACCACAAAATCCCCGTGTCCAAGCAACCACTTCAGAGCGCCTCGATGGAGGAAAACAAACAAGCGAGCGCAGGAAGGAGCGGCGCTGCCGCGGAGGAGCCGGCAGCGATGTGAGGAAAGCGGAGCCGGCGCGGGGAGAAGCGGCAGGGCCAGGGCCGCGGCAGGTGGAGGGAGGGCTCGGGGGGATTCTGAAGCCTGAAGCGGCTCGGGGAGGGTGCGAGGGGCTGCGGCTCGGGGAGGGGAAGGGGCCGCGGCGGGCGGGGGCGCGGAGGCAGCCGGGGGTGGTTCGCTGCACTCACGGGCGAGTCGTAGGAGAAGGCACACTCCGTCTTGTAGACCCGGTCCCCTGACTTGGGCACCCGGATCGTGGGCATGTAGGGGACGAGCAGCTCGCCCAGGTCCCCGGCGGCCATCTGCGCATCGCCGCCGCGGAAGAGCGCGGCCCGCTGCATCCTCCTTCCCTCCCTTCCCTCCCTCCCTCCCGGCCGCCCGCCCTCCCTGCCGAGCCGCTCTGCGCGGGCGATGGAGGCGGCGGGCAGCCGGGCCCGGGGCAGGGCGGCGGCGGGAGCCGGGCCCGAGGGAGGGCAGGGGGAGGGAAGATGCTATTTTTAATCCAATGGCAGCGGCAGCGGCACCAGCTGCGGCGGCGGCACTCGGGGGTCCCGGCGGGGGCGGGCGAGGGGCAGCGCGGCGGGGCGGGATTGAGCCGAGCCCCGCGTTTCACCCCAAAACCTCCGTTCCCAGCGGGGGAGCACGGACACTGCGCTCCTGCTGTCCCCGGGTAGCCCGGGGCAGGTTTCCCTCTGACCGGTAATGCTCCTTCATACGCTCTGTTATTTATTCTTAAGCTTTTAAAGACTACATATATATATACACATATATGTGTGTGTGTATGTGTATATATAGATATATGTGTGTATGTATTTATGTGTGTATCTATATAGCTATGGAAGTATGTATGTATGTGTATATATATATGGAAGCATATAAGTATATATATAAGTATGTATGTATATATATAAGCATATGTATATATCTATAAGTATGTATGTATATATAAGCATATGTATATAAGTATATATATATGCATATATGTATATATATATATCTTTATATGTATATGTCTATACGTTTGTATAAAATACACACAGTAAAATATCTCTTCTCTGTATTTCCAGTCTCAGCCCCTCATTGCCCAGTGCCGCGGTACAGGTGTCTCACGTGGCTCTGTCGATGACAGGTGGGATGTCCCCACCTCTTAGGAGGAGCAGGTCGCTGTAAGTGGATACAGGGTGAGAATGCCCAGCCTGGGATGCCTGAGAAGCTGTGGCAGTGCCAGGAGCCAACCCCCAATTTCATGTCTTCTTTCCTTTAAAATGCCCCTTTTTTTGGCCTTTGCTGTGTTTCTCTCTGCTCTTCACTTTGAAAGAATGTCAGAGGAATGAGAAATAAGAGTGAACTTTGTAGGAAAAAAAATACTGCTATTGTTTTCAAGCAGTATCTAATAATTACCACATATGGGTGGCAGCAACAGCATTAAAGAAATGACCAGTCCATTTAAAATGAAGATGCATAGAGCAGATGAATTGCCTTCCTCCCATTGTCCACAATATATCCAAGGATTCATTGACCACTTCCAAGGAGGTGATGTGACCATTGCCAGAACCACCTTTAACCTCAAAATTAAAGGTTTCAAAAGGTGGTTCTAGGAAAATCTCAAAAACAGAACTGAAAAATGTTTGTACCCAGCTGTAAGCAGGCTGTAAGGGTGAGCAGAGTAGCATAGTCTGTTCTCAGCAATTTTTACTACTGAAAAATCAAGTGTTGGGAAGAATGTGAAACACTGGGGGCAGAATGTGATGTCCATGGAATGGTTTTAGACTTACTGAAAAACAGACATTACATCAGACTTGTGAGCATCATTGGATGCGGGATAAAAAACACACAGGGTCAGACAGATCTCTTTTACCTGAGGAGACTTTGTGCTTTTTTAATGGCTTCTCTTATGAATAACTCAACATTTATAAACAATGAGAGCCATAATAAGACATGTGAGCCATCTAACTTGAAAGATTGATTCTAAGAAAAAGGACAAGCAAAGCACTGATAGAAAATCATTATCTTTCTAATGTTTGGCAGTGGCCAGGAAACAGCAAACGAGGCAGTTTTGCTTAAAATAGTCCATGCAGTGTTGCCTAATGTAAAAAAAAAAAAAAAAAAAAAGTTTTAAGTTTCAAATCACTAAATTATACGGGTTTAGTAAAGGGTTTGAGCTTACTTCCTTTAAAAAGTGAGGATTTTGAATATGGACAGATAATTTAGAGTCACAAACTGTAAGAGGCACTTTCCATCACTCCAGAAATTTAAGAGTACCATGATCTGTAGAACCTGAGGAAACACATCCCTCTAGTGGCAAAAACCCACCAGGTGCTGAGAGAACTCTTCATGTTCCCTAAAGAGTTGTCAAAAGTGAACAGCTGTACAGTTCTGAAAATGCATGGCAGGTATGTGTGAAGGTACTTTTCTTACTTAGTTCATCTCTCACCAATTACCTGACACAAAGAACTGAGAAAGAAAAAAACCCTATTCTTTTGTATCTTTCACTTAAAACTATAAATACTAGAAATCACAAAATGAAAACTAGTATTACCAACTTGTTTCATGCATGTATGTTCTGAAAGAAATGAGTGATTGTTGACAATTGACATAAACAATTTTCACTGATTAACATCTTTAATAGCTGCATGAACTTTACTGCCACACAGTTTCTTTCAAGATACTGGAATCAACATAAACGGTTTATTCATTTCTGTCAGCAAACAGTAGGATGTCTGTTCCACAGCACAGTCACAATTTGTCAGTATGCATTTAAGACCTTGCACACTGCCCCAAAATTGTTTAATTGTCAGGTGTGGATTTCATAGAATTGTCAACAAGATTTTTGTCAGGTGTTTCATAATGGTACCAAGGTCCATCTCCCCGGTGTCTCATCAGTCTGCGTGCCTCCAACTCCATCAACCTGAAAAAAAGGCAACAGATACACTCAGCATGAAGTTGGTTGATGCTGAGCATTACTGACAAAGCAATGACTTTAGCATCAATGGTTTATAAATACTGCTGAAACATAGGTAGGACAAAAATATGAAGGGCTCAACTAAGACATGAGCTATTAAATCTTTCTATTTTGATTTTTTTTTCCAGTAAGTTATTCCACAAAGGAGTAATAAAAATACCGGCAGTTTTATCACAAGTTCTTCTCTAAGCTGTAAGCATTAGCAGGGGCAAAAAGAGCTCCATTTGCTGACTCAGGAAGACAGAGCTACATCTTTATAAATACCAAGTGTTTTGAAGACCCCCTGCCCTTGAATTGTTCTGGTAACCTGAATCCTGAGAGGGCAGTGACAGCAGATACTGTGACTCCACTCTGGCAGCAGCCAGTGCAGGCAGCACTCAGGGGATATATGAAAGCACTTTGTGTCAGCATCCAGCTCAGTATGTCATGCAAAATCAAAGAGTCAGCTACAGTATGGATCAGGATTTTAACCCCCTAACTACAGAACATACCTCAGTTCAGATTTCCTGGCTTCTACCTCAAGCAGGGCCATGTCCTTCTCATAGTTCTTCTCAGGGGAGTCAAGTATGTAACGAGCTATCCAGCGGCTTATGGGGTGCTGGAAAACATAACAGCAGAGATTATTTCTGCAATTTCCATGTAGAAATGTCATCATAACTGTTGTATATCCACAGTCCTGAAAAGATGTCGTGGACACTATGAGTGCTTCCAATCAGGTCATAACAGTGAAGTTGCAAACATGCACAACTACTTGTGAGATCAGAACCCTAAAAAGTTGTATTTCTTTTGCAATTCTTAATGCAAAGATAACCTGCAGATGACTATTCTCTAGCAAAATTAAAATTTAACAGAAAATATAATTTATTTTCTTCATGTTAAATTTAAGTTCCTTCAACTGCCACAGTAATCACAGAAGTGGACTCCAAACCTTACTGTAATCAGCAACATTTCAAAACTTTGCTTCCACATAGAGAGCATTTCTCTAGGAAAAAAGTCGAAATTAGTTGAAACAGCCACAATAATATTGCTGCATTTAATTACTTCCTACCAGAAACAAAACAGTGCTTGCAGCAAGAAGCCAGTGACTAATTTTAAGAAAATACAATTAAATTGAAACCATACAACCTTGAATTTGCGACTATAAAAATCTTCAATTCTAGATCCAAAACTGTGTGTGATATAAAACAATACCAGCAAATCACGCAAAAGAAAGCAACATCACTTTAAACTCCAATTTCTTAAGACATTGTAGAAAAAAAATAAAGACAAAACCTGCATGCTATGAATGCAGAGGACTTTTCTTACTATTTAGGAACATTATAGAAAAATTCTTGGCATACAGCAAGAATTCAGCAGTTTACTGCATACAGAGCATTTGCATCTGCTCGTGTCAATAAACAGATTTCCTACAGCCTTTTACATGTTCCATAAAGCCACAAAAAAAAGTTTACCAAAATCAGAACTGCACTATTTGAGTTTTATTACACTGACAGACATCATCATACTCCATACATTTTACTCCCAAAAGTATCATCAAGAGAAAGTCTGTTCATAACACACCCACCCTTTTACATGTTACACTCACTTTGTAGTATTCCCAGTGCTCTGGAACATAACCTTCAGGAATCTCTGCAAGTTCAGCTTCACCTGACAAGGAAAGGAGGGGAGGAATATTTAACTCTATGATTATTTTCCAAAGCCACCACCTTATATTCTGCCTTTCAGGTAAGGAAAGGACCATTATTCCATATAGAGAGTACTAAATCCCTCAGTGTGAGCTCTATTCAGAAAAATTGAACTTGCAAGGTTTGCAGACACATCAGATGCAAGTATCTACTCACAGATTTTAAGTGACACACCTAAAGGGTAAAATTAGCAACAAGAACAGAAAAAACAAATTGGATCAAGTCCACAGAAATGCCCTTCAAAGTACAGGAGCTGAAAGTAGAGACTTTTACTGATTTCTTTATTAAATTAATTACCTATCATTACAGCAGTAGATTTAACACATCTATTGCCAAGCAGAATTTTGGCATCTTTGCTAGATAAAAAGCCAGAGTTGCAGTCTTGTTAAAGCAAGTTACTAAACTTCACTGATGTTTGAAAAACTGCCAAAAGAGGGAATGTATTTTTTTTTAATGTGAGAAACTTTTTTTTGAAAAAGCAACAACTGAAGCAAATACACTGGAAACATTTTATATGTAATTATACAATATCACTGTATTTGTTAGGCTTATTCCATGGTCTTCCAAAGAGAGAGCCTTAAAAGAGTCCTTCTTCTCTATCCAGCATGCTCAATTCCCATTTAATAACTCTGACCGTACATTGCTTAGCCCTGACAGAGCACTCACCAATAAAGATGTTGATATATGTTAAGACCAAGGCCACTGGTATTCCCGTCAGGAATATATAGAATCTCTGTATGAGGGATAAAAACAGTCAGTGTGGGAAACTCAGAACCCTGACAAAATTTACATTGAGATCTGAAAAAATATCTGAAAATAGTGGAACAGCCAGTAACTCTTAGATTTGCATTCCTAGGTTGGAAAGGGATGTTGTATGTAAACACTGCTGATTGCAATGAGTTAATTAATGAACTAGAACACATAAAAGTGATGCTGTGTCAGCCCATGAGCCCATTCAGGTCAGCTTCCATCTCCCAGCGAGGTCAGTCTGTGCAGCAGCAAACACCTGCCTGAAATCTGCCTTGGCATCTTGGCATGACTGGCTCCAGCACTCAGCTGCAATGAGGCACTGACAGCAAAGCAATAATCCAACACCAATGCAACCAGTGTGGGCTCTGTAGCTGTGGAACGCAGATAAAGGAGTCCTGATGACATGAAGGGAGATGTATCAAATTGGCTGTTGCTGCTTATAATAGGATTTATCCAAAACTTGACTCTAGAGGGGTCAAACTCAGGTCAGGCTTCCTAAATCTCACCTCTGTTGTTAGTGGTGTAGATAAGTGAAGGCAAACTCTGCAGGAAAGTAACTGATATATTTCAGAAAGGAGGATGGAGTAGGAAGCATTTGTGGGTCATGCATATATGAACACAGACATGTAATTTAAGAATGCTACTACAGCAGTAATTTAAGTACCTATCACAACTCTGCTATACAGCCAGTCTTTGAACTTCATCTGGCCCTGATTTTACAGCATATGACCAAAAAATTCTTAAAGAGAACCTGAAATTCTTGTTTATGTAAATAATGCCAGCCAGGTTTTAGATGCTATTGCATAAACAACAGAAGAAATTGTATTTTAGACACTCTTACACCATTTGCAAGTGACGTGTTACATACACTGAATGCAATACATTTGATTTTTAACTCACCAACAAGCTCAGAAATCGAGAATCATAAAAACTTGTTGCCTTGATGATAAACATTCTCTTCCCATGGTCACCACTGTGTCGTACAGGAACTGAAAATTGAACCAGAGTATTATGGTTTTGTACCTCATTGGTGCTTATGCCAGGACAAGGTCAAACATACGTGGGGTAGAAAAAAACGAAGAGTGTACAATAGCGACCGAATTTTCCGCAGTTCGCCTGAACTAATTTCGTATTTTTTTAGCATGAACCTATTTTTCTTCTAACTACAGACAAAAATCTGTGTCTACCTGTCAGCATCAACACGTGAATCAGTGAACGTCACCACAGAGGGCCAAGTAAATGGACAATTAGAATTGCAGGAGGGTCGGCCTCTCTCCCGTTTCCATCCACTTTTTACCCAAACCCGATTGTTTTTCATCGGAACGGGGACACAACGCTGCACCTTCTGAGCTCCCCGGCCCTCCCGAGGCCTCCGGGAGGGCACCTCTGCCCCGCTCCGCAAGGTCACCTCGCCCCCGCCGCCCCCGCCCCGCCGCTCCCCCGCCGGGGCCGTACCGAGGGTGCCGGGGAGGCGGGGGGCGATCCCGGTGATCCCGGTGGTGCCGGTGATCCCGGTGGTCCCGGCGCTGCCCGCCCGCCGCGCCGCCCAGGCCGCGGCCGCCCGCAGCACCCGGCTCATGGCCGCCATGGCTGGGACTGGCACGGGGCGGGGCCGGCGGCGCCGCTTCCCGCCGTGGGGTGAAGCCGGCGGCCGCCATCTTGGGAAAGGGCAAAGCCTTCCCGGTGGCCCCGGCGCAAAGGAAGGGCATGGAGGTGAAGCCGCGCAGGCGCCATCTTGGAAAAGGGCAGAGCCTTCCCTGTGCTCCATGTATAGCGGGAGACCGCGGGGTGAGGCCGGGCAGGAGCCATCTTGGAAAAGGGCAGCTCCCGCCCCGTGCCCCCGGCGCTGTGGGAGGGCGCGGGGCGATGGCGGCGGCCGCGGCTATGGCCGCGCTAGGCCGGAGCCTCACGACCGCGCTCCGGCTGCCGCGGGCTCGGCCGGCACTGCCCGGGTACGCACTGCGCTGGGGGGACTGGGGCTCAGGCACGGAGGGGCGGCCACGGTTCCCGGGAGGAAGGAGAGCCTTTGGCGGGAGGCGCGTGTCCGTGTGTCCCGGTGTCCGTGTGTCCTGTCCCTGCGTGCAGGGTGGTGCATGGCTGCAGGCATCGTGTAAGGGCAGCACGGAGCGGTTCCCTGTGCCTGTAGAATCCTGCAGTCATGGTGCTGGTACTTCCAGCATGGGTGGGGTTTTCCCGTGTGCCCACAGCTTTCGCCCCCAGGCCACGGGGACGCCGTGGATTCTCCCTCTGGAGACACCCCAAACCCACCTGGATGCGTTTCCATGTCACCTTTTACAGCTGACCCTGCTTTGGCAGGAATGTTGGACTGGATGATCTCCAGAGGTCCTTTCCAATGCTAAAAGTTCTGTGATTCTGTACTTTTGTACAGCATAGCTCAAATTTATTCTTTAGTTTTTAATTTCTATTTATCTCTAAGTATAGAAAATTGATAATTAGATTACATGAGGGGGAGGAGAAAACAGCAAAATGACGTTTTTGTGACTAAGCAAACCCCTGCTTTTTCCCCGCAGGCCATGGTCTATCTGTAGGACCTGTGCCTTTGTGAATGAAACAAACATTCTCATTTAGCTGAATATTACTTGTCTTATCATAGATAGTTTTTCTTCTAACTTTTATGCAGGATGACACTGAATCTGTACCACAAGAACCTACCAAAAATTGAGACCCTCTATCAGGTGAAGTTCCTGCACTCAACTGTATCTCGGAGAGGTCTGGAGGAGTTTTTTGATGATCCAAGAAACTGGGGGGAAAAAAGTGTAAAGTCTGGTGAGTTGTATTTGGCATTTCTGATAGGGATCTTTGAGCAGAAATCTGACCTGGGGTTTTTTTTGCATCATAGGGAGCATTCATAGCTACATAAAACTTATTTTTCTGGTTCAGTGTAAAGCTTCATCTGACAGCCTTCCATATTCCCAGCCTTTTACAAACACAAACACTACGCGTAATTGCCTTTCTGTATTGTGTTTTAAAAATGAAGCTGAATATCTTCAAGGATGGCTGTCCAAGCAGTAGTACTTTAAAAGTGGTCTTTATACTGTTGTGTCAGCTGAGCCTAGTAGAAACACTTTTATTCCAGAATAGACAACTTTGTTCCATTAAATTAATGGTGGTTTTTATCTTTTACAGGGGATTCATGGAATATAAAGCAGCTAAGGGGCAAGAGTAGTGAAGACTTGCACAAACTTTGGTAAGTAAGTTTTAGTGAAGAAGCTTCTCTTCTTTCAGAAGCTCTGCACTTTTTAATAAAATGTGGCTGGTGAACTTAAGATCCAGGAAGTTTAGTCTGGCACAGGGCTCTGCAGGCTCCAGCCAGTTTTGGGCTTGGACAGCCCTGGTCCTGGCCCTGCTCAGAAGACAGAAGCTGCACTGCAGGTGGCTATGGGACCAGTTATATCTTATTCAGAGGTCTCAGGTTTGATACAAACCTCTGGGGGTTGTTTGAGCTAGACAGACTTGGCTGTCAGTGCTTTCTGGTGGGGTGGGCACTTATTCCATCAAGGTGCTCAGGTTTGCATTTATTCTGATTTTGGAAGTTTCTGAAGCTGGAGGTTGCGTTGCCACTTCAGACTGAACTTAATGATTGCTCTGAACAGCTTTTTCCTCGCTTTGTCTTGTTCTTTTCCTGTGTATATGTAAGGAGAATCTGGCTCTGAATCTGGCTCTGTCCATGTAGTGAAGGACAACTTAAACTCTTCCCTCCTAAGCCCTCTTTATTCCAGACTAAGCAAAACTGTCTAACTCATTCTTCTCTTTTGTTTATTTGAAGCCAGCAGGATTTGGGATTACAGGTAGTAAGTGAATAACTGCTTAGCTGAAGTTATTTTTGAATTACTGTGCTTTCTTCTCTAGGTATGTCTTGCTGAAAGAAAAGAACATGCTCTTAACTTTAGAGCAAGAATCCAAACGACAGCGCAAGCCTATGCCAAGTCCAGAACGCTTAGAAAAGGTAACTTTTTCGTACTACATAAAAACTAGAACTCTTAAGTAAGATTGTTGAAAGATCAAGTGTTTGTAAACTTGTTAAAGACCTTTTTTAAAAAATTTATTTCCCTGATTTTAGCTTTTGCACTAACTGTTAAAGTCATAATTTGGTCAAGGAAGCTTTCTCATTGTCCAGTGGGCATTACTGGGGCTGTGACAAGACTCCAATGAAAACTAAAATAACCAACAGCCACTGCAAACCATAAACAAATGGTTTCTGTTTGCTTCTCCAGCTTCCTTCTGACCCCTGCCTCAGAGCTTCCTATACTTCTGTATCAGAATTGGATCTGGATTTATGCATTACCCAGCTGGTCTTTAATCAAATATCAGACTGTCAGTTATTTCATATCTGTGCTGCTCTCAAATTAAGTTTTTGAGGCACCCATTCCTTACTATTCTAGTATATAGGCCCTGCTGAGAGACAACTCACGATCAAACTCATGATCAGCATGTTTTACCTTTGTTTCCCTTTAAATTTTGTCTTAAGTCTTTGAGATCTTTTAAATTTTTAGCATTGTTTTTTGTTGGTGCATCCTGAAACTTTTTACCATTTCCAGGTAGAAACGTCTATGAAAAATATAGACTTGGTTGTCAGAGAAAGAGAAATTGCTTTGAGGCTTTTACAAACGGGCCATGAAAAGCCAGTCCCTGGCGAGTGGAGACACGACTTCTTGGGACGCACCTTCTGGTATGGAAAACCTTCTTTTTTAATGTGTGCATTTTGCTTGTGGTGTGTCTCTCTCCCAGAAAATCCTTGTCTAATTAAGGAAGGATGCATAGACTGTACAGCACAGATAGTTACAAACCAAGCTAGCAAGAGCTGGAAATACCCACATACAAATTCTGCCATCTCCCAGACCACTTTATCACTACTTGAAACTAAGAGGAACTGGTAAAATCCTAGAATTAAATACAGTGCGTACATTCTGTAATAATTTTTATCTGTCTCCAACAGGTACAGTTACAAGGAATGGCCAATACCATGGCACTTGAACAAAAAACACAAAAAGAAGAGATTCTATTACCTACCTCATGTGAATCACTTCATCAGGTAAAAAGATTATTTTGGCATTGAAAGTTATTTCTGATCTGTTTGTGTTTATTCCACTTTAAAAGGAAAAAAATAGCTGTGATCTTTTGCTTTTCAGCTACTAGACTGAAAATTAGGTTTTTTAAAATTATAGCTTGCTCTGTTTCTTTTTTTCTGTTCCCACCGTAGTTACTAAGGTACATGGTTATGCAGTAGCACTGTACATGTAATTTCAAATGCAGACTATCAGAAATACTCCCAGAGGCTGAACTTCTGTAGAATTCAGAAGCAGAGTAAAAATACTACTTTGCAGGCTTTTTTACTTATCAAAAGCACATTAATACTGAAGTTGTTAATCACTGAGAGCCTCTATCTGACTGGGGGGGAGCTCATTAGAGTGGTCACAAGTTGGCTGGAAATGAACCACACCATTTCTGTGTTTCAGACTCAGACTTGAAAAATCCTTACGGAAAAGGGCAAGGCAGCAAAGCCTGGAGAGAACAAGGCAGAAGGTCTTGGAAAGGAAGTTCCCTGACGTTGCTGTGAAATCCCAGAGCCAGTAACACGCTGGAAGAGCACTGCAAGGTCGAGTGTCTGTGGAACATGAATCATGTTCTGGAACCACAAACTCCACTGAGCATTCCAGAGAGTCTCCATCTTTTTCTTTTTTTTTTTTAATACCCCATTTGACTTTAATTAAACTTGTGATCTGGAATTAAAAAGCAGCTTGGGTGCCTAACTCAAATGATGTAATTTCTCACATTTCCAGGAATAAATGTTGTGCTAGCCAGCTGTTACAAGAGTGAGAGATGCATTAGGAACGGTGAAGAGCAGCCACGGAGTGCCAGCTGACAGTAACAAGTAGTATTTACCTGGTTTAGTTTTGCAAATGTGCATTAAAACCAGACAGAAACATGAAAGCATCTGAAGAGCACCTGTGAGCCTTTTTCCTGATCATATTTTTCCTGCTATTTTTCTGATATATTTTTCTGAATGTTTTCCCGAGTTACAGGTAAGCTATGAAAGGTGTATTTGCTTTCTGCATCAATGCACTGGTAAATGGGCTCTTTGGTCTGCTATGAGGAATTTTTTCCACTACTTTAGGTCTGACTTCTTAGAAAGTATGAAATACTCAGCATGGGAACTTCTAATACAGTTGTTCTGCATATGACAAATTCAAACTCTTGAACAATGTTTTTTTTGCAGAATGCAAAATGTTTGAAAGAAGACTCAAGTCTTCTTTGAAATTGAAGTAAGCTGTTGCTCTCAGCTGAGGGAAACACCTTCACCTTTCACTTTGTGAAAGCTTTTAACCTCCACATGTGGTGGTCTAGAGATGTAGATTTAAGTCACAATACCAGTCTTTCAGGAAGCAAACGTGCTCAGCAGTATAATTTGACAAAACATTGCAAGGGAACGCTTGAGTGGAAACTGGACTGAGTCATTTTCTTCCACAATGATAAGAGCTGGTGGCTTGGAGCACTTGGTACAGCTTTGCAGTTTGCCTCATTTTGCAAGAGAAATGGTTTGTCAATAGCTTTGAAAATCTGATCAAGCAACTTTGTCTAAAGAGCAACTCAAGATTCTCATGGTAAGACAAAAGCAGATTGGTTTGATAAATTACTTTATTATTTGGAGGTAATGTGAAACTTTTCAAATAGAGGCCTCATAATTATTTACCCACACGATCTTTTAGGATACAGAAATGTAGCAGTACTGTTTATTTTTTTTAGATCAGTTAAATGCTATTTGGTTTTCCACAGCTTTTGAGATAAGGAGCAAAACTTCATTGTGTCCCAAAACAGACCATCACATCATTGTCGATTAAGCTTAAAAGCAACATTTTGACAGCCAATTCCTGCTGAAAAAAAAAGTCATCCCCATTCCTATGACCCTGAGTGCACCTTCCCCCTGCAAACACAGGCACTTACAGACCCTGCTGGGAGGCACAGGGGGGGCCACACCAGCCATGAGCACACAGCACTTACAGCTCCCTGCAGCAGGGTCAAGCCAGCACTGAAAGCTTCTGACTCTGCTCTCAGTCTTGGAGAGGCAATTCTTCGTCTCAATTTCCCTGTCTCCAACAGGTTTTGCTTCTCACCAGCATCACAAAGGCATTAAATACATTCTTAGATATCAGGTGGAAAGCATTGTTTTGCTTACTGAAATGAAACTGCTCCGTAATAAAAAAATTAGCAAACCAGTGCTTAATATAACATTCACTCCATGGAATGTAACACTTCTGTGAGACAGTAAAAGTTTACACTAAAATAGATCACTGAATACAGACTTAAAACAGCAGAGTAACTTTCTCTGCAAGTACTCACAAGCTTGCTCAAATATAAAAGACCAAATTTTATTTTAAGAGAAAAATAAGAGCAATTTAAGGCCAAAGTACCAGCAAGGAAGACTAGTATGTGAAAGTAGACAAGAAATTAGACAAGAAATAATTAATAAATAAGCACAGGCATTTGCCTCTATCTATTAGCTAACCTGTAAAGCTGTTCCCAGGAAAAGATACTAGAGAAAATAGACATTTATACAAAATTATAAAATGCTTGTTACATGAATTATTGCTTTACAAGGGACGTAAACATCCTTTTTCTATTATAGTACCAATTAGGTCTCAAAATTTCTAAGGTTTGTTAAAATGGAGCTTGAATTATGCAAAAAACCCAATATAAACTTTCTACAAAAGAGTCCATCCCATTCCTGAGTATGCTAAAGCTATAAAACAGAAGGAGCACCGAGCAGGCAGCAGTTTTCACAGTAAAGAGGTCTAAGGACATTTTCTTTCTACACACTGTTTCCCTCCTTCTTCATATTCTTGTTTAGAAATCCACATCTGCTGGAAAGTACCCTACAAAAATAAAGAAACAAAAGCAACACACAATGAAAAAATATCAGAACACAAATGATGGTTAATTGAAACATGATTACCTTTTCCCAGGAGGGAAGACAAGCAAGTCCTTACATTAAATGAAGTATTAGGACTTGACCTGCTTAACTGTATCTTCCTCGAGTTTTATTGCTGAGGGATTAAACTCAAGACAGGAAGTGCAGCACCAAATTCTGATTCCAGTCTCCCTTTGCCAGGATGATAAATTAATCCCCACAAACCACTTCAGTGCTCGGTAACTTGTAGAATTAACCTCAGCAATATGATGCAGAAACAGGTTTGCTACTTTCATGGTCTACTAGATAGAAAGTGCATGTATTTCAGGTATTTCAAGGTTGCACACCTTGCCATTAAAAATGGGAGAACATGGCAGGATATGTTGCCACTGGAAATGCTCACACCTCTTTTTGAAACAGATTCTCTTCCCCTAACCATGAGGATAGCCACGATTATGATTATGTAGCACAGACTCTGCAATGCATACTTCTGGGGAATCAGATTTCTGGGTGGCAGTGCTGTTCAGCACAGGTTTACTAACCAAAGAAGCCAGAATGGAGCCCCCGATCCACGAGCTGAACCTCCGCTCCACAGTGGTGTTGTTGGCTATCAGCTTCAGGCGCATGCTCTGCACAGAAAAGGAGCCAAACCAAACGTCACACAACCTGTAAGCTCTAACTGTGACCTTCAGGGACAAACAGCACAAGGAACCTGGTGTTTATACCAATATGCAGCTGAAAAAGATTCATTTTAGTAACCCTGCAATACTGCTCATCTGCCCTGCATTTACAATTCAACCACAGTGGAACAGGAAATGTGGTTTTTACCTTGTCTCCCAAGGGCAAATGGTAAAGGCAAGGAATGGGGCAGGTGGAGAGCAATAATATCACAGTGTGCAGTGTCATCTCCAATCCTGCACTGGGAATAAAATTACTTATGTTGCTAGACTTAAGTCATCTAGTCTTTTTTGGACCCATTCATTCCTTTTTCATTTCAAAATGCCTTATAGCAATAAAATCTTTGAATTTCATTGGGCTCCTCCTCAGCTATTATAAGCAGTGAATACATTTCTCAGGTTCTCCTAACATTCATCATTTTAGAGTTGTCACATTTTTGCTTGAATACTAAAATTCAAGAAATATCATAATCTATATCTACTCTCAGATGTCTCTTTGACATCAAGTGATTAAAAATATGTAAACATGTTACTCATAGACAAAATCTGGTGATTTAGGTTGTCTGCAGAATCAAGTAAAAACAATTTCCACAATGAAGTGACCTCAGGCAGAATGACTGAATGTGCCTCAAGTTAGTCAGCAATACTTCAAATGAGAGAAATACTGGCTGTTGCTTGGGGTCAATTACAGAATTTAGGATCACAATCTGAAAGCAAGAGTAGAGTAGTAGAACAGTAAAATATTCAAGGACTATTGGAATTTCTTCTGTATGAAACTCTTCAAGAATTCTTCCTTTTCTTTAGAGAGGGAGGTTTCTTAACCCTGCAGAAATCTATTCAGCTGTCAGGTTCCTAAGAAAGTGAAAGCACAGTACACACAATATCCTTGTGTACTTATGTGGCAGAAAAGTAAAATGTTAAGTACTCAATACAGCAATGGAATGAGTTGCTTTACCGGTGGGGTTTTCTGAGACAGCTCCCTGTTCAATCTGTCTGTGAAACTCTGTATTAGAGTGTTTCCTCCTGCTACAATCACACTGCCATAGAGACCCTAAAAAGAGGAAAAAAAAAAACAAACCTGGAACTTTACCTTAGAAATCATTCTGAAAACAGCTCTTTCTCACAATAGAGAGGGGTGGCATGAGTATGTATAGTCAACAGCAATAATACATCACTTGACGCCAACAGTATTACCTCTCCCAATTCAATTAATTATTTAATCACTTAAAAATATTGCAAGGCAGCTTGATATTAAAAGGAAGGCAGAAGCCATATGTTCTATATGATTCCATTAACAATTTCTACTATGGAGAAGCCCTCAAGCTGCAGATCTCCCCTATCCACGTTGTTGGGTTTTTACAGCTGAATGCAACCTCAAAAGAAAACCCCACAGCACTGCAGCAGATTT
This sequence comes from Acridotheres tristis, assembly GCA_037013685.1. Classification (NCBI taxonomy): domain Eukaryota; kingdom Metazoa; phylum Chordata; class Aves; order Passeriformes; family Sturnidae; genus Acridotheres; species Acridotheres tristis. The sequence continues at coordinate 18,717,633 of CM072896.1, forward strand.
CTATCCCACTATTGCTGCAGTTGGTGAACACACACCAGGGCCCAGCTCACTAAGCCCTCCTCACACACTGGTTAACAGAAAAAATTTTTGAAAGATCTCTCAAACAATCTGTATCAAACTGACACCGAAGAAAGATAGCACATTAATTTTAAAAATAATGTTTTCCTTTAGAACTTCTTCTCTTTCTTCTACTCTTTATAAATTCCATGTATGCTCTAAATATAATGATGCCTAAAAATCTGAAGGTAACACTCAAAGTTATGAACATAAATGCTTATCTGAAGCCAGTCCAATCCAAATTATGCAGTGCCAGCCACAAAATCTGTACATCAGATCTTTCAATACGGGTAGAAACACTAAGTAAAACATCCTGATTTAGCATTTTTTAAGACTAAACAGTGATGGTACATATCCCTATATACAAATACATAATACTTACAGAATTTTTCTAACTTATTTATCGTTATCCTAGGAAATTTCTTCACTGTTGCTGTTCTAGTCCCAAAAACATATATCAGCACAAAAATATCTATGCCTTAAAATACTGCCTGGCTGACTAACACTTACCGGCCTGATATCTATATCACACATTCCAACGCTTGTTGTGACAACGTGGCTCACACCCAACATCGTGTTACCAGATAAACCCTGCAGGGAAAATTAGCAATCTACACATCATTGCTTCAAGAGAGCAAGGCGTAGAAAAGCCCTGAATGAATTGCATTTTACAAGTATTATAAGATGGAGCATTTTGTTAGGGAAGGAACAAAAAGATCCCTATTTTTCCAGTCAGCACATCACCACCCAATTTGAACACTTCATCCTTCCCTTCCCCAGCCTTAATTCAAGATAGGCAAATTCTACCCCCAGGAGAACCCCACAGTGCAAATACATCCAAATCATGAAATTAAAAGCGTTATACAAAAGAAAGCCATGTGACAGCCTAGTCCTGCAGAGCCTTCCAATCACAGCTATCATTGAGGTTTTACCTTTACATTGGAAGGGTCAAACAATCCCTCGGGAATTTTCAGACGCTCAGCACCGAAGTCGCAGTTGTAGCCATTGGGGAACTCATAATGAACTGTTGGCATCTGTGCTGCCACCCTGGAGCATCAGACAGAAAGCAACACATTAAAGTGCTCTCTAGACAGGATGTCAAGTTATCTAAGCAGTGTTATAAACTACAGTTCCAATGGGAATACTGTGATTCGTAAGACTTACACTTTCAATAATATTTATTACGATCTCATCTTGGAATATTGAACAAAAAACTATCACCTGGGTATATGAAGTATTCCTACTTTCGCAAATCATCAATTTTTAGATAAAACCTTCTTCCATAACAAAACCAGCCAACAGCAATGAGCAGGCTGAGCACCACATGCACAAATGGTAACTGATTTTACACGAAAGAAGAAAGTAACGTACTGTTCATCATAGGTTGAATCTGATACTTGGAGGACAGATGCCTGGAAGTCCTGAATGACACACTGTGGAGTTAAAAATAACATGAATTTATATGAATTTTAGTCTTGAATTTTATAGAACTTACAGAATTGATACTAACTTTTCAAAGATTTTCTCGTTCTTAAAGAGGAAACACTGATATACTTGCAAACAAAACTTATTTATGGAACACTCACAAGAGGTGAGAGCAAGAGGAACGACCTACTTACATTACACATGTAGTTGTGCCAAGACCTGGTGACCTGAGGCAACTTCTCTTTTCTCTTCCAGTTTGCTGGCGACCCCTCACGAACTGCCTCCTGAGATTGTAGGGTACAAAGTCATTGGGTAAACATTTAAGCCTCTCCCCAAGACAACACTTACTAAATGAAGTTACTCTCCCACCTTTGAAGCAATCATATATGGAGGAATTATCTCTATGTTCATTTCCTGAAACAGTTCCCGGCACTGCATAGTGATAAAGTCTCCTGCAAGTGGTGATTTTACAATACCTGGAAGGCAAAGAGGGGATCCAAAATAAAATCTAAACAACTAACCTGGAAAGTATCCAAATCATGAACAGACTCTCCCAACTATTTGTCAGTGAACACTATTAGGGCTTTTTTCCTTTTTAAGGAAGGGGAAGGGTAAACAGATGTAAAAGGTTTTTAAGGGTACCCAGACGTAAAAGCAGTAACAGAACTGTACAAGCAGGAATCACACTAACTCAACCTTGACACTGCAGTGCTGTCATCCATGAAAGTCTATACCTTGCTGAAGTACATATCCATCATGCACTGGAATAGCAGTGGTGTGTGTTGCTCCACTATCCAAGATGAGACCTGTAGATCGTCCATTAGCAAAACTAGTCAAAATGATTAAGGAAAACATTGTAATTCTCATATTAGAAAAAAAGTGCTGCCATGCAATTAGGTCATAACTAGGAATGAGGACTCCAACATGTTACTCCTTGCCTCTACAAAAGGACTTCTGATTTTCCAGTGCGTGTCATCTTTCTGTGAAGTGCACAACCTTCTAGAGAGAGCAACATTTAACTTCCATTTGGGAACTAACTCAAACTTTGGTCGTACAAGGGTGAGACTTCATAGCCACTACTATGCAGCAAGCTCTAAGTACATCCAACTCATTTAGACTTGAAGCTGGAAACATATTATTAGTTTAAATAATTAAAAATATTCTTCTTAAGGCTATGAAAACTTCAGGGTCTAATTACTGTATTTCGTAGTGTGGACACCACCATTTCAGGTCTGTAATATTCTTAGCCATAGCATACAATGGAAAAAAAACATAATGAAAAAAAAAAAAAAAAGACTTGGGCCCCAAGGACAGAGTCAGATTGGGAGAACTTCAAAAATGATCTCTAATGCCTTAAAGTTCAGAAACTGAATTTGTTTACTTCCTCCCTGGATGTTTATGGAAAAAATCAATTTGAAGAAAGTTAGGCATGTTGTTACACTTGGAATTGCCTGGAAAAAGTTTACCATAATTTCCCGGAGGAGGGGGAATAAAACCAAGCAGTGAAGCATTTCAAAGGATACGCTGTCAGAACGGCAGTTTTACACAAGAAGAAAGCCGGGATGTTGTAGTGTTCAAACATCAGTTCTGTCAGTTTTTCACGCTTTGCCCTGGTATTCCACTAAAAAATAATAAATCCGAACCACAAGTGACTGAAAGGAAGCTGTGTTTGCACACTAATAGAATGTTAACACAATAAAGAAGTGATTAAAAAATGGAGCTATAGTTTCAAATCATACAAAAATTCTACAGAAATAGATTTCTAGTAATTTACTTCTTTAGAATGTTTTTCATTCCATTTATACTACATAATACATCAATGCTTATCTATCACACTAAAGTGCTACACACCTTTTGTGCTACAATAGATTTCTTTACACTTCTACAGCTCTTCCAGTGTCGGGTTCCCAAAGAACTCTCTAAAGCGAGCACCCTGCCTTTTACAAGGGGAAAGATACATGAAGGAACTTGCCCAGTGGGAAGAAAAATAAATCCAGACTTTCCAGTTCCCAAAGTATCTTTCTACAGTTCTACCGTAGTTGTGATTAAGCCAGGATATATCTCAAATACTCAACACGTTACTGGAAATGTGAAGCTTTTTCCAAGCCAATACAACAAAGTAAGATGAGGTTAGTAAGGAGAATGTCAATGGGAATGTCTCTATTCAGATACCCACTGAGCCATCAAACATCAAACAGCCATTGCAAATTCATCCACACTCCACAAGCTGTGATTCAACACAAGGGAATAATGAAATTCAAGAAAATCCTTTTCATAAGGTTTTATTAAAGACAGGCACTTGTGTATAGCATGTCTGCCTTTTCTACTCTGACTTCAAGATCTGCCCTTCAAATGCTGAGCATTTTAAAATTATAGAAACCTTGCCCAGATTTTCCCAGAAATTTGTATTCATCCACTTCAGCTGCCTTACAGGACCACAAAGACAGAAAAATTAAAATTCCTCCATTATAGATATTATTCTGTGTCACATAATATTACTTGTAAGGCTGAATGAAGCAAGATTTTTGAAGAAATTTTATTTAGCGTAACTTAATGTATAAGACATCCAAACATCTTTTTCTCTTTATTCTAGGCAGTAAAATTTATTTTTTTAACTTTTGGCTTCTTTTCAGAAAGTGAAAAACAATAGCATATTGTAAATACTTTCTAATACAACTCATACAAACTTTCTCAAATTGAGGGTTTTTTTAGACATTTTCCATAACCTGTCCAAGTATTTTGAAGTTGTCATTTCTGTAGCTAAGTTTTAGCACTTGTCACCTACAAGCCATTGTCAGACTTATCCAGGACTAACATTTGCAGAGTCAGCAAAAAGACTTATCAAAATGCACAGCTGCTTTTACTCACTGGTGCTTCAGACATAAGGACAGGATGCAAACTTGCTTCAGATTTAATATGCATCTTGTAAGTGTGATCCAAAATTGCCTGGAAACTATCCCAATCTTCAACTGTAACAACATTGAGACAAACAGATTAATTACTTCTAAGTCTTGTTTAATTTCATAAGCACATAAAGGCTTTCCAATTTATTTTTTTGCATAGAGCTCTTTAGTTAAAATCCGTCCTCAGCAGATAGACATCTCCTCTAACAGCTCTGCAGAATTCTTTTCCTCCACAACCCCCATGGCTTCAACAATCACACTAAAAGTCCACTAACAGTGAAAACCAACCACATCTCCATGCAACTTGTAAACCAGAAATCTGTTCTTAGAGCCTGTTGCTGTACTAGCATCTGTCAACACGACTACGACTTCCTGCAGCCTGGCAATACTATTTTAAAATCAGGTAGAAAAAGACAGAGCACCATACTCATTCCATTTTTTAAAGGTGAAATGGCTTCCATATTCTCCCTTGGAACTCTCAGGGCATTAGTGTCTATGTAGTAAGTCGGGCCCCCTTGTTTGCCTTTGTCACCATCTATCTCCATCAGAGTGCTGCCATTGTCCCTTTCTAGCACCACACCAATAGCTGTTGGAAAATCAACCTGCAAGGCAAGAGGCAAGCAGTACATAAGGATTAGTAATGTTTTGGAAGTTGGTGTTTTTTTCATAAAATCAGAAGTTTCTTTATACAATACAGTCAGAACAATGTATTCCACAATGTATTCACAAGGGTTGTAACTTTCAAAGAAGACCTAAGGCATAAATTCATGTTGAATTTCCACCGAGGAACAGATTCTCTCACCTTTGGGCAGTCCTCGCCTGCATAGCCTGCTCTCACTGTGTACGAGCCAATGTCAAAAACCAGAGCCCCAACTTCATCTGAAAAGATTGTTAATAAAGAGTGGTTATTAAGCTCTTCTGCAACCCTGACCTTTCTCTGCCCACTGCCTGCTTTACCGGCAGAGAAGCAAATCAAGGGATCTTTTACAAAACAAGGAGAAACTTCTCTACTCGGAGCTCCCGCTACCAGAGAGCTATTGGAAAACTGCAGACAGGCTTTAACTGGGGCATTGCAATCCCTCCGTTTGGTGTACAAAAGAGAATTTTAGCAGAAGAGGGAAAACGTAGTAGCAGCTAAACGCATCGCAAGATAAAGCTTTCAAAAAGCTCTAAGTTAACAGTCACAAGAAGGCAGGCGAGCCCAGAGCCCCCGGGGGTGATGAGGATGAGGAAGGTGGGATTGTGGGACTGTGTGAGGGAAGGGGTCAGAGCATGAATCTCCCATCTCTACGGGCCCGATCCCCGCTGATCTGTGCACATCCTAAAGGAAACCTGTCGGAAATGAACGGGGGTGTGCAGAGCGGCTCGGGGGAACCACACCCGGCTCCCAAGGTACGGGGACCTTCTCCGGACCTCGGTACCGCGGATCCTGCCCAAGGCCGCGGCGCGAGCGGTGCCCGGCGGAGGCACCTCGGGGCCGCGAAGGACATAAACAAGGCCCGCCGCCTCCTCCTCCTCCTCCTCACTCGCGGGACCCGGAGGGGCCGCGGCAGCGCCGGGCCGGGCTGAGGGAGGCGGGAAGCGCCCGCCGGGGCTGCACGCGCCGCCTCGCGGGGCGGGGGAGGGGAGGGCGGCGCCGGACTCACCTCCCCCGTACACGCCGCCGCTCATGGCTGCCGCTGGGCCCGGCCCCGCCGTCCGCCGTGCCCGCGCCGCGCCGCCCGGCCCCGCTCCCCGCCGGCCCCGGTGTCCGTGGGCTCCGCGCTCCCCGCCCGCTCCTCTCGCCGCCGACCCAGCAACAAAAGCGCCCCGGCCACGCTCCCCGCCCGCGGCGCGGCCCGACCCGCAGCGCCGTCGCCCGCCCGCCAATGGCAGCGCCGCGCGGGCAGAACCGGCCAATCGCGGTGGGCGGAAGGCGGGGCCTTGCAGCGAACAGCCAATCCTGAAGTGGGACGCGGAGGGCGGGCAGGCGAGGCAGTGCAGGGCGGGGGGGCGGTGTGAGGGGGGCGGCGGCGGCGGCGGCGGGACGGGACGGGACGGGACGGGACGGGACGGGACGGGACGGGACGGGACGGGGTGGGGTGAGGGCAGAGGATGCGGGGGGTGAGAGGAGCGGGGCAGGTGGGGTGGAGAACGGGGGAGGGTTCACAGAACGGTTCAGGCGGGAAGGGACCACAGTGGATCCTCTGGTCGCACTTCCTAGCGCCGGCAGGGTCGTCCCAGAGCACGTGGCACAGGATTGCGTCCAGAGGGTTCTGGGGTATCTCCAGTAAGGGCGACTCCACATCTTCTATATTCATTCTAGTGAGCGGTCATTGCACAGGAAAGTTTTTTCTATTGAAACAGGAACTTCCTGTACATTAGTTTTTGCCCGTTGTCTCTTGTTCTATTGCTCAGCACCACGAGAAGGGCCTGATCCATCCCTCTGACACCTCCTTGCAGACATTGTTGAGGTCACCTCTCCCCGCGGCTGAAGAAGCTCCATCCCCTTTCCTCATGAAACTCTCCAGTCCCTTAATTGTCCTTGTTTCCCTCCGCTGGACTGGATCCAGGATTTCCATGTCCTCTTACATTGAGGAGCCCAGAGCTGGACATGGTGAAAGCTGCTGGGTTTGCTGGAGTGGGGAGAGGTGGCTTGTGAATCCTGAGGGCTCCAAGATGAGCTTTCTGCCACATGAGGAGCGGGATGACTCCAGACCATCAGGACTGTGGAAAGGAGCCGCTGCTCCTGGGCCCTCCCCAGGTACCTGACAGGAGGCTGTGTCCAGGTGAGATCAGGCTCTTCTGGACAACCAGCAACAGGGCAGGGCACGGGTTGGACTCGATGATCTCAGAGATCTTTTCCAACCTAACTGAGTCTGTGATTCCCCTGCTGCTGTCACTGCTCTGTTGGGCTCTTGCACTGAGAATAAAAAGCTTTTGAAGCCTATATTACAGCCCCACGTCGTGTGGTTCCTTTCTTGCTTGGGGCAGAGCCCGTGGTCCCCAAGGCTGGTGTGTCTGCAGAGCTGGGCAGTTCAGCTGCCAGTTTTACAGCTGAACTTCTCCTTAGGATTTCACATCGCCTTGTTTGGTGTCAGAGCACTCAGCCAAACCTGGTGTTCGGCCAGAACAGCCAGAGATGGGTAACTATAAAGCTGTAGGAATTAAAGAAAACAAAAAAAGACCTGAGGCCTATCCAGCAGTTACCATTAGAGAGGACTAAAATTTTAGCTAGAGGACAAGAGAATTGGCTTAAAGGGCAAGTGTTCCTGGTGTTCACCTTTTTGAATTTTTACAGGAGGTGTTTTTTTGGAGGGGATGGGAAGCCGTGGTTTTTTTCAAGTTTACATAAGATATGTAACTTATTTTCGTAATACAGTAGCAAGGCTCTTCAAGTGATTAGGTTTAGCCTGCTTAATAGAATATTTTACTTATTACATTTACATTTTACCATAAAGCTTTGGATAGCATAATGAGCAATCTTAATAATTATTTGAATGTAAATGATTAAAGAAGTGTTTATTATATTTTCACCATAAAACAAAAATGAATGGTGTGAGCTCACTTCGTCTTCCTTGAATAGGGAGTTCAGAACTTCCTACAAAACTTTGAGGTTTTTTCCTAACTTGTGACTTAAGTTTCAAGTTATACCTCCCTACTTACACTGAATTTAATCAGGGAGGTAAGAAGAGAGATAAAACTGACATTTGGTGTACCCAGTAGTTCTGTTCTGGAAGCTGAATAAATAAACTTGGTAAAGCTGTTGAGAATCGAATGAATCACTACAAGTCTCAGCACCCTTTATGCTGGTGAAGAGGAAAAGCAGCCTAGATGTGTGTTTGTACTGCAGCTCCCAAGATGCTGCAGCTAACATTGGGCTGGTGAACAGCAATCCCCCTTTAAGGGGGAGGGTGTCAAAACATAGGAAAAGTAGTTTCCAAAAAAATCCAGCAGTTCCAAACCACTTGAGTGTGGTTTTTAAAGCACAATTATGACAGTACAAGGAGCTGATTTGATTTACTAACTCTCAAGGGCAAGGAACTTAATTTGACACACAATTTGAGTCTCTGTTTCTTTAAGAAGCAAACTTCATAATTTTATCATGCAATTAAGAAATTATTTTATAATTTATAGCCTAGTACAACTACAACACATAAATGCTAGCATTAGAAAGATAAATCCTGCTGCTTCATTAACTATACATCATAAAGCCAGTGCACCTTCATTTTGTGTTATGAAATATTTTCAAGTCAGTATGTTTTCATGATTTCCAGTATGTGGCACTAATACTCAAGGCAGAGTTCTTTGAGGAGGAGGAATTAATTGCAGATGGGAAAAGTGGTTCAGAAAATTTGGAGTTACCATGCCAGAGGTTCTTAATTTTGCTCCTTCTTGTACTTTATTTTGCAGTGATGATTGCTTGTGTTCATGTGGTGACACTTTAAGCCAGATCCTGCTCTCTGCACAACTGCTTGTGACTGATCTGCAAGCCAGAAACCAACACAGTATTCTGCTCCTTTAGTTTTCCTTAATATTTCTTCCACACAAGAACATGCCCTGGAAATCATGTTGGTATCTAGAAGCCTCAGGATTTGATAGCCATAAGGAACAAAGCCAAATCCATGCAATTAACAAGAAGTCAGGAGTATAAGAGGAAGGAAATATAGACTGACAACTCCCTAGGTCCTGCTTTTGTCTTACTTGTACTGTTCCAGGTGTTAACATCAGTGGAGAGTGTGCAGAGCATCGTTGCTGTGGTTTGACAAGGTTCTGCAGTGACTTTGCTGTGCAGCAGGTGGATAACCCTGCACTGTTCCATGCACAAGAGAAATAGACTCGGGGCATCTGTTTTCAGCAGAGCCTGACTTACAGAGTTGTGAATTTCAGATTATTTCAGTGAACTCCTGCACATCGTCCTATGTTTGCATAGGAGCAGGTGAAATCTGTATTTTTGCTACCACTTTCCATAATGAACTCAAATACGTGGGGATCTTTTTATAATTCTTGCTTAGTTTCATATAAAATCAAGGTAAATAGGAACAATAACTGTATTTTATCTAGGTTCCCATATTGGTGCAAATGGCCATAATATCTTGGCAGGAGTTGTGGTTGCAGGTGTAGCACATATCATGTGCTTTTCATAGAAATATCACGTACTGATTTATTGTATGTGACATTATATAGTAACTCTAGAGGCAGACACTGGCATAAATTGTCCATGGGAATAAAGAGAAAAATCATTTAAAAGTGAGGCATGAACCAAGACATCAAATGATGATGCTAACTCATAGGCAAAAATTAATTCCATCAGTGATAATCTGGAGAAATAAAAGTTTCCTAATTATTGCTTTGAGATTTTTAAGACTTAATTTTTTCAAGCAAGTGCATTCACCTTTTTGTTAACATGAAGCAATGTAGAAAGTAATGTACATGTCAAGCCAAAGCTGAACAGAATGATTTTTTGTTTCTCAACAAGCTGCACTTCCCCATGGGGTGGCTGATGGCCTGTTGCTTTTGAGCTGTGCCATACAACTGCCAGCCAGTCTCCCAGACTGCAGTGCCAGCAGACTGGCTGTGACAATGGCTTATTCATCATGTCTGGGCTCCTCCTTGTTTCTTGATTGCAAAATGCATGTTAAAGGTTTTATTTTTCCTATTTTCAGATGAGGTTTAAATGTTAATGTGAACTAGGAAAGCATCTCTCAATGAAAAAGCAAAATAATCGTTAGTACTTATTCACTCCAGAACTTTGTATGACCTCTCAGCTTTCCACTTCCTTTGCTAAAGCACTTGGGTGCTTTGTCAATTTAAATACTTCCCTTCCTCACAGGGATGCTGAGTATTAATGTGCTATCATTCTCCTTCTGCAGAAAATGTGCAACAACAGAAGTTAAATGCTGCGCTTCACTAAGGAGCCTCAACATTGGCACAATGACTTTTAGGTTCTTATCTCATACTTGAAGTCCAAGCACTGAATTCTATTTCATATAAAATGTGCTAAAGACAGACACACCTTAAACCTGGATAACCAGAGAGGCTGTTTGGTCTTGGCAGTTGAAAATTCTGAGGAAAAGAGATGTGTCTGCAATCTCTCTGTGACTCCAGCAAGGCAGTCCTGAGGCTGTATGTTCCAGAATCTTCTTTTGGTGCTGGTGTCTGCAAAAGACCCATGACTCACTCTTATTGTAGAACATGACTGAAGGAAGAGGTGATGGTGCTTGCCATTAATACACAGTCAACTTTCCCTCACTAGTGCCTGACTAGATTTCAGAGAGCATGCTGAGATTCCATCTGACTGGCTGGAATAGTAATGACTAGGATATGTGGAAGAATAGGGGGGAAAACCTTGTAATAACATAACTGCTTTATAATTCTGTACTGTAAGTGGCTCCTGGGAAACCAAATTAGAGGCCTCCAGACCATTTCATTGTTTAGATCAGGCAGAGTAAAGGAATCACAGAGCCAGATTTGATCAGCAATGTACAGCAATACTTCCCTGGAACTGGTTCTGAGGTAATTGGTCTTCTGGGCTGAGCTGGCCCTGGCCAGAGCTGAAGTGTGCCTGTATTGCCCGTCTCAAATGAGTCTCTTGTGCACATATGTCTCACTTGGCTCAGATCTGGCAGAACTCACTGTTTCAGGCTTAGTGCTTGGTTTGTAGTCGCTTTGGATTCTTGCAGGGCTTATTTGCTTGGCAGCTGGGCCAACCCTGACCTGGCTCAGTACCTCTCATCTGCAGAAACAAAGCTCCTTACAGCTGGGAACCAGCTTAGCCTGACAAACAGCAGATCTTTGTGTCAGCTGAGCCCTGCCATTAGTGAGGGCATTGATCCCCTGCGCTTCCCACTGTGCCATTGGGAATTTTTGGTTACAAGAGCAGGTAGCATGGAACACTGATCTACTTCCTGGTCAGATGCAGCATGTCAAGGTTCAAATCCCTATTCCCAGCTTTCCTGGAGGTGCTGGATTGCCTCAGTAGCATTTTCGAACAGTGGTGCCGTGCAGCTCAGAACTATGGCTCTGTGCAGAGGTGACAAATCCAAAAGGGAGCCTCCTCCTCTGAGAGAAAAGAGCCCAAGGCCCCGTTCTGGCAGGCTCTGTGGGTGAAATGAGGCAGTGTGGGGAGCAGAGCTGTAAGGGTGTGCTCACCACTGATCTTACACACCTAGTGACACCTTTTGTGTCACCTTTTTGGAACACCATCAGGCTTGGAATTTGTCTAGTTTACTTTAGAAAGTTCTTTGCACTTGGCATCAGGAAATGTTTGTTGTGCACATCTGTCCTGTGTGCTCTGCCACCAGGAGAGGGCACAGGCAAGGCAGGGGCAGAGATACTGGCAGTCTACATAGTGCTGCAAAGTTTGGAATACAAAACCTTGTATTGTAGAGCAGCATTGCTCTATGCCTTGTAGGAGAGCAGCATTATTTCTGCTGGGCTTCAAAAACCAAACTATTGACTTGGGGGTTTAGATTTATGTATTACTGTATCACCAAATATATATATATATATAGTTGTAAACGGAATTATTAAACAGTAGTGAGGAAAAACAAAAGTGTATCTGCTAGATGGGCATGTTTGCAAAGTGGTTGTTGCTTCTTTCTTGAATTCATTCAGGTCATTACTGTGACAAGTAGGTACTCTGTCATCCAAAATGAGCATATAGAGCGATGCAATTGCATTGCAGCAAGAAGTCTGATAAGAAAAGGGTTTGTTTCTATTAAGAATTACCAGTTTATATGTGGGACACATACTGAGAAAGTAAGAAAATTGCAGCCTGAGAAATATTCCAGGCTGGAGCTTTTCAGCTCTGTTCCCAGCCGATAAACTGGTCCAGCTCAAGGCTAGGGAGAATTTCTCCCAGAGTGATAATTTGGTCAAAATAAAAAGAAATTAATAACAAAGATAGAACACCTGTTGTGGTGTGTGACCAGGCCCTGGGAATGGGATGCCTTCTCTCTGAACCAATCACCTTTTCTCTACTCTTGGAGTTGCGAGTCATGCTATAAAACCAAGTGTGTTTCTGAATAAACTTGTCTCTTTCCTCCTGTCATAAAAGATGACCATGTAGCTGTGCATCTTATTTCCACTGCACTTAAAGGGCTAAAACCCCTTTCCACGGCTACATTTATAGAGTGAGGATTCGAATTGCAGTGCTTTATCTGAATATTTATTCACAGAAGATCTGTATCGGAGGGCAGTTTTGCTACAGCTGTTCAAAAGTGTCAGCTGCTGAATTACAGCATCAGCCCACATCTGTATTATGCTCCATATTAAAAAGTATTGGGATGGTATATATAAGATCTTTGCGTTTATTGTTTGATGATTATTTGAAATTGCTTTAACAGATACGTTCATGGCATTTTTTATAACTAATGTAAGAATTCTGACTTATATATCACATGCACATTTGTAATCCCTTTTTCTTCTGATTATATGGTTATCTTGGAGACTGATTCTTCTCTCTCACCACACTGACACTGTGTCTTTTATTTCAGTACAGCAAAATTGTGTGCATCAAGCCCAAGACATCTTCCATGCAAGTGAAGTGGAGAGCAATGAGTGTTTCCAAGTGTAATGAGAAAAAGATGTGGTACAGTGGAGAACCTGATCAGATCTGCTGATGATGGATTTTCCTTGAGTCCTGATATGTCAGCTTACATGTGTAGATGGTCTTCATTATTTATTCCTGTATATGAGAATTAGGTGTGGCATAGAGAATCCTGGCTAGCAGGATGGTCAGGAATGTTCTTTCTCACAGGGCATAAATAGCATAGAAAAGCACCACTCCATGAAAATCATGATATTTTGTATTTATTAATTGCTTGATTTCTTTGCGCAATCTAGAAAAATAGAGATAGAAAACTGATAGAAAATGCTTATGGTAGGAAGAACTGATGTGAGCAAGTCTCAGGTATATTTAAATCAGTGTTTTTAGGAAACTGGGCTCATGCTACCTTTTTGATTGTTTCCACAGATGATAAGGTTGCAGCATAAGCTGTATTATATTAGCTGGCAACAGATCATCCATGTAGGACACAGACTGCATGAGTATCTTTATCCTAGTAAAAGCTTTGATCAGAAATTTTTGCTTTTTTGGGACACACCAAAGAATCTAAACATGAAAAACAACTGGAGGAAGCCAGGCCTTTTAAGCTGTATTTCCTAGAAGCTGCTTATTTTCAATGGCCTGTTTAGATCTGCCTTAATCAAAGCTGCAGACATGGTTTCTCTACATGTCTACGAGTGCTTTCAGGCTCACCAGTGCCAGCACAGGGAGAGCCAGTCCTGGGCCCCTCAGATCTACTGCTTACTACAAGTTGTAGTCCAAGCTGTGAGGATCCCAGGCCACGTCTCAGGACTGTGGTTTGGTTGGCTGGGTAGCTGATGGTCACTCTGAACCAGCAGCCCTGAGAGTGAGTCAGCAAAGACTCTGCAGTGTCACCTGCACATGCACCTTGCCCCCTGTTGTATACTGGAATGACTGGACTTGCTGTTGTCCCCTCTGGTCAGAACTGCTCCAGTGTTCTTGCCCCAGCATCCCCCATTACAGTGATTGTCACCCCCAGGAGTATTTTAGCACAGGGTTTATAGCATCAGCAGAGGCAGGTGTGGGTCACTAAGGTGCTGGAGGACAAATGCAGGAACTGTGGAAAATACAGAGTCAGAGAACAAATTCCTGTGTTTGGATGCATCTGTGTTAAAATGCAGACTGTGTCTATGGATTTGATTAAAATGGGGTAATAAAGGATACTGCTTTACAGCACTGTGTTCCTGTTCAGATGTTTGCATTTTCTGAAAGTTAGTACTTTCTATTCCTTAGTTTATCTCACTGAATTTCACTGTGATGATGTTCCCAGATAAAGCTAAATTGTGGGAAAGCCAGAGAATGCTGAAAGGCTGTAATTTCTCCTCCTAAGGAATGTTGTTATCTTTCAGCATGAACACCCTTGACATCAGCTGGTCTTGCTGCAATATTGCTAATGGAGAAGTGCAAGGACACTAATAATGGGTTTGGCATCATCTGGCGAGGCACACGTCTGTCCTTCCTCTAGAAGGACAGAGAAGGAAAAAGAATATATTGTTCTTACTCAACAGGGTATTGTTCAGAATCATATCCATAGCCTGAGAGACAAAAATCATCATTCTCTCCTTTGATGTTTACATGAGGTGACAGTGTAAGGGCTTTTGGAGAGATAATATGTCTGATAGGTTTGGGATTTTTTCTGTAACTCTGTGGCATTAAGGACATCAGGTCTGGTAAAACCTGAGCTCATTTTTTAAGAGCTGAAAACCAGATTGGAGTAGACACATCTAAAAGAAAAGACAGAATTTGGAAACTATGGAGAAGGTGTGATTGTCCTTTACACCAGGTCACTACAGGCATAGTTAAGTGAATGGATTCTGCAACAGGATGCATTTCACAAGCATTTAAATGGTGGAGCCAGAAAAATGCTGAAAATTTTTAATTCCCACTCACTGGTGTGAGCTGATCCTTTTCCGTGATGAATCACTTAAAATCAGTAATAATTTACTTATTGAGTGATTCCCGTCTCCAGTCTTTTTTAACATACTGATGAATTTTTAATTTAATTTGCTAATGTGTTGGCAAATTACACCAGTGTATAGAAAGGGTCCTTTAAGGACTGGCAACCCTATTTTCCTTTGTGCCTCTTCCTAAGACTCCATTAAAAACTTTGCTTCCTGACTGCATCTTTGCACCAGTGGCTTCCCCATCTTCCACTCATTGACTGAATTTGTCCCTGTTGTGCTGCCGAGAACATTCACATGAGTCAATCTCATGTGCTCAGACGAAGGCAAATTGACCTTTGTTGGCCTGGATATGATCTGAAAATATCAAGGTTTTGTTAAGTCCACAAAAAACAGAAATCTCTGTGAAATCTGTGTTGCAAAAGCACACAAAGTTTTTGTATATTTCAGTACTTCTGATCTTATATCTACTAACATATCACAGAAGATATTTCCATGACAGACCACATTTGTTCTTACAAAAGCAACTTTGGGAACTCCAGTGGTAGGGGTTTTGTTTAGTTTCTGTAATGAATGGAAGATTGGTGGAAAGTTTGTCATTGGATCTAAATTTCTACAAAGAGTAATTGTAAAAAAAATGGAAAGCTTAAATTTGGACCCTCAGGGAGAAGATTTATGGGAATATGAAGCTTTCATTGGCCATATACAAATGGGAAAACTTTACTTTCTGTGGTTTCTAAACACAAAGTAATCCTTGTCCTCCTGTCAGGAAAAAGATGTAATGTCAGAGGTAATATTATATTGAGATTTCAGTTTGCTCAGACCAAGATATTTGTCAATTACAACCCAGCAGAACATTTGCTAGAATGATGTAGCCAGAGTTTAAATAATTAAAATGTAATTGTCTTCAGCAAATAAATAAAGTACACCTAATGGAGCATTATGGAATATCCTTGATGTTCACTACTTCTTTGGCCATAAAACTCAGTCGTTCTCAAAGGCTCATTCAGGCTTTTTGGAAAATTGTCATGATACAAGTGTAACACCTTCGTCCTGATTGCAATGGAGTTGTAGATTTGGAAAATAATAAAAATCTGATTTTCAGTGAGTGCTAACCTTTACTCCATAAAGCTGTAACTAATTGAATTTAGGCAGCCAGGGACAGAAATATCCTTGTGGAAGCTGCTGGTTACTTCCATTTCAATTCAGGTTTGGAGTGGGGCAGAGTTCAAATATATCTAATGTGTTTTCATCAGTTCAACAGGAAACTCAGTTGTCATGGTAGAGCCATTTCCATCCAACTTTTACATAATAGCTAAGTGGTTAGAGCAGCCACCTCACCTCGCTTATTCTTCAGTTCTCATTTCAGAGAATTGTGCCCTTTCCTTTAGGTTATAAAATGATCTGAGTGCTAATGCTCTCCAGTCTGCTCTTGGAAAGTTGTTTTTTGTGCATTTAGGAATCCAGAAATCCTGAGGTCTAAAGACGAGCAAGGAGAAGGATGCCTGATCCTGGATTGTTATTGGTAACCCTTGCAAGCAGGGCTGGAAGATGGTTTTCTTGGGTTTTGTACCCAGAATTCCTTCGGTTTTACTGAACTGTAGAGTGGTGCAGATGCTAAACAATCTCAAAGCAGATTTTCTTTTTATCCTACTTGTGCTTTTTAAAATCTAGTTGTGGAAGAAGTAACCACACCCAAATTCATCTTGCTCTGTGACAAGACAGATCATAGTATGATCAAATTCACTGTGATCATTCTGTGCAAAAATAGCAGAATGCTTTTTATTTTGTCCCCTGGTGTTTTGCTAGAGCTACATCTTCTTTAAGCATAATTATCAGCAACACTAAATAAAACTGCTAATGCTTTTAATGACATAAACATGGGAAATCTTGTACAATTTGTACAAATGAATTGTTAGGGAAAAATGAGGCTATGAGACATAAAGGGAATAAATATAAGAACAAGTAACTTTATGTAGCAACAAATAAGGTGAAAAGGAGTAATGAAAAAATACATCCACCCTTGTCTGAATATAACTGTGAGCTATTTTAATGGGAAATTTTAACAGAATTGGAAAAAAATATATAATAAACCCACTGTGTGAATTATTAAAATAATCAACCCCCAATTTGCTTCAATTAAATACTTAGAGATGCTCCCAATGTTTTGATTAAGAAAAAAATTAGAAAGTTTCTTATTCACCTCAGCAGGCAGCTCTGCAAAATGGAAGGTCCCTGTGCTCCTCTGAAGCCATTTAATGCATATGTGAGCATGGATTCCCAGAACTATCTATAATGCATATAGTGCTTTCTGCTCTCAGTGGCTTTTTTTTCCCACTCTCTTTACGTCATTTGCCATTTGTGAGGGTTGCCAGGGTAATGACCAATCATCCCTGGAGAGATGCCTGCTAGTAAGGACAACATAGGCTTTCTCTTTTTTGGTATTCTGCAGTATGTATTTGAGAGCTATTCTAGCACTGAGATTGCAGAACTTTTGTTTAGTTAGCAGGGAGGGAAAGTTTACAGAGTATGAAATAACAGCTTACAACTGTTGAGGTAAGTGAGGATTTTTCTATTTTATTAACTGCCCTGTCTGGATTTATTCAAAACATTGAGCATTATTACTTTATTTTGTTGTTGTTGTTGTTGTAGTTGTTGTTGTTATACGTGTAGCTGACCTTGCAATTAGAGAGGTTTTGCCTAATGTGAGCAATGAAATCTTAGTAGCACTGCATATACAGGAGGGCAGGATTCTATTCTCTTTGTAATTATGAACCCACAGCCTCTCTGAGCACTACAATCACCCTATACATCCACTCATCCTCAAAATATTTTCAGAAGAATTAATTAAAAATAAGAAACCCACAGAGTGTTGTAATGCAGATTTCAGAGCATGAGGTGTGGTTGTCTCTCAGGCAAATGGGAAGTTCTGAATACTCTTCATTGTGCTGTATGTATATATTAGGCCACATCAGCTGGGAACTGAAAATCCAGAAAGGAGTCCTGTCCCATAGGATGCTGAAGATGTTGAACTCCTGTTATTTTTACGTGTTGTCTGTTGAATAACCACTTGCAGGCTCACAGGTGACTCTTTGCTCACCCATGGACAATGAGAAAATTGAGCCTTCAGGCTGCAAACCTTTTTTCTGGCACTGGGATCAGTAGTGTAGGCTGGTGGTGGCCATTGCCTCACAGAATGGGCCCAGATTTTTTTTTTTTGCATGAAAGGGCACCTAAATAATACATGAGAAAGAAGGCAAAAAAAAAAATCTGTTCAGATGTTCCTAATGACCTCAGAAGTTTCTATGAAGTATTTACATGTAATCTGGGCTATGACAGATGTGACTGAAGTGGTTGGTTTGGGATGGTTTAATTTGTTTTTTTGTTGTTGTTTTAAATGACCCCCCCTTAGAATTACTCTGGCCCAGTTCCTTGTTTGTGTGTTGGCTTCCTGGGAGAGAGGGACAATTGATGAGGTGGTTGTATTGTTTTTCTGTAGAATTGCCAGTATATTAAAGTTCAAATTAATAACTGTCTCATCAGAATTACTGTTTGCTGCTTAATATATATGCACCTACACATGTGCTTCACATCCTGACAATCTCATCTTTCCTGATGGGCATTGTATGTATAAATCAGAATAAAGCATATATTTATTGGACACTATTTTCTGCTTAGTGCAAATACATACAGAGTGTAATTTTGGCTCACATTTTTCCCTAGTAGAAAAATATATTGGGGCACTTAATTTAGCGTGTTAAATTGCTAAATTTTAGATGTTGCTATGTGTTCAGATGTGTTTATGATAGCTTTGCATTATCAAAACAACTGGAGTGTAGCAGTGAATCTGGATATGTATATGTGAGAGAGAAGAGAATTCAGAGTGGCAAGTTTAAAAGTCTGAAATGAAAATAATCTTTTCATCAGGCTGTTGAGAAAATATGTTTGTTTAGAAAGTTTCCCCTTTTTAAAAATCGTTATTGTTTTTTGACATCTTTGTGCTGGGTATCACTTTTAAGAAGTTTAGGATATGAATAATATTAAATGCTTGCACTGTAGAGGAAAAAATCAGTAAGCTCAAAGAAAACTTATTGTTTTGTAATATTTATCAGCATTCCATATGATTCTACTATTTATAGTAATATGGGAAGCAGAACCTCAAAATTAGAGTTTTGTATTATTCTAGGTGGTGTCTTTTGACAGATAAACAACATGATGACCTTTAGATAAGGCAGGTAATTAGGAAAGTAAGTTTTCAAATGAGAGATTCAGAGGCAAACCTTCCTGGAGAAGATGGTGGGTAACAAGCCTCAGTCTTTATCTTTCTGTCCACCTTTTCCCTGTCTGCTTCACCATCTCTTTTTCCAGCTTGAAAATGCTCTGTAGCTGTATTGTGCAGAGAACAGCATTTACTTCCAGACAGTGGGATAGATAGAGAGAAGCTGCAAGGAGGAAAAGGGAATGAGCCTGCACTGTGAATTGCTCTCAGTATAACTGCAATAATTAGGGCAAGGTATCTGTGGCCCTGAGGAGAGGAATAATTAACAGCACAAACTGATCCACTGACAGGAAGTCAGGCTTCAGACCAGGACGGGAAAGTATGGCACAGGCTGAAAAACAAGGAGATGCTCATGAAAGGGGGGCATGTCAGGATGGCAAAGGAGAAGCCAGAAGGAGAAGTCTCTCCAAGAGAGGAGATAAAGGCTGGATAAATTCAAGAATGTGTAAAAACATTCAGTAGCCCAAACTCCTCATCTCTTGAGAAATAGAAAGCAAAAAATAAATGAAGGTGAATAATCATCGAGTGAACAAAAGTTTCTAAACATAGCGTATGACAAAGCAAATCACTATTGATAATAGAATTAGTGCTATCTCTGCACTGGACAGCTCAGCCTGAACTGTGGCCTTTGCTGCTGGAGGTCAGTTCTCCTGACCTGATGGATTATTTTATCTGGTAGACATCATCTATCCATGATCTGGCATAGATTACTTTTTTGGTTGGTTGGTTTGTTGGTTTTTTTAATGAACAGTATCTCTCTGCATCTATATCTCACAGGAATACTGTGAGTTTTAATTTGTGACTGTAGTTATTAATGACACCATCAGATGAAAAATTTACTAGTTCATTTTTATCAAACCAAAGCCATATGGTTTTGTATTTTGTTATCACTGTTTGGAATCCAGGCTGGTATTTCATTACCTGGGCCTGACTGTCCACTGCTATGAGTGAGCATAGTTCTGTTATTTCTGGGATCTGGTGATGTAACTCCAAAACTCTGGTGTGAAATCATGGTACATGTGTATTCAGAGCATTAGAGAATAATTTAATTGCATGAACTTGGTTGAAGTGGCCCCAGAAGGCACAGAAAAATTGCAACATATATGTCTGGTTTTAAACTGGTCCAGTTACTGGGATTTTTGAAAAAAGAGTGGTGAAAATGTGCTTTGTCATCCAAAGCTGCAATTCAGGAACACAACAAAGGCATGCAGAAGAAAGTTGCTGCTTCTTGACCAGCAATATGCATAGTTAGGAAAGGCTGAAATTTGGAAAGTGCTACAGCATTTCCAATGTCTCTTCTAAAGTGTGGTAAGGTTCACTTTGAGCAAGTAATTAGAGAGAAAATGTCTTGTGGTTTAAAACAGAAGTGGTTTATAGATGATGGGCATTTTAAAGCACTTTACTAAAAGCTTCCAATTTATAATTTTAGTCCTATTTTCAAAGTATTTAACTTGAGTTTCATTGCACATCCATAGGCTCCAAGTTTCAAAGAGAGATGCTTTTGGACATTACATCACTTATTTCTGAATTGTTGTGTAGTTACTGTGTGATGCCAGACAAGTCCATTCAACACTTCAAGGCTTGTTTCTTTACCTATGTAAACTGGGAATTAGCAGTATTTACCTTATAAGACTGTGGGTATTCCTGTTATTCTTTGTGCAGTATTTTGAGTAGCCATGTTGTTCAAGGCCTAGTTACTTAGATAAGCAAAGTCCTGCAGCACACAGCCCTCTGAGACCTCCGCCCCCCCCCGAGTTCATCCTGGTTTTCTGTTGTAGTTACAAGGTTAAAATGAAATAATCCCCAAGATTATAAGAGCTTGTATGAAAAACTTTCCTGGAGAGCAACATCTGTTATCTGGTGGTAATAGTGATTCAAAGGAGCTCTTTGGGAAGAGAATTCAGTCTGTCTCACATGAACAGGATGACTCAGTAATTCACGTTGGGAAAGAGAAACATTCTACAGGCCTCCCAAATGTGATTCTGGAGACTCATTACGTGCATTATTGTGTGCTTTTGTGAAGCTCCTGACACAGTGCGATGTGAACGGTTTCTGGCAGCCACGGCCCTGTCTTCCAGCAGCAAGAGTGATCCTAAACCATCCTCAGTGCCAGGGCTGCACACAAATCCTCCTTCCTCTGCCATTCCTCGGGGCAGCACGTGTGCCTCTCATTGCTCACAGCTGGGGATAAAGCAGAGTTAGAGTGTGACAGCAAAGGACAATATAAACTGTTCTGTATGCGACAGCACTCTGCCACACACCGACACATTTACTGGTAAGTAATTAACAGCTCTGACTGCAGCTTGGCTTCACCTGTGGGCTCTGGACATGCACATCAAATTTCACGAGGATTTAATTTTATTTACCATTTTACCTAAAATTTGGGCTAAATTCAGCCCCCATCCATACAACTACCCTTGCTGCTTGAGGCTTCACGTGACAGCAGCCTTGTATTTTCACCTGGATAAGTGATCAGGCACCCTGGCAGAACGGGATAGGAGTTGGTGACTGACACTCCACACCTGACCTCTGTGTGCTGCTCCAGCCCTGTGTGCTTTCACAGAGCCTTCTGAGCAAACATTGCCCTGGACAGATGAAAGTACTCATAGATGCCATGTAGTAACATTATGTAAAAAGCTCAGGACCTGAAATATTTACAGCTTAATTGACTGCAATTCCTATTGACTTCAATGGGTGTTTTATTCAATTAGGGACTGCAGAATTTACATCATTGCCTCTGGCTTCCATCATTGCAAATATTATTGATGCTTGTA
Organism: Acridotheres tristis; assembly: GCA_037013685.1. Lineage (NCBI taxonomy): Eukaryota > Metazoa > Chordata > Aves > Passeriformes > Sturnidae > Acridotheres > Acridotheres tristis. The sequence continues at coordinate 18,739,541 of CM072896.1, forward strand.
AAGCTTTTGGGGATCTTTCAGGCTTTTAGTCCACAAAGTGACTAATGTGAAAGTCTTGCTCGGGGGTAAGTGGAGTATTTATATCCATCTCATCTTTCATTTACTTATTCCTGAGTCTCTCTGTGCTAATCCTTTGGGAATGCTCATGTAAAATCTGCAATTTAACAAAGAGGGGGAAAGCAGAATTTTCTCAATACAGCAAGATTCAAGTTTCACTTTGAACATTAAAAGTGCACCTTTCTTATTTTCTTGCCTAAAAGGTAAAAGTGAATCTGATTAATTTTAATCTCATAAAATGACGAAATTAAGGCACAGTAAATTTAGAATGAATATAGAAGAAAATTAACAGTTTCCCAGGGGTGAGCATGAACACAGGGACTGGAATTTAAAACTATGCAGATTGGAGCACCAGAAATTCTGACAAAAAGAACTAACTCAAAATGGTGAGAAGGGTCAGGGTGGCTTGAAATAATTTTTACCTTTCTAATCTCCATGTGCTATAAACCAATGTTGGAGTTACTATATGAGTAGCACAAGCAGGCCCTGTGTAGCTTAATTATGACCTCTCAGCCTCTGACTGCAGTAGGAGTATGGATAATACAGAAATCCTTATGCTGACTCAGTGTTAGGCCTGGAGAAAAAAGGGATACAGCTTCTGCTTTTTGTTCAGTGCTTTGGGGAAAAGTGGTGAGTAAACCATTTCACATATACTGTGTGCAATTGCATTTCATACTTCTTTTTATCCAGAAACAGCAATGAAACATCTATATATATAGATATATATATACACATTTATATATATATATATATTTATATATATGTGTGTATGCATGTAAGTAAATGAAAACGAAAGATGGCACAAGCAGTTTTAGGATGTGTGGTAGAAATCTGATTGCATTTCAGACAATATTCTTACTACAGATCTTCCCAGAAAAATCTGCAGAAAGAGCTAGGAAAAGTCACACATCTGTAACATGCATAGTTTTAGGTCTATTTTAGAAAAAGTGGAGAAATGTATCTGTGGCAAAATTGATACAATTCCCAGGTAGAACACTGACTTTCTTTAATTTTGTTGTGGTAGGTGAAGTGAAATTGGACATAAAAATAATGGTAGCCTCCTTATAGAAGGCTTTATTTTTTTTGCAGCAGCAGCAGCAGAGAACACAATAAATGTTATCTGTCAGGGAAAGAAGCAGGCTATTTAAATTCAGGCAGCATAGCATCTTCAGTCAGAAGGGCTATTTTTAACTTCAGATGTAGCTTAATTTAGAAACTGAGCAGTCCAAGTCTTTTTTTTTTTTTTTCCCCACTTCTTCGACTGGAGATTTTTTATGATTGTAGATACCCTTGTGTGCTGATGCTGAATAGAATAAGAGATACATTATCCTGAGCTTCAAGGTCATGAAAATGCACATCTAAACAAAGCAGCTTTGTGGCAATATTGGCATACACGTGTAAACACAGAGACCAGATGAGATCGATGCACTGTTTTCTAAGCATAAAGGCTACTTCGGCAATTCTCCAGGAGGTTGCATAGAATTTTCATACCCATTTATGCAAGATCTTCCCCAGATCTGTATTATTTTGTGTAGGAAGTGCTGTAATTGCATATAGTCCTATAGAATGTGTGATAAAGAGAGTGTAAATTCCAGTGGTTTCTAAGGCAGAAATATTTATGAGAAATCTGGCAGTGATTTCCTGCATTGATTTTTCTGAGCCAGCTTCTTGTATTTGGCTTTGTTTTCAAGTTAATCACAAGAATTGAGAAGCTCATTTCGTTATAGAAGATATTCAGAATTAAGAATTGCAGATTTGACTCTATTAAGTGATTACAGGCTTTTTAATGTATTCAGATTCAGAATATGAAAAAATCCTCTCACAAATGGAAGTACTTCCAAGATGGCTTGTTGCAAACACTCTTCTTGCATAATTGCATATTCTGTGTCACTCAGCATTCATCAAGTGAATTGCAGTAGCATTTCAGCATGAAGCTCAATTCAAGCTGGATTTTATAGTTTACCTGTTCAAGCTCAGCCAGAAGAGATTCTGAAAGCTCTTCCAGTTGCATAACAATAACAAGGAGTGGAGAGACATGTGCCATTGCGACAGAAATAATGGGGTTATTAATAAGCTGAATGTGACATGGGAAAGTTGTCTCTATTTCTGAGCATAGTGACACCTTCACCATTAACTCCTGAGCACACACAGCTTTGTACAGTTCCTAAAATTTTGCTTGAAGGGTTGAGCATTCGTGCACATACAGAAAAGAGAACTTTTTCTGTAGTCACCTAAAATCCTGCAATTATATGTGAAAGCTTCTGCTGCCATTTATTCTTTAACTTATGACAGCTAAAATTAGAGGCTTTCATTCCATTGTTTTTATACACCTGATAGTGTGATGTAATGTAGAAAGAACATCATAAAACAAGTTAGAAATGTGGAGTTGTAATCATTAATGTTCAATGGAGGCTAAAAGGAAATATTTAGAGGATGGACTTCTTCTGAATTGCCTACTTTGGATAGGGATTCTTTCATCTTCCTCTGAAGCATTTGTTTTTGAGGAATGCTTCTTTCCCTGGCTGTGTTCTATGTGGAAGGAATATGAGAGTTAGCACAGAAACTGTTAGAACCATTAGACCCTACTGTGGGGTTTCCTTAATTCTCTGCTGGCCACACAAACCTGAATTAAATCTCTGGGAGGCATTTTAGTGCTGCTATCAGACCAGGAAATTCAGACTGTGACGCACAGTTTGGATTGGGAATGTGAATTCACAGCCCTTTCTTAAAGAGGCTTTTCTTTATAGTACAGCAGATATATTGCAGCAGTATTTGCTGACGTGTTTCAGCTTTCAAAAGAGAATGTGTTTTTCTCGTCAAAGACTTGATCTAAAGCTTGTAGCAAAAGAAGCTTTCTTGTTTTAGGTATGTTGGTGTGCTGTCAAGAGGCAGGACTCAGTTTGCCTGTTAAGGAGGTTTAAAAAAAGACTAAAACCCATCCAAAAGGAACAGGGGGGTTGTCAAGAAAAAGCTGATATTTTACAGAATTGAGGCCAATATTTTTGGTCTTACAGAAATACAGGATATACTCAAAATAAATTTCTGAATGGCTTTATAAAATCTAATCAGCTTGACAGTAAAACTCTCCATTTGTATCTGCTTTGTTTTTATTCAGTTTGTAGTACAGAGAAAACAACTGGTGTGAGAGCAAACAGTTTGAAGCAAACTATTTTGAAGCATTCAGACTCTTAAATAGCAATTTCTTTGAAGAAATATGGTAGCACACAGATGATGAGGTGAGTTTCAAGTAAAGCTCAGATTTGTCACAGAGCAGCACTAAAGTACTCAGTGACATAAAAGGAGGTTGTAGCGAGGTGAGTGTTGGTCTCTTCTCCAAGTAAGTGATAATAAAAGAGGAAATGGCATCAAGCTGTACCAGGGGAGGTTTAAACTGGATATTAGGAAAGGATTGTCAAGTGCTGGCACTGGTGCCCAGGACAGTGAATGAGTCACTACCCCTGGAAGTATTTAAAGATGTGTAGATGTGACACCTGGGGACATGGGCTAGTGATGGGCTTGGCAGTGGTAAGTTAAGGGTTGGACTCAATGATCTTAGAGGTCTTTTCCAACCTAAATGATAATAATTGGTTTTTATTTAGTAGTTTTCATCCACAGATCTCAATGTGTTTTATAATGAAGGTCAATCACATGCATAAGGTACTGACTCTTTCATAAGAATTTTATTATAATTTTTCTGTTCAAAAAGTTTAAGCCACTCTTCTGTGTCACTTGTTAGAGGAAAATGTATCAATGTGTTCTATGCTCACAAATCACAGTAGGAAGGACAAGCAGTAGACTGGAGTTTTTATTAATCAGTGTGCTGTCTTCTCCGAAATGGGAAATTATTTTATCAAAGTGTGACAAATTACAAGAAGTAAATAAATTGATATTCAGGTGAAGTACAGGAGACTAACTAGTGTCACTGTGTGTCTATAAAATGCAGTGTGCTATGCCTGTATAAGGATTTCCACAAACCAAGATGAAAGCAGTCCACAAACATACGTAGGCATTGTCATCCCGTGCTCTTTCATCTTGGAGGAGATGGTCACAGACGAGCAACTAAAAATAGTCCAATTTAAAAGCGCATGCTCTTGAGAGGGGATCAAAGACTCAGATGCTGATCAGGCATGCAAACAACCAGAGGTATCAGAGCAGGAAGAGTGTGGTTGAACCAGTTACTGCTCTGATAAAATCTGCTGCTTTAGCTTCAGCCAAATTTGTGATAGAGAAAAGGGATGCAGAGACACAGAGGAAGAGATGTGTAAGGCAAGTCCTATTGCCTAACCTTGCATGCCTAGCACAGTACCTAAATGAGGAAGGCAGTTTTCCTGGACTGTTGAAAGATGAAATACAGAGGATATTATTTCAGAAAGTAATTCAGAGTCCACAAGTATGGCTTCTGCTCTGAAGCACCTCTGGACGAGCCAGACACTCTTCAGTGATTTTGTGGGAAACTTGGGTAAAGCCTGTCCTAAGCCCGTGGTGTTAAACACAGCCCATGCAGGGCCACTGCAAAGGCAACTTTTTACCCAAACTGATAATGTTCTTTCCTTGGGAAACTTCCTTTTTCCCCCTCAGGCTTCTCTTTCTGCTCTTTATATGACACACAGATCTCGTGTGTGGAGGCTAAATCGTTTGTCTGAAGGACAGAGTTGATCTTAGGTCTGTGCATTGTACTTTTAACCAAGTCACAGATTTTCCTATCTAGACATGGGAGGTTATTTCTCTAATCAAGGTTTACTTTCATGAAAGCCCCTGGTAAAATCATAAGTTATGCTGTTTAGTTCAATAACGTTCTGAAAAACAGAGCATAACTAAACCAAGAGCAATAGTTTTTGTGCCATATCTGATTTAATAAGAAAGCAGTATTTACTCGAAAAGGAAGAGATGTAAAATTTGGCTTTTCATTAAAACAGATACTTTTTTAACTTAAAAAATAATTTTTAAAAATTTATTGTTAAAAAAACAGTTTTCAATTTAATTGCTGAGAATTTTGCATCCAGGGTCTAGCTTTGGAAGTTCTTTTCAGCTGACTTGCAGCACTATTAACACTTCTCATGTTTCTCTGTTGCACTTGTCTTGTTTAATACCAGACAAGGAGCCGTGTGGGTGACAGCTCTATACCAACAAATCCTGACAGACAGATGCTATGATTTGATCCTGATATTCACTGTATGTTCTACTTAGTGCTGCAACCAGGAATTTAAAATATAAGCACGTGCTTTTTTCCTGTATATATGTCCATTAAAAAGCCTGATCTGGTGCAACATAATAGTAATAGGAAGCTATTTTTAGACCAAATGAAGCAGGGGAACAATGACAATAATATGTTTCATGGTACAAAAAAGCTGACATTGGCTGACATTCATCACCAGATCTTGCATCAGCATTCACCATCCCTAAATAAAGCAGTAAGAAGAAACTTCCTCCTCCGATTAAGTGGCCCTTTATACAGAGGAGATGAAATTCAGTTGATAATGCCACCAGGAAGTGTGTGCAATATTTACAATCCGGTTGACAGTGTAAATACTCAGTCCTTGAGGCAGCTGTGGCAGGGGCACCTCCTGTGGCTGAGCACTGGGTCAGGTGTGAGGAGGGAATCCCAGAGCCAGGGAAATCCAGGGAAGGGCAGAGAGCTCTGGCAGCTCTGGAGAGCGGCCTTGGGAGATTGCAGCTGTGCTGGGAGCACGAGTGACCAGGAATGCTGTGGACAGGGATGGAGGGGGCACTTTGCAGAGCAGGGCACTGCTCATAGGGCCTCAGCCAGGGACTGCTCTGGGTCTCACATAGCAGAGGGCACTCATCCCATAGCTGAAACCTCTGTTCCTTCTTTATGAAGTTCAACAAGGACAAATGTACACTCTTACACCTGGGAGAACATAACCCAGGGTGAACTTCCTCCACTTATCCAGCAATTGATACCCCATAGGAAGTAGTTCTTGAATTTGGAAGTGAAGGTGGTGAACACAAGAACTGTGGGCTGGCTAAAGCTCTATTCCAAATAAAGTGGCAAGGCTGGAGAAATGTTGCTAGTGGTGTTTCTCTGGGGTTAGTCTTGGGACCTGGTCTATTTAATATCTTTACCAGTGTGGTGAGGTTTAATTCCTAGGTAAGACACATTGGGAGGCATTGCCAATGTTGAGGAAGGCTGAGTTGATGTTCAAAAAGAATTAGGCTAACTCTTTTACCAGCTTGCTGGTGAGGTCATATAAATAAATCTCATACTGTACAAACCATATACTCTGTGTTCAATTACAACCTCACCTGTAACCTGGTAGTAGAAGAGGTGGAAACAAATCTGAGTGCACTGATCAGTGGAAGGATGAATGTGATAAAACATTGGAAATTAATTGGGGTAGAAAACATAATGCAGTCCTGGAAGGCGAGAGGTTTTTAGCAGTTTGAAGGAAACATTGGAACCATCTTACAAGGAGTGTTAACTTCTCTAGAGTATTTCTACAGTTGGGTGTAGCTGTTTTGAGAAAAATTAACTTAAACTGTGAGAAGTGTAAAGAAGAGCTATAGGATGAGCAAGGGAATGGAGCTTCATCTTTTGAAGGGAAATTAGAAATGCCTCATGTACCCAACCAAATGGAGATTTCTAGGGTGATGAATCATTAAATACACTGGAGCAAATACTGCTGAGTGGAAAGGTTCAGTGTCCATGATCACTGTAGCCTCTCTGCTTAGATCACTAACAAGGCTGCCATTCCTTGCCTGTTCAGTAACTTTCTTTGTGATGTGGATAGTGGACTAGTGTTAATTCCAAAAGTGCACAAAACTTTTGCATGTGACACTGACAACAGGATGGCCAGTAAGGCTGTGCTTTTATTCGTACTGAGGAAAGTACTTGTCAGCCTCAAAAAACAAATACCATTTTTCAAATCTTGACTGCAGATTACTTGTGAGAGAAAAAATTCCTTTAATTGAGATGACCTTCCTCCTGTGTGGTGTGTTTGAGCTGGGCTGTGGTGGTGTCAGTCCCTTAGCCCTGCCCAAGGAGCCAGCTCCCTGTGCTGAGCTCTGGGTTTGACTTGGGAGAGCTCTGTAAATGCGGAGTGTGCTGACATCATGGTCCCGAGGGTGGCAGTTATTAGCTGCTAAGAATAGTTACAGGCAAACACAGAATAGAAAAATCAAATGTCTGCTTAAACCACCAGTGGATGGGAGGCAGAGAACTTGAGCCCAGCTGAGGGGCTTTCTGTTTAAATGCAAGGGCAGCAACGTTGGGCATCACCCTGGTGCAGGTGATGCTTTAGGATTCGTGAGCTAGGAAAGCCCACAGAGACAAGTTCATCCTTGGTGCAATTCCAGAACTGTTATGGTAAGTGAGCTTTTTATATTTATTTCCCACTGTTTAGGTTATCTGATCTGAGTGATCTGTGTTTTGCAGTCCTTAATGTAACTATGGGATTCATGAGAACCACGTCAGTGTTACTGCTAGTATAATCATAGTTCTTTTAAAAGATAAAACACAAAGCAATACTAATTTTGCAAAATGAAGTGTTCAAGGTTAAGAAATAATGTACAGTAAAAATTAGATGTGGGCACAGATGGTGCCTCCAGTCTCCAAGTTCAGGAAAGTATCCTGCTCATCCTGCATTTTGGGGCTATTTGGCATAAATGTTACAACCTTTAGGCCTTGATTACAGATTTATGAGCTAAGACAGGCTTGAGGACAGAGGTCACATTTTCAGGTTTTAACTTACTTCCAGTTTTGTAATGCAAACTTCTGTTTAATGTTTCTGTGGTATTAAGGTATTTCAGATATTAAACTGTTCCAAATTAAAGTTGATCAAATTAAAAGAAAGCACATATAAATACAGAAGCAATGTAAGATGAAAGTTAAGATTACACAGGAGTGGGTGGGTGTCTCACAACCTTTGAAAATCTCATCTTGGCTTTTTTATACTAATTAGGCCATGGACAGAAATGTTCAACTAGGTTTATCAGTGCTTGTAGGAGACCTTCTAACCTGAGCTACTCCTAACAATATTTTTTACTCTTCTTAACTCACTGTATAAAGGCAGGCGGGGGTAGAAATATGAAGCTGTGACTGTCCCAGACAACCACCAGAGATTCTCATTACAGGTTACAAATGGGCCTGAAGCTCCCTTGACCAAAGTATAATCTTTGTCTCACCCTTTTGTACTCGCCCACACCAGCTTCACGGTGATTCAAAACCGTCAGAAATCACTTTTAACTATCACTTGTCCCCTTAGCAGGGAGAACAACCTGTTCTCCTCCAGATTTGGCACCCTGGCCCCAGCCTCCCTGGTTTGCAGCCAGAGCACAGCAAAACCCCCAAGTTTGCTGGTCCTGCAGAGCCTGACTCATGTCTGTGCCAGCCCCTTGCAGGAGCCTTCCCCAGGGGAATGAGGAGCTTGATGGATGTGCTGCAGCTAATGTGTGCTAATGAAGCAACAGATCCATTACAGTATTTACCCATTTCCCAAGATCCAGTTTTGGGAACTTTTTGAAGTATAAAATAGTTGGATTTTACCCTGTGCTTAGCCTGTAAAAGATGAGGTCTCTATAAGATACTCCCATCCTGTCATTATTTCTGTGTGCTGATTGATCTATGTTCAAATTTATCTGGAACTAGGATTTGATTCTGCACTATTGCTTATCATTTTTTTGTAAATCTTTTTGATAATTGTTATGGGTAAAGATGAAGAATCCCTGGGTATTCTGCTTGCAGGGTGTGACATGTAAAATAGAAGTTTTTCTTGCAGATCAGAAGGCAGGACTGACGTAGGAATTATTGTCTAAAATTACATTGTCTCTGTTATGTAGGAATTCAGGCAGTGATTGTGATAGTCCCTTTTGTCCTTTAAAAATGAGAATTTATGACTCAAAAGTTGCTATGCTGTCAGTCAGAAAAATTTTTCCATTATACTGAATCTTATTTTTAATAGTGTAATATCCTGTTCTTTTAGGTGCAAGTGTGGTGTTTTAAATGCAAACTGATTTACAGTCATTTTCTTCAGTCTGTGAAACAGGCATCAAAATAAAAGAAAAAATAAGATATAAGAAATTCTATATACAGTGTTTGTGTCCAGAGGGGGAAAATATAATATAATTTTTAAAAAACCAACAAACTGAAGAATTTTTCCTTATTTGAAGGGTTTGTGAGTTTTATTTTTTTTTTAGGAAGAGGAATATGTTTAAATTACTCTTACCTGAAGGAGCAGCATCTTTAAAAAGAATTATAATAAAAAATAGGAATACAGGGAAGCTTTTATGAAATAAAGTGCATATGGCTCTTAGCATGTGGCCAACTTGTTGTTTAGAAAGATTTCCTGCTGCATTCATTTTTCCTTGCTGTATCCCCCGAGGGCTGAACGTCGCTATCTCCTGCAGACAATGCAGCAACGCCCTGGTTTTGTACAGGGGAATGATTTTTACATTCACAAGCTGTTTCAGTGTTCCAGAGCATTGCATTGTTCTAGCATGGATTTCTCTGAATTTTCTCATGAAAAGATAATTCTCTCTGGTCTGGGGGATGCCGTCAGGGATAAAGGCACATTCAGTAGCACAAACAGCTGAGATCTTGTGGCAGACTTCATGTCTGCTTGATGCTTTCCCTGATGGCCTTGACACCAATTATAATGTCAGCAGGGTAAAACAGCCTTTGCAAAAAGTGATTTTCTGTTGGAATGCTGGCAAAATAGTCCTGATGTGGTATAAACTTCTGTAGGTGGTGGCACTCTCTGTTTTGTGTTCTGTTTTCAAGGTTGAATACATAAGTGTACAAAGCACTCCCAGCAAGAGGTAGAAGTACCTGAGCCTTGTGGCCTCTGACTTGAGCTGAGCAGTCAGAGCCCTGTCCTTTGCTTTTTTGTGGGCAAATGGACTAGCTATGTATGGAAATTATCTCAGCTGAAATTGAAGCAGTGTAGAAAACAAAACTGGGTAAGTGTCTGTGAATGGATTTACTTGATTTTTATAGAAAATATAAGAACGGTGAACCTAAATAATCAACAGAATTAGGGTAAAAGTCTTTGTAAAACAGCTGTGGAAGTACACATTAATCAGTTGTACATGTCCCAAACTCTATCCCATTGAAATGATGAACAATTCAATAAAATATATTCCTAGAATGTACTTAGATCCAATAGCAGGAAGCTGAGTCCAGATGGAGTCAGACTGGAAATGAGGCATGTGTCCATTAGTGTGGGCCACTGGCATACCTGGAGAGGAAACGTGATGTTTCACATGCTCAGTAAGCTCAGGGTTTGTCCCCAAAAAACTACACACGTGTAATCCAAATTAATATCGGCAAGTTAAGGGATCTGATGCACAAACTTCTCAGAGAATGCAGTTGAGTGTTGCTGTAAAATGCCAGACTGAGAGATCAGAATAATCTCTCTGGCTGGAAAATCCACTGATCTGTAGCAATAGCTCTGTTCTCTATGTGCACAGCAGACAGAGAACAAAAAAAGGTTTTAGTTCTACTGCAGAATAAAATATTAATGGTCCTGTCTCACCACAAATTTTCACAAAATTAGGTAGTTAGATCGTGTCAAACCTTGGCTCATCACCAAGACTACTTGCTATAAAATTTCTGACATCAGAAGAGCGACACCTGTATTAAAGTGAAATTTGAATATTCTCTAATATATAAGTTTGTGAGATGGAGTCCTTATCCACAGCAATCATGTTGTCAGCAGTGCTGTTTGTTTAAATTAACGCTGCAGATTGGATCTGGTTGTTGATGCTGATCTCAACTTATATGTAGGACATAAACTGAATACATTACATTTTCTAACGTGCCCGGCAAGAATTCTCTGACGCAAACACCAAAGCTGAAGTAAGTGGGAGCAGGCAGTTCTCAGCCTGAGGTGCCAGACCATTAGAAATTCCAGGTTCCTAAATGTATATGTAGTATAAATATCCAAGCTGAAAGGTGTCTCAAAAATATAGCCAAAGATTTATATTGTTCTGACAACACATTGGAATCAGCTATTACTGCTGACACTGAGCCAAACCCAGAGAAGGAGTCTTTTGATGTATTTCAAGAAACATGTTTAGTGTCCTGTAACTGCATCTGTCACCACCATCCTCTCAGAAAAAAAAACCTGAGAAGGCTGTTTTTGTTTTTTAATCGTTAACCCCACACTGCTGTGCCTTCCTTCCTCTCTAAGCTTCCCTTTTGTGTAGATGAAACCTGGTGATGCAGTGTTTGCCTATAGGCGTCCTTTTTCCTGCAAACACAGAAAACCCTGAAGAACAAATAAACTGTTTAAGTTGCTGATCCTGCATGTTTGCAAATTCATTGGGAGATTTGGCTCACATGTAAGGACACAAGGATCCGGCTCTTAGGGAATAAACGTCAAAGAACGAGAAAAGAAAAGCCTTGGTAGGAACTGAGACTATAAGAACAAAGAGTGCTTCCAAACTGCAGTAGTAAAAACCACTGGGAAATGTGGGATAGTCTGACAGAAGCAGTAAGAATGATGGTTCTGAGTCAGGCATTGAATCAGAAAAAAAAAAAGAAGAAAAAGAAAGAGGCTTGATCTAAGTGAATTAAAGCCACTTATATTCCTGGAAATGAATTATTTCCTCTTTATCAAAAAAGGAAAAAAGACAAAGAGGTTAAGAATGTAATTATATGTCGCAGAAAGAATTATTTGGCAATTTCTGTCTCCCAGGCTCACGTTCAGGGTACAGACCAAAACTCTGATGCACTGCCTGACTTTGGAGTGTCTCAGCAGCGTTGCCTGTGCTGCCTATTTACTTTTCAGCACTTCCTCTCAGAGGCTTTCTTTTACCCCATGTCCTCTGCAGGCCTTCAGAGGAAGCTCTGGGTATTATTCTGTGTCCAGAATAAACAGAAATCACAGCACTTTCTTCTGTGCATAATCCCTCTCCTTCCCCTGGTGAATTTAAAAATACTGTAGAAAAACAGAATGATCACAGAAATAGCTGTGTTAGAGCATCCCTCAGCACTGAGGACTTGGTTCCCTGCTCTGTCAGGGAGTTCAGGCATATCCAGGACATCATTTACTATTTACCTCGACCAGGCTCCAAGGAAGTGCCAAAGCTTATGAACCATCTCCCCTCTTTCCCATCTCGGAACATTTTCATCCCATCCATCTCTGCTGGGACACAGAGTGCCTGAGCACTGTGGCAGGGGCTGTTTCCAGTGCACACTGATGTTTTGCCCAGTCGTATGTCAGGAGGGAGCATCCTCCCACTGTATGAACACCATGAGCACAAAGGAAGATGGACAGTAACTGCATTATGTCCTTCAGAAGATGGATGGAAGTGAGAGGGAATATGCTTTAGTGAGCTGTGTTTCAAGGTCTTGCTCATCAGTTGCATGCCATTGCTGCATTTGTTTCCCAGTGTTTACAAACAGAATTAAATCAAGGTTGTAAACCAGAAAACCATATTCATGTGCTCTGTAGAGTGATGACAGACAGCATAAAATGCTAAAAAAGAGATCAGCTGCAATTAGTCTTCAAAGAACCTATTCACCAATATAAAATTGACAACCAAGATTTCAAATAGTTAATCTCCTTCTGTCCTATATGCTCATTGTCTTCTCTTTTGTGTTTGTTTGTTGTGTGGTTTGGTTTTTTGTTTACAGTTTTGGGGTTTTTTATGGATGGAAGCTGTTTGGAAATAAATATACTAAGATTCAGTTATTCCTAAAACTGCATCATTTAATGGCAAAAATCCATTTGGTTATGAATGCACTGAGGTTGCTGCGCTGGGCATATCCAGACTGTGCCAATCATCAGACAGGGGCTTGGTCATTCTTATTTGGCTGAAGGGTAGAAAAGGAGTGGGTAGAAAATTTCCTACAGACTTTCTTCTGGCTCTCCTGGTATAATGCCTTGAAGTAGATGACGCTGCTGTATTACAGAGACCACCAGGTTAAATTAAGATTATAAAAACAACCCCAAAAATTTTATGGAGTTGCAAACATCATTCTCTTATTATCCCAAAGAAAGTTTATTTCTTGCCAGTTCCCTTGAGAGAAGAGTTAAAAATTGCCCTTTTATGGGAAGACAACTGCCCAAAAAATCCCCAGAAAAAGCAATCTGAGCATGGGCAGTGCCGTCTGGAGCCCAGGCAGCAGGACTGGGACTGGTGAGCCCCTGAAACAAATCTGTGCAGCAGAAGCTGCTGCAGAGCTTCCCTGGCAAGTGTCACTTGGAGAAGCCTGAGACAGCCTGGCCTGTGGGAGTCCAAGATGGAGCAAAGTGAACAGGGATGAAAGAAAAAAAAAACGGCAGGGGAACAGTGGGAAAAGGAAATATTCTTCACCTTGTATGTTGGAAAGATCAAACCCCATTGCACTGGTGCAGGGTTTTGAAGGAGGTTTTGTCTTAGGCCTTGACTCTCCCCAAGCCAGTTTAAGTCACCAGTTTGATACACAGTGATGCCAATAAGCACCAAGCCTGTGCTTCCCTCCTCCCACAGACACACATTTCTGCTGGATTCTTGCTCTTTAGCACAGTGGTGAACCAACACTGCTAAAACACCATCTGTTTTGTTGTGTCAAGGGAACCAGCTACCACTGCAGCCACGTCACTGAATCACATTACAGCCCTTGGTCTAATGACATTTGTATAGATCTCCAGCTCTCTACTATTTGCCACTAATCAGGGTAGTCTGAAGATAATCATGAAGGGACATTATCCCATTTCTGCCTTAGCTACTCAATTCTTCAGTGCACACACAAGTCAGCATGGCCTGACTTCTCCAATTCCTCTTGCTATATTTATTTGTCTTCCTTTTAGCAGAAGTAATTGAGGGATCAATGAAGCCACTGTGCCAGGTCTATTGCTCAACTCTCCACTTCCCTGTTGCGGTGGGATCTTGCAGGAAACTTGAAGAAATCCAAAAAACAGCCAAACCTCTTCTCATCCTTGTTCTGAGAAACCCATCCTGCCTGTGTAATAGGCACTGTTGAACATGATTTAACTTTAAAAGATTAAATATCTTTTTGTTACATCCCAATGGAGACAATGTTAGGGTCCATATTAGCACTACTGAGTGCTCATTTGTTCTTTCTGTTTTAGCATTGCAAAAAAATTAGGTAAAGCTTCTTCCCTGTTACAGGGAAGTGCTTGAAACTGCAAGAATTTAATGAAATGAATGGAATTATTTAGGATTTTAATCAATGGAGTTTCAGAATTTAACCAGCCATCTTAAAACCATTGTATTAATTTCTTAAGGTTCAAAATGTTATATTAATAATGTAAACAATTGTAGGGAATATCTTGTTATATTGATCTTGAAAATGCTGTTAAACATAGTAAATACAAAACATTTGCTTCCTAAAATGAAGATAAAATGCTCAGTCACTTAGAGCTTCACATGGAAATCATCAGGAAAACAGCTCCTGTTCTAAATGGAGCTGTCAAACTGACAAGTTGCAAAAGAAACCTATTCCCAGCTATTCAGTGTAACAAAAGATCAAGATGATCCAGTTTCATCAGGCCATCAAAGAGGAAGACTTGAATTTGTTGAATTCAAATCAGTTTTCTCTGTTTGCTCACTTAGGCTGGTCCTAACTGCAGGATTTAAGAAATTCATAATAAACTGAGCTGTTACTCATTCCAAGAACATCAAATAGCTGTCAATTATAAGGTGCAGAGACTTGAATAAAAATGCAACTGCCTTTTTTGAGAAATACTTTGGGTTGATCACAGCTACTTTGACGTAAGATTCTCTGCATGTGCAATTAGCAACTCATTCTGGCAGTTTCCTTATGGGAATTTTTCCAGGGATATTTGATGCAAATGTCACTTAGAATCAGCTGTGGATGCACTGTGAGGATCATTTAGAAATCTTTTCTGGAAAAGACACCTCTGTGTCTGCTGTAGTTTAAACAAGAATGTACAGCTTTATCAAGTCCCGAACCTTTGTTCCTGTCCAGTGTTCAGCTCCACCACTCTACTCCAGCCTATTATTCTTTGGAGCAGTGGAAACCTTGGGGTTTTTCCACTTGCTTGTTAATGTATTTGCCAAGATACTTGGGGCTTCTTTGCAAAGGTGGTACTGCTCTGCGGGTTGACATTCAGCATGGGCAGGCAGAGCAGGCCAAGGAAAGAAGCAAGAAGCCAGGAAGGAACAAAAACCTTTCAATCTCGAGTTCTTATTCCAAGTGTCTTTGAATCAGCAGCTCTGGGCCCGTCCCAGCTCTTGAAGGAACGCCAGTTCAGAGCCATGAGTGAATAAGGTGTGTGTGGGGGCGGCTGCTTCCCTGTCATTTGTGAGAAACCTCATTTTAAAAAGTGCTTCTTCTTTTGCTGCCTTACAGGGGCTTGAATGGCTCAGAGGAGCTGGGAATGGCTCACAGAGGCTTTTTGTTCATGGCCTGTTGCCCAGTGCAACCCAGCCCAGGCCAGGAGTGACCAGGAGCTGTTGCCGTGTCAGCTCAGCCTGATGGATGATGTGAGCTGTGCCTCGGTCCAGTTCCAGCAGGAGCATCACAAAAGCCAGCACTGCCCTTGTCCCCAAGTGACTCTCTGGCAAGCCAGGGCTGTTTTGGGGCAGGGCAGAGCTGAGGCTCTGGGGGAGCAGCTGCCTCCTGCCTCGCATCCTTCCCTGCACTCAGGGGGGGAACAGCAGCCTGTGGAGCTGTCAGGCTGATGCCTTCCCCTTCCCCAGCACTGTGGAACACAGTGAAAACAGGCTGGCAACAGGAACAGAAATCAGGAGCATCTTGGGTTAGGAGCATGGATATCTTCTGGTAAAAAACACACACAAGAGCATGAATGGTTTCATTCAGAGTTTTGGACCAAAGCGCTCTGTATGTGAGAAAAATCATTAGCACACCATTAGCTCTCATGCGTTAAAATGGAAATTACTTCTTTATTGTAATATCTGATTTTATTTTATAATGTTTTTACTATTTCGTTTTTGCAGTTTGCTTGTTTAGTCTCTCATACTGGTCATTTTCACTCTGCTTCTCTTTAATTTCACTCCTTTGTTTGCTCGCTTTTTCTTCCATCTGAAAAGCTCACGTGTTGGGTAACTTGCTCAGCAGCAAGGATAGAAGGAAACAGGTGGGCAAGCAATCTGAATTCTGATTTTGGCTCTGCCACTGGTTGCTTGGCAAGCTGTTTACACCACTCTGTGCCTTACTTTCCTAGAGAAAAAGATTCATAGTTGAAGAACAGTTCAAAATCTTTGACAAAAAAGAACCATGCAACTACTTAGTGCTATTTACTGAAGGAAAGCACATATAAAAACAGGTATTTTATTGCATGTGTTCCTTAAAATGTCTATCAGTTAAACCCAGTAAGTCTCTGTTCTTCATTTTCCTTTCTGAATTAGTTCTAAATGTTGAGTCATCATCATTGATGCATACATCCAAACCACCACAGACATCCTAGCCTTCAACCTGCAAAAAATCCCAAACATTCTGGATTCTTCAGCCCATTTAACAGGTGTGACATGCAAGTAACTACTGAGACACAGCTACAGTACAGATCTGCACTGGCACTGCAGAGGGTATGAACTGCTCTCTCCTTAAACTTTAATGTTCTCTCTATTCCCTCTCTCCCCAGTTTAATTTGGATAAAGTGTTCACCAGCAGGGCACAGCAGTTTGTTAAGGACAGTTATTACATAACTTTATATTACTTACAGCCCTATAAAAGTGTTGCAGATAACAGCAGAGACAGTATCATTCCTCTACCTTGTTCCTCCACGGTGCCATTTTCAGTATCATTAATTCACAACTGAATCCCTTTTCCCTCAGGAATGGCTGGGGTCAGAGCAACACTGCTGATGCTGATGGAGGTAAAGAGCCAGTAGCAGTGTTATGCTGAAAAGCTTCCTTAAAATGGTGTCTGTCTCCTTGCTGACCCAGCCTCTCATATCAGATTTCCTGATTCATAACCATAAAACTCCTTGGGTACCAAAATTTTGTAAATTAAATGGCAAAACTTCAAAACTACAGGGTTGAGTACCACTGCTGACAGCTTGGTGTAAGCTCAGCCTCAAAGTCCAGGGGAAGGTGAACTATATCTGTAATTATTCTGAATGCAACCCTTGACTGCAGTGAGTATTTCTTGCTGCACTGCACCTGAGGGTTAGCTTAGATTCCAAAACTGAATTTGTGAAGTTCACTGTAATGCAGCTGCAGCTCACAGAGTTAAATTCTTGGTTCATTTTACTGATCTTCACCAAAGCATTTGCCAGCGTGGCCCCTGGGAGCTTGGTGTTCTGCAGCCTGCAGGAAGCTGCCATGAACTGTGCTCAAGGGGACGGTGTTGAGGATATGTGCAGCAGGGCTTCAGATGTCAATGTGTTTGTGGGTGGCACTATGTGGATACACACGCTAAAAAATATTACACCTGTGATTTCCTAAGATTGGGTAGCAGTGGAATGCAAGAATCTTTCATTAAAAATGTGAAAAGCAGTTTGGTTTTGTTATGATTAGAAAGTGGCTTATATTTGTAAGAATTTCTAAAGGTAATGAATGAACCTGATCATGCTTATTCAGTTGGCTCCCTGAAAAGGCCAAACAATTTCTGAACAGAATGAACAAAATAATACTTCTTTAATACTCCTTTCTTCCTAATTCCACACTTTTACTACCCATGTCAGTTACTGAATGCTTTGCTAAGCTCCTTTCATGACTATTCATTTCCTCTTTTGTCTCCACTCATTCCATTTTATACCTGGCACACAACTTTAATGTACATTATATTCTTCATTTGTTGAGGAAGTAACTGAAAACTCACAAAAAGTGATCACTTGCTGTTTTCTGTGCAACACATTGGTCCTTGTTTTCTCCCTACTCCACACACTGTATAATTCTGGAGGGTTAGGATTAGGTTTGGTATATGGTAAAGTAAATGCAATTTCCATAGCAGGATGTAGAAAACGCCATGCTCAGAATAGGTGGGAGAAGGCCTACTTGGCTGAAAAGGACTGGGAGATTTTTCAAACTGAGACTTAAAAAGGGATCTTCGTTGTTTCTGCCCCTCCCATCTGCTGTTATCTGCAGCTGAAAATGGGGCAGAAAGCCAACATCGTGACATTTGAGCAGACAGCACTTTATGGAATTGTTTATTACAATTCCACACCCACACCCGTGGCAGGAAGGAGCCCTCTCCCCGGCCAGGGCAAGCCCAGGTGCTGCCAGAGTTGCAGATGATGTGAGGCTTCTTTTCCTGAGTCTGGCATTTGTAGGCAGACTCTTACATTTTTGTGTGTGGGTTTTAAATAAGATTCCCTTTCCTCTGCTTGCTTACTCCTCTCCCCCTCCAGAAGGAATCGGAGGATTTTTAAAACACACTGTGGAGTTTTCTCAGCCCTCACGTGCCATCCTTGCCGGTGGGCTGGGCTGCAGCAGCAGGGAACGTGCAGAAGCACCGTGAGTGAGAAGCGCTTTGCCTCACCGAGTCATCTCAGACAGCGCTGAAATACCCTGCGAATTACATCTGTGAAATACCCTGTGAATTACATCTGTGAAATACCCTGCAAATTACAGCGAACACGTGAAACCCACGGCTGATCCCAGCGTCAAACTGATCTTAGAAGGGAGCACTACAGATCAAACGGCTTTTACAGCCCCTTTGATTTCTGCCACTGTTCTTTCACAATGAGCACTTTCAGCGGTTCCACGAGTATCCTTCATCATTTTATCTGAAATAAATACTGATATATTCAGAAATACATGCATATATATATATATAGGCTGCACGTAAAGCATCTATCCATATAGCCCCACTCCCTTTTCTTCTATTTAAATAATGTTCAATGATTGTTCAGTTCTCTTGAAAGGGCGAGTCACCTGCAGCTGAACAATGATCCAGCTGTGTAACTTGATAAAGTATTTTACTGGACCTCAAAAAGTAAATACACTGACATCTACTGTCATTATTTTGGTTTGTGCTTTTATTATTTTTCCTTATTTCTTAATTTAAATTAAATATTAGAAAATTTGCATGAGGCTATAAAAGGAACTGCTGGATTGGCAGCCCTAGAAATTGAGGTTCCCTGTTGGTAGCACAGGAACACAGCAAGAACGTTTCCCTCCACCTGCCCCATTAAACAGTGATCCGTGAGCTGGTGGTGAGCAGCCAGTGCAGGTGCCTTACACATTCCTTCCAGGAATTCTAGAGAGATATGGACACAGTGTGAACTGAACTTCCACCTCAGATGCTTTTCATGTGGAGCATCCATCACTGGTGTGCAGAGAGATCATCGCTCCCTGGTGCTGTGAAAGGCCACTCTGCATCAGCTGTGGGGTGACAGAAGAGTAGTGGGAGAGAAGAGGATCTCTCCTACTCCAGCTGTGCCCTGAGAAAGCAGAGGGGTCTGGAAGGAAGGAGTGAATGTTAGACTCCAGTGAGAGTAAAACCAGGAGATTGAAGGTAAAGCAGGAGAACCTTTGCTGTCATATGAATTGAATTGAGGAAGGGATATCTGAAAGAGAATATGTTTTTCTTCATGTATATAGAAGATAAAGATAATACGTGCAATCCTGCTAAATCAGTAAATTAATGAACTTTTAAGTCTCATGCTCTCCATAAGATTTGACTAAAATGAAGTGTGATTGCTCACTTATTAATAAGGGGTTAAGTGCCATTGTAGTTCCTAGATTTGGAAAGAATGATGCAAAGTGAGGGAGAAGAGATGTAGATTAGCACATCTCACCTGAAGAGCTGCAGACTGCAGTGGCAGAAGAGCTATCAGACATTAACAAAGAAAGGATAAAGCAAAGGCAGTTGTGCAACTGTGGGAAGGACAGTGACACAAACAACCCTGAAAGGAAACCAGCCTTGCCACTGTAGAGGTGTCAAGGAAGTGGACTGCCCTTTTGGTAAATAAATTCTGAAATCTGAATGAGGAATTTTTTTGTTTGTTTGTTTTCCTGAAGTCAGTCAAAGGGGTTGTGTGATTCAGCCACACCAGTGCAGGGGATTCCCTCTGGATCTATGTCTCTTAGCTATGGGTTGGGTTTTTTCCTTTGATTTGTCTCCTGAGCAAACATGAACGTTCATGTGTATCCTGAAGTGTTTTGGAAAGCAATTAGATAATGGGCTAATGAAATGTGGGGGCTTTCTTGTACAGACAAAGTACCAGGCTGACAGTGAACCCTGCGTTTCTCTGGAACCAAGAAAAGACATGCAGAGACTCTGGTGGTATTTTTAGTCATTTAGATTATACATGTTCCTGTCCATCTTTGTGCCTTTCTGCCTCAGCCCTGCCGAGACTGGGAAGTGTTTTAGAAAATGTCTCATTGCTTCCTCATCCCCACTCACTGATCTAACACATTGTTTCACAAATTTCCATCAAAAGGGTGTTTAGGGTGCTGCTGGAGCTGTCCTGGCTGAATCAGCACAATCTCCAAACAGGTTCTCTTCCTCTGCCTTCCCTTCCGAGGTGTTTCAGACTCATCGGGCAGGAATCCAAGCTCCGGAGGCCTGCAGCAGCATTTAATCTATCAGAAACCAAAGTTGCTGCATTGGCTGTAGTAGCTCATAATTCAAATGGAACATGTTAGAGAAACTGATCTGGATATTGATTTTAAAAACTAATCTGGCCCTATGTCCCAAGATTTCTCTCTCACTGCAGAACAAATTGATGCCTTATATAAATTCTAAAATAATACAAAGCATATTGCAGAACTGGCGTAAGAATGGCTCCATTAGGGGAGCCAGAGCCTGCTCTGATTTTGCAGAGTGGGGTTTGGCATGTGAAACCAGTGATCAGAAGCGGAACTGGATAAAAGCTGGTGGTAAAACACTGCCAGCAGGAGAACTGGGGATTTCTATTCCATTAGGAATTTGTAACTGCATCTAATAAATTACTAAACTGACTACCCAGTGGGCGAGATGTGTTTTATAAGGAGGGGCAGTTGCTGGTATTTGTGTTGGTTGGTCCAAGACAAGATATTCCTGTTTGCCTTGGACCACCACAGCCACATCAATGCCACCCCTGCAGGATGAGTTCCCCTGTGGAGAACCCTGTCCTGTGTGCTTCATTTGCACTGCCTGCAAGTGAAGAATCTTCCCTGTCTCCCAAATGAGTCATAAGGATAAATTATGTAATTTTAAATGTTTTACTTAGCACTGGAAGGACAAAACCTGATAATTGAATAATATGTAACTATCCAAATACCATCTGAACTTTTCTAGGGCTTTCCTTGCTGCCTGTTATTTTCCAGAGTTGTTTGAAAACAGGAGATGAGAAATGGTGTGCTCATTTTGGAATGGCATCTTGTCAGTAATCACTCCTCAGGGTTCTGAAGATTGTATTAGGAAGAATGTAAGGGAACAAGCATATTTTATGGAGAACTATCCTTGAGCCAATTTCTCCCCTTTATAAAAATTTAAGTTACTTATATGGTGATACAGTGACTCTGAGACAAGTGTATTTTCCTCAAGTATGGTCCAACAAAATCAAACCCATTCCTTGTTGATTTTTCCTGTGTGATAACTCATTAAATGCAGAGTAAACACATTGCTGAATGGCATCTGTCCTTTGGATAAACGAAGACAGATGTATTGCAGTGCAGGGAAGCACAACACAGACTTTGCAACCAGGACAGAGCTATTAAAATCATAGGCTTGAGTCAGTTAGGGAATGTGCATGTTTTTAAAGACTGATTTAGGATAAGCAATGAGCTGTTTCATTACAGTATGTACTGTATGTTCCAGCACGTGCTGTCATTAATACTGAGCCATATATCAGTAACATAGTAATAGCCTAAAGACTGCTTTACTCACAGAAGTTTTGGTACTCAGGTAAAACATTTTGCAAAAATTTGTCTGTTTTTGTTGCTGAGGGTGTGGCAGACCTGTGCTGAGCAGATGGATGGTGCAAGTGTGCCGCGTTTGGTGCTGGAGGGCTGAGCAGGGCTGCCTTACACTGGCTGTGCTGAGGCTCTGACTTCGGCACAGGTGTCCCTGTGGCATCAGGGACAGTGGAGCAGGAGAGATTCAGAGGTACAATCCCACAAATCAGATATCCCATATATTTCCAGGTCTCTGGCTGGCTGTGGTTGTTATTTGGCAATTTGATTGCAAAGAAGCATCAGACGTGGAATGGTCAGACAGATCCACAACAGGACTGACAAACCCCTGTCAGTCAGTCCCGACGGTCTGTCTTCCACACGCTGGTGTGAGGAGGGCGGCACCAGTATGGGATGTGGGATTGCAGCTTTGTGAGGAATACAAAGGATTTGAGTACCCATTCAACACTTCGCACTCCCACATTACTGATCTGCGAAGTTCCGTGGAATCAGTCCTTGCTACTAACTAAAGAGAAACACCACACCCACGTGCTGAGGGGCAGATGGGACTTTAATTGATCACGGAATCAATTAGGTTGGAAAAGACCTCTGAGATCATCCAGTTCAGCCGACGACTGAACACCAGTGGTGTTTACCAGACCACGGCATTGACTGCCATGCCCAGTCTTTCCTTAAACACCTCCAGGGTCGGTGACCCCGCCACCACCTTCAATCCCTTTCTTTCTAATGAAAGGAATGTCCGACCTAAACATCCCAAGGCTTGAGACTGTTCCCTTGTCCTGTGGCTGGTTCCCTGGGAGCAGAGCCTGACCCCGCCCAGCCTCACCCTCCTTTCAGGGAGTTATGGAGAGCAATAAGGTCCCCCCTGAGCCTCCTTTTCTCCAGCTGAGCCCCCCAGGTCCCTCCCCAGGCCACTCCAGTGGAGCATCAGCTGTGGAATGCCAGGGGCAGCAGAGGAGCTGTCTGCCCTGTGGGTGCTCAGCAAGCTGAAGGCTTCATGGCAGGCAAGGCTCCCCTTGGCTCCGCGGGGCCCCCACACCCACGTCCCCATCCCCACTCCCACCCTTGCTCTCCACAGGTCCCACCACCCATGTCTTACTCCCTGGACCCCTATCTCCATGTCACTGATGTCCCCCAGTGTCCACACCCCCAAGTCCTCAGGTGAAATCTCTGGGTCCCCATGGCAGCTCTCAAATCCCTAGTGACCCCATCCTTTCGGTCCCCACGTCCTGGGGTCCCACCGCCACTCAGGGTTGTTACCCGCAGGGCCCCCATTCCCCGGTGTCCTTATTCCCCCGTGTCCCCCGCCCGTGTCCCGTCCCTCACGACTGTCACACGCGGGGTGACAGAAGCACCGCCCGCAGGGGGCGTGGCGCTGTGCGCGCTCTGACGTCACGCGGCGCTGCCATGGTAACGGCCCGTCACGTTGTCCGGTCCATGCGGGCGGGGCGGAGCCGCTCCCGCCCCAGCAGCGCCATGGCGGCGGCTCGGTGACACCGCGCTTCGCGGCCGCCCGGACACCGCAGGTACCTCCGCCCGGGGGATGTCCTCGCGGCCGGGCTCTGCCCAAGGCCGGCTCTGCCCGTTTCCCGCGGCTCCGCGCGGCCGCCCCAGGGCGGTGCCCGGTCCCCCTGCGCCTCCGCTGGCCGCGCCGGGGCCAGGGAGCCTCGGCCGGGCGGGGCCGCGTGGGGCCGCGGGCCGCGCTTCCCGGCGCGGCGGCAGCGCCGGCCGCTCTGGTGGGGCTGCGGGCGGGCGGGAGGCTCCAGTGCGCTTCCCGCCCGAGCCGCGGAGCTCGGGCACGGGCTCGGTCCCAGCGGGGCCGGCTCGGGCTCGGGCTCGGGCTCGCCGGTCCCGGGGAGGGTCTCGGGGAGGTCCCGGTGCCGCGTCCGGCGCTGCCCCCGCGGGGCCGCCCGGGAGCTCCGCGCCCGCCCCGCCCCTTGGGCGGCCCCATCCGCGGCGCTGGTGGGGGGAGCATGGGCGGCACCACCGCAGCGCCGGGGGGGCGGGAGGGTGGCAGAGCTCGGGCGGCGCCGCCGGCAGCGGCCCCAGCGCCGTGAGACCCCAGCAGGTGAAGCCCCTGGCAGGGAGAGCCCCGCGGGAGAGGGGCTGGGGCGGCCGCGGGACGAGGGCGCGGTCCCGGGCTCCGCCGGGAGCGGCGGGATGGGCGGGCGGCATCACCCGGTACCGTCCCGCCCGCCCCGGAGCGCGGGCACAGCGCCCGGGCTCCGCGGGGAAGGAAGGGGCCGGGTCGGGGCGCGGAGGATCCCCCGAGGCGGTGCCGGGGACGGGGGTTGCGGAAGGGACAGGCTCGATACCCCGGGCTGGGAGGTGAGGATCGGGCGGAGCGGGGCGGGGACAGCGACCCCGGTGCCGCCGGGTCCGGCTCGGCCACAGCCGGGGTGCGGGGTCCGTCCGGCCCGGGAGGAGCTGCCGGGGCTCGGGGCGGCGGGCAGTGCCGGCAGTGCCGGCCGGGCACGGGGCGTGCAGGGCGCTCCGGCCGCCCCAGCAGCGCCGGCTGGACCGGCACTTGCGGTCCGGTCTGTGCTGCGGGCGGCAACAGGCGGCTCCCAGGCTCGGGGAGCAGCTGGGGAAGCTCCGCTCCCGGCTCTGTACCTGACTAGAGCAACCGAGCCCTCGTTTGGGTTCCAGCATTCCATAAATCGGCTTTGTGGCGAGGGGCTGTCACTTACATGCCTTGCGTGACTGTTGTGGCAAAGGTGACTCGGAAGGTGCTCCCCGTCTTTAGGAAAAGTGCAGAGTCATTAGGTGCTTTTCGTGTCATACTTTGTAGTATTGATCGTTTCCCCGTCCAGGTTTATTTTACTTTTTTTAAAATCTGCTTTTTTGTTTTTGCACTTATTGCTGAGATTATAATTTTTAATTTTTAGTTTGATTTCTGTTGGAAATTATGAAAAGCATCCAAATTGCTACCAGCAATAGATGTGGTAAACTAGCTTATGTTGTAATATTATCAAAACTAATGCAAAATAAGCCTCTGATCTGTTCCTCCTGTTAATTATACAGCTAAGAATGTTGTCTTTATTAGACTGGTTATTGCAGCTTGGAAAGTACATGATTTTCCAGGATGGTTTTCAGTTCTGAAATAGAAGCAGGGTAAGTCTCAAAGCTAAGTATGAGCTGAGGAAAAAAGTGCTTAATTTAATTAGGTATAATCAGTTTCTGAAGCAACAAAGGAGTAGATGCTCCTCTGCTGGATGGAGAGTACTGGGGAAGGAAGGAGAAGGAATGGCAAAATGGTGCAGGGAGAGGAGACAGGTACCCGCTGTGAAAGCACGGGGAGAGATGAAAACTGTTCTGTAGGAATAGCAGGGACATGAGTCTGCAAAGTCATGGGAGCGTTCAGGGGAAAACCTGAAGCTGCTTCCTGACTTGTGTTAGAAATATGGGAAGTGATGTAAAAGATGGTCACTAACCTGACAATGAAGTGTCAGCTACAGGAGGTGCAATTCCTGCTAAGAGCTGGGGGAAGTCTGCAGCAGTGCTAACAGGAATAATAACTATATCAACAAATTAAGATGAAACAAACCACATGACAAGCACACACAGTCCTGAAAGTCTCTTAATGGGATGGGAATTTCAGTGGGTTTTTGTAGGGTTTGTTTGTGATTTTTAAGCACGATAGCTGTGGTGAAGTTAATTTGTGCTTCCAAAGAACAGACTGATGTTATCTTGGAAGAAGGGGGCTAGGGAAATGAGAGAGATCCTAAGTGTATGGATGTGTCTCGCTGTGTGTCTGCTCTGACAAACTATATTTTGGATTATTATTTCTCTAAAATGAGCAGTTTTCACAGTGGAAAATGTAGATGGGTTATACAAATTTAATAGGCTGAGAACTAATTTTTTATAGAACTATGCTATAATAGTATATAACAGATACCTTTCACCTGTTAATCTTGAAAAAAATGTGTTTCAGGTTACAGATGCATCTTTTTCTCTCTTCTGTAATTTGAAAGTCCTGCAGCAAATAGCTGCTGCTCTTTCTCTACTTCAGACCTTTCCTGAGTGCTTGGAAAGTTGGTCTTAATTAACTACTCAGTCATTTAAATCTTAAGTAAAAAATTGTTGGGTACAAATGTCATGCGTTACATTTATGTTGGATAATGAAAGTTTCAGTCGTATTTTCATGTTGCTTAATTGAGGACTAATGCATCTCATGTTTAATTTGTCCAAGTATTTTAATTTTCAAGTTTCTAAAGAAAATATAGGACTCAAAAATCTCACTAGAAAACCTTTCAAAAGTATTTCTGAATAGAGAACTGTGTAGTTCTCTCCCGGACCATTGTGGAACTTGAAAAAAATGACACAAAATTTATGAATATAAGATTTTGAAGGTGAATAAGAAATACAAATTTAAAAATCCCCACAGTATGTAGAGAAGTGATCTCCAGTTACTCTTTCTGCCAGTCTTTAATTTATGACTGTTGTGTTACTGAAGGCAGTCATTTATATTTTTTATATCACAGAAGTCACTTTGAGATGTCTTACTGAACTAGTAAGAAATTCAGAATCTCTGAGCTTGATGTGCAGTGCATGCTCCTAGAATGTAAATACTTTGGGACACTGATAATGCAGTGATTGTGTTTTGTACTTAACACTGTCTGGAAATATCAGTGCTCAGATTAATGCAGTCCCGAGTGCCTGGAGCTGGCTGTTTAGGAAGAACACATACTATTGGTAATCAAGAAAACATTTTTTAAATTGTACCAGAAATTTTCTCTTTCCTAATTGGATGCAGACCTGTCACTTACTTCATCTTCTGAAGTGTGTAATTAAATTTAGTTGTTATTGTTTTGTTCTTACATGAAACTTCTGTGTTTTGCAACCCAGAGTTTTGTAACGGAATTTACATGAAACACCCGAAACAGAACTAAACAAATGCTCCTGAAAAACGCAGAATGTGTGCTACTCTCTTGAGGCTGTGCTTTGTACCTGATATTGGTGCAGAGGGCTTCATGGAGCTTTCTGGATCACAGGAGGCAGGGCTGCACTAAACTGCAGCTTTAATTAAAAGGATGGCACTGTTCAGGCTTGGGGTCGTGTCTTCAGCAGTGTTTGAACAATAGAACTGTCTTTGCAGAGAGCCTGGAACAGAAGAGCAGGAGGGGAATTCCTGAATGCCTTGAGTGAGTGTCAGCCTGGATGCCACCAATGACACTGGATGTGAGATCATTGTGAGTGGCTGGAGTTACTGTGGGGAGCTGTAGGGAGAGCTGGGCTGAGGGTTTATGAAAGCCAGAATTAACACAGGTACAGATGGAAGTGCCTGGGAAATACTTGTGCTGTTCACTGAGGATGGTTTCATTTCCTTTAAGGTGTCTCGGCTTCCAAAAGTAAGTGAAATGCTGACACGCACTAAGCCAAATTTTGGTTCAGTTACTTTAACTCCTGCAATCTCTTGCCTTCTAAAAGGGCTGAAACTGGAAAGAAGGGGAAAGATGGAAGTGCCTGCTTGTATTGAAGAGCAAAAGGCACTCTCAAGTGCCGCCTATTACATAAAATTAGTTCTCTGGGGCAAAACAGGTTTGACAATCTGCAGGAGCTATTTTCCCCCTCCTTCTTATGTTAGATCTCAGACAAATAATAATCATATGGATTTTCAGTGTAAGCCAAATATTTGAGTCATTGTGAATCGCAGTGTTTTGAAACATTAAAAGAGCTGAGTAATGTTAACATTGAAATTATTTTTTAAGGTTTTAATTTTCAAATGGGGTGGGGAGGAGAACAAAATTAAATCATAAAATCAATCCCAGGATTGAATGTGCTTCTTAAATGAGATTGGTTTTGGAGCTACTTTCAGTGACTGTCTTGGCAGCTTTACAAGAACAAATCACCTCATTGCAATCAGCAGTGGGAACTCTTGGACCTGCCTGGTTTGTTTTCATCATGCAGGTATTAATTCAGGTGGTCAACATCTAGTCTAGCACAGAACATCCAGGCAGTTTCAGAATAACCTGATGATTCGGTTCTTGTTGGATTATTTTTTGTATATGTTTTTTCAGAGATATATATATATATATATATATGTGTGTGTGTAGTAATTATATCTAACATAAATTGCACTTGTGTAATTTTATACTTATATGTTGAAATGCAATTTTTGTGGTATTTTTGTGCATTTAAAGTCCTGCATTAGAATTAAAGATGCTCTTTTATGATCTGTTGCTGAAACGTGATATTTAAAATTGGTCTGTTTAAAAGAAATATTTGATCTGAGTATTTTTCTGGTGATCCGTTGTGTCATAATTGGTTGTTTTAGGTGATTGTTCATGTAAAATAGTTTTATTCCTAGCTTAGAAAAGGAAGACATTTTTCTTCTTTCATTTCCTGATTTGAGTTGAGCTTAGTTGTTACTGAGCTGAAAAAAGTATTCAGATTCCATGTATAGATGTTATGCTTGTCAAAATCTGATTTCACACACTAAATTTAGTGTGTACCTAGTGAGCTTGATCAGCGTTGATAATTTGACTTGAAGATTTTGACAGTGCAATGTAACGTCACAGTACTAAAAATCACTAAATTGGAGTACACTAGGTTTTAGGTAGTTAAATTCTATAAAAGCTTCCTCTCCCCCCAAAAAACATGAATTAGGTTTAGGACCATGTATTTATGTTGTGCTGCTGTTGAGGAGGCAG
This sequence comes from Acridotheres tristis, assembly GCA_037013685.1. Taxonomy (NCBI): domain Eukaryota; kingdom Metazoa; phylum Chordata; class Aves; order Passeriformes; family Sturnidae; genus Acridotheres; species Acridotheres tristis. Next base: position 18,767,986 of record CM072896.1, read on the forward strand.
ACTGGAGCCCTTCCCTTTGCTTGTGCATGGTGCTGAAGGGAACATCAAGTTTTGTTGTAATCGCAACATTAGGCACAATAAAGCAGAGTTAAAAAAAACAGCACAGCAAAGTTTCCATGACAGCATCAAGTCCAGATGCCCTAGAAATTCAAGAAATTAATCAGGACGTTAGTTCCATTTTCCTTCCATTGAAGGGTAGGAAGGACATAGCAGGGGGGTTGGGTGCTCCTGACTATCTCAGGAGAGAAGAGCAGTGCTCCACAGGGAAGTGTTACAGCTTTTTATAGGACACTGAATGCCTGTTTTCAGTCTCACTGACTGACACTTGTTGGACAAGAAACTTCTTCATTGCTTTTTCAAGTACTTTTAATACAAGGTGTCTAAATACAAAATTAATTGAAAGTATGGAGAATGAGATGGCCCGGAAGTAAAACTGTAGCTTTGGTGCTACAGACACAACCTTAATTTCTAAGATATGCACCAGAAAAGGAGAAACCCCTTTTTTGTTTTGGAAGCATCCCTATAGAGGGAGCTGGATTTATGTGTTTTTATACAGCAAAATAAAAATAAAATACTAGTCCAGAGTAAATGTCCTGTAAATGAGTATTCGATGATGTGAATGCTTCACTGCAGTTGTTCATATTTTAGGAAAAAGCAGCTAATTTAGAAGGTCAGGTAGCTGGAGATGGGAAGTCATTAAGGCATTTTTTTCCTGCTCAGCTGTTGGATGTTCTTACAAATGCTGATAGATGGGCATCAAAAGCCTAGCATGCACTTTGGAAAGGGATTGAGTGAAGAAAGTTGAGTTTTCCTGGTGATGCTGCTTCAGAAGCTCAAGGAATTCTCTGTTCTCAATCTATAGAAACCTCATGGCCCTGAATCATAGAGATTTGGTAACTGTGCCAGGATGGGAGCTGAAAGACCAACAGCCTTAGCAAACATTTGAATTGCTGCAGAGTTTCAGAGCTGTTGCAGTGTTTGCCTTTTCATTCACAGGCATCTCTGTGCTTGGTGTGTAGCTTCTGGAAGCAGGAGCTTAAGAATCTTTAGCCATTTTTACCAATCCATCAGTCACCATTGCTGAGAAAGACTCTAGTGGTGGACTGCATATCTCAAACATTAAACTCAAAAAGACTCCTAAGAGCAGGGTCTGCTCTGTGGTGAGGGCTGGAACAGACGGGGATTTAGCTGAGCTGCTGTCCTGGCTCACCATGACCGAGACAAGTAGGGAGCATTTAGAGCAGCAGAAGTCCCAGTGGATTGGAAAGACCCTTGAGCAAAGCAGCTTGTGGAGCCATGGGCTCTCTCCTGGCCATGGTGCCTGACTGATTATTCCTGTCTATAACCTTAGGCTTTGTCTTCACAGGGGAATTTTGCTATTTATAACCTAGTGAGCATCATGTGTTCATAAAAAAGTTTTCATATAAAAACTAAAAGTTATGCTTTGTGGAAGACTACTACAGGTGGGAATCAATATTGTACTTCTTTGCAGCAGCAGTTTGTTTCTTTTATCCTCTTCTGTTGGAAACTTCATCTAGGGCCATTTTCTTTCCAGGCAGATAGGTAATTTCTGACTTTGGACCAGTTAAAAATTACTTCTACAAAGACAGCCTTTGTTTTGAGAACCCTGCAAGTGTGGAGATAGGAAATCAGTAGCACTAGTTCCTAACTAGCTTCTTTCTTCAAAATTGGATGTTGTATCTTCTTTAGTAAACAACTATTTGAAAACAGACATTACTGCTTGAGAAGCATTAAAGGGAATTCCAAGGAGTATAGTTTAGATATATGAGTCTCATCACAAGTGGTACCAGAAGTAGCTACACAGCCCATGTGCTCTTAATCCCATATTTGCAGTAATAGGGGTGAAAAACAGTACATAGGGTTTTTACTTTCTAGCATTGGATTTCTGATCATTCTGTAGTTTGAGGTTTTTGGTAGATTTTTTTAAAGTATATACATCTCGTATAAATGTGAATCTCAAAAAAATTTTTTTTTTTAGAAAAGCCTACTAAGGTAGCCTGAACTCAAGTCTGGAAGAGAACTTAATTTTCATGGCTTCAAATCACAAGTAATTGACCAGAAATGTATTGTGAACCCAAAAGCAAAATTAAAATTAGACCTGAGGGCAGTAGTTTTATCTGACCTTTGGATAATTGGTATTAAAAAAAGCACAGATGTTTATATTGCCTTGTTCTGTTGTGAAAGGGTGCAGCTGTAAGCTGTGCTCAGCACATAATGCCTCGCTGTGACTGCGGTACCAAGGGAGTGCGAGTGGTGCTGGATGGGGACCATAGATCCATCAAATGCATGGCTTCTCCTGAGCTGATGGGACATTTGAAAGGATGCAGTGTGTGTGTGTGTAACTGGTACTGCTGGGCTTTCTGCTCCTCAAGAGACTGAGAATGCTCAACTTTCAAAAACCGTCAGCCAGAAATGATTGCAGGCGAGTGAGCAGTCATCCGAGCTGAATGGAGCACTTTGCCTGTAGACACTATAGTTTCTCTTAATATATATCTTCTCTGCTGACTTTAAACCTAAAATTTTCTGTGCGCTTTGTGCTTTTTATGCACACTGTGCAGTCTGCTCACTCTCAGATAACAGGAGGCTGCTTCAGTAATCTTTTGTGCCTGTAGGTGCCAGACCAGATTTTATATGCATAGCACTGCTTGGCCCTACATGATGCCACTTCAGGAAATGCCAATGCATTAGCCCCTTAAAAAAATCCAAAGTCAAACTTGCTTAGAGATGGATTTAAATGTAAATGAGGGTCTTTGAAAATGACTTTGAATTGTCACTCTGCAGTACACTTCTCCTACTAAAATGTTAAAATAGCTTCTGGGTATTTGAAGAGACAAAAGCCCTCAGCTCACTCCATATGTGTGTCCACCTGTCTGTCCCCAAGGAAGAAATTGGGATGGAATCATCTCTGTCTTCTTACTTAGGGTTGTATCTTTCTGCTCCATTAAGATCTTTCTTGCCATTTCTTACATGTTTTGAATTGCAAAATCAATAATAATTTGTGCAGTAAAGGAGTGTCCTGAGGTCAGTGAACCGAGTTTTTACTGGGGAATCATTATTATAGTCACTAAAGACAAGATAATTTGAATTTCACATGAAGTTCTGTTTGCAAGGGAGTGTGATAAAAATAAGTCTGTGCTTATGTACCAAAACATTTTGACCTGGAAACGAGCATAATGAATATAAGATGCAAGAATGTTAATTTTGGAAAAATCACTGTTGGACTGTGAAATATTCATGAGTAAAAAATTCCTTTCTTCCTGTGCTTTTCTCAGCCTTATGCTTAACACTGAATTTCTTGAGGCTTTTTTTTCTAGAATCTAGTGTGTGTGGGTTAAGAAGAGTAAGGTCTTTCTATATGTGTTTTATGAATGTGGCTTAGACTTTTTAACTGGTTCTTAGAAATAAACTCTCATGTCTCTAGGCTTAAGACACCAGTCTCATGAGCTGTTAGCCAAATGAAGGGCAACAGTCTCAAGTCAATGATGTTTTTTTACTAGTAAACTTAAGAACCACTTCACTTTAATTTCTAAACTGATTTCCTTTGTCTGTTTTGTGACTGCTGTCGACAGGGTCAGTGTTTGTTGGTGTTTGTCCTCCATGGAAACTGCAATCAAACCAGCCACCAAACCCAACCTGGGCCGTGCCCTGGTGGCTGGGGCTGGCCCCTGTGGACCCACAGCGTAGTTTGGGTTGGAAGGGGACCTTGAAGATGACCCAGTTCCAGCCTGGCCCATGTGGGTTCTCTCTCTGTGAGCCAACCCATGGCTTCGTGCTCAGCTGCTGCTTCCTCTGCTCCCCTCTGTGGCTGAGAAACGCTCAAGGGTGATGTTTACAGTGCTCAAGGCTGAAGGTGAACACGGAGGTTTATATTCTGTTCACAACTGCAGGTAGTTCTTGTGGTAAACAGAAGTGTTTTGATGTGGCAGGCTTTATTTCAAAGTCCTGTTAAAATCCCTGGCTGAGTGTGTCCATGTGTATAAAATGGCACATATTTCTGCTCTTTACCTTGAGTAGGTCTGAGGTGTTCTAGTGAAGGGAGGAAGGAACAATATTGCTGCCTTGAAACTGCTTGTGCCACCCGGTTGGTGGGTGGGGTTGTGTTCCTGCTGTAACTGCTCAGAGCACCTGGGCACACCAGGAGGTGACACTTGAATCCCACTCATTTGCAGTTCGCTTGAGTCTCTCCTGTCACCTCTCCATTCCAGCTGTCCGTGCAGTTCTGAGCACACACATTCATTGGTCCCTTAAAATTGGGGATGGTATCTCTTAGAGGAATGGGTGTTCAAGCAAGCTCTCTTCATACCCTTCCTCTCAAGAGGCGTTGGTTGATTATTTCCTGTTTTTGTACCAAAGCTATAATGGAGACATATCACTTTAAAACACTTCCAAAATGTGCAGAAGTGCAACAATAGCACTGACCTCAGCGAGCGAGGTCACACCCAGGCTGCTTCCTGTTTTCTTCTTGGGGAGACCAGAGGCCCTGAGCATGGGAGAACTCTCCTTTGCATCTGCCTGGGGATCGGAAATCAGAGTGGCAATTAATTCCTTTGACAAAATGAATGTAGAAAAATCTTAAGGAAAAGATTCAGTTAGGATTTCCAGGCTTATTTTCTAATTTGTAACCATTTTTTGAGGGAATAACCATTGTTTTCTTACTTAACTGATGTGTGTAAGATGTTCTGCAGTTAGTGCACTCCTCAAAACATACATTAAAGATAAAGAAAGGAGGGAGATGTACTCAAGAGGTTTGAGAGATAAAGACCAAGGTACACAATGGGGCGATTACAGCCCTTGTATACTGTTATTTCAACTTATCCCAGCATTATTCTCCTGGGTTTCAAGTATTAGTTGACCAGTATAAAAGCTCCTTGCTTTGTTGTCTTTGTTTATTGATGCAGTACTCCTACAAGGCAGAACAAAGAAGGCTTGGGAGAATGGACAGCTGGAAAGGTCTCTGAGAAACAAAGGAGAGGCAAGCATAGGGCCAAGATATAGTAAAAAAAGCCATTAAATGTTTCATTTTCTTCAGTGGAGAGCTGAGTGTGTGTGTGGTTCTCAAACAGCTCTACCATAGAAAATACATTATGTAAAATTCCACCTGAAATAGTTGCTATATATGAAGGTATGTAACTTCAGCACAGCATTAATGCATTAAGACTGTTGTGCAGGCAGAGATTTCTCTTGATGTAAGGCTTTGTCCACTGTGTCCAAGTTTGTAGATTTTGAATATGTCAATCCATTATCTTCAGGCTGTAAGAGATAAAACCTCTTTTTGTTCTTCTCTATTCATGGCTTTGGGGAGACATAAATGACTGGGCAAAGCTGCCAAAGTCTTGTTTAGTGTCACTAAATGAAGAAATGTTTTGTCAAAATCTTCTCTGGCACATCCTGAATGTATAAAGTGTTGGTCTGTGTGTGCTGGCAGGGCTCAGCTCCAGAGGCAGAACCCATTGTCCACAGCCTGTCTGTGAGTTACCAATGTATCTCCACTGAGAGAACTGGAGTATTTCTGGGTGTCTTTCCCCTATATTTAGTGAAGTGCTATAGTTAGCATTCCTTATGTTTAGCCACCTGTGTGTTAACACAGTTAGTAGGGATGATCACATGAAAGCCATGTGGAACCTCCTTTCTCCTCCTGTCTGTTGATCACTTTGAGATCTTGCTGCATAGGAGTTGAAAACCTGAGGTTGATAACATGTAGGTAAGCATTTATTTCAGTTCTAAAGGACAGATTTTTTGATACAAAATGAAATTTTTACTTAAAGGACTCTTTGATAGTGCTTAAGAATCCAGTCGAACAGACTGTTCTTTCTGCAGTCTCTTTAATCTCTCTATATATGGCACGAAAATAGCAAACCTTTGTTGTGGGGTGGGGCAAATTTACACTTCTCTAGTAAGTCTTGCAGAGAAAATCATGTTTTTCCAGCCACAAAGTTTTGAGTCTATAGGTTGTAGAGAGAGTACTTTGGAGACAAGACCCTGGGGTAATTTGTTCACTGCCTGCCTGTATGATGAAGAATTAAACTCTTAGTAAATGATGCTGCTACTGAATCAGGAATAGTGCAGGGAGTAATTTATCTGTGGAGCACTCCAGCCTGGCAGTGGCTTTCTTGGCACTAGATATACTGTGGAATCTGACTTAGTTAATTATTTTGCCTTGGGAGGCACTTTATTTTGGTATCAGTAAATTCACTTGTACAAGTGCACTGAGGTGCAGTTCAGCCTACAAATGACTGGGGGCAAGGATGTGCCTCCCTGGCTGCACCAAGTCAGTGCTCACAGCGAGCCCCCCGTGCTGGTGCTCTGATGGCAGCATCTCGTGTCCTTGACTCCATTTCCTTCAGGTTTGGGTGTCCTGCAGTGGCACACCCTCAGCTACCAAAGGTTCTTCTCTGTCCTGTTGCTCTTCCCCTCAAGGCCTCAGCCGGTGGAACTGTTGACAGCACATCGTGCACATCATGAGTTGTATTTGAAGAGAAGCATCTGACCTCTTTCATCAGAGGTGCTACCTCTGAATGCTGAAAAGCAGATAGCACGAGCATTCTGCATCTGAGCAAACTCAGAATATTTTTTTCTCTGATTTAACATTTATTAAAACTGTGAAAACATCAGGGAAGTAGACATCGTGTTACCCCCAGTCACCTGAGATGGCAGGAGGTGCAAGAGGTAACGGCTTTGCTGTGTACATAACCAAGCATGGTGAAGCTGGGCTCCTGGGAAAATTTGTATGTGGAATAAAGAGTTTTCCAGGCTGTGAAGCTGCACTCCTTCCAGGCTCTAGTATTTTGATCTTGTCCTTTGTAACCTGGTATGGGTTGGTGATGAATCCATTGAGGTTTTCAGTAATTTGTATGAGGAAAAATCTGCAACACAGAGATCACCTCTGTTCATGGCAATCTTTGTAAGCCCTGTCAAAGCAGTCCGAGCAATTAATCTAATAAAACCCAAGTTGTTTACCTGGTACCTGGTAGCACACTTCAAGGTTGTGGTGGTGTCTTCCTTCTCTGCAGTGAGGACAGGCTTGTAGGATGCAGCCTTTGCTTTGCCAGTGCTGCCAAGCATCTCAGTCTGTGTCCTTCTGTGTTTCATCTCACAATATTACAGCAAGTAAATCTAGTCTGGGTAATGCTCTTTGCACATAACTACCTCAGTAGTATGGTAACCATACTGCTGAAGTATCAAAAGTGTTAAAACAGACACAGGTACATCCACGAGTTCCAAGCTTCCAAGCATGTGCTTATCTTCCTGTGTTGCTGTTGTGGTCTGGTGACATCAGTAAGATGTTCCCACAGGAGTTCAGAGATGCTGCTTGCAGAGTTAGTGTGAATCTGGAAATGCATCCGTGAGCGCTTCCTCCCTGCCCACTCAATTTCTGTAGCTTCCTGTGGGCTCATGAAAATAGTGCTTGAAAAAGAAGTAAAAATCCCAAGTGGAAGCATCTTTCTCCCAGTTCTGCTACATCCTTAATGGTGGGTGATGATCTGAACACACAGGCCTTTGCATTGGGATCTGCTGCCAGGCACTGCAACACTGTTGGATACACTTCAATTTAATAGTTGAACTGCACTTAGTTTGTTTACTGTAGTATCTTGGTGTTTATACATAGCTTAATATCTCAGAGTTAGCTGTTCAACTGCTGTGTACTGGAAAGGGACTTTAATGCTTAAAGCTAGAGTGAACCAGTTCTAAAGTGAACCTAGATTTTGTGGAAGTGTCTGCTGGTTTGAAGGCAGCTCTGCTCATTGAGGTATAACTTGACCTTGAACCACTGACACATTTCTACTGAGCAGTAATGCTTAAGGCTTTGCAGATTTAGAACGTGCTGGTGCTGCTAGGGCTTTTCCACTACTAAAAAAGTTTCTTTCAAAAATATGAAGGATCATTATCCTTTTATTCGCTTCAGAATTATTTTTAAACTAAAGACATGTGGGTGAGTGAGAAGGCTTCTGGAGTTTGTCCATGTAGGAACTTGGAGAAGTGTAACACGATTTAAAGCTGTGAAGTTTTAACAGCTGTGCAGCTGCTGGTGCAGAAATGGCATTAGTGGTGAACAGTGCTGATATGAGTGACATTAATTAACATTAACTTTATGTGCAGAATTGTCACTGATGATCTTTGCCAGTGCAGTGCTACAGCTCATTCTCAAATCTGCTCACAGCTTCACCTATGAATAGAAAAATGCCCTAATTTTGGGTGCTTGTGACTGGCCATGCATGCTTCCAGTTGTGAAGAATGTCACTTTCTTTATGATCAGTAATTCTCTGTGAGAATGTGAAGTGACTGTCTACAGAGCACTGAAGTGTGTGGCACATCACAGGGCAGAAGCTGACTTCCCTTCTCAGAAAATTAGAGATCCATCAATTTCTCAGCTCGGAATCTTTATCTCCTGTTAAAAATAGCACACAAGACTACTAAACGTTGGCAGGCAGCATGGCTAGCTGGCTTTAGACCTTTGAGACCATTGTTTTGTCTGTGTTACCTTTGAGTAGGTTCTGAAATAAAAAGGGAAACTCATACTGAAAAGGTTAATTTGACACTGTCAGAACTGAAAGTGGAGCTATATTTCATAGAGGTATCCCCATTAAAGGCATTAAGGTTGTAATTAAACTCGATAGCCTGTAAAGGTATGTGATTAATGCATGTGCTAAAGTCATGTTTTTAATGCTTAATCTTTAAAATTGGACATGAGTGTTGATGGCTGGTATGCTATGCATGCTGTGCATTCAGCAGTGTTAAATAGTCTGGGCTTCTGAAAAAGGAACACAGTAGGAAATGGAGGAGTCTCCTCAAGAATTTCCATATGAATTACAACATGTTTGTAATTGAACAGAGCACAGGTTTAAGGAATAGAAATGTGTGAACCTCACTGTTTGCTTCCGTGTAGCTGGAAATACTGGTTAGAACTGAGTCACCATCCCTCTACTGATGATGATGTGTTTTGATTTGGAGATGATCCAACTTAATGTATATTTGGTTCTGAAATGGACTTGAAGTGATACCTGTGGGAAGCACAGAGACTGAAAGGAAGTAGATGGGTAATTACTGAAGATACTTTTCTTCTTGAGCAGCAATAAACTTTGTAGCTCTCAAACACTTGTATAAACTGTTAGTCCAAGGACGATTACTTTATTGTAAATTGCTTTGAGCCAGAATTTCTCACTCTTTTAAATCTATGAGTGGTGTTTTATAGATGGAAAAAACCTTTCCTGAGTCAGTCTTTTAGAGCACATCACTATTGAACTGCAGAGAACCAGCAGCCAGACCAAATAAAGGGGTTTCCCCAGAGGTCTGCATCTTACCAGACACATAGTGACCTTTTTTCCTCTGTTTTTTGGCCATTTTTCAGTGGACTAAATAGGAAACATAGACTAACATTTTGAATAGGTTCTTCTTCCTGCTTCTTTTCCTTCCTTCCTCAATTTTCATTTTGTGAGTAGTAGTCTGACTTGTCTGTCTTCTTGTACAAGCTAGAAGTGTTTTGGCTTTCTATATAATGTCATGGGATCACTATCATCACCTTTCTGGTGTGCTTTTTCTGTCATGAAAAAATTACAAATAAGTGCTTGGCTTGTCTGTGAGCAATTTACTTGCTGATATTGCTTTCACTGGAAGGATTTTGAAGTCTCCATGTGTGTGAATAGACTTAAGAGGTCTCTAGTGGTGTTTGGCTGCACTGCTGTGCTGGGGATAAAAAAAATGAAAATTGATCTGAGGAAACTTTGTTCAACACACTGAAAAAAATCGAATGCAAAAATCTGATTTGGAAAAAAAATTACTAACCTGAAAGTGTGCCTGCATGTGGTCTTACTGTTAATTGATCTTCTTATAGAGTTTGCTTGGAGTCCTCCTTCAGATGACAGCTGCTTTAGGGAGCTGAGGGCTGTAGCAGCACAAGGATTCTTTTAGGTTTGGTCTTTGCTATCCCTTCTCACTCCTTGGTTGCTTTTGAAGTGAAAAGATCACTGCGCCTTGCCTGAAAAAAAAAGAGGAAAAAGTGGAGGTAATCTATTATTTCAGCTGTAGTTTAGGATTCAAAAATTTCATCTTCATTTAAAACCAAATCCACCCTGGATGTCCTGTGCAAGGTTCCTGTATCACAGCCCTGTGATACTGTATTGAGCCTAGGGCTAAATTCGGGGGGTACCTGCAGCCTGTGCTCTGTGTTGCCGTCCCGGGGCACAGACTGACAGAGATTTCTGGGCGGGGGAGCAGGGAGCTGCTACAAAACAGGTTTATAAAGTACAGTGGGTGGTTCTGTTGACAGTTGCTTTTATATTCAAAATAGACTTCACTCAGTTCTGCTTTTCGTGGTAATTCAGGAATTGAAAATCACTTAGGTCTTGCCAAACTCATTAACACGGTGTAAAGAAGGGAATGACTATTTGGAAGCCTTTCTAAAAGCAGAATAAAAAAATATATATACACAGATTCTTAGGGGTTTTGTTATGTTTTTTAAAGAGGAGAAAAATAACTTTCAGTATCTCTTTCTTCCCCCCTTCTTGGCAGGTTTTCTTCACCAGTGGAGTGTGAGAAATAGAGGCTGAAGAAGATGAGTGAGCTGGAGCAGTTACGGCAGGAGGCAGAGCAGCTGCGAAACCAAATCAGAGTAAGAATTGGCAATTGCTTATTTTCCATGATAAAGTTCCTCCTTTAAGGGAATAAACTGTAAAGATCTATCAGTTGTTCCTGTTTAACTTAGGCAGAGCTTAAAATACTTGCAGAGTATTTGAGTAAAAATCAGAAAAGCCACTGGTATAATGAAGTGAATTTGTAATATGTCTTGAACAAAATGTTTCGTGTTGAAGTTTGCTGAGTTTTGGTGCTGGAGGTGTATGTGTTTCTTCAAGTTTTATGTTCTAGGTTTTTAAAAACAGAAGGGAGCAGCAAACTTCTAGAACCTAGACATGACAAGTTTAACTAAAAGGTCTTGGAAAAGCTTGGTCCTGGGCTAGAAGTGACCCCTGAGAAGCCTGAGGTTAAAGCAGGGAGAATGAGAGAGCCTTCCAGAGTGGATGTCATTTCTGCAAGCAATGTTACTTGGCTTCCTGTTGAGTTTATTTTTATTAAATGCTGATGCCCCCATACAGGCTATTTCTCAGTTGTATTTACTCAGTGAAGATAAACCAAGTATGAGCTGTCATGCCCAGTCAGTCTTCAGGAATCTTTTGCAATGTGCATTTATATGTCAGTGATGCAGTTTTCAGTAAAGTATAATAATAAGAATCTTCAAAGTCTGTTTATTTTTCATCAAAATTTTGAAAGCATGGAGCATTCATGAATCTGATTTATATGGGAATGGCTTATTTGCAGACATTCCTATCAGTGAAGAGTACAGGTTTCTTGGAATATGCTGCATGCACAGAGGCTTTTTTTAGCGTGGCATCTGCTGGCAGCAGTTGTTGTGTGGTGTCTCCTGCGAGGTGTGAGGCTGCTGGGTGGTGTCAGCCTTGTGCTGAACACACTTCATGTGTCAGGGCTGTGCTGGGGGCAGATGCTGCTCATTCAGTGCCATCCAGGGAGAGCTCTGTCCTGTTCTCACTTCATACACTGTGCAAAGACAAGGTAGTCAGTGCTGTGCCACTGGCTGCCCCTTCCACCAGCTCTGTAGAGGATGCAAATCATTTTTAATTTAAAATACTAATTTACTTTTCTTTCCAGTTTAAGCTTTATTACAGGATTACACTGCTAAAAGGGGTACATAATTTTTTAGTTTTTCCTCTGCATGCTGTGTAAAGACTTTATCATTATGTTGTGTTGGGGGAGACAGTTAAGTCTTTGTTCAGTCTTGGTAATCAGTGAATCTGGTTTCATGCAACATTGTGGGAAGAAAGAGCTACCAGGCAAGTTGGAGGGCTTAGACTGTGCTGCAGGAACGTTTGCTTGTTTTTTAAATTTTACAGCATAACAATCTGATTGGCCCTTGGGTAATGACTCCATTTTGTGGCTTTAGGTTGATTTAACATTTCCTTTGTAACTCTACCACTCAAACTTGTAACTGGGTCTATCAGATGTAGCTGAGTAACCATGGTTATATGACCTTTGGAGTTCCATGGCTCAGCACTGGCAATCGGCGATTGCCTCTTGGCATGAGTGCAGGCTTGGATACCTTGTGCTTAATTCTAACTTCAGATTAATAGGCAATTAACAATGCTCCTGATGACTTAATGTCCATGAAACTTTCTGACCAAATAATGCAATTTCATATTTGTAGAAATGACTGCTTATCTTGCTTATTAAATCATTGCACAGTCTTTGTTTGGGATGGGTAAGAGGATAGATACAGGATCTGAAAAACAGGGGTTTTTAAGTGTCAAGAATATCTACTGGGCTGGTTATTTTCAGGAATTATTTTTGATGCACACCTAAAAAGGGATGACAGCATTTGATGTTTTTTATATAGCATTTTGCTGCATTAGTTGTTGACCACTCTTGGGTTTTGTCTGATACTCAATATCATATGCAATATAATCACAGAAGATCAGCTTTTATGCCTAGAAGTGAGGTCCACCTAACAGTGTCCTAAGGTGTAGAAACTGCAGTGCAGAGCTGTTGATCCCCAATGGACTTCAGTCTGCAATACTTTAAAAGTGTTTAATGACTTTTAATTTTATTTTTGCCATATCTAGGTGATGTGGGCACCTGTGTCTTCCCATGCAGCTGGAGCTCTGGTCTGTGCACAGACAATGTACAGCCTGAGACTGCAGGAGTTTTTAGTGCAGGAAGTTGGAACACTGAACAATGAATTGCCAGATACCTGTCAGATGACTTGATGATTAAAGTTAATTTTAAAGTTAATTCCTAGTTCTGTCTGTAATGAAGTTCCCATGTGATACGTGTGTTCTCACTGTGAGAACTGAGATTGAGGATAATGATTTTTAGAAGTGTTGCTTACTTGGCACAATGTCATTTGAACCAGACGTTTTGGACAAATAACACACTACATTTAAAAAAATACATGTAGTTTGGGGAAAAAACTGCAATCTGAAGTGTGTACTAGGAAAGTCTGGAGGCTGCACACTGATCAAGCAGTTAGATTTTTCTCACAAATTTTGCATTGTCTACTGCAGAAACTGAGAAAAATCTGCAATTACAGAGAGGAGCTTTTTTATATTTTGACACTAATGATTCTTGTTATGATGATGCATGTGTAGAAATACAGTTTCAAGGTAAGAATTAAAATAGCCTGTTGAAACTCTCCTTTTCCTGCAATTTTGCCAATTGTATGGCAAGTATTAGACAGCCTCAAATAGTAGGAGTTGCTAATAGCATGCTCTTAAAGAGGAAAAAAAATGCTTTGTTTCATTCAGGCTGCATTCAGAATTCATTTTATGTTGAACATTTTCAGCTATTTCAGGACAAATCAACAAACATGTTTAAAATCCAGTATGTTTCTTCCTGTGGATGAAATAAGTCCTGAGTGCTAAGGGATTTGCTGCTCTGGTATTTTAAACCCCTCCTGATTCCAGACGTCAACATTTTATAAATATTTCTACAGTTCAGACATTATAAAAATAAGTTGAGATGACTTAATCCACTCTCAGGCTTGCTTTTTGGGAGGAGAGCTATAAAGGGTGGTCAAAATAAACATCCACTTAAGAAATGTTAAAGTTGCAATGTCAAGTAACTCTCAAGCAAGAGCTTATAAAAAATTGAAGATCCCAGTCTGAACGTGCTGAGGCAGTTCCAAAATGTGTGAGCAAATGTTTCTGCTCCTGCTCTCGAAGGGGATGTTGCCATTCCTGCACAGACAACTTTGGAGGGACACAGGAAGTGCTGGTGAAGAGGCACCATCTTTTTTGGGGGGTTTTTGGTTGCCTGCTTCAGTGGTTGTACAAGTTGGAGAAATTGCCAGGAGTTTAGAGGGTTCTGTGGCTGGTCCTTCAATATGAATGTTGATAGCTTTAATTTCAACTTGTGCTGCACAGTTTCTGTCTAACTTCAAGCCAGTTTAAACCATTTTCTCAGAAGGAGGTGCTGGCTACGTGCCTGTTTCTGTGTTCTGGGGAGGGCCCTGAGCTGCAGGAGAGCAGTGCAGTCACAGCTGGGACTAACACCAGGTCTTGCACAATCAGTGTTGCAGGTGAGGCTCAGTGGAGCTCTCCTGTGTCAGAGGTTCAGTCTGGGACTCAGAATTGTGCAGATGAAAGTCAAGTCTGTTTTCTAGGTCAGGTTGAGTCATATGCAGGAGGCAAGTCCTGTGTCCATAGAGTCTAAGATAAGGAGAAAACCATGGAGTGTCTGTGTGGAGATCTGAGCACCACCCATTCCATGAAATAGGTGAGGGTGTTTTGGGCCATTTTTCCCCTTCAATTTGTGTCAAGTACATAATCACTAAGCTTTGGTAATCCTGCTGTCGTCTGTCCTGCTCCCCAGATGCTGCCTCTCCCAACCAGCAAGAGGGTTAATTTGTGCAAGAGCCTCATGTGGCACAGAGCTTGCTAATCCTCTGTAATGTGTGGTTGCTTTTCCAGGTGGATCAGTTCTTCCCTTGTGCTCAGCACACCCTGAGCAAGCACATCCACCCCAGGGAAGGAATACAGGGAAAAGGGTAGGCACTGGGACTTCAGGACGGCTCCAAATGCCTTTGAATCCCATAGTCTGTAGAAAGGGAGATTCAAAGGCTGCTGGGGCATGGCCTTTCTTAAGTCCCTCTTCCTCCACTACCCCTCGTTGTGTGCCATTGCTTTTTAGATTCCTTGCACAATAAAACAGATTAGGGTGACAGAAGGAATATTGGCATGCCAGTTGGTGGTGGTGTGTGACTTTGAGTGTGTTGAAATTTAGCTCAAGAGTTACTTTTCCTTTAGACCCTCTCAGTTGATGCTCAGTGTTGCCTTTCCAATCCAGCTTGTTCCATTTTTTGTTTCAGGATGCCAGGAAAGCCTGTAGTGACACAACTCTTGCTCAGGTATGTTCCTGTTCTTTGTGTAGGCTATTATTTGAGAGATAAAAAAAATAAAAGTATCAGTTTGTAACTCTAGCATGTTCCTGTTTAGTAACTGAAGAATAAAGCGAAAGAAGCCTTTGGAAATGTACAGTGTATTTACAGTTATTTAAAGCTAAACAAAGCCCCACCAAATAAACCCAAACAAACAAAAGAGCAAAAAAACTCAACCAGTCAAAAGCCTCCCACCATCTTAATAGATCCTGCTTCCAGTTTACCTTTTAAGTAGCATATGTTTATTGTATTAAATATCTTTAGAAAACTTAAATAAACATCTTTTAGCAGTTTTTTGGAAACAGAATTATCTTGCATTTAAAAAGTACTTTACTTTTAAAAAGCATTTACTTTATAAATGCTTTAAAAAGTAACAGTGCAGCAAATACTGGAGCATTTTCTTTCATTGGTTTAAATTGAAAACTTTGAGATTTAATAATTTGAAACAGTCTTAGTATAAGGTAGAAGTATTTGAAAAGAGCTTACTGGAATTTCCTAGTAGCCACTGTGAAGGGTGTTATGTCTGTCTGCTGTAAAATCTGTTGTTTGTGTCAGTGTTGCTGGGTGTACACCAGTATCCTATTTTTTTAATGGTTTTTGTTGTGTGCCAAGATAGATACTACTCTATCAAAGTTCAAATGTATTTTTGTTATCTTGTGCATTAAAAATAGTTCCCAGTATCTCAGGGGTTTGTTTTGTTTATTTTTAGATCACAACAAGTCTGGACTCCGTGGGTCGGATCCAAATGCGAACCCGGCGCACGCTCAGAGGTCACTTAGCCAAAATCTATGCCATGCACTGGGGATCCGACTCCAGGTTTGTACAGGGGAGCTGCCAGTGCACGGCTGCAGGCCACACTGGCACCTGCAGTTTAGTGTCAGGTCCTGGGAGCCCCATGGAGTGGTGTTGGTGCCCTTCAGGGCATCACAGAACACCTCTCGTGGGGGGTTCAGAGAAGAGGTACTTCGCCTGTTCTTGCCATAGATATTTTACCTTCTCCTTCTTTCACTTTTAACTGAAGTTTTTGAGTCTGTTTAAGCAAGAGAATATGTGATGAGGCGTATTTTTTGGAATGTTGTATATTGTACTTTGCAAGATGTTGAGTAATTATGTAACTTCTGTGGTAGGGACTTAGAAACTTCACTGACAAACTTTTGTTTCATTGAAAAAAAGATACTTTTGTACATAGTGGGAAAAGTAACTTAGAGTTTTGTTTTGCTGTCTTCAGAGCAGCTGATGGTGAGGTGTAAACACTGCCTCATGGTCTACTCTGTATCATGTCCTCCAGAGAGGAATTAATCTAGAATCTGTTCTCAAGATTTATTTCTGCCTAAATTCCTTATTTGCTTTTGTGTAACTGTGTAGTTACATGAATAATCAAAGCAGTTGTGGAGAGAATCCATAAAATGTGTTTTCATTTGTGTTCATTTTTAATCACGAGTCCCCATGGTATTCCTCAGTCAGGTGATCTAGATCTTTGCAGACTTTTTCCAACAAATGCACCACTCTAATAAAAATGAAAAAGCAGAGGGTAATAAACAAATTATGAAACTTACGAATCACTTGATAATCACGTATGATGATGTATGTCTATTTTGAGATTTTTTTGTTTGTTTCTTATTAACATATTTTATTTTGTGTTCATATTTAGGCTACTAGTGAGTGCTTCTCAAGATGGAAAATTAATTATTTGGGATAGTTATACAACAAATAAGGTAGTTATTTATAATCCTTATCAATAATTCATATATAACTTGTGTGTTTGAATGGGCTTATATTTGTTTTTTACCATGGTTGCAAGTCAAAAATCAAAAGCAGTCTTTCTCATTCAGACAATCTCTTTTTGTTCCTTTCATGGCTAGGTGAGCACTAGAGATGTGTTGTAGGTTGTCTCTGAGGCAATAGTTAATTACATAATAATGTGTAACATTTTCACTCTTACTTTTCCAGTACAGTAGCTGTAGCTCTCTGTGTGTGGTGTTGCTTCCAAAACTAATTCAAAATTGGTTTTGAATTACAGAAATACACAACCTCAGAATTTACAAGAGTGCTTTGGGTTTGAGGGCAGAGGAAGGACAAGGAAGAAAAACAGCTGTTAGGGAAAAGCTTAGGTGGTGTGGAGTGGAGCTGTGCTTCTGTAAACTGTGCAGTCTCCATGGGGACAACCATCCTGTCTTACGACCCACAGTTTAAAGATGTAAAAAAGCAGGACAGAGAAATCTTAACTAGAATGAACAAACATTGTAAATGTTTAAGTGTACCATAGCTTTGCTATGAAATAAGGTACTGTAATTTCAGAGAAGGTCTGTGAATGTGCCCTGCAGGTATCTGTCAGCCCAGGAGGTGTGGGTGTGTGCAATGCAGTGAGTTGGATGGGATGTTGTAAACCCCATTACTGGCTCTGGGGGTGCCCCGTGCCCCTGGTGCTGGTGTGCTCTGACCAGGAGCTGTGTCTCTCTCTCTGCAGATGCATGCCATCCCCCTGAGGTCCTCCTGGGTGATGACCTGTGCCTATGCTCCCTCTGGTAACTACGTGGCCTGCGGGGGCTTGGACAACATCTGCTCCATCTACAACCTGAAAACCAGGGAGGGCAACGTGCGCGTGAGCCGGGAGCTGCCGGGGCACACAGGTCAGCCATGCTCTGCTTCTCCTGCTGCCACTGCACCAGGGAAACAAACCGTCCTGCCTCGGGCTGAGAGTGCTTGTGCTGGTTATGGACTGGCTGGGGGAGAACTTGGATGCTGTTCTTGCATTTGAACCTTCAGTCATTACTCCTGGGTCAAAACCTTACACAATTGTTTTGTTTTTAGGATACTTGTCCTGTTGTCGCTTCCTAGATGACAACCAAATTGTCACTAGCTCAGGAGACACCACTTGGTGAGTTTTTGAGCTCTCTTGGCCTTCCCCCACCTCCTTTCTTCCTTTTTTTCCCTCTCCAGTGCCTTAATTTGTATTTAAAACTTGAACTCTGATATAATGACACTGTGTTAACTTCATCTGCAGTGCTTTGTGGGATATTGAAACTGGCCAGCAGACCACCACGTTCACTGGGCACACTGGAGATGTGATGAGCCTCTCTCTGAGTCCAGACATGAGGACTTTTGTCTCGGGTGCCTGCGATGCCTCCTCAAAGCTTTGGGATATCCGTGATGGAATGTGCAGGCAGTCCTTCACAGGGCACGTGTCAGACATTAATGCAGTTTGTGTAAGTGATCCTCCTCTTTCCACGTGGGAAGAAAGGGGGAGGACAAAGGCTACATTTGCATGAATTCAATTTAGAGTCTACTGAGCTACCTTGATTTAAAATCAATTAGTTAGGGTAGAGAGTGTTAAAATTGTGTGTAATGGAGAAGGTTGTATAATAACTTACAATCTACTTTGTAACTGAATTATTATTGCCATCATCTGTGATGCACTGCGCTGTTCCTGGAATAGTTTCACCTGTGTTTTTATTCAGTAACTGAGGCATCACTTTTTGTAAGAAGTAAAGAATTGACTAGGGAAACTTGTTGAAGTGTGGCAGTATATTTAATCAATATACTGAGAGGGTGTAACACAGCCAAGCATCCTCTTCCTAAAGTTTTTTGTTGAACTAAAAGAGCTTTCAGTGAAATGTCCTGGAAGGCAATTAAAATCAGTATTGATGTTGAATATTCCCTGGAATTATGTGGTAATATTTAGAAACCGGATTATATTTCCCCTCTGTCATAGTAACACTATGTTCTGATCAGCAAGATCCAGGCTCTGGTAAATAGAGAAAGAAATGTAAGTTGAAGCTGCATCTGTTTTTGATAAACATGAAAAATTGTTAAGGCTGAGAAAATACCAAACATATGACCAGTACAAAAATGCAGTTCCTATACTTAGACCTGGACCCTGAGATGTGCTGGGCTCTCTCCATTCCCATTTCAATCAATATTGCTGTTGAGAGAATAACTCAGATTTGGAGTAGCTTTTTTTAGGAAATTGATTTGCTTGTTTGCAGTCTTCTGTCTTGGCTGAGCCAAACTGGCTGACCAGCTCAGGATGGAACACCGTGTTCCACTTCAGCCAGGATGTGCAGAGCTGGGGTTTGCTTTGTTTTGTAGGAGTCAGTGGCATCCCCTGTGATTCCTGTTACAGCACACACGCGCCACTGCCTGGCTACCATTCCAGTCACTCAGGTGTCCCCAGTACCGTTCCAGAGGTGTTCCCTTGCGTAGCTGTGTACACGCATTTTTCAGCACGCAGATATTCCTGCCTTTGCCCGGTACAATAATCGTGTGACGTTGTTCAGCTGAGGCATGACCAGTGTGTTTTCTCGGTGTCTCCATGAACCCTTGCAGTTTTTCCCCAACGGCCACGCGTTTGCCACGGGCTCTGACGATGCCACGTGCCGGCTGTTCGACCTGCGCGCGGACCAGGAGCTGATGATGTATTCCCACGACAACATCATCTGCGGCATCACCTCCGTCGCCTTCTCCAAGAGCGGGCGCCTGCTGCTCGCGGGTTACGACGACTTCAACTGCAACGTGTGGGACACCCTCAAAGGGGAGAGGGCAGGTGAGGGCACGACTGCTGGCAGCCCTGCACAGCCAAAATCTCTGCACAGCGCAGAGCCAGGGCATTGCCAGTGCTGGTGCTGCTGGTGTGGAATCTGCTTGATTCCTTCTGATGCTGTGTTCTCTTGAAATGGCATCCTGTTACTGCAGTTGGTTGTGTCTTCCAGAAGTTACACTGCATCTCAGCTCCATCTCTGTTATGTGAGCAGTAGATGGGTCAGGAGAACAGGCCTCTTCCTGGGCTTTACAGATCTCTGTGCTGGGAGATCCCAGCTCTTGAGGCTGAGGAATGCCCTCCAAAATTGCATCTACAGAAAATATATTTCACTGAAGTATACAGAATTAAGTAGTGCAGAATTACACATTTGCACCCATGAGTGGCAGTAATTCAGATGAACCTACAAGAGTCTTTTTGCTTTGCATTCCCTGCTGTTGGCAGAGAGGGGAAGTGGAAACTTCTGGTCCTTGAATCAGTCACTTTTGTCAGGACACAGCATGTTTATAGCACAGCTATTTCTTTCTCACTTCTTACTGTAACTTAAATGCTTGGGCCTGATTCAGTTCTGAACATCAGTTCTACTGTTCAGACTGAAAATAGATCCTTCTTCGTAGTTCTGCTAGACCTGGATGGAAAATTTTGGGAGAGCAGACAAAGACAAGGAGAGGTAGAGAGAAAACAGAACCAAAGCAGAAAAGGGGTAGGCTCTTCTGTTTGTTACAATATGTGGGGGATTTGTAATCCCTAGGGTTTGCAAAACTTGGGAAACTCAAGGTAGTTAATGCATTCAGGGCTTTGTCAGGAGATATCACATTGGATTTTGGAAGTGCTTGATGGCTGAAATTGTGACCAGCAGTGTATAAAACAGGGGAAAACCACAGAGAGCCTGATGAGGGAGAAGGACTTCTATGGGACAGGAAGGAGAAGTCATAAGGGCAGAGAGAAAAATGGAGGCAATATTGTGTATAGATATTTTTACGTACCTTATTGTTTTTTTTTATAAGGCTGTTACAGTCTATGTGGTTCCTCAGAGTAAAGACAAAAAGAGAATTAAGGTCTTGTATTGCATCTTTTTTATTACATTTAAGACTTACCTGGGAGAACAGAGTAACAACCGAAGTGCTTGACATCTTGCAGACACTAAACTTCCATTGCTTCTTCTTTTCCAGGTGTCCTGGCTGGCCATGACAACCGTGTCAGCTGTTTAGGTGTTACTGATGACGGCATGGCTGTAGCTACAGGGTCTTGGGACAGTTTTCTCAGAATCTGGAATTAACTGGGAGCCAAATGTACATTCTCCATTTGAGATCTGGAGAGATCAATGCTGCAGCCTATAGCTGTGAAATAACATTTCTACCTTGTATTTGCAGGTGAAGTTTTTCTATTCACTGATTATTACACAAAAAGGCTTTCTGTAAACTAGAAAAAAAAATCAAGTGAAGAAATAGGGGAGGGGGGAAGAAATCACTGACTTTTTAAAAGGGGCCAGCACACATAATCATGGTGACCGACAAACTAAGAGCCAGTCTTTTTGTTTTTGGTGGTTTGGTTAGACTGTCATTGAAGGGTTTTTGCTTGTGCTCAGTCTGCTAATCCTGTACTTTTTTTTTTTGTACATAACAGAATATACACATTATAGCAGCCAATCATGTAACATTTGTCTGTATGTAAAGAAATACATTTTCATTTTTTAAGGAACTACATTTATAGCTTTGCTTTTAACCTGAGATGTCACTTCTGAGTTTTGTAGTGGGTGAACTAGATTGCTGTTTTAAATGTTTTTGTGAATTTACTGTAGATAAAGTGAAGCCAATGGTATGTATGTGTTTTTTGTAATGGAAGGCATTTACATTTTTTTTAAAGGCCCTGGAGACTCCCAGTCAATACCTACCGCCTTACTCACTTCTTGACCTGCTTGCCTATTTTTGATCAGGGGGGTTCTTCCTTCAAGCCAGTGGTTCCTGGTTCATCCATTGGCAGTCATGACCTCCAAACACCAAGGAGTTAATGCCAGGTAGATTTGCACCAACAGCAGAAATAATTGGAAAATAAAAGAAATCCAGACGTTTTAGCTTCCTCCCTGCAGGTTTTTGCACCTGTTGTTCCATGCAGTCTGTGGGTACAGAAGCCAAGTGGCCAAGTGCTGTGGCCAGCTCAGCTCTGGCCAAACCTGTGGGTTTGGCTCCTCCCAAACTCCAGCTGATCTGCACTCACAGTGACTTGGCTGCTGCTCAGAGCCCAGCGCAGTGTGCAGAGCTTGCTCCTTCCACACCAACTGAGAAATTCAGGAGGACTTTGCTTAAATTCCTAAAGAGGATTTAACTGTGCAGTTAATTGCTTGTAATTCCTCTCCAAATTCAGGGGTTGCCAAAGCACACCACAGCCAAAAGTGCTTGTTGTCAGTCCTGTGCAGTGTGAATTACCAAAGGAATTGTGTAACTTAACTGCACCTGTGTGACCCCTGAAAACCTCCCAGGATAACCTTAAGGATATGTGCTTGTTCTGTGTGCTCACTGAGGGCTGTGCCATGGGGACTTTGAGATGCCAGATGTTCTGCAGCTCCAGCACTGTAAATAGCCATTTCTGCTCCTTTCATAATTTGATTCTTCTGATTTTGATGTCAGTTGCTTAGAAATCTCACCAAGTACAGTTCAGTGCAGAGACAGGAAAATCATGTGACTGATACCCATTTGAAACTGCCCAGGGAGGTTGCTTAACTTTTTGGTGCTTGGTAGCATGTCTGCACTCACAGTGGATGTTCCTTTGGGAATCTGTGGCTATTTTGAAATGGGGGATTAAGTCTATTGGCTTCTCTTAAGTGACTTCTTTTAAAGATAACGTGAATTTTAAATCACCAGGTTGGAAGATGATGTTAATCATCATTCATTGGAACTGATGGGGAGTCTGGATGTCTCTGGGTCAGGTAGGAAAGAGAGGGGCCCAGAATCCTGTAGTATATCAAAATGGATTTCTGGCTGAGATGACTTTTGTCAAGTTTCTGACATTTTTAAAATTTCATTACTTCCAGACTGTGCCTGTGAACTCGCCATGTCTATAATGATGAAGGTGCCAATAAATGTACCAGTCAATCACGGTAAATTCACTTTTAAAATAAGAAAAAGGCGCTTCTTATACTGGAGAAGGAACATTTCCTAACAGCAGCCTGTGGTATAGGACCAAAATCCCACTGTATTGTGTCTCACAGGAATTCCTCAGTGTTTTGCTTTGTGATCTGTCTGCATTTATAGAACTATTATGGAATTCTTGTAACTCTCTTAAGTGAGCAGCTCTTTGGGATCTTGCAGACTCTGTTTATTTTTTAGTGGTGCACTTGATTATTTTATTTTTTTTAACTCACAGCTGCCTTGAGTGAATCATTCTGGAAATTTGTTACTAAGGAATTTTAAGAAAATATTCTTTTTCTAAAAAAATTTTTTTCCATAGAAGTGTGTTTTGAACCAATTTCCTAGTCAACACCTTTGCCAAGACAGGTGCCATTTTTACATTCTGGTATTAACTGGTTTCTACTTGTGAAACTCCAAAACCAATTTTACAGCTGTATATAACTTTTCTTACCAGTTCAGGTAGCCTGTAACAGTGGTAATGGCTCTTGTACAGGTATTACTGCAAATAACTTCACTGTTATTGTTGGATGGCTGTTGATTCTTGGATTCAGCTGCTTTTAAAATAAATCGTAAGGAATGCCAACTACTTGCTGAAGTGTCCAACAGCATCACAGAGCTCTGCCTGCCTCTGCTCCTTGCTCAGCCCAGCTCTGAGGGGTTCTGGTGTCAGCACAGGACACCTGGGAGAGGCCTGAGCACAACGGGGGAATCGGCGGCTGCTGCGTCTTTGGACCCTGTGATGGATCCTGCTCAGGTGATGTTTGTTGTTCCATTACTGCCCTGGCTGTGGGGTATTTTTCAAGCCTGCAGATTCCAGTGTACACAGGTACTGTGTGATGCCACAGAACTCAGGCTGTGGCATTCCCTTCTTCAAATGACTGGCAGGGACCTCTGGAGGTTGATGCCCCAGCTAAAGTGGAGGTGGCTTTTATGGTAAAAGCTCAAGCTCCTCCTAAAAGAAGGAAGGTAATAAAATGACACTTGATAGGTTTTGCTTAAAAAGTTTTACCCCAGCTTTGAATTTCAAAATTGGTGTGTGCCTGCATTTGATGTGGGCCCAGGTGTGCAGCTTGTGTGACTTCTGACTCTGCACCATGGCAGCAAACTTGCATGCAGCAGGTCTTGCAGCATGAGTGTGCACATCTTCACTGGCTTTAAAAGTTCATAGCCAGACTACATCCTTAGCTGAATTTCAAGTAAGTTGTGTCATTACAGAACTGGAGTAAGCAAGAGCATTGTGCCAAACAGTGGCAGAGTAACTCCTGCCCAGCCTCTCTTCTAAAGGCAATCTGTTATGGCTTGGGAAGCAGAACCATATGCTTTGTGTAACAAGATTTATTTTATTCTGGTAGAGTTTGCCAGCATTTTCTAATGTGATATAACTTTGCAATAGAGAGTTCTCCCTTCAGGCAAGTGCCCAGCCTGGGCTTGTTCCCCTGTAGCCTTGGATGGCTGTTTATTGGTGGAGAAAGTGGTTTGAGATTCTGGAAACCACAGAAAGCTGCTGCGGCTTCACGCTGATGTTTGCTCCTGTACTTCAGTAATGTGGCCTGGTTCCATCTGTCTGAGCCCTTTTCCTTCCAAGCACTGCTGTCCTGTGCTGTGCTGAACTGCAGAGCCATGGCAGCGCTGGCAGAGCTGACAGCTCCGTGTATTGACAGGATTTGTACCACTCCGAAGGGAACGTGCATTACAGAGGCTTTTCCTGCCACAGGCCAGGGCCTGACCTTGCCTTGGCAAAGCTGAGCTGGAGCAGCAGCAGGGCCCAGTGTGTCCTTACTGTAATGTATGGGGTGGAAGTACTCGACTCCTTCCTTCAGTTGTGTAACTGCTCGTCCCACGATGAAGTTCACATTAATTACTTTAAGGTGGAATGAAAACATTGTGCAAACATTCCAAGAGTTGTAGTCTGTCCTTTCTGGGGACACTGTCACCTCCACTAGGTTTAGTGCTGTGCTTTAAGATGTTGGTGAGAGTTTTGGCTCATTGGACTAGTTGGTATCAATGGTTGTGTAGCAGAATGGCTGGTTTTGAGATAGCATTTCCTGTCCAAGTACTTAGCATGGGTTGATGGTGCACTGTGTATCCAGTACTCTGGCATGCATGCTGGTCACACTCCTCCTACACTTCAGAGGCACCAGAGCCTTTTATCCAATTGCTGGTTATGTAAAATACATGCAGAATGTTAATGCAGTGTTGTTATGGTAAATGTGTGAACAGTGTTACTAATTGATATAACTGATAACAGATTACATGTGCCTGACATTCTTATACCACACAGTATGTTTAGGTTTTAACTAATATGGACTTCGGTGGAATAGTCTTAGGTATTTCAAGCCTTTGTTTTACTTATACAATGGTGCTCTCTTTGTGTTTTTCTTTTTTTTTTTTTTTAATAAAAGCATCTGAACACTTGTAGTACATATTACATCCAAAGGAGTCCAAAGCAAAGTGCTTCTGAACATGCTTAATTTTACTTTGCCATTAGTTCCCAGCATCTCTCATCAGCTTTGTTTGTTTTACTTTTACTTGTTGCTGACTACTTTGGAAAACTTTGGTAATGTTACCAATTATGAAGTGATTCTGCACTGCCTTTGGATTGTGTATGTATTCAGAAACAGTCTTAAAGCTTTTATTTAAGCTATTAAAAAACCAGGGACTTGTGCCATTTGTTCTTTACCAGTGCTGTTGTAAAAAAGACTTCCCTGTGACAAAAAAATCACTTGCTATGAACTTTGTTTATAGCTTTTTTTTTTTCCACGATGGATCTTTTTCTTTGTATTTGTACAGTGGCTCAGTGAAAGATGTTGCCATGAGTTGATATTGTAACCAATAAACAAGTGCTTTTAACCAGCCTGGCTCAGCTGTCAGTGTTGAATTAGAGCAGCCCCTGGCCTGAAAGCGTTCCTGGGATGGGGATGGAGCGGCCACACAGCAGCACCTGGGACCTGTCCTGGATCTGCATTACCTGTGGGAGTGAGGTGCAGGTCTCCACCTGGGACAGAGCTGCCAAAGAACTTACTAGAGCACAGGGGTAGGACTTTGTTTAATAAATGCAACTGTAGAACACATGCATTGAAAGTTTTATCTTGATACAATGTCAATACAAATGCTCCACAAACAGAGCATTGATACACAGCTGTGCCCTCACAGATACCAAGGCTGGGCTGTTACTCGGGGGGGATGCCACAGTTTCCCCCAAACCCCCAGGACTCCCCATGCACAGTCAGAAGGAACATCTGAACACACTGGTGGAAATGCTGTCTTCCCTTAACGCCTCTAGCATTACATCTTACATCTATTGCCTGATGAGACAGCCCTTAGTTACTGGAAAATAGCCAACTCCCATACCTTAGAATATTGAATCTTTAACTTAGTCAATGTTAATAGTGCCATAAAAATATAGAAATACTCTGAAAAGGCTTTTATTTTAAAATCATTTTTAAAAGTCTAGAAAAAAGTAGATATTGAATGACTGCAGACAGGAACAGCAGAAGGTTTTTAAAGAGGCTTTGCTGGAGGTGAGCAAAGGTAAAGGACTCCAGCACAGCTGCCTGGACCTGTTCTAAAGCAGAGGGACTGGGCAGGGGAGCTGGGGTTCTACCATGTCCTATTTCCCTGAATGCAGCAGCAGGAGCTCCAGGTCCCTCCTGGCACCCTGAGCTCCCCTACCCAACCTGCACCCATCATGCTCAGAACATCTCAGCAAACCCTGCTGTGCCTGGCTGTGAGCTCGGGCCAGTGACACACCTGAGCTCACCTGGCCACAGTTCTGGCCATGTGCTCACAGGCAAAGGACCACTTCACTACCAAGTACAAGAAATAAGTTCACTTTTATGTCATCAATGCCCTCTTGGCTCGAGGAGGTGGCCAGAGGAGCCTTGAGCCCACTGCATTGCCTTAGTGCAGTTCACCCTCATCTTTTGCTGCCCTTTCAAGAGGAACCATTGCCCAACACACAGACCTGCTTTTCAAACATGTCAGGAGTCCTTTCCCATGCCAGAGTTTTGTGCTTCCCTTCACTAAACAAAATCACACCCACATCAAAATGAGCACTCTCCCTCCCTGGACAATTCCTAAGCAGCTGGAAGCAGGAGACTGGCCTAAGCTCTTTCCCTGCCTAAGGTCCTGGATGCCAGGAAGTGAGACTTGCCACTGCTACATACTCATTAAAAACAGTGAGGATTTGGGGTTTCATTGTCAAGTGCCCAAAAAAATGTAGTGTTTAAAGATAATTTTTAACCCAAAATCTGCAAAACGAGCATAACACTCAAGAGTACCACAGCTCTTCAGTTTGATTCACCATCAGAGTCCAAATTTTACAACTGTCACCAGAGTAACATTAAAAATATAAATAATTTCAAGTGACTCCACAGAATAGAAGGGGCACCTGTAAAATTTCTAAAATTTGCCCTACGAAGGAGCACTGGGAAGGTTCACAATGATGTTTTATTTATTCTTTTGAAGAAAATGTTTTGTGAAGCGATCTAGTTCGTTCTCAAGGTGAATGGCTTTATTTCTGTAAAACAAAAGCAAGGGATTTACTTCAGTGCCCGAACATCCCAAAGGCAGGATCAACATCAGTGTTTCATTTCTGTTCCTCTACTGACACTCCCAGCACTAAGAAAATGTAAATGCAGGTTTTTAGAAGGGGTGTGTGGGGGCAGATGTTCACCTGACAGTGGTGGTGGATGCCCAAAGCCAGGAGGCAGCAGCCCAGAGCCAGAGCAGCCTTTCAGCAGGTGGAATGAAAAGGAAACTACAGCCAAGGCTGCTTCCAAGTCCCTGAAGCACCAACTGCTGGAAGTTCCTCCTCCGCACACACACCTACCACTGGCACCACCAGCACTGCACTGGATGACTCAGCACAGTACAGCTGCTCTCCTGCTCTGCTCTGGGGAGGGGGCTTTGGGAAGGTGCCACCCTCAAGTTACTGACAGGAGACTAAAATTCTGGTCAAAGGCCTGTCTCCCACACTAAAGGGAGACAAGGGTATAGATGATCTAAGAAACAGTATTTTTGAACGTGAGCTGATTCATTGAGGCAGCAGCATGCATTTATTTACATTTATTTAACTTTACTCAGACCTGTTCAAGGTACCTTTGCATTCCCTTCTGCACTTGAACTAACCTGTTTCAACTTCAGAGTAACAGTAAGCACTGATGACACTGAAGTCAGCAGGGCTAAGAGATGCTTGTGGCCAGACACACCAAGACTTACCTCAGCTGCTTGGAGCTGCTCTGTATGTTCTCCAGCTGATCTATTTCTTTGGAAAGCCTAGCTATTTCTTCTTCCAGGTTCTTCTCGGTAATATCCACCTGCTGACAGAGCCGAGCAAAAGTAGTGGCCATTTCCCTAAAGCAAGAACAAGTTTATTATAGTCATGATTTAGAGAAGTTTATGCTAAAATACACAGTAAGAAATATAATCTCATGGCACTGCAATGTGCAGAACACTGCAGTCAAAGCCTCCAGCTGTTATGGGATTACAGAATAGCAGAAAGCTGGAGAATTAGGTACTTTTTAAATTAGAAAAAGAAACCCTCAACACACCAAATGCACCTCAGTCTATGCCTACATCGTGCCTGGCCATTTTCATAGAACATTAACAGGTCCAAGTCTGAGATGGAGCTCATCTGCTCTGGCAGGAGGTGCCAGAGCAGCCCCACACTGCCAAGCTCAGTGCCCTGCTCACAGGAACGTGAGCCCTGTGCAGGGTGAGGACTGCTCCAGACCTCACAAAGGCTCCCCATCCTACATCCCTCCTTAGCCACGTGCTCCCACCTGTTCAAGACTCCTCCTCACACAAACGGAAAATAAACCCAGGTACCAGCCTGGGCCCAGCACCCAAGTTCTCATGGAGGAGACAAAGCACCCTCTCCTCTCTACTGGAGCACTGGTTTGAGCACAGCTCTTCCATGTCCTCACAGATCTGCTGAACACAGGGATGGATCTCTTTTCTCTACTAAAGCTTAACTTTTACTATTCAATTTTTTTTTTGTTTTCTCTTTCCAAAACACTTTCCCACCCGTCTCTGCTAAGTAATGCCTGGCTGATTGTCTTCCTTAGCTTCTTCTTGTAACTATGTGTTTTGATTGGATTATTATTTCAGAAAATTGTCTGCTAATGCGCCCTCTAGCCCCCAGGGTGCAGGAAACCTCTCCTGTGTAGCTCAGGGAATAGTTCAGAAAGGCTATCAAAGTTCATCACCTGCAGTGCAGAAGAACCAGGATTGGCTGCTAAGAACTTGCCCATAGTAGCCCCTGGGGCAGAAGCTCTGCTCATCCTTCCAGGGACTCCAAGGGCAGAGCAACTCAGTCTGCACCAGAACAATTTCTCATGTCTCTACTGTAGGGTGCTGGACAAAGAGTCACCATCTTTAGAGCACCACACACAGCCACACACGGATGAAGGTACTAGCCTTTTAAACTCTGTTTAAACTCCCTCCCACTAAGTGCCAAGGGACACTAGAGATGCCATCCTGCAGGGCCAGTAACAATGGCCTGTCCCAGTGGGGGACCAGCCCGTGTGACACTTACTGCTGCACCTGGTGGCTGCAGTTGGCGCTGGTGAGGCTGACGATCATCTGCAGCTTCTCGGTGGCATAGTTCACAAACTGCTGCTTGAAGGCTCTCTCCTTGGCCCGAGTGGTCCAGCTCAGCCTCTCATACAGGTACAGCAGCCCGTACATACTCAGGGAGAACGAGATCAGTTTCCAGCCTATCGTTTTCCAAATCTGAAAAACAAAATCTTCATTAGCTTAAATAAGTTACCCTACAGAATAAAAGGTAATTCCACCCATTTAAAAAAAAATCATCTCTACAGCCCTTTCACTGGACTTACGAAAAGAAATATTTTCCATATTATTACTGCAGAGCAATACAGCTACATTCACATATGCTGGTCCCCAATGGCACAGACAATGTGCAGGTTACAGAAGCCTTGCTGCTCTTTCATGAGGAAGCAAAGCTCCAACTAAATTCAAACTGAAGGAGGTACCATCAGATCACCATTTAATCCCTACACTGAACACAGACTTATGGCACAGAGAATATGCCCAGCTATCCTCAGAGTGATCAGCCTGGTTTCTCACAATGAACTGACTGTGGGATCCAGGGCACTGCACGTGCTCATCTGGCCCAGTGTCAAGTCCATGGTGCACTCTGTGTTACACCCCAAGCAGGACAGAGCAGCTCAGCCTCTGCCATCCCCTCCAGCAGGGAATGTTGCTACTTGCCACTCCGCCCACAACGATGATGCTCATGGAGGTCCGGGATGCCAGCGAGGCTAAATTCAACACCAAAGGAACCATGAAGTCGTCCTGGGGCGCGCTCTCGGGAGTTACGGCGGGAAGGCTGGCGGCAGACGGGGTGCTGGCTAAAGGACGAGGGATCTACAAGATGGGAACACGGCAGCCTGAGTCAAACGCATTAGGGAACTACACACGTGGCTTTTATTTTCATATATTCAGGATCTGATTTACTTGAAGGAAAGCCTTCAGCAGAGAAATCTGAATGTGACTCCTGAGGAGGAGGCTTTGAAGTTCCTCCAACACAGAATAAGGGTCTGCATAGGGCTGGTTCTGACTTAAGCATCCAATTATTACAAACAAATAGGCTACTCAAAGGGTTCAATCCAAAGGAAAGCCAACTTGTGTAACAGCCACAGAAAGTTTAAAAGAGGCTTTCAGTTCCATTCTAACCCTGAATATAATCCAATAAAAACAACCCTCACCAAAGATATTTCACACAATGGATCTAGGGAAAGGTAGCAGGAAGCAGGAAGTGTAAATAGCAATGGCACAGAGTAAAAATCAATATATTCTCATCAAGGTAAAACAAGGCAGCCCAGGCTCTGAAAGACTCACATGTAGGTTTGGATCTGCTAATCCCAGGAGCACTTTCTGAGCTTGTTTAGCACCCAAGAAACGGTTTACAAGAGAAGTCCACCCCAAAGAAAAGTGGAACATGATATCCTCTTGAAAATCTGCACACAGGCTATGACAGTTTAGATCATAGCTAAGGTCAAACTTCCTGCAAGGAATTAGTAAGTGGAGCTGATCCTGAACACTAGAAGGCAACAATGGTTTCAGATTTTCTGGAAATAAGAACAAACAGTAAAGGTGAGTTAACATTAGAAGAAGAGTATATTCACAAGCAGTATCTCTGCACTGCTGACCAGCTTTGTTAATTTAGAGAATCTAAACTGACTAGTTCATTATTTATTTATTTGTAAAATCAGTGGCATTTCAGCAGGATTGACCCTAAAAGAGCAGGGAATTTATTGCTCTGATACAAGAAAACAGTAATGAAAATCATCTCACCAAGGAAGCACTGCTGGAAAAACAAAAGACTCAAATTAACTGAAAGAGCTCCATCAGTGGTCAAAAGATAGGGATGGAGTAAGAAAAAAAATTGATTTATCCATCAGTTCTGTGGTGCCACACAGAAAAGGTAACATTATTACATAAGAGGACACATAATTTCATGATCTTGCTTGAATCTTTTATTATCAGGAACAGACCAGTAGAGATGGATGTGCAATAATGTTACTACTTATAAAGGAGAAAAATAAAACGGGAGTGCACAAATCCTCTGTGAAATGAACTGTTTTGGATTCTGGCTCTGAAGGGACCTAGGGAGAGCATTATACTCCAGAAACATTTTCTAATAATTAGTGCATTTGGTGTAACTCTTGTGGAAGCCAAATTTTAAATGGATTTATAAAAGGATGAGTTTCCAGAGGACAGGTCCAATACTATTTCCTTAAGCCATTAATCCAGATGCAGTATATCAGATCAGAAGTCCATAAAATTGAAAGAATTGCTATATTTACCCTGGTTCATTATTCTTCTCCTCCAGCATCTGTTACTGGTTAGTATGAGAAACAGGGGACTGAGCTAAACACTCAGTCCTGGTCTATCATGACTTTTCCTTTATCCTTTATAGCATCAGTGTTAAACACGATCAGAAGGAAAATTCTTTTAAAACTAAATTTTCCTAAGATTGTCTTCCTTTAAATCTGAAATATGAACATTCCTCCTCCCTTCTCCTACCAATAATCTCCTGCTGGGACTGGTGCATTGACTGGTTGACTTCACTGGAGCAGCGCTCAGCCAGGTTCTTTCCCAAACCGTCTTCTATATGTTTGTTCAGTTCCTGAAGTGTTATAAAGAACACAAGCTCATCAGTTTGTATTTAGCCAATCAGTTACATTATATGGAGCAGGAATCTGTTACACACCAAGCACTGTTATTTACAGTGGGAAGAATAGCATGTTTCTATGGAAATATCATGCTTTCCAACTGCACATTGGGACTGAAAACCTAACTAAAGTGACACAGGAAAGATTTCCCTAGGACTGCAAACATTAAAAGGCATAAAAGTCTGTACTTTCAATGACCTGTGACAGTGAAAAGCAGACCATTACCTACTGTCCTGCAAAGCTCTTACTGTGTCATTTGATAGGAGCCAATTCCACTGCTCTGCACAGGGACAAAACCATCTCACAACTCCCATGGGGGCCTGCTCAGGATACTCTGTTGAGGTGAAACAGAACAGATTGTCCTGAAAATGCAGTGCTCCCGTGTGATCAGCCAGGCTGGAACAAGCCTGAGATGAGCTCAGCTAGTTGGAGCATGGTGCTGTTAATACCAAAGTTGTGGGTTCCATCCTCATATGAGCCATTTGTTCAACAGTTGGACTCGGTGATCCTTGTGGGTCCCTTCCAACTCAGAACATTCTGTGACTCCAGGGGGGAGCTATGACAGTCATCATGATCAGCAAAGTCTGAGCACAAGAGGCAAATACAGGTATATGTGCTTTAATTTAAAGCACTAAGTTTGAGGAGGAATTTATGAAAGTTTAAAAAATCTCAAACCAGTTTTTATTAGAAGTGTTGAGTATTTGCAAGCTCATTTTATTTTTGGATCTATTTGATTTTAGGAGTAGTGAAAATTATTTATGCAAGTTCTTATTTACTGGAAGTGAAGACTTGAAATTAAGAACCACTCTACTACTAAAAAAAGATGTTGAAAAAAAATTAACTTCTTTCCAAAAACAAAGCAGAACATATTTTCAACCTTTTTAGTTTTGGGTAGAGATATGCATATGTCAGCAAGCAAAAATCCTGCAATGCTCAGACGAAGTCACATAAAAACCATGCAATTTATGAAAATACAGAAGTAGAAATTAAGGGAAAGCCAAAGAGCCTGGCTTTAAACCATTCAAAAAAACTTACTGTCTTATAGAGCTTCAATACTTGAGGAGAAGGGTGAAAATCAGAATAAAATTCATCAACTAAAACTGAAAGTCGGCAGATCTCATCAGTCATGGCAGAGGAGACCTTGAAGAACACAGGAAACAAATAAAATGTTTCTGCTACCTTTTCCAGACAGAGTGAGAACAGACTACTGCAACAAACTGTCCCAAGAAATCATTCAAATCACCTGACAGGAAAGATTGCCATTTTAAGCTTTTGTTTTCCCTTTGTTTTTTGTATTCAAAAAGGAACAGTCTGACATTTCAAACATATTTCCTGATACGAGTGGGCTCCAACAGGAGCTGCCTGAGAGAGGAGGCAATACTTGGATGTGAGAAGTTGTTCCCACTGCCTTCACTTACTTTGTTTTCGACTTCCTCAGTAACGCGTTTGATTTTTTCCTTGGTGTCTTCTGTCAAAATGTTCAGCTGATTTCGCACAAAGTCCAGCCTGTCCTTCTGATCTTCTCGCTCTTCCATGGAATGGACTCTAACCCAGCAGAGAGGAGATCACAATCACCACCATGCATTCCCCCAGGAAAGAAACAAGCCCGTAGGCAGGCGTGGATCATCGTGATGGGTTTCTGGGCAGCCAGGGGGAATCCCAAGTGACACTGGCTGCCCAAAGCAGAGGCACTGCTCCAGAAGGGCTGTACATGGCACTTCCATGTGCACGAGCATTCAAACGCTGTGCTGAGCAAACACAACTCCAAACCAGCATTTCGAGTCAGAGTTATTATCACTGTATTATCACATAATTACAACTAAAAAAGGTGTGGGGAATCAGAAGCCTTTAATAATTCGTCTACCCTGATTTAAAAAAAGAGAAAATCTGATCGAACTGCTGCTTATAAACAGCACTCAAACACTGCTTAACAGTGAGGTGGGTCTGATGACCCTCCAAAGCAAAGAGGACGTGGCAACCTTGTCACAAACAAGTCTCTTTAGAATTCCTTGACCTATCACTTAAGCAAAAATTCCTGAAAACCTGGAGCAATTTCATCTTGAAGGGCCACCAGAAACATCAAATAGCAATTCAGACTAAGAGGTGTCACCACAGCACCACAGACGTTTTGGTTAAGTCAAATGACAGGAAGAAGTAAAATATCAGAATATTTTCAAACACTTCACAGCATGTTTTCATGGGATCTGACAACGTGAGACAAGTCAGAATGGAAACAGGCAGTCTGTAAAAACTGACATATTCAAGGGGCTGAGTGTGTTTGACAGCACAGTGAAGTCTGTTGAAACACAAAGACACATTATTGACAGGCAGGAAGGAGATGGATGGGAAGGATTAATCGTGACAGCAAGTTCACTGTGTGCAAGAGACACAAGGTGGCAACAAAAGTGAGGAAAAACTGCACACATGCAAACCTCAAAGGACACATGAAGCCACCAGACAGAGCAGATGAGCTGCTATCATTAGCACTAAAGGATTACATGAGTGAAGAGAGAACAAGGATATTTAAGGATGCAATCTGGAAAGGGCCAGAGGCTAAGCCTCTGTTTGCCTGGGCTCATCTCATCCCTTACAGTATTCTAATCAGTTGCAAATTAAAGCATCTACATACTTCCATTTTTTTTCTTCACTGTAACTGTTAATGAACTGTTAATGAAAGTAGAGCGGGCCCAAACATCACCTCTGAAACGCTGGATACAGCTAGAAAAACTTAACGTTTTAAACATTTCTAAAATAAAGGCTTGAAAACACATAAATTTCAAATCAGTAATGAAGAACACCAAAGTAAACCAAGATCCCAGTACCGAAGTCACAGACCAAGAACATAACTGAGTGGGCAAGTGAACAATGATAAGACTGACATATCAACACACCAGGGAAATTGTCTTATTTCTTACCAAGCAGGAAAAGTGAATTTTAAAGTCCATAATGGCCCAGCACAGAAATGGCTCCTCAGATGATCCTGACAAACCAAATCCAACCAGCCCTCCAACGCACCTACCTTTTCTCTGCTGCTGCAACGTTTATGGTGTCCATAATGTTTTTCACAGTATCTATTATCTGTTTAGCTCTGATAGTGTGCTGTTCAAACTTGGTTTTCACGGCTGACTGCGAGATACACTCCTGCGAGGGGCCCAAGCCACAACACATTACTGCAATTCCATGTCAACACAGTCAGGAATTTCACTGTCAGAAAGCACATGCTGCCAATTTTACCATGAACTTAAACCAGTGGGAAGTAAAAATGGAGAAAGTATAAAGAAATTAAAAGACAACAGAAACTGAAATCTCAAATGAGTCTATAGCAGCAAATCTGCCTTCGTGTCTATTCACAGTAATGTGCATAGGTTTTCATTCTTCTAAAATAAATAAATCATGTTAAAAAAAAAAGAAAACTTGGATGAATATATAAGATAAATCTATCTCTTCAGGAAATTGTCAAAACCATCTATTTGGAATTACAAATGTCAATTATGATTGTAAGCAATATGGCCTGGTTTGTGTTTTCTTTGTTGCATTACACAGTCTTACTTTCAAGAGACAATTCTGTCAATAAAATTTGACATTCTCATGTCAATACTGACCATTCAGGAACAAAATATACAATTAGGAATATGAAACAATGGTTTTCTTGTGGGATAAACAAAAGTAGTCCTTAAAATATCTGCTTATTTGCATATTATTCAAGTGTTAAATGAGTAACTAGAAAATGCTCTAACAATACAATTTCTAATCAATCTTCAATATTGAACAGTAATTCAGAAATACGGGATAGTGACTGAAGAACTCTTGTGTTTGAGGGAAGGAAAGCAAGCAGCTGATTGCCTTAAACCAGATCAATGGAACTTTAAAATTGTTCTCCATCTGTGGATTCACCTTTCAAGGCACAGGTTTGGACTGCTTTTAGAGGACTCACCTATGACCTTTGCATATGCTGTAATTACAAATTTCAGCTATCTAAAAATAATAGATGAAAACAAAATAAACAAAATGAGTAAAATAGTCCCTGTTCCTCGATGAAGCAGATCTAGAAATCAGCAATGAAAGGCCAGAGTTTCTTAAATATCAGCACATTGTAAGAGCTAGACTAGGCACAGAGCAGAGTCTTCCCAATGTTAGAATGTGGTGGATAAAAGGATGACAATCACTCACAACACAATCAGAAAATCCAAGTTAGAGCACTAGGAAAAACACAAAGGTTAGTTAAACGAGAGGGGAAGATAAGATGGGGACAGCAGAGCTTTAGCTGTTAGTCTGTATATAAGTATTTACTGAAACCAAGATGAACTGTGTTTCAACAGTCTAACCAAAACCAGTTACCTTCCCAGCCCCTGCCAGTGTCACAGGACAGTCAAATGCCCAGTGTGCTCTGCATTCCATCCCTGGGCAGGGCTGGGGAAGGGCTCTGCAGCAGCTGCCTCATTCCAGCTCTGCTTTCGCTCCCCTCTAGAGCAGGAGGACTCTTCCACCCTGTCTCCCACCTCCACTGCTTCCCACAACACTTCTGCTGACAGTATTTTTAAGAAACTTGAGAAGCACCCCAACCTAAGGCATGGTGGGGTTGGTTTTATGTAGGATATCCTCTAGGCACTACTGCATACAGTGCAGGGTCCAGGCATTTTTTCACTGTTTTAATAGGGCATTCTATGTACCTCACTGTAAAATTTCAGGAACTACACTGACTACTTTCTATTATTCCCCAATATAAAAATTCAGAACTGATCCAAGAATTCAATGCTTTAAGACTGCCTCTCTCCTTCCCTCTGTTGCAATAGAGCTGACACAGGTAGCAGCACCACTTTTTAAAGCTACTACATGAATTTCTAAAATCTTAATTTCCCCACTGCTTGCAAGTGCTTCTAGTAATGCCTGTACCAGTTTTTTTTTAGCTACTTCAACCGCTCTGTACTTTGCAGACAAACACGTTTCATCTAGTTTCAGAATGATTTTTGCCCTCACACAGAAGTGTATCTTACAAGCCTTTCAAAAATAGTCCAAATTTTTCTCATATTACAACTAACTAGCAACGGTGGGTTATTTCCAGATTTTTTTTTTTTTTTTAAATATTCTTTCTATACTGAGCTCATACCAGTCCTGGAATGAACACGCTTTCCCATCAGGGAACTGATACTAAAATCAGGGATGTAGAAGTACTGGAGAAGTAACAGCTCCTCTTCTCAGCTCATATGAAGAAGAGGGAAAAGCTGTCCAATTTTAGTGAAGACAAAAGCAAGGTGAGAGAATCCAGGAGGAGCAAACCCAGCAAATACAGCCAGGGGGAACAAGGCACATGTGGACAGGTCTGTGAGGTGACAGATTACTGAGAGATGTGAGCTGGACAAAAAAGTGAGAGATGTTTGGGAAGTCTGAGGAGGGCACCTGGAAAGGACAAGGAGCTAAAGGCAAGACAGACCGAGGCAGGGGAGGAGTCAGTGTTTGAGAAGGACAGAGAGAAGCACCTGTGCTCTCATCCCTTCCTTTTCACACACTGGAATGTAATCCAAGATGCTGGGACTTGCAGCGCCTCTGTCAGGAAACAGAGTAAATGCAGAGTGCTTCAGGCAGAAGTGCTTAGGCTGTACTCAGGGCTGTACAGCATTTGAGTTTGGTCTGGCAGTGCACAAGGCACAGTATCAGTGAGGATTTCACACAAAGTTCTCCCTGCAGTCTGAGACTCCTCATTAATACAGAGCCTAGATCTGCCAAGTAGAACTGATAACAGTGTGGTGACATCAGCTACTTTATCAGCTCAGGTGACAGTAAATTTGAGTATTAGCACTGAAGACTTCAGACCTGGTGAACCATTTCAGTCTCAGCCTTGCTTTAAAAGCACATAAACTGCCACTGTAACTTAGGAAACTGCCACAAAACCTGAATGTGAAAGAGGCTGCAACAGCAAGCACTCAAATTTAAATTGCTTTGGCAATCCTAAATCAGAATAGCTGTCATTCTCTTTAAATGATGGGATCACAGCCCTATTCAAAGCTATTAATAATGATTTCAGGATGAAACAGCCGAGCAGGGAAAAACACTACAGAATCCACTCTCACTGTTGGGAGTCAGGCGTGCAGCAAATGCAACACATTGTGAAAGAAGAAAAAAGGTTGATTTAAGGCCACGCAGTGTTGTCACAGAATTGTTCCTTGTCCCAACCTCTGCCACAGAAACTTGTCATGATTGTGATCCTGTGACAGATACTTCTCACTGTAGTGGCCAACTTGAGTCTGTGACATCTGATTTACAGATGTGCTGAGCACTCACAGCATCACATCATCCATCTTCATATTGAAATATCCTAAGCATTGAGTGCTTAACTGCAATTATAAGAGATTTTGTCAAAAAAGCTTTGGGTATAGCACATGGTAAAATACAATAAAGAACAATAACTGATTTAGAAGCTCAATTTCCACTTTTTTCCTGCTGGTTCAAAGTTTCCTACTATGGTTCTGAGTATGAAAATTGCAAAAAACATGCATGTTTGACTACAGCTAGTGACACAAGAAATATCATGTCTCATGGAGCCAGGCCCTGCCATTACTCTGAACCCACCATTTCAACACTTCAGTCACCTATCATATGAGTGTGGATAAGAATTAAATTTAGTCTGACATTTTCTTGTTTATGCAAGACTGAATCAAGCTATTACTTTAAAACCTTTCTAATATATACATATCATAGTTTTGCTAAGGTTAAATGGGTTTACTGTAATGCAAGAACAAATGCTTTTTAGAGGCACTTTGATTTTTTTTTTAAATACTCATATACAAAACTATGAAGGGATACCCAAGAGGCTTCCTTAAGATATCCAAGAATGGCTTCAGTTAATTAAAGTTATCAAATTTAGCAAGTCAAATGGATCCTATCAAAAAGAAATCACTGAACTGTCTAGCCTGTCCTACTTCTGTAGAAAATGTGAACTCCAACTAAGAATATGGCTGAACTGAGGTGGAAGGCTGGATTCTGTACAGCACAAAGGATGCAAGGAGAGTGTTAATGCTCAGAGTAACAGAGCTAAGAGGTACACAATGGTGATAGATTCAAAACTCTGGCTTTAGAAATGTAAGTAAATATAAAATAAAATAAAAACTGAATTTCTAACTGGAAACATTCACCAGCAGTGGCTGTGATACACGTTTCAAGACCGTAATTTCTTCTTACATAGACTATATTGGTCTTGAGATCTCAAAACATGAACTAATAATTTTGGTCCCTTCCCTCACTGATATAATTCTCCTTTCCAACAACTACCTGCTACTCAAGGTGAGAAGGTATGAGCAGAACCCACAGAAAAGGCAAAGCTGCAGATGGTATAAATATCTTACACTCTTCCACTTGCTAACGTGGGTACTGCTCAGTATAATTAAGTTTAGCATAAGAAAAAGCTACCTTTAACTAAACAGTTTAAACTAAACCTTTAACAGGCAGTCTAAAAAGACCATCATAAATACCTCAAATATCTGCTCAAAATGTTGAAATTCCTGAAATCTTGTTTGAAATCCTTCAGCAAGTGCTCCACCTGTGAAACAACAGATCATAAGGGAGACAGCAGTACCTCACAGCGGGGACTGCATCTTAAATATATTTATCGGGTTTTATAGTGTTTTTCTGTATTTGAGGAAAAGCAGGAGCTCCTACACACCATCCTCTGGCATTCCTTGGGCCTTTTGTCTCCTGGCACTCAGAACTTCTTTTGCAGAAACAAAAAAGATGCGATTCCTTGCTTCTACAGGATCAATAACCTTGAGCTCATCGACCAGGAAAGTCAGACAGCGCTCCATGTGCTGCCTACGCACCTACGGAACAGACAAAAAGCTCATGTGAAAAGGCAAAATCGGAGCCATCAACATATCACGAGAGTGAGAAACAGGTGCTGAACCACCCCTCTGACAGCAGATAACTGCCAACCCTACAGAGGCAGCAGCTGCTTTTACTACTTTAAACAGATCTGGACACAACAATACTTCCTTCTACAACTGTATTTACAAAAGTCAGAGATCTCAGCCAGTTACTGGGGTAAACCCTTCACTCTCCATACATGGAGAAATAATTCTCACTGCAAGCTGGCTGCTGTTGGGAAGATCTGAAGATCCAAACTCTTCCCATTTAACACTGCACTTTCCCAGCTACTCTATGCAGGTATAAATGTATAAACTGTGCCCTCAGGCTGCACTATCAATACAGAAACAAAAGGTAATACAAATAAGATTAAAAACCAAGCTTAACTGTGGAGGAAAAAGGTTCTAAAGAAGTCTCCCATTTTATTACTTGCCTGAATATATTGTCATTTGAATTACAAGCTGCTTTTTGGTCAGAACGAGGAACAGGTTATTTGCACTTTCTGACCATGTAACTTAGCCTTTTATTAATAAGACAAAGCTGATGTTTCCATATAAATACGTATTAATTAACTGTCAACCCATGTAAGAGCCATCAATTCACTCACATCTTCCATGTATTCTGGTTCTGATGCAGAAGCATCCCATCTATTATTGAGGATGAAGATATTTGGCTTGGAAAGTCGTTCATTCACTTTATGGAAAAAATGTTTCTCCTAAGAATTAAAGCAAAAACAGAAAATTCCCCAGATATTCAAATCAGGGTCATGCATTCTTCTGTAACAGTTTATTATAAAGAATTCATCAGTATTAAAACCCACAGATTCAGCACATAACAGGCTTAGGGTAGTTCAAAACTCATCAGTCTTAAAACTGATGCCAGTGTCAAAAGTCAAAGACACCGCAACTTTCTCTAAAAATTGGTAAAAATACAAACTACGAAAACTTCCAAAAAATTGTTCAGAAAACACTGATGCCTGACTAGAACAATGATGTCTCCCTTACCTGAACTACCAAGATGCTCCTGCTAACCCTGTCAAATACGGTTTTATATCCAGATAATCCATCACCTAACTATTCTTCAGCTAGGGAACATCAGCTTGAACTACAGAGAAGTTCTTGCATGAGGACGTATGGTTGAGACACAGCAGAAAAAAGTCACTGATGAATGTCTTAGTTTA
The DNA here is from genome assembly GCA_037013685.1 of Acridotheres tristis. Classification (NCBI taxonomy): domain Eukaryota; kingdom Metazoa; phylum Chordata; class Aves; order Passeriformes; family Sturnidae; genus Acridotheres; species Acridotheres tristis. Next base: position 18,808,847 of record CM072896.1, read on the forward strand.
ACAAAATTAAGTGTATTTAGGTCTCTTGCCTGCACCTACCACCCATTATTGCTGTTTACAGAGTCATAATGGGTAAGTCGTGATGGAGCAAGTCCCCACTCAGCAAGGCTGAAGCAGAAGAGATCTCTGGGCTGCCATAAACTTTTCCAGACTGCAGCAGGACACCACCACATATCCTACACACAGCACTGGAGATCTATTATTCTCAATGAGATGGGAATAAGCATGTGCAAACCACATCACTGCTGCAGAAATCAGAACTTTGTCTGAGGAGAATTTATGAGGAATAGTAAAAGAACTATTTCACAAAAAAACCAGTAGTGTGGCAGAATAATGCCAAGTATTCTCAAACCTGTTATGGTAAGAGGCAAAAACAACACTTAAGGAGGAGGAAAACACAGCTGTCAAAAGCTTTATCTGCAGGATAACTTATGTTATCTATATAGCAATGAGATGCTCACTGAAATAATTTTTCTTTCTCCTTTAATTAAAAGACCCCAACAACTGTGTTATACACATAATGTGCACAACTTACAGATTTTGTCAATACTAAAAGCCTAAAAGTGTCACTCATGTGACATAATAGAAGAGATATGGCCACAGTGGTGCCAAATCCTCTTTGCCTTGAATGTTTAAGAATTTTCTTTTTCTTCTAAATCTCATCTCTTGCATTTGACTCTTTGTGGACTCAGCTCAGAAGACGGAATGCGATGCTTTTAAACTTACATTCTTCTCGGACTTCTACCAAACTATTCTAAGTTGCTAAAATGCAAAGAAATACTGTCCTTGCACACTCAGTTCTTTATCGTATTAAAAACTGTCCCAACAGTTAGGAAGTTCACACCTTTCAGGTCAGAACTATGATCAGAAAAACCAGAGCATATTATTTGTCTGCAGTAGGCTTAATAAAAATCATCAAGAATTTTCTCAGTAGCATTACTCTGCATTCTGGCAGTCATACTTGCAATAACTTAGAAACCTTTTATTGTCAGCATCCACAATACTTGGTTTAGTCAAAACCGGAGATCACTACAAAATTACACCAAATTTCTGGTCTTGTATTTTGATTATTTCAACAGTTCCTCTGGCCACCTTAAATGTTCTCCTCTTACAAGTCCTACAATATTTAGGATGCAAGATCCAGAGAACTCTTCTCTCTCCTGAAACAAGGCTTTATAGAACAAAGACAAGAAAATACCTTCAGCTCTCCACATTGCACAGAACCATTATTGCCAACACCTTCCTCAGAAGAAACACAGCCCACTGAGGGGAACCTGCAGCATTCATCCTCAACACAAGGTGTGTCAAGGGAATTCACCCCCTCCTGAGAGAGGAACAGACAGAACTCAACTCCCTTCACCCAGCTTGTGTATTCTACTGAACTTATGGAGTATTTCTGGACATGAAACATTAAATAATTTCTTGGATAATACAAGTGTCTTCAGGTAACAAATACCAACAAACCGGTAGGCAAGACAAACACTCCATCACCCTTTTATCAAAAACACAGCCAAACTGGAAAGGACAATTATGACGTTCAAGGCAGAGAAAGCCAAGTCAGTAAGATACTTAAATTTCCTTCTCCTAGTGAGGGATATACACTATTTCTTGCCTCCCACCATCAAATCCTATTCACAAGATCTAAGTGCAGTGATTCACCTTCTGTAAAGGTCTCAGCTGTTCTGGTTATGGAACTGCTGAATATTTAAATGAAGAAGTAGCATAAAATCATTGCACATCGTACCGTGTTCATGAGAGTTGATTCAGAATTGGCAACCAAGACAAACACATCAGCATCTAAGCAGAACTTGTCGATCCAGCTGTCCAGTTCTGTAGTGACATCTGTGCCAGGGCTGCCAAGAACAAAAAACACAAACTTTTATTTACACAGCAAAGAAGCAATTGATTTTTATAAACTGATAAAAATGGAGTGGAAATGCCTAAGGGCCTTGCAAGAAGTTACAGAGGTTTGTATCTTCAGACTGATGCCTACTTCAAACTTAAGGTAAACCTTGCACAAGCCAGTTACCACCTACAATGTATCAGTCACTTGATCATCAGACTACATATTCATTCCAAAATGCAATTTCTGATTAGTAAGTATGCACATATAATTAATTGCCAAGTCAACTGACAGGCAGTCCATCAGAAACCCTGACAGCCTCATACAATGGTTCCCCTCCTCGGATCCTAATTTTTATCAGAAGAGACTGTAGTTCATAAAATAGTTTTTTCATTAATAAAGTCCAAGTTTAAAGCAATATGCTATGCAAGCTGTGCATAGATTTAAGAAGAAACCAAAATGAAGCTAAAACTATAGTGCTATCTATTAAAAAAAAATCATTAAGTGGAACATGAGCATTAAGTCATGTCTGCAACACCTAAATTACTGCTGATTCAAATTTTCTCAATTTACAGTAAAAGGATGATTTGCTCTTTTCAAGTACCTGCTCTCTCAGAATACATGCTCTTTTCTTTTCCCTTTACTTTCTACCTTTAGCAATAGAGGCTGAACACATCCAAGATCATGCACCCAAGAAAATAATAAACTCCCAGTGATTTCAAAGTACAAGACAGGGATGGAACAAAAACAACTGCAATTAGAACGTACTCTGAGTGTTTTCTTAAAGAAATTATACTTCAAAATTCACTGACACCTGTGTGAATTACTCTCAAATTCAGTATTTATTGGTTTACACATCAGGTACAGATCACCTGAAGGTTTTACTACCAGGTTATAATGCAGTGACCAGAAACAAAGGCATTTGGCGTGGAAAAAGCAACCACTTCCAGAATTCTTTAAACACATAGGAAATGCCAGCCTAACACAGGGCACACACAGATGATATAGTCACAAACTACATTTTGAGGTCACCCATTACTTTGGTATGTAGGCACTGCAACTCTTATCAGAAGCTTTTACAAGTGATGTCCACATTGTTTATACTTCACATGATCAGTCTGAAGCGTTTCAAGAAAGGAAATGGGCAAAAGGTTGTTGCTGCAACAACCCTATTCACACTTCCATACTGTTTGTTTTAAATGTAGAGTATCCTCAGCCAAAAGCTATTCCCTTTTTCAGCTCAGTCACAAGACACTTGTCTGTTCCAACTGCTACAAGGGCAGAATCAGGAGGGTGATGACAGGCAGCACATACAAAAGAACAAACTCTGTCCTTTCAAACAAAAACGCCTTTCAGGAATTTTGAATCTAAACAAATCTCTTTTCTAAACATTGTAATGGCTAATATCCTTAAGAAAATTTTTACTAAAACAGAAAAGATACCTGTCCACTAAAACCAAATCATCTCTCAGCAGGGCACACTTTGACTTGGGCCAAAAGACATGGACGAGACAGCCAGCCTTCAAATCTTTATCCATGTGAAGCGCATGGGCCAGCTGATTGACTGTCTAGAGAGAGCATTAAAGAGAATACAAACATGAATATGCACCTCAAACAAGTCTGTAAACCAGTCTTAATTCAGTTCTCAAGCAAACTTGGACAGGATGGATCCTGAAGAGGGTAACAGAGTTCATACTTTGTTCTGGTGAATAGCTGTGATTTTTTTTTAAGCTCTTCAACTCACCAGCATCTAAAGAACAAGCTGTGCCTTGAAACTCAGACAAGAGTTTCTTTTGAGTCATAAATGTTCCCTACAAGGCTGGACTGTGTGCTGCTGAGCATCATCATGAATTTGCCTCAGATGTTTAACACAGCAGCATAAGCAGTTCAATAAGATGAGCACCCTAAGTCCAAATGAAGGGCACATTCCAAATCCTTAATCAGTAACAGGACTTACTTAGTCCTATAAAAATAAATCACTCAACACGTGCTATGCTACAACGAGACATGTTAGCTGTTTCTCTAGAACAGCCAAAAAAAACCTGCAGAGCACAGCACTTTCATTAGTTTGTTCTTCCTTCTTAAATAAGAACTTAAAAATACAAATTGAAGGAGCCTTAAAATTTTGTTGGACTTTAAACTGTTCTTAAAAAAAGAGACCCTTTGAGAATCAGTTCCTGTGAAAATTGGCTTGAAATCATCCAAGAAACGTACCTTAACACTCTTCTTTTCATCTGATCCTTCTGTCATAAGATAAGCCTTATCTCCATCAGTCCCTTCCACACTGAGGAAGCAGTTTGTTGTATGGCCAATCCCACTGGGAAGCACCTTATCCCACAGCATTGCATTAATGACTGAACTTTTCCCACTGCTTGTTCTGGAGGGATAGAAAACAAAAGCACTTTGAGCAGAGCACAAGAGCACTAAACACACTTTTTGCTCAACTGAATGCAGCCCTACGGGAGTGCATCAGCCCCACAGAGCACAAGCTGGTTTGGGCACAGAGCTCCAGCCAGGAGAGTGGGGAGTGCTCATTCAAAGGAACTGGTCACCCAATCCACCTTCTGCAACAACTTGGAAGTCCTCAGCAGTGTCCTACTTCACCCCTCACCCAAAAATATTTGAGGTTAAACTATTACACAACAGCATGAAGTTACATAGACTGTAACTCATTTTTGAGCCACTTGGAGAAAAAGTTCAGTGCTCACTGTACAACAGTTCACAAATTTATTCAAAATGCCAGAGGGAAAGTTGAGCTCGCTTCTTCCTGCTCAGAACTTCTTCCCTTTGCAAAAGGGAAAGTTTTCTCACAGCTTTTAACGTTTTGAAATACCAAGGCTGAGATACAACTAATTTCTTTATTCCAGAACTTCTTATAGTTTTTCTTTAAATAACTCAACTACTTTTAGCAAAATGAAGGCAAGACCACTGTTGTACATATTTTTTCCAATACTATTACAGAATTTTTAGAACCATGAAGATTCACACTCCAAAAATATGTAACCACGTTTATATGTAAGCACTGAAAAATCAATCTCCCTGAAGCAAAATGGACTAGCAGACCACACTGTTACTTTTACACTTAAAATTATCACACAGATCTATCAGACTGATGTTACAACCAACCAGGCAACCATCTGTTTCTCTTCAGCTGCTTACAGACAGAAACATGAAAAGCTCCAAGTTTAGTTCTTCAGCACTTCTGATCAAATATTAAAAAAAAAGTCCTCAGCAGGAACAGTCCAGAACAAAAAAATATATTAAACAAACAAAACCACCACGTTAAAAAAACTCCAAAAGCCATTCTGGTGAACAAAACAACCTCTGACCTTCCCAAGTAAAAAAAAAAAAAAAAAAGAAATTAAGTACTGGTCATATTGTTCATTACCTGCCAAAAAATGCCACTTTCATATGTCTCCGTGAAAGCACTTCTCCAATTACTGCCAACTTGTTTTTATATGCTTGTATTTTTGCTAGTTCATCTTCTGTTGCTATATGATCAAGCTCTGGGTTCTTGTATGTGGCTACACATAGAAAGGAGAAACATAAAAGCAATCACATACAGAGAATGTGTTCTGTGATAGAAGGTGTAAGTAATCAATACTTAACATGCCAACTGCAAATTTTAATTACAGTGGTTGAACAAAATAAGCAAAGCCCCACAACAGAAACTGATACCAGCCCTTATCATTTGACAGCTCTGCCACTGGTGAAATCACGACATAAATCACTTCAGATCAATCGCCAATCCAAGCAGTGAGCCACTAACCCTGTGAACACAGCCTGATGAGCTCACCTGCCCAGTCCCTTGGGACATTTGCTTCCTTCAAAAAGAAAAGCCAGGACCTCTCATGGATACACCAGCTAAGCTGGGCTGTCATGCCCCAGCAGAGGAACCAACTCTGTGTGGCCACACACATTCCAGGCTGCTAAAACCTCTGAAGGTGTGACCAGTGGTTCCCTGCATTGCATTACTGATGCACCTTTCTGCAGAAAAAAAGGAGAACCTGTTTCTTTCCTTCTCTGCAAAAGAAACTACCACAGAACTGTAAGACCAGAGTAGTTAATCTTTCAACCTCATGGAAAAGAGACCAGGCTGCCAACACAAGTGACTTAATCAGCTTTTCAGGTATGTAGCCATGCCAGGCATTCCTTCCAGGATAAGCTGAAAAAAACCCCAGTGTCAAAAGAAAAATGTGACTATTTCTGAAGGTGCACGCTTATACAAAAAGCACAGTAACAGATAACGTAAGGTACATTATGCTGCTGTAAAACATACTCGAAGCAAAGGACAAGGCCCTCATATTTAAGGGGAAAGAAAGCTCACCTTCCACAAACGCTTCCCCCTCAGTGACATAGTTCAGCAGCTGGTCGAAGATGGCAGTGATGGTCTTTTTGGCCAGCACAAAGTGCTTCAGTGGAGAGACAGAGGCTTCTGCCATGCTGCAGCTGAGAGAAAGGTGCATAAAGTGACCAAACACTCAGTACGCCCAGCTAATTAAAAGTCATACACCGCTCACACAGCCATTAAGAAACAAAACGAAATAAAAACGTCCGAAGCTCTGAACTCCAAAGGGCAGTAAGCTCATTCGCACTGTTTACTCTGAACTCCTCACCACATGCGCCAAGAATGGCTCGCGACACTCGGGCACAGGTTCGACCCGCTTCGCTGCTGTCTGTCCCGGAAACACGAGGCCTTACCCATGTCAAACACGGCCACCCCTCCCAACCGCCCCCGGGTCAGCGCTGCCCGCCGGCCAGCGAGCACCGGCCCCGCTCTCTCGGAGCCCCGGCTCGGCGGGGTCAGGCCGAGGGGCCGCGGCGACCCCAGTCCCTCATGGTGTCTCGCTCAGCCATGTTCCCTCACGGAGCCCCGGCTCAGCCCCGGTGCCCCATGGACCCCGGCTATGCCCCGGTGCCTCGCTGAGCTCTGGCTCGGCACCGGTCCCTCATGAAACCGCTGTCTCTCACAGAACCCTGGCACAGCCCCGGTCCTTCACTGAGATCCCGCACCCTCTGGTCTCTCATGGAGCTCCCGGTCCCGGCCCCTGTCCCTCACGGAGCCCCACCGGCCCCGTCCGTGCCCGTCACCGCCGCCGCCGGGACAGGGGGCGTCACTTCCCTTTCCTCTCGCGTGACCCCGCTCGGCGCGCGCCCGGGCAGCGCCATGTTCAGTGCGGGCTGAGGGCGGCCGCCGCCATCTTGAGCGCGGGCAGCCGCGAAATGGAGGCGGGCAGAGCCCGGGCAGCACCGCCACCACCCCAGGCCTTCACCCGCAGCATCGCGGTTTGCTCAAAGGCTGCAAAGTGACACTGCGGGCTTTAGGAGTTAAAGAGCTCCGACAACTCATGCATTTGATCAGGATCATCAGGAAACGAGAATCAAAATGAAAAGTGGCGACAACAGCACTCTAGAGAACACGTTATTTGAGGATTATTAATCCGCTGTATTTCATCTTGCAATATTTGTGGGATGTATTTGTATTGAAGTCAACAGTCTTTCACATTTGAAAAGGTCTTTTGCTCAATAAGAAACATGATCCAGGAATCTGACAGAGATTTGTTAAGGTTGGAAAATACCCCTAAAATCGAGTCACACATCAGAACTAAGGGTTCAAAAGTCTGAAAAGCAAAGAATCAAGTCCATATTTCTCACAAATACAAAACACCACCACCAAAACCAATCTCATGATTTTGCATATCTTCTGCTTGGAATGCTGCTCCTGAAACAGCTGAACCCTGCAGGTATCAGTGAACAACCAGAACTTACTGCCTTGGAGAGAAATAATAAATCCTGGCACAGCCGTGGTCCCTACAGTTTATTTCTGCCCCTCCAGGCTGAGATGAGCTGCTCAGGCTCCAGGGTGACAGATCTGTGGCCGTACCAGAGCAGCTGCACTCAGGTCACAGCACTCACCCAAATAACCACAATGTCCTCCCTGTCCTTGGCATGCCAAGCCATGCCTCTCTGCCTTCCAGATTCCAGGCACTCATTACCTGCTTTCCCTACTACTTAGTAACTTTCTTGCTTTAAAATGCAGATAGTGTAGAAGCCAGCAGTGCACTTATGTTCCCTTTTAAAATGAGACATGCTACTCCTCCTGCACACTTCCATTTACTCTCTGATAGATATTAAAACGAAAATACTAACATTGGTCCCTCATTTATAAAATCCAACCTGAGACGACCTTGGATACATTTCCTGTTTAGATGCTCCATTTTAGTTTGGAATGATTTGGCTTCACAACATTGCTGTGGGGTATTGTTTTGATTCCCAGTTTAGAGATCAGAAATAACCCAACTCAAAGACCGTCATGAAGTTATTCATATCAACAAGCAAGTTTGCTGTGTCACAGGGCTCTGTGGTGGCACCACCTTTCATGCTGGGGACACAATGCTGGTCCACACAAATATATGCACTTTTTAAACCCCCTTATTTATTTTGGGGGATTTTTAAATGCTTTTTTTTCCACTTCTCGTCACTGTCCCAGAGCAGTTTTTTCTCCAGAGCTCAGCTGTGCCATTCCACCTCTGTGCCATCAGCAGGAGCAGTTTTCAGGGAACCAGCATTCCCCCTTCTAGATATATGAGCAAAATTAACTTTCCATACAGAAAATAATTAATCTTAGTGTTTTGTTAACTATATTATTGCTACCATTTTAAGCCAGGCAGGAAGAATGTGTTCAAAATAAGAAATCAGCCATTCTACCACAGATACTGTCATTCTCTATACAAGGGAGTAATAAAATACAGCAAGACACCCTCAGGTTGCCCTTTTCATTGACAAAACACAAGATCTAGTAGTAAATCAGCATTTCAAAGTGACAGAAAAGGTCTTGGCTCCCACATCAAAATAAACACTAAGTGGTTCATAGACGTTCCAGAAATACTTCTCTGGAAATCAGAACTTCCATTATTTAATAACATTCAGCCAAGTTTTATCCTTAGCTTTAAAAATCAAAACCAAAGACCTTTGCATGCCTTGAAGCTGATAACACTAAATCTCACTGATCAAGAAATGTTTGATACATTAACTATCTCCATACAAAGCTTGCATTAGACAGTCTTACATTACAACTTTACAATCAATGAAGTAAGAAATGTAAATTCCACCAGTAATTTATGGGTATTTTCACCATGGTATCTAGCATAACCTAAGTGACCCCACTCTTGTTTTTTTATCTGTCCAAGTATCCACTCAGAAACAGAGCTATAGAATGTACTATAAAAACTCACTTCCAATGATTACAATGGCAGGATAGTGCTCTATATAATATAAACAAGTGTGTGAAATAATTTGAGAGTGATTAGTAAAAATTTTGTAATGTACCGGTCTTCTAAACCCGTATATAAAAGTTTAAAATTTACATAGTTAAAATAACATTCCTCAAGTTACTAGTGGTGGGAAGATAATTATAAATATACAGAATTATTACAATAATATAGACTACCAGAAGTTTGCTCTAGTCAGAGATTGCTGACATCCATAATTTCAGTGAGAACTACATTAGGATTTTACGCAAGAAATTCATTTTGTACATTCTCAGCAGGATCACTGCAAATTCCTTTTGCAGTTACTCTTTAGAACATGATCCAATCCAAACCCTAGCAATGTGTGTCTCCTTGGTGCATTAAAAGACAAGAACAGAAGGTAAGTAAAGGGAATATTATGTGTGGAAGAGTGTTCTGTACATGTGCTGAACAGTCTCACAGATGAGACTTAAACATAGAACAAAGTGAACAGTGAGGTCAGAAGGGTACCCCAAGAGAAAAACAGGACAATTGCAAAAGCTTATCAGGAGCATGAGGTGGGAAATGAAGGCTGTATATGAATCTGGAGATGTCCACGCCTGGGAACTTTTGGAACACCTTTATCTTTGGCAGGCCAGTGCTGTTCCTGAACACCAGCACAATGAGCTGCTGCCACGCGGGGTAACCTGAGCTGAAAGTGGAACTGAGACCAGTGTTGGGTTATTTAAACATGGAATTAGGTACTTGCTTTGTTTTTGTGCCTTTTTAAACTCAAGAAAGCTGGTCTTGTACGCTAGACATGAAAGAGCAGGATGACCATCAGAACTCGTATCACAACATGCAATTACTCCCACCGTCCCTCCCCCGAAAATCTGATCCATCACACTGCAAAAGTGGTTATTCCTACTGAAACCCCTAGAACAAGGAAATTCACAACACCAAGTGCTATACATGCTTTGCTGATATAAAGATGAAAACATTAGAAATGTACAATTGCTGTTAAAATTGTATTTAATATCATATTCCAGTGACTGGAAAGTAATTCCAATTCTAACAAACTGATTACAGGGAAAGAAAGCAATTACACCGTCTCATGTATCTGAAGATGACTTAAAAGATCTTTTTCATTCCCAAATCTCATTAAACAATCAGTACACTTATGAGGCAAATCTGCTGAATGCCTGAAATCCAAATGAGTTTTAAGGTCTTCAATCTGTCCCGTTGAATATTCACAGTATTGACACAAATAAATCCCTTCAGATAAATGAGAGCTTAGGTGCTTGCAATATTCCAACATACCTGAAAATCCCTTCCCACAGTCATCACAAACATGAGGGAATATTTTGGTGTGCTCAATAGCTACATGCCTGTTGACATTTGTATGCAGCCTGCTCCTAAAGCCGCACACCTGGCACACAAAGAAGTTTTTGCATTTGTCAAAGCTGATTTTGTTGATGAGGCTGTACTGGCCACGCTCCTTGTTGTTGTAGCTGTCGCTCAGCTCGATGAGCCGGCAGGCGTGCTCGTTCACCACGTGGCTGTGCAGATCCTCGGGGTCGTTTGTCTCATGCTCACAGAACTGACACAGGTACTGCTCGTCACAGCTGTGCTCCTGGAAGTGCAGGTACAGCTCGCTGCTGGAGGAGAACTGCACATCACACTGCTCACACCAGTAAAGGTGGTCGTTGAAGTGCGTGTCTGCTATGTGCTGACTCAGATTCTCAAAAATCACTGTTTTGTAATCGCAATATTTACAGATGTATGGATCCTCCTCGTGTAGTTTTACGTGTTCAATGAGCCGCACTTTGCTGGAGAAACTTTCTTTACAAACTTTACAGACATGAGTGTCTGTACATGTCTTATGCTTCAGGATCATGTGCTGCTTCAGATCAGAGAAGTACTTGCTGTTGAACTCACAGAGCTCACACTTGTACAAGCCGCTGCTGTTGGCTCTCAGCAAGGGCCATTTCTGTTGAGCTGTGATATTCAAAGCCTGGTTCTTCTCAAAGATTTTACAGGTCTCCAGAGGGATTTCCTCAAGGTCCTCAGCTTCTAGTTTCTCAGGTGATACAGTCTGGGTTTCTATATCGTGAACTTCTACAGCATTCACTTCTGTTGTAGAAATTTCTACAGTTTGGATATCTAGAGGTTTCTCTTCTTCTGTGGGGCTGTCACTGAATATGGGTGAGTCACATAAGTCTCTGCACATTCCATTGTTAGTACCTTTATCTGCAGGAGGAAATACATAATAGAAGGTTGAAAAAAAAAAAACCACTACAAAACACCTGGGCCCATTTTTAACTTTTCAGTCAGCTGAAGCAGCTTTCAAATGTAAAGACCGCTTATTTTTCCCTTGCCAGATTATGCTGTATTTTCAGCTAACAAAGCTGTACCCGAAACTATAAATCCTTCACCATTTCTGTCAAAGCAAGGAAGTTACATGAAAAGCCAGCAGTAGCTGTGCTCTCCAACCTCCCAGCAACTCATCTGCAAACACACTGACCTTTACCTTTATCCTTCTTTTTAGGGTCTGTACAGTGCATCCCAACGTTTGAGTGTGCCCCGCTCCAGTGAGAGCTCCCGGCATGCACTGGACTCCCGTCATCATCTGTGTCCAGGCTCTGCACAGGACTGTGGAATCTACCTGCAAAGGGAAGGGAAGCATTTCCTTGTCACCATTTGTCCACACTAGCATCATCCTGATTCACTGATTTAGTCGTAGATCTTACTTACTATTTATTTATTCTATTTGCATAAGTTTATATACAAAGCACATCATAACATACATTTCTAAAAAAGTAACAATAAATACCTTGAAAATTATTTCCATACATGCAGAGAAAAACAAAAGAATTCAAAAAGTAGCATCTCTGTCTAGAAGACTTCAGCAGAAAATAGTCAGCTGATTATGCAGAAGAAACCTTAAAATCCTTAAATGAAATGTTACATTTAAAAGAGACAACTTAAAAAAATATTCTTCAATATTTCTGGACATTACATTTTAAAACATGACATTTTCTAAAATTTCTGCAGACTTTATGGTTAATTATTAAAGTGAAAAGAAAAATAAATAGACTGATAATCTACCTTCACATTTACTCTGCTAACTTTCCATCCACTATTGGATGTTTTATAAAAAGACATTTTGTTTTGCCAGGTACAAGTCCAATTTAATGCTACTGTTCATAATTTCCATGTGAACTCATCAACTTTGTTACCTAGGTAGAGAGTATTTGAAGTAGTTGAATCTACATTATAAATGTAAAATTGAAGGGTCTTTTTGTTATCATTGTTTCTACTTTGAAAGCTGCGTTTCAACTGTAACAATTGAACAACCTCCCACAAGTCTAAGGCCCGTCAGATCACAAGGACATTCAGAAATCACCTGCTATATATTGTGTATTCTATTTGCTTCTATGAATAGGAACGTGATACATTAAAGAACTGCAGAACAAGACTCCAAAACATAAACTTACTTCTGTTTATATCCGGCTGTCTCATGGAACAGACGCTATAGCAGTGGTCAGAAAAAATTCCACTGTTGTCTATGTATCTGCTTGCACCTGAAGAATCTAAACCAAAACATCAACAAAAAAAGTTTAAGTACTCATGTCTTATTGTACCTACAGATATATTTCATGTTCATCAAAACTCCCTTCACATTTTTACTTGTTGTTTTGGAAGAATTCCTGTTGTGATTTACACCTTCCAGCTGCTGCTCTGATGTTTGGAGTATCAGGTTTTTGCTCCCACTGAGGACATTGACAAAGTGCATCATCCATTCAGTGCTGAACACTTCTCTCTACCCCAGCCCAACTTTTACAGAATTCCTCCCCTCTGTGGAAGCAGAATCACCCTCATTTGCAGCTAAAGCCAGTTCCCCCGTGTGCAGGGAGTACAGAACAAACCGTTCAGGTGCATTGGCTCAAAGTGGCTCAACAAAGGAGCCTGCAGAGTGGTGCTGCCCATTCAAGCCAAGATTTCTTACCACCCTTTATGTCACTGCTTTTCCACATGTTGGCACATGTGGTCCGTTCTTGTAAAGTTATTATTCTGAGAAAAAATATTAACTTACTAAAGTGTACATAAGCTCAAGCTCTAGACTGACCTGAGTAACGAGAAGGATGCAGAGTCTTCCTTTTCCTCTTTTTAGGATGTTCATTCATTCTGAACAGCCTAAACGAACTGTAAAGTAAAAACATTAAAGAATTAGACTTGTTTGTATTTAGTGTATCTTTTAGAACCTTATGAAACAATACAAGCATTTTGAAAACCTGCATATCAAATACAAAAGCTTTTTCCTACTACCTCTTCTTGCCCCCTCAGCCCATTTTGATACAGTTAAGAACCCACTAAATGCACGCAACTGCTGAAGTCAGTTTCACATTCCTGCCCTGGAGCAAAAGAAGGTTGACCTTAAAGACAGACATGTCAGAACTCCAGGTACTCCATCACTCAGGGTCATCTACAAGCCTTCTCTCCAGCATTCTTTTTGTCAGAGACAGGACATTCTGAGGCAGAGTCCTTCAGAAACAAGTTTTACTGTTTAAAATACTAACACAGTCATGTTCTCTTACCAAAAATCCTAGACTCTTCGGTATCAGGAAGCAGAGCAGCTAAGAAGCTGATGGCTGTACAGCTTCCAAATGTAGTGAATACATTAGCTCAAGGAGATTTTCACCTATGGAGTGTGACAGCATTTTAAAACACTCAAAACTTTAACACAAAATAGAAAAAATACACAAACAGATACAAGTTATACAAATATTACGAAGAATGAATCTACAGAAATTGACGCTAGAAAGCAACATCAGAAGTTGATATTAATTTCGGTTTAGAGCATCAAAATTAGTAAGATGGATGCACTGGTTTATTTCTTTTGTCTCAAGTTAGTTGGCTTTTGCTGCACTTGGCAGGTCCTGAGAGCAAGAAAAATATTTGGAAACGAAGCACAAATACTTGAGCTATATATAAACAGTCTTGAAGAAGAAAAGGCTGCAAACAAGGGATGTGATGTGGGTTGCCATAATTGAAGAACACTTGCGGGCCCAGGATCTTCTGTAGTCAGTGCCATACACCAGAGGTGAAAGGAGGGAAACAAGAGCCCTGATCAAGTCAACTATGTTCCCCTGAGATTATATATTTTCTGAACTAAAATTTTATTTCAAGAGATGGAAAAAGCATTCGTTTTAACGTTATATCATGATCTAGAAGTATCAGTACCCTCATCGTTTTCTGTGATTGCAAGGGAAGAACCGACAGCGCACTGACACCGCAAGTCTCACCCCAGGTAAGACGCTTGAAAAGCTCAACCTTTTCTCCACGGATCGGACCGCGGGGCAACAAGGCGGGTTGTTCTATTCCAGCGGCTCTCCCTGGCCCAGAAAAGCGGGATGCAGGCCCCGAGAACCGGGATCCCGACGGGCCCCGGGGCGGCGCGGCCTGCGCGGAGGCCGCACGGGGAACCCCCGGCGGGAGCGCGGCAAAGGCACCGTTCCGCCTAGGCGGCAGCCGCGGAGCCGCGGGCAGGGGCGAGGCCGCGACCCCGCAGGGGCGGCGGGAGAGGGCCCGGCCCGGGCCCGCACCGGGAGAGCCGCGGGCCAGGCCGTGAGTCACAGCTCACCTCCCTGGCAGGGCTGGGGCTCGGGCGGCTCCCCGGGCGCTGCGGCCGGGACTCACCTGCCGGCTGCCAGCGCCGCTCCGCTCCTCGCGGGCCCGGCGCGGCCGCTCCGCCCGCTCCGCTCCGCTCCGCCCCGCTCCGCTCGGCGCGGGCCCGGCCCGGCCCGGCCGCTCCGCGGGCGAGGGGCGGGAAAGGGGCGAGTGGCCGCCGCCCGCAGCGCCCCCTGCCGGCCCCGGGAACCTCCACACCCGCCCGTCGCCATAGCGACGGGGCCTAAATAAACCTTTAGTTTATATTTCTGTGCCCCCGATACTGTCTGCACAGCCACGCTTTCATCTATAGGCCTCGTCCAGGGCTGTAAGGCAGCTGGCAGCCTGCTTCAGAACTGTGTCAGCACTCAGATTTTACACAAATGAAAGGGTGATGGCAAAGGTGAACCTGATAAAGCTCAACTTTACATTTCGTGTCAGTGTAGAAGCTGTCCCTTAGAGACACTGCATAGGAGAATCTATAATATAAAGTGTAGCATAAATATATATACAGTACAAGAAAGAAATATATACGTACAAGAAAGACAAGGAGTTATTTCTGGAGAGGGTCCAGTGGAGGCACAAAGTGAAGAGGGGTCTGGAGCATCTCTTGTGAGGAGAGACTGCAGGACTGGCCTGGTTAGTCTGGAGAAGAGAGGACTGAGAGGGGATCTCATCAATTACATAAATATTGCAAAAGGCAGGGCCAGAAGATGGTGCCAGACTCTTTTCTGGTAGTTCCAAGCAACAGGATGAGGAGCAATGGCCATAAACTAAAATACAAGGAGTTTCACCTCAACACGAGGAAAAACTTCTTCCCATTGAGGGTGGCAGAGCACTGGGACAGCTGCCCAGGGACATTGTGGATTCTCCCTCTCTGGAGACATCCCAAACCCACCTGGACGTGTTCCTGTGTTACCTGCTCCAGGTGACCATGCCTTGGACTGGATGATCTCCAGCAGTGCCTTCAAAAACTAAGAATTCCACAATTCTGTGAAATATGTATAAATACGGGTTTGAAAATTAAAATAAGTAACTCTCCCTTTTCCAAATTTATAATCACATCCCTTTTTGCTGATTTCATCTTCATTTTTTATCAAGCCACAGGAAAAAGCACCAAACTGTATTGGTTCACAAAGCAGAACACTTCAAACAGCATCTTACTATTTTTAAAAAATACCCCATTAATTTTGAAGACATGAGGGAGGCCACTATGGTCCCTTATTTCCATGACTTAAAATAGCTTATGGAATTTTGCTAAGTGTTTCATTCACTGAATTGTTTTGCTCTGGCTTAGTCTGAACTTACCTAGCTCTAAGAAAAAGTTTTGAGTTAGCAGAGAATCCACAATATCTCTAATGGTGTTGCTCCACTGATTAGTTAAAAAAGAAACTATACCCTGCTTCTGGCCTTAGTTTTATTATCTGGCAGATGAAACTGGACTTACCCTGTCTATAAAAGTCTACCTTTAGCCTTTGTCCTGAGGCTGGAAATGTGCCTTTAGCATAGTGTGATTTGCTTAGAGCCAGATGGGAAAAGCTTCGTCCTGTGATCACACAGGAGTTTTGGTGGTAAGCAGCAAAACAGAACTAAAGGTGTCCCTTTGCTGGCACACTGCTGAGCCCTCAGACATGAAATAAACGTGGTATGTCTACGATCTCCTGCACTGAGTTATCAGTCAAACAAGATCCTGGTCTCCCAGTTCAGTTTGTTCTCTGCTTTTTATTCCAGCCATGGTTGCTGAGGTTTCCCCAGGACAGCTTGTGTTAAAGGTCTCATAAATTGGCTATAGCCACCCAAATGGGTGGATGCCCACATACTTCTCCCTCTGTTCACCAAAATGTTTTCCATGCAAGTTTTCCAGGAAAACATTTTCCCCAGTTCCCAGCGGAGGGCAGTGCTGAGAACCTAAAATCCATACATAGCAAAAGGAGAGGGAAAAAACCCAAACCAAATCCCAAGCCTTTGAATTCAGTCCTGCTTGTGAGGCAAACTCGGGCGGACCAAAAGCATCTTATGTACCTTTTGACTGATTTATTCTCCACCCGAAGCAGCACAGCCCAACACCACTTATGTGAGATAAAAAGACAAGGCTTCAAGTGAAAGAAAAACATCTGAGGAGAATCTCCTTTGAAGCTGCAGATCCAGTTCAAAGTCACATGCATCAAACAGAGCTATCAATGCTTTAGACAGAAAAGACTGAGTCTTGTTTTCTAAACCACCACGTGCTTGGGATGTTGAGAGAGCTCTGGGTGAGGTTTTAATCATTCAGAAGAGATTCCAACTGAAAATACAGGAAAGCCTATGTGGCATTCACATTCTTGTTTAAATGGACAATACAGGTGATGCTCATTTCAATTAGTGGAGATGTATCCTGACCAAAATAAGCATGGGGTAACCCCTTTCTTCAAGGCAAGCAGTTAGCATAGCTCACGAGGATCACCTTCACTGGAGGTAATTTGTTAGTGTTTAAAAGGACATGTGGGAGGTTACCTGACATCTTGTCTGGCATCAGGTTCTTTGCTCTGGGTTCAGACTTTAGATTGAGTCTTTCCAAGGCAGGGTGGAAAACAGACTGATTTCTGAGCATAAAATCAGGAGGGCTTACTGAGAGTCCCATGCTAAAGCAAACTGCCCATTGCAAATCTTTCTTGTTTCACCAGCATTATTTTGGAAATTTTCTGTGATTTTTTCATGTTTAGACTTAGAACTACCAAAAAAATCACACTCTGGCACTAAATGGCAGTAAAGTCTAAAATTTGTATTTGAACAAGAGCTGATGATCCTCTTATCCTGAACCATCCTGTGCAACTAACACACAGTTGTAGCAACTCACAACCATTTCATAGTTATTAGGAAAAGGCAAAACTCACCTTACATGTAATAAACAAAAGTTTAACCTGTTAGTTCAGGTTACTGAAGTAGCTAGCTCCAAACTCCCAGCAATACTTTCAGACCAGAACTCTGCTGAAGCTTCAAAACAAACATAAGGATGATGATGTCCATCTTTTATTATGGAGTTGGTCCAGCACAGACTGAGCACCTGATGGAGCACAGCCCTTCTCAAAGCTGGGCAGTGTGACCTGAAACAGAACTGACCAGGGTGAAAAGTTTAGAGCTGACTGGGGACGAAAATGTTTTGAAGGGGCCTGATTAAAAACCCTGACACTTGCCTCATCCCTCCAAAAAAAAAGTGAAATCCTCAGAAGAAAACTCAAATCCTTCCCAGTTTGTTAGCAACTGGAGTCGAAAGTAAGGCAACATGTCCACAGAAGGAGTACCTTTGCAGCCTCATGCTCTCATACTGCCAGTGAGTTACTCCCCCAAATATGTTTGTCACTCTTTCAAAATTAGTATTGGATACAAAATATAACCTTGTTTGTTTGCTTTTTTAAATTATAATTTTGGTAATGAAAGCATGAAGCATATTTTTCAAAACCAGATTGATTTAGCAGAGACTGTAAACCATCCAGCTGAAACACTTCAATAACATCGTATTTCTTGTCACAGCTTTCTACAGCCCACGTCTAAAACTAAAATAAAATTACTTATTTTGAAGATCAGCATTTACAAGAACAAATGCCACATGCATATTGGACTTTTCACTCCTAAATAATTCTATTTCTGTTACCCTTAAATTAACTGAGGTATGCAATTTCCATTTCCTTTCTTCTAGCCTTTTTCAAAGGCAGAGCTGCAACACCAAATCACACACCAAGACTGAATATTCCTCAAATTCTTGCTTCAGAATTCACAAGTGTACCAACCATATCATTTTAATTTAGTTGTTAGTATATACATTAACACTCAAAAGTGTGATAAAAACCAAACAAAAGTAGTTTTTTTTAATAAACAGCATGATACAGACCGCGAAGATAAATAAAAAGCAGACTTTTTACAGTTTCCCATGAACATGAACTACAATAAGTATCATAGGCCAAACTTTTGTTACTTGAGTAGCACAGCAGAAGGGTTAAAAAAGGGGTTGTGGTGTTTTTTTTATTTGAAGTACTGCAAGAGTATTCTCAGTATGACAACACATGCATCTTGCTGCATCTTAAATACTTTTTGGCCCATTATTACTAAAAATGTCTTGCTTTCTACCTAGTTTACCACAGACCTTTTTCACAGAATGACACACACGGCAACATCCCCCCTGCCCCAGTAGTGGTTATTTCAAAGGTCACTGTCTCATTTTTAAAAGATAATTGAAGCACTGGTGGGGGTTTTCACTTTCCCTTTGATACAGCCAGGTAAGTGCTCCCAGCTTCAGTGAAGTTACACAGAAGCATCGAGAGCTGACACCTCCTGGGCTCTGTTTACCCAAAATGCCAACAGGATCCTGGGCTGCCTTAGGAAGAGCAGCTTAAGGGAGCTGAGCCTTCCCCCTGCCCCTCTGCTCAGCACTGGTGAGGCCACACCTGCAGCACTGGGGTTCCCAGTACAAACCTGACACGGATGTACTGGAATGGGCTCATGAAGGGCTATAAAGGTGATGGACAGGAGAGCAGGCTGAGAGGGCTGGGATTGGCATCCTGGTCAAAGAGAAAGCCCAGGGGGATCTAGTCAATGTACATAAATACTTGATAGGGAGGAATAAAGACAGGCAAGGCTTTTCTCAGTGCCCACTGAAAGGATATCAGGCAATGAAATAGAAGATAATTCATATAAACATTATGAAAAAAAATTTACTGTGGATTCTTCTTTCTCAGACAGACTCTAAACCCAGCTAGACAATGTCCTGGGCATCCTGTTCAATTGCTGACCTTGCTTTGAACAGGGTGTCTGAGTTAAATGAACTCCAAAGGTCTTTGCCAACCTCAATGGTTCTGTGAAAATTCTCAATGGCAGTTGTGTTGCCATTTACAATGACAATACAAAAATTTCAAGCCCAAGAATTCAGGACTTCAGACTGCAGCTATGTATTTTTTAAGCCCTTTTCTCCACCAGAGAAGTAGATTTTGATAGTGTAGTGGATATTCACAGTTAAAACTTGAAGAGGTGCAAGGGGGCAAAGAAAAAGGATGATACTCCCAGATAATGAATGAAACATTTATCTCCACATGAGAAATGAAGAATTTGGACTACAGCTGCTATAAGACAAGAAGATGAATCTATTCCTTTTCTTTTCCCAGCCCCAAATGAAACAGTAAGACAATTTTGGACAGCCTGGGGCAGTTGATAATTCAGGATATAGAACATTATTAATAAAGCCTGAAAACGATGAAAAATAGTTAAAGAAACAAGGCAGAATGAGATTCCAACCATGAATATCCATACTTTGGCTCACAGGAATTAACTAAACTACAACAGACATAAAGATTCTTCAAAAAAACCAGCTTCTGCCGAATTAGACTTTCAGGAACTTCAGCAATACAATTAAGTCAGGTTTAGCTGTGATTAATTCTGTGACTGGAACAGGAGTCTAACAAAATGGATGCAGTTACACTGAACTGAATGGCTCCTGAAGCAGTTTAATAACTACTGGGAATCAGGCACCAGAATTTCAAAAAGAATCAAGACAGAATAGTGTATTTTCTGCCTTCCTTCTGCCGCAGGAATATTGCATCACATACAGAAGTGACAGTAAGGACACTTAACACACACAAACCAGTGGGGACACTAACTTCAAAGTACACGCAGAACATTGCTTCAATTGATCTTCTCTTACAAATATTTTATGATGCTCTTATGCTCTGGGCATGTCCCAGAGGGGTGTTACAGAGAGAAAAGAAAGGACACAGGGATTCACCTCTGGCTTAGAGTCAGGAGCACTAACACAGCAAGACCTCAGACTTTTCAGAGTCTATCCCATAAAGCTCAAAAGTCCAGAATACTGTATGGCAAATGAAGAACAGTGATTTTTCCTGAGTGTGGGTTCAACAAGTCTGTATGCTACAAAAGAGTAGGAAGAAGAAACATTTAAGCTAGCAACGAACAAAAACACTGAAGTGTCAAGAATGAAAGAAACTGGAGACAAGATCACTGTGCTTTTGGAGCTGAAAAGGCTACTTTGTTAATAAAGACTATTTCAAAGTAAAATTATTAAGTGTTTAACTGGGCTGGTACTAAACATTCCTCTCCTTGTAAGAACCTTTCATACTGAATCATAGGAATAAATAATCTGGAATTTCATACTCTGTTGTGAATCCTGAGTGATTCTGATGAAGTGCTGTATCAGCATGAAGTGAAATCAGAATTTCTCAAAGAGCAGAGCACCTATAGGTTTGGTTAGTGTATGCAAATAGAGAACTTCTATAGCCAGTTTCCAGTTGGCTTCCCTTCATTAACACAGATGTAAAAAAAAAAGTAAAACTAAACAAAGAAAAACCCCAAAGCAGCATGAGCTGCAGGGGTGGTGAGCTACACATCACTTTGGACAGAGAGAGCCCTTCCTAAACTGAGACAACTTCCAGCACAAAATAAAAGATGCAAATTCATTATTTGTATGAAACATGTATTGCAAAATTAAATTGGGATTCAACAATCTGCAACAACATCCACAGCTATATAGTGTTTTTAGAAAACGAGTGTGGTTCTTCCATTCAAGTAAAACTAAAACAAGTGAAAGAAGTTAAAAAAAAAATCCTAGAAGCAGCAAGTTACAATTCTTTCTGTAATACCACACCACTTTCATTTACTTGAAGTAATTTCAAGATGTCAAAGACATCAACAAAAATAGTAATTTCAAGTGGCTTTTCTGATATTTGTGTTTTGAATGGGTCCAGCCCAGGTCTGCAACCTGTACAGACATGCAAAACGGAGGAATTCATAATTACTATTAAGAACAGACATTTGAACATGCATTATATAATGACAAAGCAAAGACAATACCTTCAAATTGTCAATAAACATGGGCTACTGACCACTGAAGGGCATTTAATACTTCACAGAAAAAGGAAAGTTGGCATAAAAATCCACAAACAACTTGCTAAACCACCAACAGCAGGGTCATCACAAAGTTCTTACAAACCTGGTAATTTCTATACTGTCCTCAATATGCAGGCTCATATCTTTTCCACAAGATGCCAAATCACTTACAATTTTGGTTTTATTTAAAAGCCTTTCTGTAAAAAAATTTAAATATTATACTGGAAATCTGTTTCGCCTATGAAAAAACTACTAATGTACCCTTTCAGCCAAAAAGTATGCATATATAAAATCAGTACAGGTACTTTTTCTGCTACGTTTAGGAAAGCAATGAATGTAATTTTAAGTAAAACTAATATGCAGCAGCCTGTTCTGTTTTTATATCAAACACAGTTTCACAGCTGAAAAAGTTACTGGTTTTAAATTTTATTTCACTAAAACACAATTTCCTAATGCTTTTTGATGAAACACATGGCCCAGCACTGGGCTCCTTGCTCTGGCGGTCTTACAAGGAAGTTCTGCAGGAACAAGGAGCCCAGATTCACTTCAAACCCAAAATAAACTCTTTAGTATTTTGTGCAGTGGATTCCCAGAACAAAGGGAGCATTTCCAAATCTCCGTGAAGTGGGAATAGTTAAAAATAAGCCAAATTCCAAGCTATTTCTGTAAAAATCTAGGACTCAGTTACAAGTGCTTTCATGGTCTGTAAGCAGATCTTCTTTCTGATACTGAGAGCAGATGACATCCACTCACTTCTACCAGGGTAAGCAAACAGTGCCTCCACTATCCTCAGTGAAGTTACATCAGCACGGAAATGCCGTGACAGGATGCAGTAATTAGGGTTCAACACTTTGAAGCTGAGAAAAGGATTGTTGTTTTCTGTGAAACACTGGCAGAATGTTTTTCAAATGCCCATCCTGGTTATGCAAAAAACTGGTTAAAGCCCAAGAGCTTCTCCTACTTTTTAAAAAAAATTGTTGAAATGCTACAATTACCCCAAACTGTATTATGTCTGTACCACTCTGAATTTTCCTTTCTTTACTATATGATTCTCATAATAACTTCTACAGCTTATGAACAACATTTACTTGCAGTAACTTCTGGAAACAGAGCCTGCCTCCTCATATCTCTGTCTGGGCAAAAAGGGTGCAGAATACTGTGCTTGAACTGAAAGACATTTATACTCATATTTACAGAAGGGCTAGGAAGGGGCAAAGGACAAACAAATTTGGCCTCATAACATCCAATAAATTTGAGTTGATCTTTTCATCCAGGCTGGAAAAGGCTGACCATTTCTTGCATAAACGAGGTAAAGCATTGTTTCAACCCCAGATAAATACAAATAATATAGCACCTAATGTGATGTCTGTGCAACAGTTTTACTCAGTTATGTTAAGAATTATAGCCAACAGGGTTTCAGATTTTGTGAACTAAACTTAAACTGAAACTAACCCATTTTAAGAGCTAAACCATTATTGTGTGTTGACTGCAAAGTAATAGATACATGGGTAACTTTGCTCTAGAAAGTACAACCAAGCTTAGCAGGAGTTAAAATATTCATATGAACAAAAAGGAATATGTAACAGTCAATAAAAAGAGCAATGGGAAGTCTATTGGTCTACTCCAAAATATTTCATAGAACTAAGGAAATATAACTTCACATTTCCCATACTATTCTTGGAGCTTCTGTAGTTTTCACAAAACCAGGTTTTCCCCCCCACAACATCAAGTATCCATGGGCGCAGTAATCAGCTGCAGGATCCCGACTTTCAAAGTGTCTTGAAACACCAAACCCTTGGCTTTACAATCCCCAAAGTCTTTCATAACGTAATTGATTGCACATTTTTAATATATTACAATTTGCTAAATGAAGCCAACCACTCTTTACCTCATCAGTACAGCCTGCACGAAGTACAGTTTATTTATATGCTTATATTCTAATCTAATACCAACTGTCAGCATATTTTATATTACACGTGGTATTGCACTTTCTGAGTGGCACCTCGGTGCGTGTTTGCAAGTGAACAAGCTGAACCCCCAAAAGCCCCAAACCTTTGGAATTCAAGTGCTGCCAATCTAGCAAGTTTAAAATGTCAGGATGAACATCACCTGCAGAACTATTATGGGCTTCACTAACTTTAAAAAAACCTGTTTAGGAATTAGAAAAACAGTCCTACCTGAAGTTGTGCATTAGGGCAATCTGAAATCCTCGGTACTCTGAACAGTTTCAAAACATGGTGCCAATTTCATTGATTGCACACATTATAATTGTGTTAAAGGACAACAACTAGATTTACAAATATATATTACACACACGCACAAAACAGACAAAGCTATAAAATGTTTGGTAACTCCACATGCATTGAGCTAGCCAACATATCTGTCTGCTGAACTGCTAATTATTGATCATATTGAGAATCTAAATTACTATTTCTGATGTATCTTATTGGATTCAACAACCACTTCCACAGGAGGAAGAAAGAGGAGAAATGGTAAACCCAAATTTTGAGGGTTTAAATGAGCATTCTTGGAATAGCCACTGTATCACTTCAGTAATGTGAAGAGTGATTCCCAAAGTTTTTTTAGAGACTTAGGCCAAGTTCACCTCTGGCTTTAGTGGGTATATTCCCACTACTTCACTGGTACTTGTGTCCTCTTTCACTAGGGCTGAATTTGGTCCTAGGAATATGTCTGGTCACCTTCAGTGACATTAATGAAAACGGGAGTCTTGGACAGATAGAACTGGGTTGCAAAATTAAGAGAGTTAATATTGGACAAATCATGTAAATAAAGAATATATATTAATAATAGTTCCTATTATATAAATAGCCTTTATAAAAAAATAATCTTTCAATAATTTTAATAACTCACCTTTCTTTAGGTTCTGGAAAACATGTATGAAAAAAATCTATTCAGTTCAAGTTAGATTAAAGCAAACCTAAGATGAACACTACAGCTCTCCGTTGCACTAAACCCAATTCTGACCATTCAATTTCCAGGTTAGTCAGTTTTTGGGGATGATAGGGAGTTTCTTTGTGAAAGTATGAATTGCACCCCTAGAAATACTGAGCAGAAGAAACACCATACTGAGTGGGCTTATTTCCTACTGCTTTCAGAAACTGTGCAGATGATGGACCCAGAAATCGAAGGGCCACCCAAACCCCACAAATGTTAATGCCTCTGAGCACATTTAAAAGGCACTGTCCTCTCACTACTGTTTTTAGATCTTTGAGCTTCAAACTCCTTCCCTTTAAACTATGCTGCATTCAAGTATTTGCTATCACTTGAATTCTCTTTCCATTCTTCACAATCCAGCATAGTCTCTACCTGCTGTACCAGATCTACGGTAAGACGTGATGGACCCTTATGTTCACACTTGCACTAGTTTCTTTTTCCTTCTAATTTATCCTATCAAATGAGAAAAGGAAACATTCTTCCAAGTTTACCTTTTTGAGCTTAAGGCATAACATGAATCTCAAAACATAGAATATGCTGAGTTGGAAGGGACCCACAAGGATCATTGAGTCCAACCCCTGGCCCTGCACAGGACACCCCAGGAATCACACCCTGTGCCCGAGAGCCTTGTCCAAACACTCCTTGAACTCTGTCAGGCTTGGGGCTGTGACCACTTCCCTGGGAGCCTGTTCAGTGTCCAACCACCCTCTGGGAGAAAAACCTTTTCCTAATGTCCAACCTAAACCTCCCCTGACTCAGCTCCATGCCATTTCCTCAAGTCCAGTCAGTGGCCATTGGAGAGGAGAGATCGGTACCTGTCCCTCGACTTCTCCTTGTGAGGAAACTGCAGAGCCCAGTGAGGTCTGAGCTCAGTCTCTTCTCCAGGCTGAACACACCAAGTGACCTCAGCTGCTCCTCATACAGCTTCCCTTCCAGAGCCTTCAACATCCTTTTGGCTCTCCTTTGGACACTCTCTAATAACTTAATTTTTTTTTAAGATTGTGGCACTCAAAACTGCCCACAATATTCAATGTGAGGCCGCCCCAGTGCAAAGCAGAGTGGGCCAATGCCCTCCCCTGCCCAGCTGGCCATGCTGTGCCTGATGCCCCCAGGACAGGGTTGGCCCTCCTGGCTGCAGGGCACTGCTGGCTCATGTTCCACTTGCCATCGACCAGGACCCCCAGGTCCCTTTCTGCAGCTGCTGTCCAGCCTCTCATTCCCCAGTCCATACACACAACCAGGATTGCCCCATTTCAGGTGCAGAATCTGGCACTTGCCCTTGTTAAACTTCAAACACTTGTTGATTGCCCATCTCTCTAATTTGTCGAGGTCCCTGCACACATCGTACTAAAGCTTAATTTTTGAAGTTTATAATTTTAGTGCTATCTGAAACCCTGTTTTACATTATTTTCCAACAGTTGTCTGAACAATTCATCTCTCTTCTTGCCATAAATTCTAATGTTGTTCATGGTTTGTGCAATTCCTATGCAACCAGTCTTTGCTGCTAACGGGTATTAACAGTGCAGTACCCACAAGTGGGGTATCAGTTCTTGTTTTCTTTGCTGTCAGTTCAGTTCAAAGCGTGTTGCTTTATTGTGTGGAAGATCCAGTCCATTTTTGTTGTCCAGCCACCATGGTGAGCATCATTCATTTGCTTCATGAAGTACTCAAGAGCCTCCTGCTCAGTTTTGTCCAATGCAAGGGTCTTTCGAATGTATGCAATATCATCAAAGGACTGCAGTTCTGGCATTCCTGAGCCAAGCATCATGGAGAAGAGATTGATGAAGAGATTGGCATGCTGCCGAATTGCCAGGTAAGCCTTATAACACATCTCCTGAAACCTGGAAGAGACCAGGGGAAAAAAGACTCAGTGCATTTCTCTGCTGGATGCATATTACTGCTTCAGCTCCTAAACAGTTTTACAGACACTAAAAAAGCAGACGGTCTCAGTCTATGATGTAAGAACACCATAATGTAGCTGAGAAGATGAATTCATTTTCCTACTTAGTTTATCTTCATTTGTGTAAGGATTAATAGTGGTCAGACTAACACAACATCCAGAAACAGGCTTTCTGGTCTTAAACCCCATCTGCAATTCATACAACTGTTCAACATGAATTTATGTGAGCTCACAGGGCCATTTTTACCACTGCTACTGACATTTCAGATTTCAAAATATATTTCCCAATACACTGCTAAAATCAGTGCTTCCCTGGCTATCTTCAGAGTTGCATTTCTCCTGTAGTTTTATGAGGGAAGCAGCTGTTGCTCCTTAGGTACTCTGAAGAATGCACTGAAAACAGGGGCATTAACTGTATGACACTGAATAAGAAATACCCAGGTTAAGGGGAAAAAATGCAAAAAAGCTTCACTGCAGTGTTCAGACTGACACTATAATTCAAAATCTGTCTTCTGTTGCCATTAACATAATGAAATTAAGATTAAAATTGAAACCTCTCAAAGACTGGATTGCTGGAAAGAGATATTAAGAATGACTACAGCAACATATTTATTTCTTTATTGTTATTATTTTAAAGTTCTTGCTCAATAGGTTCTGGCCATTGTCACAAACTACACAGGCCTGAAGAGCTGATATCAGAGCAGCTATAGGAGAGAGAAGTATGGCTGAATGACCAGCAAGGCTCTTGACACACACAACACCCTACATTTAAGAATTCTCAGCTGCAGTTCTGCCATCTCAAGAGGATTTTAAGTGTAAAGTCAAAGAAATTTCAGATGTCTGAAAAATTACCATCCTTACTCACATGTATACTGACCCTGCAAATCTCAAGTGAGATTTCATGGCCCAAAGGTCATGTAAATGCTAAGATTACCCACTGACTTACAAATGGATGGCTGATTTTCAGCTGAAGAACTAGAACACACCCACTGCAAGTCAATTAAAATACTACTGTTCAGTTAAAAGGTCTAATTATTAAAGGTCACCAGTAGTAAAGAACATTTTAGGTACAAAACACTGGAGGTTAAATGCTTCAAAGAAAGCTCACCTTTCAAACTCCCTTGTTTTGGTACATTCTTGGGCTCCTTTACTAATCACTATTAAGAAGTCTTGTGTTAAGACAAATGGCACACGCTCTCTTTTGTAACCAAATTTTTTCTTCTTGTGATCGAGGAAGTGCCCAAAGTCAATGTGAAACAGCTTGGAAAGACAGAAAGATATTTTATGATTAATAATTCCTTTTTATGAATGAAGTCACAGTAAAATTGATCATTTACTTATAGTTCCGACAGATTTTTTTTTTTCCCAAAACAAACTCATACCGAAGTGAGGATGACCTTAGGGTATGATTTTAGAAAAACATCTCTTACTTGTCCATCATCTTTGACCATGATGTTGCTGTTGTGGCGGTCACCAATGCCCAGGATAAAGGTGGCAACACAGTAGCCAGCACAAGAACGTGTAAACAGGTCAATAGCTGCATCATACCTATTCAAACAAAAAAAGGAGACACTCTCCTCAGATATTCTAATAACACAGAAGTGCACATTTTTCTTTTGAAAAAGAGCTACCAGGCAAACAAGGAGAGGTAAAAAAAAACAAAACCAAAACCAGATGGAAATAATATGGACATAATCTCCCACTTGATGGACTTTAGTTCTCTTGAAGTTTCCATCAAAAAGAAGCGTATGGCCAAGAAAAACAGGTGACAGGGAATCTCACATGTCTCCTTTGTTCTTGTCCTTGAGCCACTGGTGCAATGTATGGCTGTTGAACTGCAGTGCTCCTTTTAAGCCTCCTTTACACTGAATCTGCATGATGGTGTGAGAGCTCCTCACGACCTCGATGAGTCCCACACAGTCACCAATCGACAAACAACCATAAGGCAACATCCTGAAAGACAAAGGTTCACTGTTGGCTTTTTTTTTCTTCCTTTATAGAGAATGGTGGCAAGAGGTGGGAAAGGATGTATTTTTGCAAATTCCTGTATCTGGCTATTCTTTAACACATGGGGAACTGTAACCACTCTGCAAACCATTCTGCAAACCATTCTTGGACAAAGGTTTAATTCTGCCACTTATTACAGCACTGGAGACAAAACTGTGACCCATGAGAGTGAACATGGACCAACAGGTCCTTTTGTCTAGATAAGGAAATGAAAACTGGGGGTTTCTAGACAGTGCACAGACAGCTCCTTTGTTCCCACCTAAAAACATACCACACAGCAAACACCAACTGGAAGGTGTAACCTGTCTAGGATCAGTTTTCCAGAAGCAGAACAGTTTATCCTGAATGCCCTGCAGAAGCTGCTGCACCCACAGACTGACTGGAGGTACCTACTGAGTGGACTGAAGTGAAGATACCAGCTACAAAGAGTCACTGCTCAGCAGGGCTGAGGGTTTGGCACCTTGTTCAAAGCCAAACCTACAGACACAATCACTTGGCCACAGTGTGGCTACTCTGCCTTAGCTCTTGTATCCATTCCTTGTATGCAGCTCACTCAGACCCACTTGAATGAGAATTAAGTATTTTTTAAATATGATCTTATGTTTACAAAGTCCAGTAGTTTAGTTAACTGAAAAAATTAAATACTGCTCTAGCATGCACAAAAATGTCTATTTATAGCATTTCATTTATTACTCTTGGGAAAGCAGAAGCAATCTCTGGGAACAAACCAATGGTCAAACCATTAAGAGCAGAATTACTTGGCAATGACCTCCAATGCTTACCGAAGATCAAGACCTTGATTTTGCCAGATGTTTTCCATAATTCGAATTATCTGAAGTGTCAGCATGTCCTGACGCAAGTCTGAAATAGTCAGATACATTAAATTTGCAAATTTTGTAACACCAAAACCTCTGGTTAGATCTTACTTTCCTTTTCCCCCAAAATTAAATGTCTAAATGTTGTCTAAATACATCTAAAGGTAATGAAGTTTGCATAGTTTAGTGCAGGTTCTGTTCCCTCAGTAAAGAAAAGCAGGTATTAAATAGTAAAAAATTAATATAAACTTGTGGTGGTGATCTTAAAAACATACACTAAAACCAGGACAATGGGATCACAGTTTACACATCTGTAATATCTTGAAGACATTCACAAGTAAGAAGAATAAATATTAAATACCTTGACAGACTGAGCATTTTAGAACATATAAAATTTGTACTTGACTGAGATAAATATTTATTTCTCTATGCTTAGTTTTTCAGGAAAAGAAAAGAGCTTTGCTCAGCTGATTTTTTAAAATCTATGTACTTTATAAGCTTATAAAAAACACTAATTAAAAGATTAGGAAAATAAACAGTATGTAGCTTTTGAATTACACTTATCTCTCCTTACCATCTCCATTTTTAAATATTATCTCATTGTTCTGAAATAACAGTTCAGACATAATATCTGGGTTTTCCCAGTTCAACCACAGCGGCCTTTTTGCAGATGACATTATCCTGCACTCCTCAAGCCTAAAAGAGATAAGATTTCTATGAAATAGGCATGATTTGATTCTTATACCATGTTTCTCTAATACTGCTAAGTTCTCCCTGTTTTAGTATGAACTAGCATCAATTTAAAAATGGAAAGATAACTGACAATCCACTATTTTCATTTTCAGACCCAAACTTAAATTAGTAAGTACTATGTTCATCATTTGCTAAGACCAACAGAAGAGTTGTGTTGTAAGGGAATATTGTAACTATTTCTTTGGCAATATGAGCTCCTGACAACTGGAGAAAGGACTGCAGTTCCTGCCACCTTAAAGGAACAACTAAAGGTCATGTTGTTCCCTGATTTGTTAAACCATCAGATTGGAAAGACTCTACTCTTTATGGATTACTCTGCTACAAATTCTGTTCAGTGCACTTCGAAGATACTGACATTTACTAAGTTAACAGTCAACCTCAACACTGTTATTATCACCATCACTAAACATTTACTTAAGGGATACAGTACCGAAGGTTTCCCAGTTGATGTGCAGGATTAAGAGGAGAGATAAAACCTTGCAAGGCATCCATAAAATCTGGCCGTCTCATTTGTTCAACAAGAAACTTCATCTGTACCTGATAAATAAACACATTCAGGTCTTGAGAACACTATTCACATGTAAACGAAGGTATCAGATTTTAGCTTTGGTTTTCAAGCATGGTTTTGCACAGTTCTGATATAAGTACAGCTCAGCTACATGTTACACAAATTGAAACCTTTAGCTTTAGTTCTATTGCCTTGAGAGCTGGACAATGGCATTGCACAGAAAATACTGCAGCTCTCCAGAAAACATACCACCTACTGAAATTAGCATTAACACTTTCCTTGTTGATCAAATAGAACAGTTCTAAGTAATTCCTGTGACTCGACAACAGCAGTTTTGATATAAGGACAGTTTTTGATACCTTCTGAGTCTCATCCTTTTTTTCCTGCTTGAGAATATCTGTGAGGTTAATCAACTTCTCCATGGCCTCCACCTGCCTGCTCAGGTGCTTCAGGTACATTCCACACGCTCGACAGTAGGACTCCAGAAGTAAACCAAACCTCTGACTGACAGTTTTGTTGTGCATTTCAGACCTATACAGGGAGGAAGAACATTTACACCTTAGAGACAAGACCACTTAGAGTTGCCAAAAATGAAGCTGTACTTGTGACATCTTCATACAGTCCTAAAATACATCCCCCCAAACAATTCCCTCCCTTATCCTTGATGACATCAAGGCAAGCAGAAAACTGAGAGCACAACAAAGATGCCTTGCTTCTATTTCTGGTCTGATTACACCAGCTTAGAACAGAATTTTTAGGTGACCTCTAGCTACAACCCAATATGCTGCAGACTGAGATATCAAGCTCTAAAAGAAGCCTTTAATAAGGAAGCAAAAGTTTTTGCTAGTCTTTCAAAGCTTTACCTTGTTGAATTGGGTGGCTTTCATTAGTTCTCATATATTTGTAAAGTTTTCTGGAAAAACTGATGGGGCATCAGGCAGCTAACAATATGGGAGGCTTTCAGCAGTCTCAGACTACCTTGTTTTTAGAATAAACATCATTAGATTAAAAAAAGAAGAAGTCTAAGTACTATTAAGTAGCTTTTGAAACTGCAAGGCATGATTTCTATCACCAAACTATGTATGCAAACTCTTAACCAATATAACCCAATCTTTATTTTAAGTGGCAATGTTTTTCTAAAAAAGGACATTTAGTATGTCAAACTTTTAGAACAACTAATTGTTTACAGCTAATAGGAAACCCACCACCACTTAACATGACAATAGACTTACTTTAAATGCCAAAAGAAGAAGTGTCCTATCCTTTGATTGGTCAGTGCCTTCTTGAGTAAAAATCTCACAAGCTGATTATCTAAATACTGCTCATATTTCAGAACCTAGATAAGCATTAAGAGAAAATGTTAAAAAAATCAGATGCAGTTATTATTTATATGAACAATATACAGATTAAAGGCAGTTAAATAAAAGGCATCTATGTTTTACATTATTTTTTCTGGAATGACTGATCTTGGTATTAATATTTGCATGTGTTAGGCTTTGAACAATATATGCCAACTGTGCACTGGCTGCCTCTATTTCAGGAACTTACCATCTGATGCTTGCTTTACTGTTACCAAATATTTTAGCCTCAACTTGCTCAAAATTTTGAGAAGATGCTTCTGCTCATCCTTTCCCATATGTTAGGACAGCTGAAATAGCTGCCTGTTCCAGTTGGTGGAACAGTTTTGTATCTCTGCAGAATTCTGACATTTAGTACCAACAAGCAAAACCACCGCACTACAGAAAAATTAACATTTCATCTCCTAAATAATCTGCAAAACAAAATCACTTTCGATGACCTCTTTTTCACAACAACTTAACTTTCCCTGTGTTTTAAACCTCTGTGATCACTGAATACACACAAGACAACAAACATGCCAAAATATGTTCAGTACCTGTACCAGCTGGATGAGGTACTGAGACAGTTTGTCATCTGTCAGGGACTTCTCCAGACAGCGAACTGCGAACGCTCGCACCATTGGGTCTGGGTAATTGCAGTCCAGCAGCTCCATGGCCTGCTCAGGTTTGATTGAGGGCCAGTCCTTCACCAAACAGTACATCTGTGGGCAACAAAGCCAAGCACATTACACCTTTGCACTGGTCAGGGAGAAGCTGTAACACACAGCCGTTAGAAGGCATTGTCAGACACAAACTACATCTGAGTAGAAGCTGTTTACTTGCTGGTCCTCTCAATCAGCAATTTGGTACTAGTTGCCAGTTGACTTTGTTGTTTTATCCACTCAAAAAAGAATGAAAACAAAACCTCTCATTTCACTGTAATTGACAAGTTGGCAACATAAGAGAAATTCAAGTAATGCCAGAAAGAGGAAATCTTAAGACCAGACTGAGCTAAAGAACAAGAACTATGGACCAGAGACAACTGTCAATCATAGTGGCAACTCCAACTATTCATTCAAGTATCATGCACACATGTTTTTAACTTCCAAAGTTTTCTTTAAAATAGCGTATTTTAAAGCTTCTTCAAAACCTAACACTTCTTCAGTGCTTTATGTTACCTGGGCCACCTCATCTCTAGAATTCCACTTGACAGACAAAAGTAATTTGGGTAGAATTTCTGGAGTATTCACGCAATAGTGTCTGCAAAAGAGGAAAAACTTGCATGTACAAAACACTTTTGCTTTGAGAGCCATCAACTACATCCCCACAGCCTTGCACCTTTTTCTTCCTTTGTCAGCAAGGTGCTGTCAGGATCCAACCATGCAGGTAAAACTGCAGTAATAAGGAAAACGGGAACTCATTCAAAAACTTACTTTTCTCTACAGGATTATAACCAAACCACAGTGCAGAATGCTATACAAGCCTTGCCTAAAACACCAATTCCTCAGCATGGAAGAAAAGGGAGCAAAACTCACGACAAATTTGGAATTAATTGTGTGAAGTTTGATGATGCCAAGAAGGGTTTTCCTTCGGTTTGGTTTTTGATTTGCAGTACCTGTGTCTCCAGAGGAAGTCCTTCTCTTGCTCAGTGATTTCAGACAAAGGGTCTCGGGTACAAATGGCTCGCAGTTGCTCCTTGTCACTCTCTGTTAATTCACTATCCCGAGCTATTCTGTTACTCTGCAGAGACAGTTGCACATTAGCCCTCCACACAACTTCTTTTATTGCCAAACCACACACATGAAACACAGTATTTCAGCAGCACAGCAATCACTGCAGCCTATGTCATGCAGTACTGTCTTGCTGTATCCACCTGTTATAAGTGAGAGCTTAAAATTTAGAAAGAAGATGGAAGACTAGGCCTTTGATCTCTACAACTGCTTTTAGTCACTGCTGGCACAAGAAGAGGTACATTTCAACTAAATCAACTGTGTGGAGAAATAGCAGCAGTTGACATCTGATGAATGATGCAATGCAGCACAAAGTGAGACTGGTCATTTCTGACCCCAGCTTGAGATTGCTGAAGGATGCTGAAAGAAGTAAAAAGGACTCAGAACTGAAAAGGCAGAACATGGGGGATGAAAATAGGTAAATAAGAGGTATAATGCTGTGGGAAAGCCTGAGTAATAGGAAAAGGGAAAATATTAAATCACAATTAGTGTAAGACATTCCCCAAAAAGCACAGAAAACAGAACTGCTACAAGCAGAAATTAACTATGTTGTCAGTGAAGTGAGTTTATCCTCTTCACCATTTTTTCTTTGTGCTAGATGGAACAAAACAATGAGCTAAGAGTACAGAAGCCCAGGTAAGAGGCTGGGGAATGTTATTTACCAAGAAGACAACTGTCTTTAAGCATTTTTGAGAGCACTGCTCAGTCACAGCATAAGCAGCAGAAATGCTTCTCTATGATGGACATTCTGCTGAGCATCAGGAGAAATCCAACGCCCACAACCTGTTGTTCAGGATACACTGGGACAGGACTGCTATAAATACCCCCAGCATTCCCACTCTGGAAGCTCCTGCCACCTCCACACTCTCCAGCACAGCCAAACTCCCACCACAGGGCTCTTCTTCACACAGACCACCGAGCTCTCTTGGGCAAACCCAAGGCTTTGAACCAGCCTCCAGAAGAAAATGTAAAACATACCAACCAATTTCACAGCCTTGGCTTTAAATAAAGAGCATTTTTAGCTTTACTGCTTTTCTGTTTTTACTTCTTTTCATCATC
The DNA here is from genome assembly GCA_037013685.1 of Acridotheres tristis. NCBI lineage: Eukaryota > Metazoa > Chordata > Aves > Passeriformes > Sturnidae > Acridotheres > Acridotheres tristis. The sequence continues at coordinate 18,843,522 of CM072896.1, forward strand.
CAAAAATGTGCTTTGAAGAAAGCTCCAAACCTCACCAAAAAGCAAATTGTAATGCACAAGTTCTGTCTATGGAAAAAGTGAAATAAAGGACTACACCCATGTGCATGGCCATCAATTCCCTTGAAATTCCCTGTGCTTGTGGTCATAACTAGCCCATAAAACAGATAGGAAAGAGTTCTAAGCACCTTTGGGTTACACAGGAAGGCCTAACTATAAACATGAAGCTGCAACAAAGAAAACAAAAGCATCATTGAAGGAGAATTGCAACTTTTGAAAAATTAAACTAAGTAATTTAACACCTGAATAGTAATACAAAAATGTCAAAATCACAGTAAAACATTTTATCTTTGAAGTGTTTTGGTTGGTCAGTGAAGCATTAGGTCACTTTACTGATAATATAAAGAAAGGAGAATATATTGCCCATTTTACCAAACACACAACAAAAATTTGATTTTTTGATTTTACAGTAAATGAGGATGTAAAAAAAGAAGTTTTGTGACTGACACACTGAGTAAAACAAAGTAGTAAAAATACTTTCATATTTGAATAGCTAATCCAGGAGGGGGAGTTTGCCTTACCTGCCCTGCATAGCTGTAGTTGAATCCCAGTTCCCGTGAAATTGTCCAATTTGCATGTTCTTCAATCACTGTCATATCTGGAAACTTTACAGGGTTGCTAAACCAATCAAATTCCAGCTCTAAGCATGGAGTTTCCTAAGTAAAAGGAATTCAGATTACTTTTTCTGCTGAATGATAGCAACCAGAATACAGCATATTTTGAAAATGTACTCTTAAGGGGTGAAGCTGGCATGCAAATACCTTATTTGGATTTGATCCAGTAACACCAATAGGATTCAACAAATCCTCCAGCCCATGAGGTACTGCCCAAAGATTCAAAGCCATTTTCCCAGATACCAGAGTGTCTGTGTAATCGAACATGTTTATATTTCCCCAAGCCAACGGACAATGCTCCTTTAAAGAGATTAAAATATGATTTTTTTTCAGTGTCATCTATGGATTAGTGCAGACCAAGCCAGGAGAAATAACATTTTCACCTCAGATCAAATTGTTACATTGCCAGATTAGCAGAAAGCAAGTTGTGGAAGCTGTACCATGTTTTTCTATGAATGCCTGTCATGGCAGTTCTTTAACAAAATTATACTAATAGAATTGTAAACACATGCACAGATCTTCCTCACATCAGAATAAGTCAGGATGATATGGAAAGTCTTTCTGACAAAGATTTTTCTACCAAGTCATGTAGTCACAGAACAAGGGGCAGCAGTTTTAAACCTGAGGCCCATATTTTTAGATTGGACAAAAGAAATATGTTTTTTTTTATGATAAGGGTAGTCAAGACACTGGCACAGGATGCCCAGAGAAGCTGTGACTGCCCCATTCCTGGAAGTGTTCAAGGCCAGCTGGATGGGGCTTGGAGCAACCTGGGCTAGTGGAAGAGAGGTGGAACTGGATGATCTTTAGGGACCCCTTCTAACCCAAATCATTCTGTAGGGTTCACAGACCTGCACCTAGACAAACACCCTATATATTACCTGTGACACACACTCAAACCCACAGTGTAATGATGCTGCTGGCTAAAAATTAAATGTTGCATGTAGATTCTTAAAAATTACTATTTGATATTTTGCATTAAATGTTAAAGGAATACAAAATTTTTTTTACTTGAAAATGCGACTCCAAAGGTACAAATATTGTCCTTTAAAAATAAATAGGTTAGTAACATGGGTTTTGAAAATTAATTTTAAAAGCACTTCCACCTCAAAACACTAACACTAGTCTTCATGTATGCACTGCAGCATTGGCAGGATTTACAGTGCTGAACTGATACGATTTTTTCTGTATTGTTTAATTTCCAAACATGAAAAAATACCCACAAGAAAAGAAACACCCCTATTTTAATCAGATTCAAATCAAACATTGCACTAAAACTCATTGTCAGGACAGCATTTCCCAAATATCTTCCCAAAGTTGATTTAAGTAGCTTTGGCTGATTAGTGCAATAAACCCATGAGGTGTTTTACCTCCTTAGCACCCTTCCGGCCTTTAACAGAGCAGATGGAGAGGCAGAGCCGAGCAGCACGTGGGAGATCAGGAATGTACATGTCATACAACAGCCATTCATTCCATCTGCAGGATTCAAAAGGCACAATTAAACCAGGTTAAAGGAGACATCATTCACTCATCCAGAAGGCATTTGCTATGTTCCTAAACTGTGTATTTGCATAGAGAGCACACATTCTTACTGGAAAAGGCTCCCCATGTATGCATTTGACCACATTCACTGCTTTTGGGAATGGAAACTTCCTCAACAGCCTTCTAGCCCCAACACTTTTTAAAAAGCCATGCTAGGTTCACTTCCTGCAACCCAGAGATAATGGATTTGCATATATGCTACAATGATGTAAGGTTTAGCTTATGAAACAGTTTTCCTTTCAGGGGGAAAAAGGCAACTGGGGAAAAGAGCTTTCAAAACCTACTAAACTTGAACTGTTTGAATATAGAAAGATATCTGCAAGATGGGGATAGGAATATTGCTTTGGATTTCCATATTCTAAGTCAAATATTTTTCTATTTACTATAGTAATAATAGCACAGATTGGTTCTACAGGAATAGTTTGATTTTGTTTTCATGAATTTCTCTAAGCAGAATTTAGCTCTCAGTTCATAGAACTGTGCTTTTGAAGAGAAACTTCTGATCCAGTTTCTTTCCCTAAGCGGATTGTCATACAGAATTTTCTCAGTTGAAAGAGACAGCAGCTTCCAAGGACAGCATTAATTTTTCAATGTATGTGTATCTACTGAAAGCAATTTTACAAAGAAATAACTGTGAAAGCCCTTCTCTAAGAATAAAGAAATTGGCAGATAAACTTTAATCACTTTTCATATGTTCATTTCATATAATACAGATCTGTGTGACCATATCCATGATTTCAAGCTGTAACCTTCACCACCTTTCCAAGATTTTCTCTAAAATAATTTAAACTATCAGTTCAAGTACAGCAGTATTCAGGGCAGCTCAGGAGAAGTGCCTATTTTTCACCAACTATGTACGTTATTTGTCCTTTAATTATAAAACCTAATCATATTCATAGAAAATGTCCAGAAAAAAAATAAGAGTTTCAAAAGTTATTATTAAACACATGAAGTCAGAAAATGCAAGCAAAGAATTACTTCTGCACACATACTTTGCATCTAATCTTAGCAGGTGCTGAAGTTTCACACCTCTTCATTAGTTAAAGTTATGAGAACAGGTGGCTAAAAGATGTCCCTACTGTTTATATATGCTCATATAAAACTCCTTTTTGCACTTTTAATTTCAGGTGATTTATTATTTCCAGGTAATATTGATGGTTTGTCAAACATCCTGAAAATATATTCTATACTATACTATTACATGCAAGACAAAAAGCTTGTGTTTGAATTAAATTAATTATATTTTTATATATAGGGTTATGTAATATACTTTTACAAAACTTAAAGGTAAAGATTCTCAGCAAGGAGCTCTATCTGAGTAATGGCTAAGTTGAGACTTTACTCCTTCAGTGCTATCATTTATGATGCCCTGAAAGTCAGGTTTTCTACAGTCACTCAGGTACTCATCTTACCTGGGATTAGAACAAGGTACCCTCTGAGTATTCACATTGTCACACAAAGGCTCCCCTCCATGGTAAATACCTGTCCTAACATAGATCTGAAAACAACATCCATATTAGTCTTTGAAATGTTACTATAAACAAATTTTTTCATTGCAGTCAACACATACCACGATTACAACACATTATCCTTTCATTTTCATCAAGTGAAAAACAAAATCAAAACTGAAAACCAAACAGCCCCACCACTCCCCAAATTAATTCATCCTCTGTTGGATGGGAAGCACAGTTTATAAACATATCCTTCTAGAAAAAGAGTTTTGGTCTTTCTCCTCATTAATTGCAAAACTAATTCTTAAAAAATACTGTAACAAACTTGAAATGAACACAAAAAAACACCCCTGGAATTTATTCTCAATTCTTCCTGTGCCAAGGTATTGTGAAAGGAATTCCAAGGAAAGACAGTCAGGGTTGTAATGTCTTCAATGGAATTGAATCCTACACCCTTTCCCCCCTATCACCCCACACCTTTATTTTCATAAACAGAGATAGCATCCCCTCACCAAAAGCACTCTCAGTTACTGTAATACATTCTTAAACATAATTACTTAGAAGACAGATAACAACATGGGTTTTCTTTTTCTATCCATTAAATACTCTGCTAAAGTGCTATGCAAACTGAGTCCTGCTCCTAGCAGGCAGAATATTAAGCTAATTACCACAACTGACACTTTTTAAGCAGTATAGAAAAGTTTCCAGATGCTAAAACATGGGTGTTTTCTTTAGAATTAAACACTCCAATTTAAGTAAAAGAGTGGCATCATTGTGTTAAATAACAATTCTTTTCCAACGTCAAAACAGAACACTCAGGAGGGAAACCACGAGCTGCTGAAAAGCCATACCTTGTCTATGTCTCTAATGTTCACATTTACATAGGTTGCACAGAGGATCCTTATTCTGAGAGCACTGTTGATAGTCCAGAGGGATTTGGTGGTGGCCTCTCCGTTCATGTAGGGCGTGGCCGTGGAGATGCGCCTGGAGTAGGATGGCATGGTGAAGGTGTCCAGGGGCAGCTGCGTGTACAGGCTCTCCTTGGCCATCAGCATCAGGTTGGGCATGCGGCCAAGCATGATGCAGCTCCTTATGTACTGCAAGGAAACAAGCAAGGTGCTGTCTTTTCAAAGCCTACACTCTTGGTGATGGAAACCTAAAGGTACTTGGGGAGATTGAAAAATGAAAGAGCTTGTCGTGTCCTGCGTGCACACCCTGTACATCATCCAGGAGTCTGAACATGTTGGGTAGGTCACACAGCCACACCTCATGGTTTTGAGATGTGGACAGCTACAAGAATGGAAGGCTGAACTGGAGAGAGAGATGGGAGCTGAAAAAACCACCAGCCAGGTTTCTTGGAGAGCTCCTTAGCTCCGGCACAGCAGATGGATTTGAGCTGCTCCTGTAAGCAATTGAGCTGTTTTGAAACAGCAAGGGCTGTAGCAGCCTGCAGTGCAGCACAGGACTGCCAGCCCCAAGCACAAGGTAAGCAGCAGACACACTCATTTTTGGTTTAGCTGTACTCATTACCTTATGCTCAGCACTGATCCTGACACACTTCACCTGTCCATTCAGGTCTGAGTGCTGAGAACATTTAGTCTGGCAACACTACCACAAAACACAGTGTGTTAGGACAGGTCCAGCCTGGAGTTAATGAGCAAGCTCTGCTGGGGCACAGCAAAGGCAGACCAGATGCTTCTGAAGAAACCACGCTAGATCAAATAGGTCTGGTGTTTGATCTTCAGATGACTGCAAAATTATTCATGTATGTCTGCACTTGTTCCCCAGCTCCCAGAGTATAGAGATACTTTTCCTATTATTCAGGAACCCTCCTTCTCTCCTCCACTGCTCTGAAGATCAGACTGTCAACCATTTTAGCCGAAGGAATGGGAGCAGTTTATTTCAACAATACATTCCTCCAAGAGGAAGCAGCAGCAGCCTGTCAGGAAATCTACAGGGTAATGTTGTTGTCTGCTCCAGAGAAGGCTGCTCAGATGCTCTTCTGTCCCATGTTCTGTCTCACACTCCCAGCACTAACAAACCCAGGCAGTGAAGGGCAGGCAGACACAAGGAAGGTTCAGCAATGATTTCTGTAGTGCTGGAAATCTACCTTTTTTATCTTATTAAAGAAACAGTAAAGCTGTAACAGGAAAATAGTTTTCTCTTTTACCACCCCTTTAGGACAGCATTTACAGGAGTAATGGTTGTTTCATAATTTACAATCTGATCAAATTTCCTGTTTTATTACATCAGCACCATTCAAATATAGCTCATCTTTTGCCATCAGAAGTCTAGGATATTTCTGAAAGTACTTACCTCTGATTTAGCACTAACATTAGAGGGAAATATTCAAATAAGAAAAATTACACGAGTGATACAAGTTCTAGCTCAAACTACCTTTTCTCCCCTCTCTCCCTTCTGAAGCACATGGATTAGCCAATTTGTACACACATACGTCACTTCCTATATTTTGGATTAATTTAATGAAAAAGCCAGACCTAATACTGACCATTCTTCTCCCCACAAGTCTGGATTATTTTGGTGTAGTTCAAAATAAATCCTTTATGTTACTCACCTTATACTGGCTCAGTGGACATTTTTCTAGCAAGTATTCATCACAGCCACAGACTTTTAAAATATATTTGCCCTGGTACTCCAAGACACAAAGTTTCAGTTGTTCAGATGACAGCAACATACTTCGAGTTTTCTTCCTAATTGCTTCAGCAATAACTTGCTCAGGCACACAGTCATGATTGATTTTTAGGGTGTATTTCTGTTTATCATTGTTTGGTGAGACTATTACCCAAATCACCACTATAATTTGTCCTGGAATAAATGTAAAATAATGTCAGGACTATAATTTTCAATGCAGTTTCCAAATAAAAAGCACAAACTCAAAATAACCCCCAAACCAAACAACTCCCACATCTCCCCAACACAGAGATTTGCTTTTAGTATTAAAAGAAGATGTAAACAAGATTCATTGCCTAAACTGAGAGAGAGTTTATAATTTCTGCATGGAACTAAATGCATTAAGTTTATTTTTGACTAGTGGAAATTCAAACTTTTAGCCCTGAGTTTAAAAATATTTTTATTAACCGAATACTGCTGACTATTTGGCCTTCAAGAAAACAGCAGTAACTCTTTCATATTTGAGGACTGCAAGGTAACTCAGTGATTCAGCATCATTTAATTCCAGATATCTGAATGCCATGGAAAACTGCAAAGCCAACAAGCTGTTCCCATCCACTAAAAAAGTCACCTCTATTTACTAGGTTATATTTAAAGATTCAGTTTTAGAATAGCACAATTTTAAATATCCTTTTAAATGTAGAGTCCACCAAGAAAATTATTCTGAAGAACTTAAGGTGCAAGATATTGCTGGAGTGCTAAATACAGCACATAAAACAGCGATCTGCCTAAGTCAACAGCTGTACTCTGATTTCAAACACTGAAAATATATTCTGTTTCTGCTGTAAATATTGCCCTTACCTTTGTCTAGCTTGTTGTAGATGTGTTTGGGGAGCTCAGCTGAGGACTCTACATTTGGAGGATAGACATACAGTGCTCTGCTGTGTGGGGCATTGGCATCTCGCAGATCCACGGCTTCTTTACACACATTGAGAATGTTTCTTCTGAAGTCTTGTACTTCTGGATCCTTGACCATGTCAAACTCACAGACAGGCATGCCAATAGCAAAACCTACAGCATTGGAGCACCATGAGGATATAATTGTAACTGACAAGTAGAGCTAAAAATTTCTTCAATCAGTCACAAAAAAAGCAAAAGACAGCCTAAAATATGTGCCAGCTTCTACATGCATACATAATTGTTCTGGATCATTCAAGAACTACAGTTCTAAAGTTAAGTGCACTCAGCAGACACAGAAAAGGTTAGAAAACAGGTGTACATTCCCTGAAGATCCTGGAAGCCTTAAATCACTGCTCTCACAGCCAACATTCCTCCTGAAGGAAAAGGATCAAGACTCAATTTCCTTTGAGGTCAGCACAGAGTTTCCTAAGGGGACCAGAGGAGCTGTGAAATCTGATTTTTTTTCTCAAATCCTGGCAGGATTATTGGTAACTATTAGGACCACAATAAACTTTGCTTACAACTGAATGACAGACATTTTTTTTTTTTTTAAATGGCCTACATTATTTAAGAACTGCAAAGAGTACACCAAGAGACACTGAACTTAAGCTCTTTGACACAGATTCATATAATAAGAGTGCATTTCTTTCAGGTCTTCAATCTTAGATGTAATTCCATTTACTTTAATGAGATTATTTGGATAAATCATCATTTATGCATGAGTATTCAAATGGAAACTTTCAATTGTCGTGTTGCATGGTTACCTAACCACTGCTCTCCTCAAGTCCTGAACATGTTGAGCTTTACAAAACAGAAGTAATTTACTTATTATGCACTCGTCACAATTAAATCATTTAACAATTAGTAGTACCTCAGAACAAGTATTTCCAGTTGACAAGTCTCTGCCACTGCAGTACACATTTGTTAGCAATGAAACAGGATTGGGTATGCTTGTACTGCCCCAATTTAATACTTAACCAAGATGTTGGAACAAATGTCAGATTCCCTGTGCTTCCTCAGTGGGTCAGGGAAAATCATAAGCTACTCCAGAGATGATTCAAAACATCACAATTGTCTTGCCTTCTCATCTCCAGCCTCAGGTGTTTTTTTCCCTCCTCTCCCTATGCACTTTTGTCACAAGGGGGAAGAGGAACGGTGGAAAAACCACATTTCTGAAATTTAACTTTCTAAGCAAGCTAGAGCAGTATTAAAATCTGTGTCCACAAGAGCGGTTTAAGATTTGTATTTAAAACTAGAATTTACAATTCTGTAAACACCAAAATAAATTATAACTGACTTCCCAAATAATAGGACAGGCATTGCTCAATAATAATATGAAATCTTGCTAATAAAAGATGAGCAGAAAGATACCCTCTAACTCACAGGCAACTACAAATATGCTTTACAAAGCCCAGGTGAGCAAAAAAGATCAGAAAAAAACCTTTTAACTGACAGATTATAAACATTGGCTTTACTATGATCAGCATCTTTGGGCATTTGATGCAACGACTGGCAGTTATGAAACACAACAGATACAGGTGACAAACACGATCCATTTTATTTCTTATACTTTGGAGAGGATAATCAGTTAAACAGATTATGTTTAAAAAAAAAAAAGATAATCTTACCTATTTCTCTATTAAGAATCTTTTCTTCTCTGTTACCTACTGGTTCAATAACTTTTAGGAAAGGCTGAAACAGTCGCAGGTCACAAAGTCTCCGTGTTTCATCGAAAAACTCTTCTCTCTCTGCTTCTTGTGTAACACTTACAAAAATGTAAGAAGACTCATCTTGAAGGAGCTGATAGAGAGGGTACTTCCTGGCTTCTTTAAAGAGTTCATGTTTAATAGTCAGTAAGGTGGCCTCACGGAGGCATTCTAGAGTCACTATCATTCCATTTGGGAGGAGACACTCCACCAGGATCCTGGGGGGCATCAAGTGGATGCCCCATAGTTCACCAGATGATGGCCGTGGAGGCATTTTTAACTCTTGGGATAACTTTGTACTTCAAGCTTTCCAAGCAGTGGTTCGTACGTGTAAATCTGAGTGAAAATCAGAAATTTAAATTGTAAAATTTACAATATAGGCATCACGAGGAATTTCAGATAAAATGGTTCAAATGCCACTTGTAATTGCAGATGACTATTCGTGGCTATATTTTACATTCATAAAAAGACTTCATAAAACTAAGCCTAAGAACTTGTATTTGAACCTAAATATCTAGTCAAACAAAACATTTAATAGAATCACACTAGTTTGGAAAAATGCTAGTATACGTATAGTCTTAAAAAAAAAGGTTTATTTCTTTTATCTGAACTTTTAATTCATGAATAGAACTCTTCAATAGTGGAGGGGGGTGAAAATATCTAATACTCAAATTATTACAGAAATTTTTAACCAAATCGCAAGACCAGCTATCTGCAGTTTTAATTTGGAAAGTGATGCATTTATTATCATTTGGATGATAAGTTTCACTAAACCAATCTTCCACACTTAATTTTTTTTCCTCATTACAAACTTCTAAAGTATTCAAACAACATGTACATAATAGTTGTAAGTATTTACTAAAAGCTCTAAACTTGATTTTAAGAATCCATGTACACACAAGGCTTGGCCATAGCTGTTTCAGATCAGCAGAAGCTACTCACACCAATAACAAACCCTTTTTTCCATGAATGAGACAGAAGAACTGAGCCCTACTAACACTTTGTAGTTGGGCTTGTTTAATTTAGTGCCAATGCCCAGTTCCAGTTCCCTTTGGCAGCTGCATGAATGTCTCTGCCAAGCCTAAGGAAAGGAGGGGAACACGTGTGACCTTCTATCTGTGCTGCTCAGGCCATCTTAGAGCAGAGGAAAGGAGTATGAGAAAGACACAAAATGAGAATGGGCCAGAGTATGAGAAAACCAGAATCTGGACAGAGCAGAGATGTTTTATAGCCCAGTGGGTGAGGGGAGATGCCAAAAAGAAAGCAGAACTAGCCAACAGGCACACAGTGATACTTCACCAATAAACACTCCTAATCTCTACCTATTTTTAATTTCCTTAACCAGAAGCAATATTTGTGTACTTGCAAAAGAAATCCACTTTGTTCAGAATGTTTTCACATACAAACTGTTTGCATCCCGTGACAAGACTGAAGAACACTTCCTGTTACGAAATATTTGGTCTTTATTGGAATCCTGATACTTTCACACAGTACCCTGGATTTTTCTGTAATGAAATGAAGTTGCTGATCTGTGCATTCATTGCTCTTAATTTTGGAGAGCTCCATCACAGTATCATAGAATGTTAAGGGTCGGAAGGGACCCAAAAGCCCATTTCATTCCAACTCCCCTGCCATGGGCAGGGACACTTTCCACTAGCCCAGGTTGCTCCAAGCCCAGTCCAGCCTGGCCTTGAACAATTCCAGGGATGGGGCAGGCACAGCTTCTCTGAGCAGCCTGTGCCAGGGCCTCCCCACCCTCATAGTCAAGAATTTCTTCCTAACATCTACCTAGCCTAAATTTACCCTCATTTAGTTTGTACCCCTTACTTCTTATCCTATCACTACAGTCACAAGCCCTCTTAGGACTGTCCCTGTATCTCAGTTTTCTTAACAACAGAAAGGAAGGGAAACCCACAAGCCAACAGCTTCACATCTCTTCTGTTGGATCTGTTGGATCAACTTGCTGAAAGCTCTCACTGTGGAAAAGCAATGGTTGCAATGCTTGCCCTTTGCTCAGCAAATTTTAAAAATATGTATTTATATAAAAATAGATTTATTTATATATTAAATTATGTACATCTAAAATTCATATAACATTTAATATATAAGTAAAAGAAAAAATGTGATCCTCCCTGCTACATTAGCATTTCTTTTCTAAAAATTTTCTTCCAAGTACATCCAGTACCTGCTCTTGCCACACTTTAGTTCTTACAAAGAAACATTACAAAGAAAATGATGGTTTCCCAAATCCACTGCTTCCTAAGCAACTCTGAGTAGCAATAGGGTTGTCTTTTTTAATCCCTCCTTTGTAGCTGTAGTTTGGGCTTTTAAAAATATCCACGAAAGTATTGAAGTGCCACTGCAGATTTAGAAAAATGCTTTTCCACTACCACCTCATGCATATTTAGAAACGTTTTGCAACTGACTTCTTTTTAAGAAAGGGCTTAAAGAAGCTGTTTTATTTCTCTCATCATGGTAATAGCCTCAGTGAGTGGATGCTGAAATGGAAAGTTCTCAGCACACACAGTGTATTTACAGAGACAAGCTTGGGAAGCTTACCAATTACAAAACATTACCAGTGAACCCAAATAACACCATTCAGAGTAACTTGGAGGGTTCCAAACCACTGACTATCCTCAGCTCACAGATAAAACGAAACACACAATTTAAATGGCATCTTTTTGATCAGGCAAAGCATTTATGAGGTTCCCTCTCCATTTCACTGAATCACATGCCTATTTACATTTCTGAACTGCAAACACAGGCAGAGGCACATCACTATTATGGCACAAACCAGCACAAAGCCCCCAAACAAACAAGAATATGCTGTCATATGAGCTTTCCTGTCCACACACACACAATGATAGTACAGATGGACCACAACCAAATTAAATATTCACAACACAGACTGAGTTTATACCAGCAGCCTTTTAATTTCAGTTCCACCATCCTGCTGAGGCTCTTCTGAACCATGAGAGCCCATTTTCACCCTGCCCAAGGCGTGTGTCCTCACTCCTCACCCTGCTGGCACCGGGGCTCGCTGAGCCAACTGGTTACAGGTCAGATGGATGGAAGAGGCAGAGAACAACTCACTTTCCCTTTCTTGTGCTGCCTTCTGTTGCTTTAGCTCCTTCCTGAGATCCCCATGGAGTCAGCCTAATGCAGGGCTGCACTGGGGGGCTGCCTGACTGCAGCAGTGCTGGGCAAGAGCAGCTGCAAGGATGGGGCCTCGTCCCACTGCAAGCTCTCCTCCCTCCCTACCAGCAACAAAGAAACAGAGGCAGGAGTGGGGGACACACATACATCAAAAATATAAATTCTTTTAGCCAAGCATCTCTTCAAAATAAGCATCAGCCTTGGCTTCCTTAAAGAACTGAAACCTTAAATGACAACTCAATACCTTTTCTTTAAAAACTTGCAAATGGTCCAAATGTGACATCCCAAAATCTACAATTTCTAAAGCAACTGCACCAAGACAGCAGCTTTTGTTTCAAGCTGGGATACAGGCATTTGCTGGAATGGTGCATGCAGTCACTCTGTGTGCACATTCATTTCACTTGCACATGTAAGCACGCCTCCAGGGTTTGGATTTGGAAAGCAAGAATGTAAACAGAAACAGTTTTGAAGTATAGCTGGCAGCTTGTGTTTCTGTGTACACTTTCAAATCTGGAAGGCTGCCTGGAATAAATAGAATCAATTATGTTCTTCGACAGTAAAAGGACTGTAATTTTAAGGGAATTCTGGAGAGATGTTATTTAAATCAAACTAAGGGGACATGCAAACACTTCAAATGAACACTTCATCACACCTGCAATCCCTGACCTTCCTAAAGCACCTTAAACATTTTTCCCTGCCAAAAGCTTTGGGACATCTGGACTAGTGCAAAACAATCTAGTTCTGAGATTCCATTCAAAAAGAATAAATATATATGAGGGAAGACAGCAGGAAGATAAACATCCCTTCCATAATACAGATTCCTACTTGCTTCCAGATACACTTAGCATATGAATGCTGATGTACATAATCTATTTTCTTATAAGATAGAAATTAACTATCATCTGATATAGATGATATAATTCCTTATTAAGAATATGAGATTCCAAGTCTAGAAAATTTGGTTCCAGTAAACTATGACAGTTTTATTGCCTCACAGATGAAGACACACTCTGCATGCCAGGGGGGCAATCTAAGGAAAAAATATTATTGTTCCCTTCAGCAGACATAGTTAAGCCTGTCTGTCATCAGCACAAGCACCTACAGCTACTCTTGAGGCTCTGCAAGAAGTTCTTACCTCTCTAAAGTACCAACTAGCAAAAAATGTAGCAAACACCAGGAAGCAAGAAGTGCAGTGAGCTGTAATATTGTATTGAAGTATAAAGTATGGGATGCTTATGCAAAGAGGTACACACATGCCAGTGACTGAGCACTGAATAATCTGCACTGTTGTACACATCAGGCAGCGTTTCAAAACCCATTCAAAAGGACAGACTGAACACTCGATACAATTTTATCAGCCCACGTTTGAAATTGAATGAGTCATTCAGCAAACTGCTACACTTTAATTGAAGTCCATTAGTTTTTCCAGTCACAAGACAAATCCCATTACACTGTTTTTACAGACAGGATGTAGCAATGTTTTATAATATTTTGTGGCATCTTTGGTATCAGAGAGCTGCTCATTAGGATTTGTGTCTGGATTTGATTTCTTTTCCAGGTAGAAATTTCCTTTAGACTCCTAGCACTGTCTTCTATTCGTTTAACATCCAACAATTTATGATTCTCATTTCCTGTGCACTCAGGTGTAGGTTAAATGATTTTCCTGATTCTCTATCACACTGACAGAAATATCAATTACAATATGACCCCAAATAATCCTTTATAAAGTACTGTGTAATCCCCAAAACAGGAGCTCAGAGTTTGTGCAAATAAAAGATTTCCTGGAACAAGAACAGCACTTTTCAGAATGCAAGGGACACTTCAACCTTTCTAAATGCCAAAATGTTTTATTCTCACCATGAGACAGATCAGGCACTCTAAAACATGAAGAGAACTGGGCAGAGTTGTGTCTAATTTTGCTGCTGTCCAAGCCTGCTGTGTGGTGACAGTAAGACTGCCCCAGACTAGGTATTTTCAGTACTGTCCTTTTGTTCTTCCTGTTTGCCAAGCTGGCACTCTTCCAGAATCCAGGAAGACTAGTACAAAGATGTCTGAAACCGTCCTCCATGAAAACACCATTTTATACAGATTTAACTGGTAAAAATACTGCTTTGTTCAGAACAGAAAACAGCAGACTGTTGCACTGCAGGCGTGTCTTATTTCATACGTATTGCTTTCGTCCTTATTTCCCAGAAAATGTGCAGATACCCGGAACTCCTTATCTGATCACAAACAGCAGCCCAAGGGAAGCAAACAGGAGGATTTAACACTGTCAAAAACATCTTAGCATTTAGTTTTCTTCTGAAACAGGCAAGTATTTTTGAACACTACCAATTTTATTTGTAGTTACCCATTTCTTCCACCCTTCAAAAACAGAGCTGAGTACCTTTTGCCTTGTTCTAGACAGAGCTAAAGCCTCCTAAAATTATTGGCAGCAGCTGTAGAATAATAGAACTGCTGAAATACAAGACTGTTCTCTCCTGTGAATGAAAAAGCTCACTAGAAATTAGTGAAAAGAAGTTTTACTTTAGTTAGATATGAGAATATGGGGTAGCTACATTTCAGAGCTGTTCTCTTTAAAGTTATCTTACATCCAGATTTTTTTTCAGAATACAATATTCGCCTAGTGAGTCTCAGATACTATGAATAAAATTAATGGTGAGGTCATCCTGAAAAAAGAAGAACTCGCTACAAAGTATTTCCCAAGAGGAACTATGTGTGTTATGTTGCTGCAGGATCAAGCAGCTGAAATAAATCCAAAATGATCAGTTTGAAAAGATTTACTATTGCTGGAGTATTTTCTTCCTCTCCAAGTGAACCAAAAGACCTTTGTGAATTCTTATTCTGAAATCCCCTTGCTCGCCCTCCCCCACCCACGCAGGCAGAGTGTTTACAGCTTCCCTCACTGTCTGGGAGCCATGAAAACAGGATCACAACAAGCAAGAAGCATTTTCAAGTTGCCGGTGACCTCCAGAACTCCCACTATGCCTGTGCCTTCTCCCTAGGGATCCCATGACATACCAAAGGCAGAATATCTGTCCTAGAACATTTTCTTCCAGCTAAAGGCAGAACTTTTTGTTAAACAAAGAAAAGCCTGGAATTAAATTTTCCTTTTTAGTCCAAAATCACTCAGAATTCCACCTCTAGCTCCAGCTCAAAGGACAGGATTTTGTTATTTATAGAAGACTAGTAGTCATAAAGCACAACAAAGAAGCAGAAAAGCAACATACCATCTATTTACACTTCACATATCTGCTTACTCATTATTTCAGCAATTAGCTTGGCTTGCTGTACAGCAGGATAAGAATTACTTTTCCACCTGGCTCTGTGCGTTCCTCCACAGTAGGCTGTGAGCTCTGAAGGTCAGTGAGCAGCACCCAAATTCTTTCAAACTGTTTAAATCAAAAGCTTTAAACTTTGGCAACAAAATCAGAGCAACATGCCATTTTGTACCCACAGAAATAAGGTTTTCCTCTGATTATATATTTTTGTTTAATACTCCATTTCATATGGCTGACGAACATTGTTTTATGTGAACATCAGGAAGAACATAAAGCCAAAGCACACCACAAAACCTTACCCTGCTCCTTGCTGCAAATATTAGTGGTTTCAATGTCAGCTTTCACAGGCAGTTCTGCTTTTGGAAATGCCAGATGATATCAACAAAAGCTTACTCTAGAACGTAACTAATGAAACCAGGTTTGAAAAGTAACAAACGCTGATTATAAAACCTAAAAAAATATAAAAATTCCACCTTAAATAATGCTGTTTACTTTTCTTTCCATATTTCTTCCCATCCTCCCACCTTCCTGGGATATTTGGAATGCAGACAGTAAACAGGATCTTTAAAAACAGGAAGTGCTGGCACACAGACAAGGAACCAGAGCAGAGTTAATCCAGGTGTTCTGCACTCCAGCCTAGTTTGAATCCCCACCCAACATGAGCAGCTGTGTAGCAGACCTGGAACTCAGATCCAGGGCCTTTCCCAGTGCTGATTTCCCCACATTGGTCACCTCGGCTTTTAGAAGTAACTGCTGCAGCACGAGGAACTTCCAGTTGCATTGAGGAAGAGGAAAGATTTCCTCTCCCAAGTGTCCCTACCCAGAAAGGCAGGGAAAGAACTGCAATAAAACTCTGGAGATGCTGCAGACCTCACACAGCTACACTTGTCTCTCTAACACAAGCAGCAGTGTAAAGAGGGTTCAATTATTAATTTACATAATCTTACTCAGAATAGTCACCCTGTGAGCCCTTTCTTTACTAAGAAGCAGCTGAAAAAGACATCAGACTCAGACCGACTTACAGTATCTTGTACTTCTCGTGTAACATTTCTTAGGATGCAGTCTGGCAGCAACTTTAAATTGAGATAAAGTGTTTCTGATGCACCAAGTTACTCCAGACCTTGAAAGCAACCAGTGTGTAAAAGCAGAAAAAGCTTTTGGAGCGGCAGTGGACAGCACCATTCTTGCATCTTCACAAATTCTTAACAGTAAGCCTAGAACAGTGAACTGGAAATGCAAGTTTCAGTTCTGTAATCTAAATATAAATTAGCTTTCCATTTATGCTACCTTTACAGACTTCTGTAGCCAAATAGTACTTAACAGTAACATGGGTTTAGTCTGCATAGACTTACTGAATTGCATTAGCAGAAATCATTATCTTTTATTTACTGGCAAACAGAGGATAGCATGTAACTTCATTTTTGTTAGAGGATTTGTAAGGAACCACATGTCTCAGCAAAAGCCATGGAAGTAGGTTGTTTTATTTTCCTCTTTGTTTAAACTCCCCAACTGAAAAACTAAAACAATGCTTTCTCCACTGAGCTACTCCTTAGCTCTCTTTTCAAAACCATTTGTTGAGTGAAGGAAGTTTGTAGCAGAGTTAACACAAAGGCACAGCCACTGTAATGATAAAATTCAATTCTGCAGCTACACTTGTCCTATAAACAGCTGAAACTCACAGAGTTCTTAGCAGGTTATCCTATACAAAGACACATGGAACAAGACAGCAGCAAACAAATCCGGTTCCATGCAAACTCTGACCTGTGGAAACTGTTGTCTACTTCCACATGAGCTACAATCACAAAACGAAAATACCACAGCTTTTCAAGGGTCAGTCAGAAATGAAGTCCTACTCCCTATCACTTGTTTGTGATACAGTCAATGGTGATTAACTAAATATTTATTTAGCAGTAGATGATAACCCTGCTAAAAGGTAAACAGCAACAGTTTTCCACAAAATATTTTCAAGAGACCAAGACTGTCCTGCTCACCCCCCATACCAAGTGGGGATAATATTCATCTGCAAAGAATTTGGCACCACTAATTGCTCCTATCAGGCTTCATCTCCCTAAAAGTCACAGATCACATCCGTGTATGGCACCTAAGCACATAGGAAACCTGGGCCTTCTATGTGAAAGAACATTGCAAGACTAAATTCCCGATTTTGTAAACTTATCTGACTGCTTCAGGTAAGTTACAAAGAAAATAAAGTTCCTCTGAAACCTCACGGAGTGTTTATTCCTGTTGCAGCTGTTGACTCTGGTTGAACAGCAAGCACTTTTATCTGCATTTACAGGTTGGATACCACAGTCATGATGCTCAAGACATCAATACATTTGCATTTGTGTCCAACAAGTACAAACAAACGTGATTCACTGTGACTGTGTGTGTCAGCAGGCCCTGCATGCTCCAGCCTGAAGCACAAAACCAGCTGTGGTAAACTGGGACACGGTTCTTCAGCGTCCTTAATCAAAGGTTGATCATTCCTGTACATGACTGTTAGAAGCACCTGTTATGATCCGATGTTAAAGTTCCCTGCACAAATAAGGCTGCAAATGAGACCAAATGCCTGTTCAACAACCTCAACATTATTCTGCCACATTAAGTGTATAAGGGAAAGAGTAGAGAGAGAGAGAGAGAGACAGAGACAGAGAGAGAGCAAGCAGGAGAGTCACCAGCATGAGTCCTGTGGTGTCCGGTTGGTCCTCCAGTGCCCTGGGCTTTTTCACAGAGGCAGAATCCCACGTGGTTCACTCCCAGCCGGTTTTAAACCATCCCTCACTAGCAGGAGATACTTGAGTGGTTTTTGGTTCCTCGTTATTATGAGAGGTGAGAGTAGGCGTGGTTTTCTGGATTCTCATCAGCGTGAGGCAGAGTGGGAGTGGATTTCGGTTCATCATTAGCATGAGAGGTGAGAGTGGGTGTGGTCTCACCAATGCACATGGTCACGTCTTATTTTGGTGGTCATTAAGGGTCTGCTCTGCTGGTCATACAAGGCACACATCCCCCAAAACCAAGTGTCCGCTTTGTGACCCCGCTCCTTGGCTGGCGCAGTTACACACGTTCTCTAACACACCACAATGGAGCATTGCTGTGAAAAGCACCGCCTTTAGTCAGAAGGAAAACGGATCATTTTTGTGGCTCATGCAGAGGCAGCTCTGCTGTTTCTGCAACAAGTCTCACCACTGGGCAAGTGTTTAAGGCAGATGCTGCAAATGTTATCACCCCTTTCCTTACAGCATCTGCTTTGCAAAACATGTTGTGCAACAGCAGCATGGTACGCATGGGGCTACTCAGACATGAAGCTGTGCATCCCTTTTTCCTCTACTTCAAGCTGCAACCCAAATTGTTTCTCTAACAAGGTCAGGGTACCAGCAATTTGTGGTTGATGCACCAGAAAGAAATGACTAGTGTTTGTCTAAATAATGTTTGCAGTGAACATGAACTTCCCAAACAAGTGACATAAGCTCATAGGCATTTAAGCAGTGACTATCAGTCACATCTCTGCAGTAGTTTAAGGATTTACCAGCTTCCCAGTTTAGAAAGTCACTTTCATAACCATATTAAATAGTTTGAGATTAAGGCACATGCAGCCTACTACTACAATCAGAGCTCTGTAAGAAAGATATATTAAACTGAAATGCCTTTATTTTAAAAAAGCCGAAAAGATACTGGTAGTAATTAGTCACTGCCATTGAGAGAATTTTATACATTTACACAAACAAAGAGGTATATTTTAAATACATGGATGGTTCTTCGGAAACATTTCATTAATGTTTTTGTAGGTGTGTCTATTCAAAAAAGACTGAAATCAGTTTTCAGCCTGGTGAAGTTTAACCGTGGAATAGAACAGAAGACCACAAAAACTCAAGTGTTTTGGATTTAATTCCAACCATCAAAAAAAACACCAATTAGGGAAGCATTTCTATCTTGCAAAGCGTCTTTTTTGTTGTTTCAATAAATAACCTGCCCACATACCAAGACAACAAGAGACTGGAATCTATAATCATGGTTACACTCCTCATATCACCCCGAAGCTGTTTGTGATACTGTACTATCTGCTGATGTACAATGGAAAATCTGGAAAAGAGGTGATGAAAGAAGACTTGAAGAGCTGGATTACAAAGCACTTTGACAACATATTTAAGAAGAGTTTCCATAGTCGGGAATAGGTTTTGCTATCCTTTTCTTCATGTATAAACTCTGCCTTTTATTGCCCGTTGGCTTCTGTTTTCATCTTTATCTCTTGGTGGTACTTTTTGCCATCGTTCCTGAACTGTCAAAACATTCCAAGCTGGATATCTGAGATCAAGGCAGTGCTGCTGAGCAGTGATAACAGCATCAGTGCTGTATCCTCCATTTCAGAGCAAGTTGAAGAGGAAGGCAAGTAATTAGAATTTTAGATGTTCAACCTTGGTTGATACACGAGCAAAAGAGTTGATCTCTACCTTCTCAAATAAAATGTTAAAATCAATTTAAGCCCTTTGTTTTAACTAGCAATCTCTTATCCAAAACTTCACATAACTGTGTAAGTTTCTCCTCTCCAATTACAGCATTACAATTTCGTATATTACCATTTTACACTAAAATACAAATGCAATTTCTCACAAATCAATCTTTGTAAAAAACTTGCTGGACTGGCAGTGGAACTCACAGGCACATCCTCAATTATCCACCTCAATCAAGACTATTCCAGATGTCTGGTTGTTGCTTAAAAATTAGCTCTTAAACATCAGAGCCTTTCTTGGGACAAGTGCTCTTTTACAGTACTTAACACCTTAAAATTGAAGATTTCAGGGATGACAGCATGAAACTACAAGAAGATAAAACACAATATATTTATCACTTCCCTCCCACCAGTGGAGAATGCCTTGATAAACTGGTAAGTAGAACTGGTTGTTCAACATCCACAAAGGCAGAAGAGCAGTTTTCAGTGTTATTCGTATCACTTCCACTTTTATTACTAGTCACAGCATTTCCTGATTATTCTATAAAGAGCTGGGAATATAAATTTAAAAATTGAAGACTAAGTGGCATGTTTTAGAGTCTAAGCAGTTTAATTACATCACCAGCATATTTTGGAGTATTTGGAACGATAGTTTTGACTTCCCTTTTCCCAGAGGAAGTTAGCTCTATCTACAAACTTCTTATGCACTGTTAACTTCCATCTTTCAAACTGTGCCTGTAGTCAAGAGTCAAGTTAAGTGTTTCCCAGATTTAATGAAAAGCATCTTAATGGCACAAGCACCGAAGCTGGATCATAACATTGCTCATCACAGAGAGCATATTTATTGAGTTTTGTCAGAACTGAAAGGGAAATTTGAGAACGAAACAATTCCTCTCCACTCTGCTTGCCTGGTAAACAAGCCTTTACCCCTCTGTTCATTCTCCCTCTTTTGCACTTGTATTTTCAAGCATTCCACATTTAGTTTGCCAACGTCTTTGCAGAGATCAATCTCACTTTTCCAGCAATTGAGATGTCAAAGTCCCAAGGTACTGGAAATTTTGTCCTATTAGATTCAGATCACAGAACAGGCACGTATTTCTACTTATGGCTGATTAGTCTCAGATGAAATGCTGAATCTGGAATATTTTCTTTTCAGTAATGTTCAAAGTTTCTTGCCTTTTGAGGATGTTCAAGAATTTCTTTCTTTGTTGATTGCTTATAGCTAAGAGAAGGAATAAGGTTGCAACAAGGAGTAATTTCTTGTTCAACAACTTAGTGTCCTCTGGAAGGATCCACAGCTAGAGCTGACAGATAAGGACATTTTTCCAAGACAACAAATGCAGTTTCACCAGAAAATTCATGTTTTAGGAAGGAGCGGGACCCAATTTAACAGCAAGAGTTAAAAATCAGGAACAGTCTTAGAGCATATTGGGCAAGAGTCATTCATCACCATTAACTGCTAGATTAAGTATTGGCAAAAGACTGACTAACACGTATGAAAAAAGAAAAACAGTAAAGTCTTAATGACAGATAAGTTTTTTGACATGTTGTACAATCTAGGACGCAACCATCCAGCTTTCTCTCTTTCCTGTTGGAGAGAAAATAACCCAAGGGATGTTTCTCTACATTTCTTTGCCTTAGAAAAGGGTCAGAATATACAGATTTATCACAATAAATGTGACTCAGCTGTCTCAAAATTTCAGGGAACTTACAGTCAGCCAATTCAATAAATCCCCTGCATTCAACAAATATGCTTTGTGGTTCACAACCCTCAAAAGCTACATTTGCAAATATTTCTTTAATCAGAAGGTGTAGGCAAAACTGCCAAGCTTTTCTGCATAAAAATCCATGAAGGTAAGTTAATTAAAGCAAATGTGTTAACAAGTAGACAAAAGCCTCAAACAACAAACCCTAGTCTCTTTGGGATTTATCTAACCCTCTACTGGTGAAAAGCAACAGGGCGTGAAACCAGAGATCACTTAAGCTACATCAACTAAAACAACTAAAACATACAAAAAAGGTTGTGTGTTTGACCCAACTGCTTGCTCTTAAACTCGACTGAAGCAGCCACTTCTATTGCTGCAAGTCAAGCAACAGCTTCACCAGTGCTCCATCATTTGTCCCATTCAACTCAACAAAGATAAGCTGGCCTCTTCGAATTCTGCTTTTACATTTCTGGAGCTCAGGTATGTGAGCACAGTTTTCCAAAGACAGACTATAACCATTCCCAGGGAGTTTCCTTAGCAGGCACAATTGCCCAAGTGCTTTTATCCCCTGCTTTCCTAGCCTTAAGAACACTGGAAATAGAAAAGTGATGTCTACTGTCCCTCACATTTCTTCCTTGAAATACACAGGAGTTTTAGACTGCCTTGCACAAAATCTGTGCCCAGAATTAACTAGAAAAATAGTTTTCTAGAATTCAAGTGTAGATACATGCCATATAAAACAACATATGTGCTGCAAAATCATTAAGTATTGCTTAGACTGGGACGTCAGATCCAGAATTACATAAACTGTACTCAGTCTGCTGCATTTCCATATGACTACAAGTTAACATGCAGATTTATAAAAATGCATCTTTTCCTTTTTTAAACCAGTTAATTCCCTCTACCCCCTAGCTGGGCTTGGTTTTGTGCTGGATTTTTGTTGTTTGTTTGATTGTGTGGGTTTGTTTGTTTGGGTTTTGTTAAAATTAGTACTATATCAGTGCTGCAAGAGCAAAAAAAAAAAACCCAGCAGTTAATACTCAGAGTATTATTTCTGGTTCATTTAACACTTCATTAACCATTCAAAAATAGATCTGTAGAACAAATTCAGTTCAGAGGAACCTCTGGAGGTTATCTTGACCAACTCTGTAATCAAAACACATCACATACATTTGTTGTCCAATTAAATATAAACAGAAACAAATCTGTTCTCTTCACTGCTTCCATTTGGATTAGGATACTACAAAGAGACATTTGTAAGAGAATTCTTTGCCATGACACATTCAACTTCAAGAGCAAAAGAAAATTCCCATGCAGTTTTAGCATAAATATTTTTGTGGCCTCTTCTAGTCATAGTTACAGACAAGAATCATCCTCTTGGAGCAGCTGGATGTCTGGCTTTTTAAAAGAATGAGACAAAACTCCCACAAGCATGTCATGCAATGCATAAAAAGCTGAAAAAACCCCAAACCTTAGCTCACACTAGAAGCCAAATCTGTCCCCCAGTTAGCCAAAGTCCAAACTCCTATCCTTTCCTTCCAAGTGCTCCCCCTCCAACACCATCACACACACACAAAATGCAGATATGGCCCACTTTTTCTCAGTGGGGAGGATTCAGTAGGTCTCACATATTTTTCAGTAATTACAAACCAGTAAGTAGAAAGATAAAACTTAGTTTGATAATGGTACTTGAAGACTAAGCTAGAAAGACAAGTTTTGCAGTACTATTTCTAGTTACAGTTATAAATAACTACAGTTAGTTATAAATAACTAATAATTTAGTTTAGTTATAAATAACAAAACCAGTTTCTGCATCAGTATTGAAGTTAAAACAAAGTATTTTAGCTTCCCCTCACCCACACAAAACACTCCTCAAATGTCCTATTAACTACAGTCTTTGTTAACTTTCATTAATGTACTCAACTAGGCAAAGCAAAGCTACACGATACCAATCTAGAGCTGCTATAATTTCTTGTGTGATGTGGAACTAATGTATCATCATCCTAATTTCCTCTCCCCCCTAACAGGCAAACAAAACCAATAGCAACAATCTTCCATTTGGAAATGGATATTTGCAGGGTTTTCAAGGTATTCCTGACACCCAGAGAATCTGCACCAGAAATCTCAAAGATAATGAATTGATGTTTGATATATAAAACATAAGAAAGCAGTTTTGCAGACTGTATGTCAGCCTTAGGCTTGTTGTCTAGTCATTTATAGATAGTTTGAACTCAAAAAGAAATTAAAGTTATGATGATCATCAAGGCTTGCTCCAGGAGCAAGCCATTAAAAGGCACACCACGTACACTAAAATCTGAGGATCTGTGGATCAGGAAGTCCGATCCTTATGCCACAACACATTTTAAAGGTGTGTGTGCTTTTCTTCCAATAACTGGAAAGCTCTTGTAAGGTTACTGAGTTCGTTTTGTGAGATAGCATGAGGGTAAAGCAGGAGCTCCTTGCTGGTTACAGAAATTCATATTCTAAAGCTTTGAGCAACTTTTCTTAAAAGAGTTATCCAGGAAAAAGTATCCCCCATTTACTCAGAGAAAGCAGGAATAGCTTGATTATCAGAGAAACAGTTAACTAAGTATTGAACCATTTTATGACTTCCAATAAAAGCACAATTGCTTTGTAAACAAATCAGCTACACCCCCTTTTCCAAAGAATACTCCAGAAAGAAAGAAAAAAAAAAAAAAAAAAGAAAACCCAAAAAATCCCTCTCAGAGCCATCATTCAAGCAGGAAATGCAACAAACAGAATAAATGTGTCATTGATACAGAATAACAATTTGGAGCAGCCAATTAAAACACTTCGTCATGGATTTGTAGGCTGGGATTCGCCTGTCCTGAAAAAAACACCAAACGCTGTCTCCAGGTTGCTAAGAATGGCACCAACTTAACACCTAGGAAATGCAGGGCATCTCACCACTCAAATTCCAACTGCAGCTCTGGAGCGGCTGCATTTATTGTCCTAATGAAAAAGTGGAATATTTCATGGATCCCATAGGAATTCTGTGGTTTCATAAATTCCTCTGGGAACATTGTGAGCTTGGTTGATGTGTGGTTTCTCTACATTGGCTAAAACGTGCTTCTAAATAAGTAAAAAATTCTGAAAGAAGTTTTCCGATGCTATTCTTTGAGAATAAAGTTATTCATTGTGAAGCTTTAAGCCCACATGGGGCTTTATTTTAGAATAGTTTATCCAGTCAGTTCCTCATAGCAGACACACGATTAAAACCCATCACCCTGAGTACTGGAATATTCCTAGGAACTAACAAAGTTTACACACAAGAAGTGGACTTTGATTATTACACTACATTATAGAACTGCAGCATGGAAGCAACAAGTATGAGTACACCTCTGTAAACTAACAGTGAGGTGGAAAAACTAAAGAATTAGTCAGATGATGATGGGAAAGTTTCTAACTTTATCCAATGTGATAAATTTGAATGCCTGGTGGAGCAGAGCTCTAAAGGTACAAATGACTAACAGAACAGAAGAGATTTTTTTCTATTAAGTTCTACACAATCTAGACTCAGAACCCAATTTACCACTCCTTTATAAGTTTGCTGCAGAATTAAACCAAAAAAAGCGTCATACTCCCTACTTGCTACTTTTAAAGTGTATGTGCTTGCCTCCTGTTTGTTCTGAATAGGCATGGCTTATAAAGTAACCTTTGTTCAATCAGATCTTTAGTCAAAAAAAAAAGAAATACAGACAAAAAATTGTAAAAATTACAGACATATCCATAACAGCTACGGAAGCAATTGGCCTGATAGCTTAATAATTTAAGGAATACTGAAAACAGCCACAAAACCCCAAAGAAAAACAAAGAGGCAGTCTGTGTTAAGTTCGGTCAAAGTTTTGCTAATACAGAGTCGACCAGAAAACACACAAATACTGGTAAGAAACAGCAATTTCATATTTAACACAAGTACGAACAGATCTCTTGGCAGCATAAAATAGGAAAGAAGATTTTACAGGTAGCAAAGACGAGGCACTGCTACTGCCAGCGAGTGCATCTGGAAGCAGGAGCCTGTGTGCCAGGATCCACACACACACCCATCGGGAGAGGCTCTGCTCCAGCGGCATCACCCAGCCCCATCCCCGGCACCGCCGGAGCACACTCACAGCAAACAGCTCCACTCCAGGGGTGGAGGCACCCACGCTGGAAAACAACAAGCCGCTATTCTTCCTCTGGCGGCTCCCGTCCCTGCGAGCACCCCGAGCGCGGGATGCGGCGGGGCAGCTCCGCCGGCCGAGCGCAGCCCCACGGCCCCTCAGCCCCGCGCTGCCGCCGGTGCCTCCCGGGCGAGCGGCGCTCCGGGAGCGGCCCCTCACCACCCCGGGAATGGCCCCTCGCCACCCCCGCCGCGCCCGCCTCACTCACCCGCCCGCCGCGGCCTCTCCGGGCCGGCCGCGCCCCGGGCCGCGCCCGCCGCCTCCCGCCGCTGCGGCCGCCCCGCTCGCCTCGGCCGGTGCCTGTGCCCCGGGCGCGGGCGGCAGCGGCGCCGGCAGCCGCTCCCCGACAGCCGCCGCCTCCCGCACGGGAATAACAGGAAGGGAGCGGGGCTGACCCCGGATGGGGAAGGCACCGCCCGCCGGAACGGGAACCGCGGCGGGGGGAGGCGGGCGCGGGCCCGGCGGTGGCGGGGAGCGGGCCGGGGGAACCGGGCGTGCTGCGGAATCGCGGGCTCGTCCCGCCTCGCTTGTTGCCCTAAAGTCACTGACACCCCCGTGCTCTGCACATGGCCGCGCGTCTGACCAAGTCTTGACCCTTTCCCCACTTGGATCCCAGGTTTCTTTACAATCAGCTGCCACTGGCATCAAGTCGCTGTACGTGAGTCCGGTGTTTTGTTGAAAGAGTGGCCCGGCAAGCGAATGCCCGTACAAATGAGAAGTTCAAGAGGAATAACATTGTAAATGCGCACTCCCAAGTGGTGTGGGTTTTCAGGGTGTGAAAGGAGAGCGCCGGGCTGGGGTACCTTGGTGAGAGCCAACAAGATGCAACAAGTGAGGGTGGCACTGAGGTGGTGATAGAGAGGAGGACAGGGATAAGCTGGGTTATTAATTGTTAAGGCGTTTTTGGCAAATCACTCTATTGTCAAGGGATATTTATCCTTTCAACAAGAGAGATGGCATAAGCAAGTTTTGGAGCCAGGTGTGAACATGTGAGGGCGTTGGTGAATTCTCCTACTTGCAATAGTTCTGCAGGCCCCAGGGTCTAGCATGGGACCATTTTCACAGCCGCGGCCAGGCTGAGATGTTGCAGGTGGCACCGCAGGAGGTGGGAGCGCAACCGTGCAGGGCATGGCAGAACTCACCCAGCAAACAGAGGGCAGAGCAGGCTCCGTGAGCATTCCTTTGGATTCCAAACCACCCCTTTGCTGCTTCTGCTCCACATCACCACGGCTCCCGATTCTGACCTGCAGCATCGCTCCCAAAGGGAGCCTGCAAGAGAGCCAGAGAGGGACTGCTGATACGGGCATGTAGTGAGAGGACAAGGGGGAATGGCTTTAAACTGTCACAGGGCAGATTTAAATCAGATATTAGGAAGAAATTCTTGACTATGAGGGTGTGGAGGCCCTGGCACAGGTTGCCCAGAGAAGCTGTGGCTGTCCCGTTCCTGGAATTGTTCAAAGCCAGGTTAGACGGGGCTTAGAGCAACCTGGGCTAGTGGAAGGTGTCCCTGCCCATGGCAGGAGGTTGGAATGAGATGAGCTTTAAGGGGCCTTCCAACCCAAACTGTTCTATGATTCTATAAACCTGAAAAATGGATTTTTTTTTTTTAAAGACCTAACAAAAATTAGTAACAATCAGTGTGTCTAACCAATGGATTGCCGAGTGGGTTGGCTGATGGCTACTGTAAAATCTGGGTGATGGTTTTAGCCTGCAGTGTCTCCTCAGCACTTACCTGTAGCAACAAAAGGGGAGAAAAATCAACAGAAACTCCACATGCTTTGAAACAGGGTGGCCCAACCACGCGGGTGAGGCCTTAGTGACTCGAGGGGAAATCATTACTCATTTTGGCTACGAGCAGCACGAATAAGATGATGTTTATATATGCAAATCAGGTTCATTGTAATGTCCGCTGTGGGGAAAAAAAAAAATTAAAAAAGACTAAATGCCCTTGTGCAGAAGCGCAGGTCAGAACTGAAGACTATTGGAAGCAGCTCCTTGAGGGTGTTCTTTCCCGGCGATGCCCAGGAGCGCTTCGGTGCGGGGTTGTTCGGAGCGGCGGCCCCGCCCCGGCCCGCCCCCGGCCGCCGTCACTTCCCGCAGCTGAGAGCGAGCCCGAGCCCGGGCCCGGCCCTGCTGCCCCGGCTCCGCGGTAGGTGCGGGGTGTGCGCGGGGGTCTGGCAGGGCTGGGGCCGGGGCGGTGCCGCGGGATCTCGTCCCGGTTCCGAGGCGCTCGGGAGATGCGGATGCCTGTCCCTGCCTCTCGGCTGGGCTCTGTGCTTTCCCGGAATGGTGCGGCGCTGCCGTGAGCTTGCGGTGATTCCCAGGCTGTGAGGTAGCAGGGCTTGTTTCTTTCATTTGCTCTCCATCCCCCAGACTGCGAGGCAAGCGGCTTTGCGGGAATGCTTGCGAGTAGTCGGGATTTACACCCTGGTTTCTGATAGCCCCGTTGACGTAAGGGATGGTTCTGAGTTGCTAAATGTGTATCCTCATCAGTGCACCTTAATGTCGAGCTGTGCATGGTGTGTGTTTGTTTGGTGCTGCCTTCAATGCCTGCAGCGTTATAAAACAACCTGCCTGTCAGGGTGAAGGGTGTAGGCCCAGGCCGTGGCCACAGGAAGCTTCCTGGCACGGTTACATTAAGGGATGTCCATGTATTGATAGACAAGCGAACTTGAGAAGAAACGCTTCCTGTCTTGAAAATAGAGCAGTGAAACTCACAGCTTGTTCACCATTTCGACAGCTTTCACCTCTGTTGTTAGTTTCCGCAGCTGCATTTAAAAAGCAATCCTGGTGGGAACACATAGATTTCTCACTGTGGTTTATTCTTTTCACCAAGGAGAGTCATGGTATGCCTTCTCCATCCTTAGATTTGAGGCCAGACCAGCTCCTTTGCCAGCACCGTGCTGTTTCCAGCTGGGGAGGTTGCTCCCCCTTAGGTGGGCATTTCCAGGCTGTGGCACTCGGGACATGGAGGTTGTGTCTCCTCCCTTAGTGCTGCCCTTGGGATACCCCAAATGAAAGGAGAGAGAAAGACTCTGCACCTGTGCCCCTTTCATCCACTCAAGGACAGCTGGAATAGGATGGAGGTGTATCCTGGCATGGCTGAGATGTGCTGTCTTGAGGCAGAACAGCTCTTCAACTCACCCTGGAGAGCTGCAGGTCCTTACCCTGCCTTGGGCTGTGCTGCCTGGGGTCCCCAGTGATGGAGGTGCCTTGTTCCTTTGCTGTCTTGTAGGGTAAAGATTTTACAGCTTCTCATGTGAAGGGAAAGGAGGAGTTAAAAATGTTATTTTTCCTTCTCCTTGGTAGGGTAGCTGTAACAACCAGCAGTGGAGGATTAAAGGGACCTGTAAATAAGCTGAATTTTTTCTTATAATACCAGTAAGAGAGAAATGAGCATAACTCGAGCAATTTCAGTGATTAAAGATCACTGTCAGAAGAAAACCAGAATTATATATATTGCGTAAGCCAAATCAAGAAGTCTTACTATTGAAATTGCTCATGCAGCCTTAATTTTATCTTCAGACAAAATGCTTACTTTAAGAGACAGTAAATGACCTTACAGTTAAAGGTTTTCTAAGAATATTACATTATACCTTTTTCCCCTGTAGATATAGATCCTCTAAGTACTGTGTCCTCTTGTATATGACAAATC
Source organism: Acridotheres tristis (assembly GCA_037013685.1). Classification (NCBI taxonomy): domain Eukaryota; kingdom Metazoa; phylum Chordata; class Aves; order Passeriformes; family Sturnidae; genus Acridotheres; species Acridotheres tristis. Next base: position 18,872,912 of record CM072896.1, read on the forward strand.
TCATTTATGATAGTTGCAAGAAAATGTGATGCAACAAATGCTCATGCAAAATTAAGCAGATGAATCTCAATTGCCATTTACTGTACATCTCTTTATGTTGCTCTGTGAAGTATTTGGCTATAATTTACTCTCATTTTAAGGTAAGAGGTGCATTATACTCGTGTAATAAAACTGAAATTAGCTGGCATGCTTACCTGCTTGCATAGTTGATTTAAACTGCCTTGATAGGCCTGTGTTATGATGTATTTAACCAACATGAATATGAACTTGTTCTATCTGCAGTCCCACAGAAATTAATTAGACTGTCTATAGAGTACTAGTTGAGGAAAATAAAGATAAAAAAGTTGTCTTCTGTTCTGTTTAACCAGGGTCATGTGTGCTGAAAATAGGAGAGGGGTTAGGTAACACTACAGAATTTACACTGCTGATGGATGATTTGCAGCACCATTCCCGTGTGTCCTCTTCCTTCTTTGTGGTGGCTTCCAGGTCTGAAATTTTACAGAGCCTTGGTGGTGGAGGAATAATATAAACATGAAAACTCATGGTGGCCTTGTTATTGCCTTAAAACATTGTCCCCAAGCCAGTGCATACTGCCTTTTTTTTTTTTTTTTTTTTTAATAATTTTATTTTTTTTCCTTGCCTGTAGTTATTAGTAATAAGTGCACTGCCTCTAGTCTTGTATTAGAGTTAGTTTGGGCTTCAGATAAACATTTATGAAATGTTTTTGTCACTTGAATGCTTTAGTTCCATTAATTCATTTAAATGATGTTTTATTTTTCCTTATAGAGCATAGGTCTCTCTGGGAGGAGAGGTCCAAAGATAATACAGTACCTAAAATTGCAGGCATCAACTGGGATTTTCCATCACTTGAGTGTAGAAGGTATTTATCTTCAGCTAATTTTAGCAGATTGAAAATCCCGGAAGTTATCCCAGATAAATGCTATCTACTTCTTCAGGTTCCTAAATGCCTTTGAAGTCCCTATTTTCAGAAGTGACTCAGGAACAAAATTCCTTGGTGGCATTTCATTTACTTTTCCCTAATTTTCCACAAATGTTGTTTTAAAATGCAGATGTGTCTCATCATTTGCTTAAACAAATGAGCAAAGCCCAGAGCATAAACATGGTTGGTACCAATGCAGCTCTAGCTGGGAATGATCTGCAAAGGCCAAGATAATGCTTTTCTTGATCCCAGTGTGGCACTGAACAGGATTTGTTATGATAACAAGCTAATAAGACATTAACAAAAGTAGCTGTGCCTTAATTCGTAATGTGACTTCTCTGTATTATTCTAGGGATGTTCATCTGGGCTGTAGATGTGATTTATAAACTTTAATTAAATAAATCTCTCAGAACCTCTTGTTGGAAATGTAGAGCTAGTTCTAATAACTTGAATTAACTGAGAAATAATTGAATAAAGGTTAATATAAGTTCTCCATTTTGCAGAAGAAGATGTAGCTTTAAATGTTACATTGGTTGTAGTTAGTAATGGAAATATGAAAAATAGCTCAAGGTCGTTCAAGAAGACCATGGGAGAGAGGCCTTGAGAGCTGACTGTACAACAAGGTGTGATCCAGCTCGTTCCCACTCTTTCTCTTTTGTTGACTTACTGGAGAAAAGCTTTTCCTCAGGAAAGTCTTTGTGAGTATTTGAGGGATGGATGTGATTGTGTATTTTGCATCTACCTATATACGATATATTTGCTTTGAAGTATTTGGATTCTTTGTAAATGTTCATGGCAATAGTCCACTGTAATATTTGTTTGGGGAGTGAGCTTATCCTTGGGCTCCCAAAGGAGGGTGTGGATAGGGGTTGTATCCTGCCACTGACACAGCTCTGTGTGCTGTCCATGTTGTATGCCCCCACTTCTCGTGGGCATGGAACAGTGGGGAGAGTGTTCTGTTGTCAGGTGCTGTGGGTGTTAGGAATCTTCACCTGCCAGGGAGCTCATTTCTTTCTTATACAAGTGTCTCGTAATCCGGCCCTGGTTGTCTGGGATGCTGCTGTTCCCGTGGGCGGTAAAGTGTTGCAAACTGACTTTATCCTGCTTGGCATTTTGAAAAGGCATGAAGTAGAGGCAGTGGAGTTACAGGAATTGCCCCTGGATCCTTCATGTTCCTGTTCTTGTTGCTTATTTCAGCATTTGTGTCTTTCTGTTCTAGACCTGAAGAAGACTCCTCCTCCTTCAGCAGTAGCATGCCCATAGTCTCCCTGGCCAATGATTCTTCTACAGCAAGCAGGACTTCTTCCTCATCCTGAGAAGCCTTCATCCCTTCCTATGTCAGTGGCTACAAGGCCAAGAGCCAGCTCACCACTGTCCCCACCAAAGTCTCTCGGACTGGGGCCTTCCTTTCATCACACACAAGAAGAGGAACTTGCCAAGGTGGTGGAGCAGGACCCTATGCTGGAGGAACTATGTAAGCCCCTGTGCTGTAAGCTTTGCAATGTCACTCTCAATTCGGCCCAGCAAGCCCAGGCTCATTACCAGGTAAGGAGAGCAGCAGGAGGCTCAGCTTTTGGGGCTGCTGCATCTGCAGCTTGTGGAGACATTCCCGTGCCAGCACAAGCACTGCCAGCAGCGTTGCTGTGGCAGCACAGAGGGAAGTGTGGGCTAATGCAGGAGGACTAACTCAGCTTCTCGAGGGTATTTTGAGTGCTGCACACCAGCAGCAGCATTCAAGTTGCTCATCTGGAGCTACCTCTGCACCACCTCATGGACTGAAACTGCTCTGTAGACATATCTTCACTCTACTTGGATTTGCTGGTTGTCCAGACATGCTGCACTGCTTTCATTTAAGGTGTTGTTACTGGAGCTTTTTGCAAAAGCTCTGTACATGGAGACAGAGGAGTGGTGCCAAGATGGCATGGGTGAAAAAGCAGACACTTGTGATTTTTCCTTTGTTTTATGCAACCTGTATTTCTCATCTACGCTAGTTTAGTAAAACTGACCTTCTGATTCCAGACATGATTTTGTGAGGCCTGGACAGGTATTTTTCTGCTGGATCCAGCTGTGCCATTAGGAAAGAGGCTGCTGCCATGTGTTTATCAGGGTCTCCTTTCTGAGGCTAAGCACAGCACTGATCTGGTGGGGCCATTTATGCAAACACTCTCATTGGCTAGGTTGGCTCAGATCAATTTTTTTTTATTTGAGCTGATCTTGCTGACTTCCCTGAAGTAGGGAAAGGACTCTTTGCATATGCTTCTTGCTGAGAAATTGCACATGTCAGCCTTGCATTACCCCATTTTACTATACCCTCTCTGCCTAGTGCTGTGTTTGCATGAGTATTGGATATAGTGACTTTCTCCACCAGTAAATACAAAAGGATGGTTGTCTGTAACCTCAGGGCACCAGAGCCAGATTTGAGATTTGCTATTGGCCCTGAAAAAGTGGTATCCTGCTAGTGAAGGGGTAGGTTGGACTGGTGTTAACACTTTTAACATCTTATTTGTGCAGATTTTCTGCCATGAGGGGACAGAAGTGTATTTGTACATAACTTGCATTTGCCTTACTATGCATCCACAGTGCATATACATAGTATTTTGTTGTCCTATCAGGTTTTCAGAAAGCAAAAACAACTATGGTATGTGTTTTCCAAGAGAAAATAAAATATGAAGTGGATTTTTATGTTCGTTTTAACTCAAGCTTGCAATCTCATGAAATGTGTGTGTTCAGGCTTATAAAAAAACTGTGCAAAGCAGTTGATAGTCTTAAAACACAAAATACTGGTTTTAAGTGAAATGGAAACCAACTGAGAAACTGATTGTAAACTTATTGAGAAAATCAGCTGAAGATGAGGCCCAGTCGTTCTAGGTGTGAGCATTTTGGAGAAAGGGAGGAATGCCTGCATCTCTTAAATTCAGAGCTGTTATTTTCTGAGTGACAGCTCCTTTACCTGAGCTGCCACCTTCATGGGCACTTTCTCATTTCAGTCTCTGGATCCTTTGTCTTTTAGAGTAAAATACTATTATTAGGACAGTGATTAATCTGGGTTATTTTTGCAGGGTAAAAACCACAGTAAGAAACTCCGGAATTACTATGCTGCCAACAGCTGTCCAGCACCTGCCAGGATGAGTAATTCTGTTGAGCCTGCCCCACCTCAGGTTGTCTCTCTTCCAACTCAGGTAAGGCATGGGAAGGGGTCTGAGATCATGCTTGCTTGTCACCTAACCTCCAGTAAGGATAACCAGATCTCAGGCTTTGAGGATTACCACAGGAGTTGGGAAAGAATTTTCCTTGTGATGGTGCAGGATGGTGGAAATGGCCTGTTGTGAGCTGTTTGCTTGCCTTTGAAGATGCAGATATTGATCTGCCCTTGCAGCACAATGTTGGACTTCAAATGTTGTGTTTCTGCCTGGCAAATAGTTTGATTCGTTGGCAAGTCCGATGTGCTGCTGATTGTAGCTGTTTAAGGGCAGGTATAAAACAGCATTGCTGGAATTGGATTTGGATGTGAGGGTGTGGCCTCCACTCTGCACAATCATCCCTCTGTTGTGTGAGGGAAGCCTACATGGAAAAAGTACTTTGGTGCTCCTACACCCATTGCCCAGGGCTGTTAGCTAATTCCTCTTTTGTTGCTCCTTTTGAAGTGCTCATTCCTGTGTGCAAGAGTGAATGGATTGTTCCCTCAGCGATCCAGATTAATTCTGTTTTGGGCATATTACAGGCAAAAGAGGTGTTTTTTGCTGTCTCCTTCTAGAATTCATCCCTTGGGTTTGTCATGAGATGTGACAGCTAACCTGGCTTCTGCCTGTGACTGCAGGGAAGCACAGCTGGGCCCCAGGGATAGAAGCTGTGCCTGTCAGTCCTTGCAGCCTGAGCCTGTGTTGCCTGTAGGGAAGCAGAGAGCATTTGCAGTGGCAGATTGTTCCTGGCCAGAGGGAGCCACCAGAGGGAGACTTGGCCCCGTGTAAATTGGCTTTGCAGCTCACGGATGTGAACTGGGATGGGATGGGGTCCGGCCCGGGGCATGGGGATGTAGCTGCTGTACCTGCCAGGGTAGCTGGTGGTGTGTTTTTTAATGGAGGAAACGGCCCATGGCAATAAAAATGGGGCCACGTGAGGGTTCACGTTGTAAGCCAGAAGTCAAGAATTGTGTGTCCCTAAGTTTGAGCAGTATCAAAGGAGATGTGAAACAATGTTGGCTTGTCAAGCGCTGCAGTGACATAGATGCGTGAATCACTGCTGCTGCACTGTTTACAAAACACTTTTCCCTGGATGTTTTGTGCTGAGGAGGCATGGTTCCTGCCTGGATCACTGTATGTGGTTTGACTCCACAGACAAGGTGTCCTTCATATAGTAGGAGCTACTCGTGTGAGATTGGGTCCTTCCTTTGAAGTCGGGATCCAGGTGTTCTCCTACCTGAAAGTTAAGGATCAGAGGGTTTTTTTTTTTCCTCTTGCTGTGGTCAGGGAGCTATGTAAAGACAGGGTGCTGTGGAGAGATTAGGTAGACTGTAAATAGGAGAGAGAAGCACCTCTATCTTTCAGTGGGTCTTCCTCAGCGTGAAAGTCACTGTTCATCAGCTCCCAGCAGTTAGGAGGAGTTAAATCATTGCTGTGATGTAAACAAATCTCTATGGCTATTGCAGAGCTATTTGTTCAGATTGCTTTTCTCTCCACCTTAGGCCACGAATTTGCAGGCTCTCCTGGAGGCTGAGGCAGGAGCAATGAATTTCTTGTAAGAACACTTTGGGGAGAACTCGAGTGTCCTAATCCATGGGCTTTAATTCCAGCTCTCCTGCTGTCTGATGAAGATGGCAGTAGTCTCTGTCCCTGTGATTGAAGTATTTCAGCAATTTAACCTTCTTTTGTTTCACGTGCTGTCTCTCCCTTTGCTGCTAGATGGGATCCAGTAAACCAGGTGGCAGAGTGATCTTGGCTACAGAGAATGATTACTGCAAGCTTTGTGATGCCTCATTTAGTTCTCCGGCTGTGGCACAGGCTCACTACCAAGGGAAGAATCACGCCAAGCGGCTGCGTCTTGCAGAGGCACAGAATAACTCATTCTCGTAGGTATTGTTCAACCTCATGCTCAGGCTGAAAGCGTGTGGCAGTGTCTCTGGCAGTCCTTTTGTCAGAAAACCCTGAATTGCAGCTGTTCGTATTTGTTTAATCTGCAGGGATGCCTCAGAGCTAGGCAAACGAAGGGCAAGGAAAGAAGGGAATGAATATAAGATGATGCAAAACAGAAGAAATACGTATACGGTTCAGAACAACACAGGTAACTTGGAGCTTGCATCAATTCTGTAGTTGGAATAGTAATTAACAATAAACAGACTTGTGTTCCTTCTATTTCTGAGGTCTGTTTTAGGAGAGTCAAGTTGTGAAAGGAGCTGGTCCAAGCTCTGCTGAGCCTTCATGTCTGCATGTTTGGTTTTTTCCCCAGCTGCTAAAGTTGCTTTGTTTTGTCAGCCTGCTTGTTAGTTCTTTTTCTCAGTTTGTAACTTAATTTACCATCTGCCTGTCTCTAAGGCTGCTCTAAGTGGTGACAATTTTCCTGCTTTATTTTCTTGGCAGGTGGCCAGGTGCTTTGACTCCTGCTGTGGCACATCAACCTGTACTTGCACTCCCATGACCAGAATGAGAGAGCATGTTAGCCTCCCTCTAAGACCATCTGTTCCTAGCATAGAGTCCTTCCTCAGGTGTTAGATACTAACTTTGCCTCTTTACTATGATTTAAAGAGTGTACTACAGTCTCCAGCCAGGCATCTATTTCTCTTTTTCATTCTAAGTTGTTTTACAAGCACACATTAGCTGAAACCCTGATTCCTGTTGAAGCTTGTTTTAATCATGTCATTCTAATCACTGTTATGTGGAAAAGATGAATCTTTGTAAGTTCTGTTAAATATAATTTTTTGAGTTTTAAACTGAGGCAGCTTATTCTAATCAAAAGACTCTTCTAGTTCTGGAATTAGATGGTTAAGAATAAAAAAGAATTGATTAATTACATAAATGGTTATCAGACTCCTAATTTTCAGTAAGACTGGGGCAATAAGCCCACTCTACTACTTTATAAAATTCCAAGTGCTGCCCTGTGGGCCACACCTCTGTGAATCTAGAAATCACCAGAGCAATTGTGGGGAAAATAAGGCTTAACTCTAATCTGTTAAAGAAGCAAATCTTTGTTTGCTTTTCATTCATTCATTGGACTTAGGCATTGTCACTGAGCTGCCTCAAGCTTTGATTCCTTCCAGGTAAACCAGGCTTTTCTGTTGGCTCCCCAGGTCCCTACTTCAATCCCCGCTCTCGCCAGAGGATCCCCCGTGACCTGGCCATGTGTGTGACACCCAGTGGCCAGTTCTACTGCTCCATGTGCAACGCAGGGGCCAGCGAGGAGATGGAGTTCAGGCAGCACCTGGAGAGCAAACAGCACAAGAGCAAAGTGTCTGAGCAGCGGTACAGGAACGAGATGGAGAACCTGGGCTATGTCCAATGACGCGCCGCCCTCGGTAGTAGTTTGCAACTAGAGCAGCTTGTCTCTCGCCTGCTGTTTGCCACATGCCCTGCTTTGTGCTCCATTGGGTAGGAGTATGCTCTCGAGCTGTACATGTAACACCTGCAAACTTACTGGTATGGTTAGATTTTTTTTCTGTCATAGTCGGCAGGATGATGCTGTGCAGGACATGAAGTGTTTTTGGTGTTTGTTTGCTAATTATCTAAGGCTCTTCATTGTGTTGAGTGGTGGGGAGGAACTGTGTCTTCTCCCCAGCCTTCTGCATGAATATGCAAAGCCCAAGAAGTGCTGGGAACTTCTGTGGTTCTTCCACATGGGTGGACCATGTGCAAAGCCCTCTCCCCTCTTGGCAAACCACAGAGCAGTGCTCCAGAATGCCTCCCTACAGCAGACTGAATCTCTGGGCAGCTTGTAAAAGAGAGGCAGGAGTAGGGCCTGTGAATGTGTGAATTAGGTGGTGTACTTGTCCACACTTTGCTGCTTCTGGCCCCCATTACAGTCCAGAATAGGTTCTTTCCACATCCTTGTAGAAAGGCTGTGCATACCTCTTCTCCTTGGAGGTTCTTGCCTCTTACTGCTTCCTCTGCAATGCAGATTCCATTCTGAACATCTGACATGGATTTCAGCTGATTAGCCCCATTCAGAAATATTCTTCTACTCTTGATATTATTGCCTGGACACCTTAATATACCATGGGTGTAGCTCATCTCCCTGAAAAAGGTCTCTGGGGATCTCAGTGGCTTAGTGAAGTGAACTGGAAAGCAAACCTGCTCAGGTGAGATGTGCTGTGCTCTGATTCTGCCTTAGACTGAGTCAGGTTGAGAATAGATGGAAGGAGCTGTCAGCTGTAATTTATTTGCTTGTTGAGGTAGAAGAGAGCAAGAGTTGTTCTCTGTCCTGCAGTCCTTGCTCTGGCAGAACAGGGCTGCCTGGGCTCTGGGTAGCTGATATTGGTGTGTTCCACTTCCATGCCATTCCCTGGGCAAAGCCTAATGGGTGTTTACAGAACAAAGATGAAACTTCTAGCTTTGAGCTAGAGCTACCAATACTGGTTGACTTTTTCCCCCCTCTTTCTTTTTCCATCTCAGGGTGGATTTTAATGCCATTCCTTGAACTTGACTGTTCTAGGGACCATCAAAAATTCAAAGTTATTTAGGATTTAAATGTCAGGGTGATAATTGTTTGAGTAACAGCTTTTTGGCCTCATGGAAGTATTCAAGAAACTTGTTAAGCAACTTTTTAATTGTAGACAAACTCAAAAGGTGTGTGTGTATTTGTTTTGATATTCCTTAGCAAAAGTAGGAAGGGGATAAAGAGCAGAAGTAGGGCTGTCAATTTTTCTTCTGCTTGTTTGGGTAGATGTGAAGAGCTGTGATTGGAGTCCAGTTCACAGTGCTATTAAAACATGGTCTGCAGTGGCAAGTGCAGCACGTGGCTTTTGTTGGACCTGATCCCCAAGTGTGCTGCTGGAGCTGTGCACTGGTGTAGCTTCACTGACTTCAGTGGCAGGTGCAGAGAGAGGGTCCAGGAAGCACCATGGCTCATCTCTCACCCCTCTTCAGGCAGCTGCAATTTTAGATGCAGCTCCCTTAGTTTCAGTAGGATTTTACCAGGGATAAATTGTACCTAGTGCATAGTGTTGAAGGTAACTCCCCTGCCTCCTTTTATTGCCATTCTCATCCTGCCTCTTGCATTCCAGAAGGACTTTCTGCTTGCCTTAAAAAGTGAAGAATGAGTAACAAAAAAATCCAGATAGTCTTTATTCATCTTCCTAGTCCACCTTCAAAAGGTTTGTTGCACTTGGCTGCTCCTCAGAAATTGAGTATTGTTTTCTTCAGCTCCCTAAGTGAGCATCAGGGAGCCATACAATCTGAATGCAGCCTTCCTAAATCCAGGCAAGGTGAGTGCTTGTAAAGTAGTTGAAAACAACCCCCTAGATCATTCCAAGTTGATCCTTTCCCTGCAGATAGAGGCAGAGGAATAGGTGTCCTCATGAATGGGATTCCTTCCCCTCCTTTGTGTAGAACTCAGTTAAATGGAGCTTGTGCCCTGGAGTGCATGAGAAGCTAGAGCAGGTGCCCAGGTTGTAGAGTACTCACTGAATAGTTCTGACAGCTTTTTAAGTCTGTTTCTTCTGTGCTTTCCTGTCCCTGTCTCACCCTCTGTGTAGCCTTGAAGAACATTTGCCTTTCCATAATCTTTCATCAGCCTTTCCCCCTCATCATTTTTATTGACAGAAGGACTCTGGTTTTCTCATTGTGTCCTGTCCTTTGGTTTGCCAATCTGACACCACTGTCCAGAGGGGCAGAGGGAGTTAGATGAGGTTTACCACAATGTGCTTCGGCACAGTGATCCCTGCATTATGGTTAAACATCCCTCTGTGACATTTCCCACAGGCTGCAATTAGTAGTAGAAAAACAACCCTTTGTGAAATATGAGCTGGAAGAGCTGTAGGTACTGGTGCTGTCTGGCTTATTGCTAGGGATGAGGAGGCATTTTTGCTTGCTTTCACGTGTCCCAAAAATCAGCTGTTCATAACTTAGCTTTGGTTATTGCTCCTATTCCCGGCCCAGCCATCTGCTCCTCATTTGGCATTTCCAGTGACTGCTGGAGGTGTCAAAACCCGGTTTGCTCCAGCTGTGCAGATGTACCACAGCACAGCTGTGTGCTGGTGCTTTTGGGTGGGTGTGTGAAAAACGTGCAGGAGGCTGTTCTTGCAGGCTCCTCTCTGCTTGGGGCTGAGTCTGGTTTGGAGTGGTGGCTTCAGTCTGCCCTGAACAGAGAAGCCTGAATCTACTTTGTTCTGTTCAAGGGAGTACAGGTGAATGTGGTCATGCTGGTGATTTCAGAGTGGTGGCTTGTAGAGCAGGTGTACAGCAGGCAGTGGGACTCAAGTGACAAGGTAGGAAGATTTCCTCCATGCAAGGAAAGATGTCTTGCTGGGAGAAGGAGCTGAGACTCACTTTGTCCCGGTGCTCTGTTGTGGCCCTTCCTGTAAGCAACCAAAGCTTTCTTCTCCCTCTTTAGCCTTGCTTAATGGCTTGTGATTTTCCCACTCCCCTTTCAGCATAGGAAGTTGCTGACTGTAAAGAGAAAACACCCAACCTCCCCATTATCCTTAGGGTTCAGGACAATCCAAACTCATACTTGTCAGCATTAGATACTGAGTAGATCCTGGTTTTATTTTTTTTTTGTGAAAGGTATTCTCCAAATCTCTGTTCAAAAAATACTGAAAACGTGCTCTGGGCAAACCCTTTTGACATAGGTGGGCTGGGGAGAACACTGTACAGCTGAAGTGCCATTTTCCAGACCCAATTAATCTTTTTCTCATGTTAAACCAAGTACCAAACCCAAGAAACAGGACTTCTGTGAAGCTGTCACATTGGCCAGTAGGTTAATGACTTTTGCTGCTAGAAACAAATTGTAAATCAGTATGTTCATATTTATTTTACTGTGCTGACCACTAATTGATTTGTTAATATTTAAGGCATTATGCTGTAGGTTGTTTTTAAGTGGAAAAATTCTACATCGCACTTTGCTTTTGGATCAGAACAACTATTTATTGTATTTGTGAAAATATTTTTCTCCCACATAGCTATTTTCTTTCCCTTGATGCAAAAAACCCAACCATACCCAAACAGCAAAACCCCCCAGCCAAATCCAACTCATGGATCTTTTCATGCTAAGCAAAATGGGGATCTCCTTTCAACTTGTTATTAAATGTCCATTTCCAATTTCTTTTTCCTCAAATGATTCCTTTGCTAACTTGGGATGTTATTTTTAGAGACACAAAGTTCATGCTTCATTTAAACATTCATTTCTTTTAAGGCAAAGAAGTAAACCATGTGGAATCCATGAATTTTTAAGGAGTATGAAAGTGATACTATTTTGTTTGTATTAAGCATTAGCTGTTGTTTTGCATTCTGCACTGAGTAAATATGTTATAATCTTGCCTAACATTGATCTATTTGACTTCTTGCTTTCTTTATGCATATTGAAAGGAACCCTGAAAACTTCTGTGGAGTTGCTTAGGATGGTCACCAATGTAACAAAACGCAGATTTTTTTTCTGTACAGCTGCTTATTTCCTTTCCTAGATGCCCATTATAGGGCATTAGAAGGGAGAGCTATTGCCATAAGCATGGATTCATATTTTAGCTTACTAATGCATGATGTCCTTTTACTACATTACTTAAGTAATGCTCTCACTGTAACCAATGGGAATCTTGCTTGGGTCAGGAGTAAATGAAATACCCAAGGCAAAGATATTATGTTGGCTGGGGCCAGGCAAGGTACATTGCTGTTTGTCTTTTACTCCTCCATTTGGATTACAACACTCTTATGGGTTTGCTTTTTGAGGACCATGTTTCTGGTTCTGTAAGGATTTGGTCTTGCTCCAGCTAAAATAGTTTGAAGTACCTTGACTTTAGTTGAGTTAGGAGCAAGGCGTGAAAACCTTCAGGAATTTCTCACTGCTGACGTTTTATATGTGGTTTTTGTTTAGTGATTTTTTTTTTTTAATTTTGCAACCTCATATACAAGGATGCTCTGGATGAGATGGAGTTCTGTTGCTGATTCTGGAAAAACAAATGCCATGGTTGCTAAAGGATAACAGGAAATGGAGACATATGGACCTGGTTTCTTTGAAGTTAGTGGCTAAGCTTCTTTTATTTTGAGCTGGGCTTACCACCTGCATAAAGATGGAAGGGAAAATAAAATCCACTTTGAAAGAAATGTGGTTGAACAGTAGTTCTGGGAATCCTTTCTTTGAAAAATGTATCACTAAAAGTGTGTCGGCTTACCTGAAATATCTGCAGGTAAAGACAGAATTGAATTTCTGAAAATAAAATAAGTTTTTCAGTTTGTATTTTGCAGGGGAAAAATTACTTGATTTAATTTCCTTCTGCATCTGTCCAGCAATATCATTTGCAAGTGCTTTGAACATATTTCATCTAGAGCTTTCTTGTCAGGTTGTTTTGTACATTTTCCCTTAATTCCTTTATATTGTACTGACCCCCATGAGGGAATACTTGATGAAAATGAATTTTTTTCTTCTTCTTCATTATATAATAAACCATCTTGCTCTTACCATTGTACAGCCCTGATGTTTGGTATTGCTACTGCTCATGGCTGGACTGGGCATGACTGAGTTAGCCCAGCACTGAGTGCAACTACATGAACAGGTTTTCACACACTGACAAAGGAATATAATTCAGGAATTTGTTACTCTGGAGGAGGGTCAGTGTACTTCCAGCTGTTACTGAAAGCCAGCTGAGACCTGTCTTGGCTTTGGGAGTGCCCAACATCTGGCAGGATGGTAGCCAGGAGGGACACAAGGCTCTGTTTCTGTCTGTGCTTTCCTCTTGAGTGGACATCACAAGCTCTGCAACAGCCCCAGGCTGAACCACGGACTGACTTTCAACTCTGACTGTGAAAAGGTGGGGACAAGCTGAGCCTGATACATTTGCACATTTTTTTTACCAGAGTGCTGTTTCCCCCTTTCATTACTTGAGGGCTCCAGAAGAGCATATGCTTGTGCAGCATAAATGACTTTCCAAACAGAAAGGACATTCTGAGTGCAGCCTTGAAGCAAAGAAAATCTGGGTTTTTTGAGTTCAACTCGGGTAAGAGCAAAGCACAGCCTTTCCGTGGTGCTGCAGCCATGCTGTTGGTGCAGTGAGCTGTTGTCCTCAAGGGCAGTGTCCTGAGGGCACACCAAAGACATTTGGGGGTGTGACTGGTGCTGGGGCACAGATCTGGGTGTAAAAGCAGCTGTGAACAGGGATGTGTCCCTGAACTCCCCTATCCTCTCTTATTCAAGGCATTGGGCCCTTACAGAGAACACTGACACTGGTGGAATTATCCTGATTTACCATTTGGGATGAGAGCTGCCTCTGTGCTTAGGTGACTTCTTCTGTGCTAACAGTGAAATGTTGGAGGCTTTAGGTGTTCTCACTTGTAGTAAATAGAGTAATAAAAACTTGTAAGTGCAATTTAATGTTAAATCTCACACCAGCCCTTCACTGTTTATGTTCATTATGGCTGTGTTTGGTCATCCTGGAAACCAAACTCCTACTGCCTTTTTAATACTTACATGTGGTAATTGTATTTTATATCAGTTCTATATTTGGTACAGCCAAAAACCATAGTGAGACACAGATACCTGGGCAGCCTAACTGAGAGTCACAGGCATTTGCTGAATTACTCAGCAAATAGAGTACTATAAAAAAGAGATGAAAATCAAAGAGTAAATGTATAATTTTAAAGCATAAATAGCCCTCCATCTGCTTCTACAGTTAGCCTGGTGTCTAAGGATTTTACCTGGTTGCCCTGTAACATTTTACAATTGAGGAAGTAAAATCTGGGGGAAAAAATGATTTGTCCAGAAAGTCTATGGCTAAAAAGAAACGTTGAACTCAATGCTTTTAAATATCAAGCTGCTGTCCCTGCCTCATCTCCATCCAGACTCCCTGCTCCCAGGATGATGAAAATGACTGGACTTTAAAACCAATTTGATTAATAATACTTGGATTTTCATTGTTCATGTAGTGGCTTTATAAAGCATTAGGACTTTAGCATGTGGTTTAAAAATAATTAATCCTGGCAGAGAGATCTTCCAGTATTGCTTCTGCCATTAAACCTTAGTGGAGACATGGAAAAACAACAGCTTTTAGGAGGATTGAAAAGGATGCAAGTTTGTAAAGTGCTGTTTGGAAGCTCTTCTGTATTCATTTATGTCCCCTTCACATAAATTCCCTTTATTCCTACTTCTAGTTATCCTAAAACATTTGGAGTAAAGGCTGCTTCTCTCTTTTGGAATAGTAATAAGCTGCTGTAACAGATAATATCAAGGATTTATTGGCCCATCCTTCAGGGAATGATGTGCTCTCAACTGGGCTTCCTTCACCTTTGTACCTGTGTGAAACTGAGCAGAGCTATGTGAAGTCACTGGAATTACATGAGGGTAAAGAGAGATAGGAAGATTATCCACAGTGTATTATCTGAGACTAGGGACTGTGGCAGGTGTTTGCAGTACATATAAAGATGTTAAAAAAGTATTAATCTAAGGCTTGTCTCGCAGTATCAAAGTACAAAGATACTGTGAGTGAAAGAACAAGGTGTAGGGTTATTCAAGAAGAAATGAACACAGTTGCATGAGAAATAAAATAGGTTGTGTTTGGTGTGCTGATGAAATTTTGTGCAGGAATTCAGTATTCACATGAAGAAGCAGACTATGTACTTTACTAAATGCAACATGAGCAATAGTGTGAAAAACATGAAAGTTGAAACATAGGTATGAAAAAAACCAAAAGTCAAATGGCCAAATCCCACCAGAAGAGATGATGACATACACCTTAACACCTGATATTTTGGGGACTCTGGAAAGAGTACTTCAGAATTAAGAGACTTGTAGAAACAATATCATGATGTCAAGAATATCTTGACATTGCAGCATGCTGGAGAGTTTGGGGGCTGAGGTGTTATTTATGACAATAGCTCCTTTTGCTCTGGGTGAACCTGTGTAGGTGGGGATTGTTTCAGGAAAGGGGGAGGCTCCTGTTCAAGGCAGAGCTGTGGTTGCAGAAGCCTCCAGGGGCAAATTCTGCCATGTATGTGCTTGCTTGTCCTTTTAAGGACTCTCTCTCCTTTTTCTTGTCCACTAATTATTAAAGATAATTTCCTGGTAGCTCCTTATTGCAGCTTCCTCTAACACTTCACAGCATCTTAACAGCGGCTTAATTAGGAAATGGCCAAACCACTCAACACATGAGATCTTGGATAAGTAGCTCCTGTTTGTAAAAGCTGGTGATACTCAGAACATGTTTGGATTAGCAAGTCTGAGTTCTGACAGAGGAGCACTTATTGATTTTAGGTGGGGTTATGGGCTGCCATACATTCTGCTGCTCTGCAGCTGGCATCAAGGTACCCAGGCATAAGGGCTGGATACTTCTCATGCCTCTTCTTGTGCCTCCTCTCAGTGACTGTGTCTTTGAGGGTCTGGTTTTGACCAGTGAGTGTATCTTTGGTTTGCCTTGTCACAGTCACAGAAATGCAGTTAATAGGACACCTCGATTTAACTGCTTGTGTGAAGCACAGATTTTTATTATGCAAACCCCAATTTCTAGTGGATATTACTGAAAAGTACAAAGAAAAAGGATAACAGAAGAGGAATATAAATAAGAGAGGTTTTCAAGTGACCCTAGACACACAGAGTGAGGACGTAGGAATGGAAGGCAGCTGTGGATAGTTCCAATCTTTTGCCAATCCCACAGTTCAGACATTCTGAAAGTTCAGCTGCCATACAATTATACCCTTGAAATACCTTGCAATTAAACCCTTGAAATAAAGTCTGATCAAATCCGAGCTGCACTACTGCTGCACATTTGACTTCCCCTTTCCTCGAGGCTGACCTGTAGTTGCAGACAAGAGGCAGGATGCAGGAGGCTCGGGGTTGTTCTGCAGAGCCAAGAAGGCTGCTCCTTCCCCTGCACTCTTCCCACAAAGGCCAAAGGCAGCAGGCTAAGTAAAGCCCGTGTCCTTGGGGTGGGCTGTTGTTAGCCTGCTGTCAGCACAGAAGACATGACAGCCATTATTAAAATGTAAGATTTAGCCACATACCTGGAGCTTTGAAGCATTGGAGGCTGCAGGTGAGCAGGACACAGAGAGAGGTACTGGGAGGTCGGGGTGGCTGCATGGAGCAGCATCTCTCCTCTTCACAGGGCTCTTGATAGATGGTTACATCAGCCTGGACTCCTGTCACACCCCGTGTCATTGCCCCGTGTCATTGCCCAGTGTCTAACATACGGGGCAGATTTCTGCAGACACCTTGTTCACATGGATTAGCATTGATCCTCACTCAGCTCCTCACAGCTGCTGAGAAATGCAAAGGTGGGGCAGAGCTCAGCTATAGGTGTAGACATACTGGGGTTATATTAGGGCATAAGAAGCTTTCAAGGGAGTTCTTAATTTGGGTACAGACTGTATATGCTAATTATATGGCAGCAGTCTTGGCAATTAGCATACATGCTTTCAACTTGCATTTCTGATTGCTGTTACAAAGCCGGTGCTGCCTTCTCCACTCACTGACTTCAAAGGCTTTGTCTTGATTTAAGAAATGCTGTCTAAAGCTGTTAAGAAAAAATGAAGCTGTGGTACTGCCACTGTCAGGCTGCCCACTTAACAAACTGCATGGTAAATGGATGAGCAGCCAAGCTCCCTGCAATGGTTCGTGAGAGCTTTGAGGCTGGAATATGCCAGCCAGCATTTATTGTCATTGGCATACAACATAATATTCCCACAGTGAATACAGCACAGGTCTTCCAAATCAGATCACGTGTCCCTAAAATATCAGCACCTGAAGATACACCTTGGGTCCAGATCACAGGCTGTCAAACTTAAAAGGGAATATTGCATACACATCCCAGAAGAGAAAGTAATAATTAGTGGAAGAAACAAGAGAAACAAAGAGAAAATTTGAAGTTCTCTTGAATGATCCTGCCAACCCTGGGACCCAAGACAGCGCAGGTCACAAGTAACATTTAAAAACATTTGGCAACTTAATCTGCTTGGGTGTTTTCATCAACCCCAGCAGACATTTAAAATTGCTGTAGCATTTCTGCAAATCTGGTTGCAAGTAATCTTTGAAAACAAGGCTGAAGCCCCAAGCGAATTAGTCTTTTACAGAATTTAACCCTGAGAGTCATCAGCATGTGGTTGTGCTACTGCAGCGGGTGAAGTTGTAGCCTTTGAGCCTGGCTAGAACTCTCCAGGGCAATTCCCTGCAGAGAGTCAGAGCTGCCTGAACTGCCTACACCAAAATTAAGGATTACAGTCCCCTCTTGCTGCCCAGGTACATTTCTGGTTCCATGTAGAAACTCATCTCAGTGCTGCAGCACCACAGTCAAACTGCAAATATTAGAGTGTCTTTCTGGAGACTGGTTGAGGTCACCCTGTGCTCAGCAGGTGCTGCTGAAGTTGATCTAGATTTCCTCCAGAAGGAAG
Organism: Acridotheres tristis; assembly: GCA_037013685.1. Classification (NCBI taxonomy): domain Eukaryota; kingdom Metazoa; phylum Chordata; class Aves; order Passeriformes; family Sturnidae; genus Acridotheres; species Acridotheres tristis. Next base: position 18,890,363 of record CM072896.1, read on the forward strand.
TGCAGCTGTCACATCATGCAGGAGCATCACTGGCATTTGAAATAAAATTTAATGTGACACAATTATAGTGTCAAATGGCTGGTGGCAATTTTGCCAGACACATATCACATGTCTTTCCCAGAAGGATTCAATCTTTAATATTGTTTCGATGCTGGAGGCTTTTCCAATTTCTATTTATTAGAAATGACTTATCTATTTTGGAAGTGCTGTCTTTAACCCAATACAGCTGGTTCCACTGTGAAAAAATCCTGTCTGCAGCATTTTGCTTCCATAGACTTGCTGTATGACCAAAGCAAATTGTCACCTTGCAGAAATTAGGCCTTTGAAGGATTAAAAGAGTGTTAGCTCTTCATCTGCTTTGTGTGCTTTGAGGCTCTTTCCAAAGAGTTGACACTCTCAAAGCATGGAAATGTATTGCTGACAGGGAAATGTTGAAATTTAAGTGGTGAGGATGGAGAGCCCATGGAAGGAAGAACAAAACAGGGGCTCTGAGATACCAGAGCCAAGCTGAGGAGGAGTACAGCCACCTGGCTCCTGTCTTTCTGTTACTACCTTCCTAAAACCAGATCACCAGCTGCAGTGGAGGTTCTTGCTATGAAGCTATACTGGTGATGAAGTGCAGTGTTTTGGGGGGCAGTCTTGTTCATTTGGAGGACATGTACAAGGTCAGATCTCCTAAGTCCAGACAGGCTCTGTTACTTGGAAAAGACTTCCACTTGCACAAGGAGAGGCCAGTTATAATCATCATCCTCATGCCCAGATTTCCTATAGAACATAGAAAAGGGAACAGCTGTTTGCTCCACCTTCACCTATTTAAGCCACTGCTTTTTTTTTTTTTTTTTAATGGGACCTTGATGAAGTCATTTTTATGTCTCAGTGGAATCTTTCCTGTCTCTCTGGGAAAAGAGCAAGTGTGGGACGACTGGATTCATTCCTATTTCAAGGAAAAATATAGTATTCAAGGTGTAATACATAAGTGGCAAATCTGACTGTCCTGAACATTCATGTAAATGTGGTGATGCACTTGATTCTTCTTTACTAGGCAATAAAGAAGGCATTTTTATGATGCATTTTATGGGGCCAAGGAGATGAGTGAGCAATCCCTCCTGAAATTCTCTAACAAGTGTTTAATCTTTATTCCCTGGAGGGATGGCTTTAGTAACTGGAAAGGTGAGAACAATAGAGAACTGAGGTCAGTTTTGGCAGAAATGGGTCACAGTAATTCACAACTCTAAAATAACTCATATTAGTTGGTATTCACCTTCTCAGGCTCTAATTTTGCCACTTCCCTGCAGCTTTGCTGCAGGCTGTGGTGTCCTGCTTGGGCAGCACTGACCAGTCTCTCACTCAGTGCAGATTCAGGCTGTGGTTTTCTAATTGGCTTCCAGAAAATTAAGAAAAAAAAATTACAAAAGTCTTGTAGGCCCTTAGCAGACCACATGTTCCCATGTGTTTGAGCCTGTTGGATGCAGAATTGCCATCAGTCCTCAGCAGGGTCAAGGCTCTGAAGTGCTGGCTGCAGCCAGAGAGGTGCAACAGAGGTGGCAACACCTCGTGGTGGCTCTTACAGGTGCCTGGAGCTCTCAGGATCCTGTTATCCCTGGAAAGGGGCACGTGGGATGCCTGTCCCCACATCCATGCTCTGGTGTCCATCTGTCCTGGTGGCTGTCCTGCCTCACCCAGCCGGTTTGGCCTCAGCTCAGCCCAACCTTCCTATGCTGTGATCACACCTCCTGATGGCACTGCAGACATACTTTTAGAAATCCCCAACAACTCCCTCCTTACACCCATATTTCAAGCTCTCATTTAATGTTGCCCCCTTCTCAGAGGTTTTAAGAAAGGTGTCAGTGCTTTATTGCGATTAGGTTGTTGTTTTGAGGCAGGCAGAATGATGGCATTTATTTTGATTTCAACAGCACACCCATTAGGATTTTGAAAGGTAGTAATATTCCCTGAAAACGGAAGAGGGCAGCTGTTTTTCGGGAAATGAAGAGTGCATTGACTACTTTTGAGAATGAAATAGCAGTCACTCGGATCTAGAAGAGAACATTTTTTTTTTCATGAATGAATAAAAATAGCACAGTATTTCAGGGCTCGTGCTGGTGTAATTAGTGTGTGAAATAGCTGGACCCCCATCACCTTCCACTGAGTCCCTGGGTTTTGTCTGGCAAAATTAGATTCCTTGCAATTTTATTGCAATGTAATTAAACAGTAACCAGGGGAATACAGAACTCAGTCTTCAGAGATGTTCAGCTTCAGACAAAGTAAAAAGCATCTGCAGGTCACTAAATTGAGTCAGTTTCTTTATTTACTGCCCATGGGGGAAAATGCTGTCAGCTGTCTGTATGCATGGAAAAATCAAGTTTAGTAAATGTTTTTCAACGCCCCCAAATGCATGGAGGTTTTTTTAATTGAAAGAGGTTTTCAGTTTGTATTAAGCAACAAATGCATAAATTCCAAACCAAAACATCCTCCTGGAGTGAAACCTTCATTTGTAATTTCTCAAATAAGGCATCTTGATTTTTCAAACTTCCATTTCCAATGTTAACAATTACACAAGTTTGACAGGAGATTGCAATGAGGTGAAATCCATCCAAATCTTTATTTCCTGGCAAATATTTGACTGAAGACCATGTAGCTGCTCTAGTGTGCAGCCCTGAGCCCTGATTTCAGGCCCAGAGCAGCCCTGCTCTGGCACCAGCCCCAGCCTGCCTTGCCTTCAGCCTGTACATCTATTTTTCAGTGTACACAAACAGCACACAAGCAGTGCAGCCTTGTAGCACAGGGTGGCCAGGTTTTCATAAGAAATTTCCCATACCTGATTTTCCACATGATGCCTGCTCCCCATGCAAAACCCACAATCCCCTCTCCCAGGTCCCCGTGGCCAGGGCTGTGCTGGGGGCATGGCTGGATCCAGAGTCAGGAAATTGGACCTGTTTTTAAAGGCAAAATGATAGTACTGAATCCCATGGAAACACATGTCCTGGATGTGTTTGCCTCGAGTCTATTGTGTGTTTCCTGGATGCCACATCCTGGATATGGCTCTTAAACAGAGGGGCAGTTAGTCCCAGTTCATGTGGGATTTGTACTTCCCAGTGCCTTCGTTGGTCCAGGTAGATGATTAGGAAAACTCAAGAGTGACTTGTCCCAGACCATTCCCAGTGTCACAGTGACTCCTTCCAGCTCTGAAAACAAATAGGAACTTTTGTATTTGGCTGCACCAAGAAGCATGTGAAAAACAAATTGTCTTTTTTTTTTTTTAATAGCTCCAAGGCAGAAATAATTAGGGACCCTCCATAATGAAACAGTACTGACTGGAAGGGTAGCCTAAAACAGACTGCTCTTCTGATGCAGGAAATAATGAGGGCTGCCCTAAACTTTTAATCAGAGGCTCAAATTTTATTTTCTGCTCCTGACAAGGATAGCTTCCCTTAATAACGCTCCTGACAGTTCCAAACTCCTGAAATTAATATGAGAGCAACGAGAATTTAATGGAAGCGCTAATTACAGATGCTGGAATTATTCTGCTGCAATTCAAAACCTCTGATGTGGAGAAACTCTTAGCACGGTTGGGCTGTCATCTAATTTCTATGAAGTTTTGCTGTGAAAGGTGACCCTGGCTTTACACATCTTCCTTCTGTGAGATACAAGCATCCTTCCCTCACACTGACTTCCACAACGTGCAAAGAACTGGGGTGCAAGCAATTAATTCTTCCTGCTCTGGAGACAGTGCTACTCACACCCCTCTTGAGTGCTCTTCCCTCTAGTTCCCCTCTCATGATTAGTCACAGTGTCCTAGTGGACTCCCATCCAGGCTTTTTCCAAGCAAGCTGTGTGGTTATGCAGGTGGATAAAGCACAGATGGCTGTGGCAGTTTGTCCCTGGAGTGCCACCTCTGCAGCTGGAGCAGCTGAACCTCACGTGGAGCAGCTCCTGCCTCTCTGTGCTCCATGGCCTCGTGTTTTACACCAACACAGTGGTGCCACTTCACATGGTTATTCAGGGATTGGTGGGACACAGATGGAAGTGCAGGACAGGCAGCCCGTGGGTGAGAGAGAACAATCCATGGGGTGAAGCCACCTCAGCCTCTAACCCCGAGTGCACCTCCCAAAAAGCACAGGTCTTTGGAAACAAGCTGACATTATCAGTAGACCTATTTATGGCTTGTTCCAGAGCCACTTTTTACCCCAGACTTCCTCCAAATCTCCCAGAGGTGCATGGAGACCCTGGCAGGTCCCTGGGGCCAGTGAGCTGTGGGAGGTGGTCCCTGGCTAGTGAGTCCTTGGCAGGCTGGGCTCCACCCTTAGCAACCACCTGGCTCTTTGGAGCCCTCATGGTGATGCCAAGAGATTGTTGCTGGTCTGACAAGCTGCTCTGAACACCCGGAAGGGCTCTGTCATCATCCTCTTAAAAGGGTTTTTTTTGGGTTCTGAGAATGGCAGCAAGCCCAAACTGCCCTCCTTGCATATCCTGAAAATGCTCTCTGGATGTTTAACATTCAGGAGAACAAGAATTAAACTTGAAGGCTTTAAAGGGAGAGCTTCAATTTCCGAGATCAGAGGAAGTCACAGACTAAGGGACTGGAGAGGGACCTTCCCCAAAACATGAATGTCTTTTGATCTATGCAACTTTTTCCAGTCTCTCTTACAGCCAGCTGTGAAACCTGAATCTTGATATTAGTTCCAACTGTTGAATGGCATTAGATGATTCATCTTTGCTATTAACACAAAAAAGTAATACCATTTTCTGCTTTGCACATAATGCCTTTTGAGAAATAGATGAAGACATAAGGGACACCGAAGAATTATTTAATCTAGGCTTTTTTCCTTCAGCCCTGTATTTTGTCACTTTATTGAATGATTACACTCCAGTTCCTGCCCTTCCCCACTTACTCTGGAGACTGTGACAAAGGCAGGAGCCATCTCATCCTGCTTCAGTGCCCCTCTCCTAAGGGAGGGGTGTGCATCTTTTATCAAAAAGTAATAAATGTTCTTTGGTATAACAGAGTGAAAAGAAGGAGGGGAAAATCACCAAGCTGGTTTCAGTATGCTCTGTTAATAAACCAGAGCCACTATCATAAAAATGCCATCACCAGCATTGAAAATCGAAATACAATCTCAACGATTCAGCTGTGAAATCTAATTTGGCCAAAGAGGGGGCTTGGAGATTTTTCCGCCCTCTCTGGTCGACATAGAGTCATGTGCATAAATACAAATATTCCTGGGAAACTTTGCAATGAATCATATGTTCGATGGCAATAAAGATGGAGAAGTTTTTATTGTTGTGGTAATTCTTGGCATGGGATGTGGATTTTGCAGCTGAAAGACAACAGCCAATTTTATGGATTTTTGAGTTATTTCTTTATTTGTGAGGAACCTGATAGAGTGGAATTTGAACACATCATTCCTCTCCCCCTCTGCTATTAAAAAAGGGAGCAATAAATCAAAGATTAATTGGTAGAAGTAAAAATTACAGTCACAATTACATTAGAAAAATCTTATGGTGTTGAATTCTGGGTAAGGATATTTGTAAACCAAATACTTAGTTCCAAATGTCACTGTAAAATAATGTTCTCTCTAAATTTCCCTGGAATCATGGACCATATGATGACTTGTGTATGCTGGGTGTTGAGCTGACCTCAGCTCACACTAAACCTACTAAAAGTAAAGATTTTTTTTAATCAAAATTTTGTACTAAAAATTGAGAATTTTGAATGCTATGAGTGGGGAGAGAATGACATTTTACACAAACATCTTAAAAGCTCTAGTTGTCCATATAACTTAGTGGTAGGTGGTCTCATCCATATTTGTGTTTACTGGGGTTTTTAAGTGCTGTTGTAAATAAGGTAAATTATATAGAAAGAAATGAGCTAAGTTCCCAGGGCTGGGAACAGAAAATCTTTTCTTCTTTAATGCCATTCTTGCTGCTGCTAAGGGTTTATCAAGAGGAACCTTCATTTTTCCCAGCACATTATTATTTTGATTGTTTCCCCTGCACTGACAGCAACCCCAGTACTTCCTCATTATGTGGTAGATGTGCAAGAGCCTGCTCTGCCTCCCATTAAAATCAATAACTATCTTCCTTAATTAGCATTCAAATTAGGATCAGTCTTTGAACATTACTATCAATTAGGCACAGCACAGCCATGCCCTCTTGTTTGTCTGAATTTTTCCAAGTGAGGCAGGTCCACAGAGGCTGGGTGGGATCATGGGCAGGAGCCAGACCCCAGGGATTTGGGTGGCATCCACTGATGGGCTTTCTGAAATATTGCTGGAGGAGCAGGAGGCTCTCCTGAAACAACAGACACAGCTCAGCTGGGTTGATTGCCCTGTTCCAATCAAATGAATAACTTGGAAGTGTCAGAAATGCGATTTCATCCACAGAAAAGTGAATCTTTCCTCCTTTTTCCCTCCATGCTGGATGCTAAGGGCTGGAGTGACCTTGGCATGAATTGAACTGTCCCCAGGAGCTGGGCTGGGGCCCAGAAATTAACACATGCAGGTTTCTAAGGCAAATTACAGCACATGGGAGCAAAGGATAACTGGCTGTGAAGCTGCAGGCTGGAAAGCCAGGGCATAAATAGTGCTGGGTTTATTCTTCTCCAAGCACTGGAAATCAAGGAACTGATATAGATGTTGAGGAGGCACCAAGGGAGCTTGAAATGATTGATGTGTCATCATGACTCCTCCAAAACACCTGCCAAGGGGGACCAGGGATGGGGCAATGCAGCTTCCAGGGACTGAAGCTTGTGTTTGCTGTGCAAAATTGTTTCTTCAGGTTGGGATCAGAGTATTTGCAGTTCTTCAGTCAAAAAAAAAAAAAAAAAAAAAAAAGAAAAAGAAGAAAAGGAAAGAACGAAAGTGTTTTGATGAAGTTAAAAGTTAAAGCACAGAACAAACCTGGTTCCCTGATGGCTCTGCCAAGGTTTGCTGAAAATTAGCTGCTCAGCACATGGTGATATTTGCTAGCAAAACAGACTAAATGATCTAAACCAAAGCACATGGGGCTGTTATAAACCTCCTATGCCTTAAATCAGAAAATTGCTTAGCACTGGCAATTTACTCTAACATCCCTTCTCAATATAATAGAGATTATCCTCTGGAAAGGTCTGTTTTCTACTCTGAAAACTCAGACTCCCACCTATTTTCCTCTGTCCCCAAAGCTTATATTACATTTGCACTATTTAAACTCCTGACTGTTTTTTATACTATTGTGTTTTGCAACCACGTGGTACATTTGAATTAATTCTGAGTGTGGGAAAGAGAGCCAGACAGAAACCTGCTCTTTGGAAGAGAGGAGTATTTCCCCTTGGAGCTCTATACTTCATCTCCTCTCTCCTCTTTCCTTATCTGAGTTGATAGAAGACCCTCTTGGCAAGGATAGCAGTTGTCCATGTGGAAAAGTGACCTCTTAATTTATATTTTTCACTTTCTTGGATCCAGGGAGCATCTGGAAGAAGGAGTGCAGCTAGTGCTGCTCTGCCGAAGGGTTTTCAAGGGCTGCTAGCAGCTGGTCCATGCAGGTAAGGCAGGCTGCTCCAGACCAGAATGGTCTATTAGCATTAATTAAAAGACAGAAGTATCTAGGTGTGATGGAGCTTGCCTGTGCTGCTCCTGGAGAGGAATCTCAGTGTTATTTATTAACCTCTTTGCTGCACATTGGAGGACAGCCTGGTGTGACCACATCAGTGGGCATGGACAGAAGCAGGGTTTTGCTGCAGGAAAGGGGATGTGAGCTGCCACAAAATCCAAGCATGGTAGCCCAGTGCTCAAGGCCAGGCTGAGCAGGACCCCGAGGAGCCTGATCCAGTGGGTGCCATGGTTGGGGCATTGTCACTAAATGATCTCTAAGGTGCCTTCTAACCCACACCAGTCTGTGATTCTTGTGGCCATTTAGCCCAGACTGCTGTCAAAGCAGGAGATGGGGACTCAGGGGAAGGAGAGAAACCTCCCCCCTTCCATTCTTTATTCATTTACATCTCACAAACAGATTTAATTTATCTAGATGTGCCAGCTCAATGAAACTTCAGTTTCTTCTCTCAACTGCTGCGATAATCTCACCTCTGCTGCCTTCTGAAAATAGAAAAAGCCATGCAGATAAAATAGCCCATTTCGATGAGTATCTTTGAGATTTTTCAGCTTTCTTTTCTTCACATGACAGAAAACTTCAAACTTCACCTCAGCACCCGAGGCTCTGATTTCAATTTACATTAATTTCAGACAGCACAAAGTGATTCCCTAATAGCTGAGAGCATTGTTAATGCCTCTCTTTTTTTGAGGTAAAGAAAGAAGAAAATGGTCTGAAAGAAATTCATATATTGTTCATAATAACAATTTGCAATGAAGCAAACACCTTAATGTCCCTATGAAAGTTCTTGCAATAAAATACATACAGTTCTGTGTTTGGCTCTTAATTCTTATTTCACACTTTTTATTTGCTGAGCATTTCAATTTTCTGAGCAAGATGGGAAAAGTGAACTCTTGGTGCTCAGTTCACAGGAGCCATCTGATCAAGGAGAAGTGACTTTTCACCCTAACCCTGAGTAGCTCACCTGCCTTCCACAGGTAAGGTGGGGGATGAGGGGAAATCCTCACTGTAGGATTTTCCAGTTACATCACAAGGTCTGATGGGGATTCTCCAGAGGAGAACTTCAAAGACTGGTCACTTCAAAACCCAAAATCGTGATACATATTCTGACAGAAAGGTCGTAATTCTTGCTTTAGCTTGGGAAACTGAAAAATGGCTTTATTTAACAGCACTGCACTTATCCCCCTCGGAATGTGAATGAAGATTAATCCTTGGTCACGCTGGGAAAGACTTCGCTTTGAAATGGCTGTTAGAGTGATTTTAAATTAACATACACAGCACACAGAGTGAATTCTTTTCCTCTGAGTGTGTCCACTCTGGGCACTTTTTACCACAATTTAATTGGCTGCCAATTAATGTAAAGTAGACATTTTTAAGGCCAGGGTAGACATTTTCCCACATTAATCTGCAAGCTTGTTGATAATTAATCTGAGACATCTATCCTCCCCAACCCCAGAGATAGGTAAAACTATCAGGTACCAGACACATGTTACTAAAAACCACAATTATATCTTCATTTATAAGAGCTGAGGAACAATGTTTAATTAGTAACATTATATTATTTGTGGATAGCTGATTTCCATATAGAGAATGCCTAGGGTACCTCAAGTCATATATTTGGGTTTGAAAATCATCTCAGGAAATCATTTGCTCCTTTGTGCTTCTCTTCTGACCTCCTTTAACACCAGAAAAAGAGAATGAAAAAAAGCTTTATCAAGGGTAATATGTATTCTTTTTAATAATGAATTTATGGATTTTTTTTTTCCCAGTCAAGGAACTCTCAAGAAATTAAGCAAAATATTTCTCTCCAAATATTTATTCAGCTAGAAGTTATTTGTGGCTTTCTTCACAGAAAAGGGAAGCATTTTTAGAAGAGGCAGGCTTCTGCAAAGCGTGTTGCATATGTAGACACCTGCTTCATCTGCCATCCCTTGAAATTGGATGGAGTGAAGGTACAGGTGCCTTTGCATTTATCTGACATTTTCCATTCCCTCTGTACACAGACATGGGATAACGTCAGGCTCACTACAAGCACAGGATGTTTGGTACTTTCACTCTTTGCTTCCCTTGTCTTGCAGAGATACCCCAGCAGAAAGAGCATAACTTCTTTGTGCAAAGGTCCTGCCCCTTCACAGAGCCCAGCCCTGCCAGGAGCTGTGCTGTGCCTGGTGCAAGGTACAGGGGAACGAGCAGCTCACAGAAACCCCAAACCCACCCTTTCCATGTCTTATCTCACTTCTGAGTGAGCACACCCCCTCCTTACAGCTGCTGGGTGATGAAAACCCTCCACTCTGCTAGCTAATAATGGTGGCTGAGCCAAGCTGGTGCTTGAGAGAGAGAAAAAGGAGCTGGCAGAGCCTCCTGCTTTCTGCTGGTACCCACCCACCTCCAAAGTGCCAGTGCTTACATCTCCAACAACACACATGCTTCCCAGTGCTGCTGTGACAGATGCTGCCAAAACCTTTGGGGCCACTTTTCTTTGCCAAATCAAGGCAAAATATTTAAGTGAGACCGAGTGGACTGTTCTGCTCCCAAGACCTTTGTTGAATTCATTGCCAGGACTTGCACTAACACCTCAATGATGAGTTCTGCTGGCCCCCAAAGCCTCCAAGCCTCAGACAATGTCTCAAATTCAGGGTGCTGCAGGCAAGCTCAGAGGGCCCTGGTGACCACAGGCTGGACTGGGCTGGCCCATCTTCCTGAGTCTGCCATACCCAGTGTATACTGGTCATACTGGGGCAGAGCAGCCTCTGGAGCTGATGCTGCAATAGACAGCACCCACAGACACCCCCAGTTAAGAACAATAAAACAACTGTCACCTTCACTTGCAGAGATGAGCTTCATCTTTGTAATTTCTCCCCACACCCCATCAAAGCCTCTCCAATTCTGTAGAAACTCCTGTGGCTTAAGGACTTGAAACTTCTTCCAGGAAGGTTGGAGGAAAACCCCTGCACAAACATAGAAAGGTCCTTAATCAAAGTCAGTAAGTGCCAGAGCAAAATGAAATGAACTTTGGGGTGAAAAATGGCATTTCTTTTTAAGAAACGTGGATACTTTCTATTGATTTTTTTCCTTTTATTTAGGATTTTGCAGCAAATCCATAAAGAAACTTTCACTGCACTGTTCTTGGAAATAAATGGTCCACATATTATACACATTCATTTCCACACAGCAGATCTATCTAAAAAGAATAGGAACTGATTGAGTTAGCTTTCTGCAAATGAAAAGGGGCTTGGCTGTAGCAATCTTTTTGCAAAGTAATTTATCTGCTTGAAAGTTGGATCATCAGCTGTAGTTAAACTTCATTTTGCTTTCAAGATGCTTGTTTTGTGCTTCCAGTCTACGCTTTTTCTAAACTGTCACGAGCTCAATTTTTAGCTTAAGTTTGCACAAACTTCAGTGAATTAGATCACGACTAGGAATGAGCCTTGCTGCTAGTCCAGTCTAACCACTGTGTGACCTGTGGCAGCAGGTGTTGGGATAACCAAGGGACCTCCTGAGAAACAGCCCTGGGTAAACAAGTAACAGCAACACGGGTCATAAGCTGTGAGAAATTCTGCTTTATTTTAGTGGGGATGCTTATTAGATATTCAATTATGCTTCTTGAACCTATAGCCTCCCACATCCTGTTGCCCTCTTTGGTGTCTTAACAGCTACAAAAACGACGCAAAGAGGCAGAGTAGCTTTTGAACTTTGAAAACTCCTCTCTCCTTTTCCCATTGCATTCCTTCAGAGGTGCAGCATTCCCAAATCTTTCGCTATCAATAGTAATCTGTGTCTCCCTGCTGAGTTTTTTCTCCACCACAGGTCGTGGATATTAGCTATCCTACTGCCCACTTGCATCACTTTGATTTCAGCCCTCTCAGACAGAGGTTAATCCCGAGGAAAAGCCTCCCACAGGATCCTCTTTCCTTTCTGCCTACTCACATGAATCAGCGAGAGGTTCTGGGAGTGGGGTGGGGAGGGAGCAGCTCAGGGCACATCCCCAGACCCCTGCACGGGGAGCTGAGAGCTCAGCAAGAGCTCAGCATTCCAGAGATGCTTTCATGTCCGGAGAGCAGCAGCTCTTGGTTTTCTCTGCCCTTAGCTCGAGCTGGCTCCGGGAGATGTCCATGTGCTCCCCACGGCTTATGGCACTCCTGCCCCTTGGTGAGGGCAATGCCCAGCGAGCCCCTGGGCTGGCACACCGCAGGAAGATTGGGGCACCCCAAGGTGCTCCAAGGCTGCAGCAGTTTGCAGGCACAGCTGAGGGCACAGTCACACCAGCAGAGAGTGCTGGGGACATCAGTGTCACCCACCCCAGCAAGGAGCTGAGGTGCTGCTGCTCAAGCTTTTGAGGGCACACACATCATTTTGTGAATGAGGAGGCAGGAAAATGAAACTGAAAGAAGATCCTGAGCCCCAGTGGCTGACAGCAGTCCTTGGTTCCAATCCATGATACCCATGGATCAGGATGAACAGAACCAAACCAGCAACTGCTTTGTTGATGTCCCCTGACCTGCAGAAATTTCTGAAAGCCTGGCTGGAAGGCGCAGGAGAGCTCCCAGCCCACATCAGCCATGCTGGGTCCAGGGGCTCTCCCCTGGCTGGTGGGTTCTGGCTGAGGTCTGGAAGAGATGCTGACCACAGGCAGGGGTGTGCTGCCACTCCCTGCCAGTCTTTTACCTGATTTGCAGCCCTGGGGGAGGAAAAGCATTCAGAAATCAATATTAATGGATTTTAAATTAAGTACTAAATTATCTCACCTTCAGTCAGTGGATTTACTCCAGAATGGTTCCTACAAGAATTTACTGTTTTTCCATGCAAAAAAGTATGTGGCAAGTACAGCACACCATGTATTGACACACCTCCTCCGCCCCCAAAAAGGAAACAGTAAAAATTCCTTCTTCTTCCCTTAATCTATGTAGAGACTTCCAGATTTACCTCACAGCAAGTCATTACTGAAAATATAATGATGTAATATTATTTGGGGAATAAACCCCTCTAACTGTTGCATGAGGCATAGATACAACTATGACATCACACATAATTCTGGTGAGCTTATTAATATATGAATAGAAAATGACCTGCAAGTTGTTTTTCCTCTTGGCTGTGAGACCAGGTGCCAGTAGCTCTGATCAGTGTACACTTACACATTACTGCAATGCAAGAGATTTTTTTGTGCTAGGAAACACCTGTGATAGAAAAACAGCAATATAAATACTTCATCATTTCAGCCACAGCTGCTCTGTGGCTCTTGTGATGAATTCTAAGAGATAGTAAAACCCGTAATCATCTCCCTCTTCTGCAGTTTGGAGCCAAAACATAATTACAGTAAAACACCAAGCTTTGCAAAATGCAAGAGGTGAAATGGTGACCCCCACGTTTAGATGTTTTCAGCCTTGTTTGCCATGTGTGCCTTGTTTCCTGTCCCCAGGGGTGCTCCTCAGGTACCCACCTCATGCCTCAAGTGAGTTTGGAGCTCTGAGTGAGCTTCACCTGCTGCTCTTGGCTGTGCTGTGGCCAGAGATGGGACTGCCGAGGAAAAGCTCTTCTGACAACACATCAGGACAGATGAATCTCTTAATACATTTTTATAGCTATGGACTCTTGGTTTGACTCCATCAGTGGCTGCTGGAAGCTCTAGATAAGGATGTCCCAGCCCACCAGGCGAGTGGTCAGGCACTCCAGAGGTTCTGGTGATGCCAAATCTGCCTGTTAATTGATGGCTCACAACCTGTCTGTGCCCTTTTGTTTGGTGTTTTTGGCTGTATCCAGCTGCTATGGGGGGATTATGGTCCTGGGGGAGCTGTGTGGCAGCTCTGGAAATAGGGAGGAGCTCTGTCCCTGCATGACACCAAAGGTTTTTGTGAAGACTGGGGAGCTGTAGGTGCATGGAAATGCTAATGGATGGCCACACTGTCCTAGAGAAAGTGTCTGTGATATTGGGGGTAGTGCCCCAGCGCTGGCCTCATTCACTCCATGTGCACATGGGTCAGGATGGTGTGAACAGACTCACATTTGCAAATGGAAGAGAATTATAAACTCTTTCTGAATTCTATCTCTAAACTGGGCTCTCTGGTCAGTACTGGGAGGCTCTGGCATCAGCAAATATGCTGTGGTGAGCACTGGATTTTTTGTGAGAACTCACTGGCCCTGTCCCAGCTTGGGCTGGGTCAGATGCTCATCCCTTACACACTTTTTTGCACTCTCTTTGTCTTTCATGTGACAAAGAGCTCCCACCAGTGAATGTCAGGATTTTTTGCTCATGAGCAGTTACAGACATGTTAATTTTTCCTTAAGGAGACTTAAAAAGAGTCAAACTCCATGCCCTGGTGCACACATTGTATTTGGTAATTAAAAACTCTTATCACACCAAGTTTTGGTTTAAGCATAGTTCATAATTCCCTCTGGACTACAGAAGGAAAAAGTGATTCTAAAGCAACGCATGATAGAGCAGCCTGTGAAATTCATATCCCTTCTGAAAGCTTGGTGGGGAGACCTTTCCCAAGGAGAGTTGGAGGGGGAAAACTGGAGACAAAGAGAGAGAAAGGGAAGAGAACAAGAAGACTCAAAGCAGTGAAATATTCACCCCTTTTAAAATAAATACCTCAACTCTTTTAACATCCCAACTGGATGGGAGTGGAAAGATATCCTGAGGGAAGAGAGGGGCAAAAGGAACAATGAAGTTTCACTGTGACTTGAACTAACCCACTGTGAGGGGTGCAGAAAGGCTGGCAGTGCCACCAGGGTCTGACCCTGTCCCTCTGGGCTTCGTGGTGTTTCTGGAGCTCTTTGCTATAGGGACCACTAACACGGCTATTATCTTTAGCTCAAGAAAAGAAAATTTGGTGTGCTGAATATGAAAATGAGGATGTGTTTTTCTACAACAAAAACCTGCCTCACACCTTGATCTCCACAGCCCAGGGCATCCTCTGAGGATTCTCTGAGTGCTCTCTTGCCCAATGCTGAAAAATATCAGCATTTTTTTGGAGTGTCCGTAATGCTCTGCAGAGAAGCTCAATGCAAGAAGATAATCAAAGAATGGAAATGGGTGTTTATTTCTTCACTTTTCTATTCATTGAGCTTGACAGTGCACTAAGGGGAAGGTCAGGGGGATGCATGGCTGGGGTGGAGCCCCCTCCTCCTGGCTGTGCTGCTTGAGCCCTGACACGCTGCAGCATCCCCAAATGACACACACACATCTGTTCCAGCACCAATTAGTCATGTGATGTTTGAAACATCAAATATTCTTTCCCTGCTTATCAACACTGCAATTATGGCCTGCCAGGGTTTTATGCTCTACTCAAAATAAACACCCAAATGTTCAGGTTAACCCTTTAGCTCCCTGGGGCTGTGGGGTTGCACAGCAGTTTGTGGGGTGAGCAGGGACCACAGGGCTCCTGCTGTGGGGCAAAAATGGGGGAGAGGGGCAGTGACTTGTACAGGGTGTGTGGTGCCAAGGCCAGGCTTAGAATTGAAGCTCTCCACTATTTACTCAAAGGCTTTCATAATATTTCACCTTTTTTGCCATGTGATGTTATGAATACAGTGCAGCTACCTTGGCTGTGGCAAAGTTTTGAAGCATCCTTGGAAGAATTGATGATAATTTTTTTAGAACTCATTTTTCTCCTGAGTCATGTTTCTTTTTTCTGTGTAACTAATTTTTTACAGGAAAGAAACATATTTTAAGGGAGTTTTAATTTTCTCTATTAAAGGATGATTTGCTTTTGATCTGCCAGCCAAAGATTTTCATTATTTTATTTAACAAAAAGGGGATGAAAACAAAAAGGTTTAAACTAATTTTTTTCTTTGGTTTTTAGAAAAAGAGAACATCTTTCTGCATTTTTACTCAGGAAAACTTAAATTTTTTTTATTTTCTCGGCTGCTTGAGCGTATGTTATCGACAACATGGGACACACTGCAAAATCTTTTCCCTGGACAGATATTGCAGAGGCTTTGCTTCATTTTTGTCCAGACAGGCCTTGTGTGCTGGTCTGCACCACTCACAGCCTCTGCTCAAGCCTTACCCAGTAGTACTGTGAAGTCAAAGAGGGCTTGAGGCATTTTGGGGTACAGGGAGGAGAGGTCAGGCTGTGCTGAAGTGTGTGCTGTGGGTACATCCAGTAGTTTACCACTGCTGCAGCCTGAATTTTTTAGACCCAAGCAGTCTGAGTCATCTTTCCCAGGCCACTTCTGCTTTTTTTTTTTTTGGCTGAACTTGGCATCCAGTGCTCAAGAAGGACCCTTGGCTATGTCAGGTTGGGAGCAGGGGGCAGTGGCAGGGCCAGCCTTGGGAAACCTGCCCTGCTTCTGCCTCTGCAGGTGCTAGGGTCTCTGTCTGCTCTTTGGGCTCTGAATTCCCCACTGAATTCACCCCAGTGTAAGGAAATGAGCAGAGAGGCTGCAGGAGGGCTCACGTGTGCACTGCCCTTGACAAACTGAGTCCTCCAGGTCTCCCAGGCCAAACACAGCAGTCATTTCCCTGCTCTTTCCCTCTCTCTCCCCACTGCTTTTGCCCTGTAATTCCCACATTCCCAGAGGCTGCAACTTTCCAAATTTTTCCCTTGTGCCCAACAGCAGATTTGTGTGTTCTGGGGTGTTCAGAGCATGAAATACCTGCTCTGAGTTACTGTAGCTGGGGCCTGGAATGTGTTTCTCTGCATCATGGTTTGGTTTGTGGTTTCTCTCAATGTGATGATTCAGTTTGGTGCAGATGCCACAGTTGGGTGATATCTCATTTCAGTACCAAAATGACACTTGATTTGTTTACAATAGAGAGTAAATGAAAGTAAGAAATATATTACTTTGAATTTCAAAGAGAAAGTCCTCATCTGAAGAGATCAAATGCCTTCTTTGTATCTTTTAAGATAAAATGCTTTTTGATGCTATCACAATCCACCTTTGGAAATTTTGGGATAAGAAATATTATTATCCGATAGAAAAAGATTTTGCTGAAAAATCGGTTATTCTGCCTCTGAGAGAAATATCTGACACCTGTAGAAAGATATATTACTGGAGAAGACTTTCAGTGGTTGTACATGAAGCCACAGCTGCTTCTGGCTTGCTTGAGTCAAATTCCCAGCCCGGCCTGGCAGAGCTGGAGCTTGTAGCTGCTGGTGTGTGCTCAGACACCCAAGGACAGCAAGGATGCTGTTATCAGCTCTTGTCCCTTGCAAGGCATGGGCGAGCTCATGCTGGCTGCTGCTGGCAGGTAGCAATTAACCTTGCTAATCAGCAGCTCTCTGAGGAAGGAAGTGCACTGCTCCTGCAGGGATTTCGTTTTTTTGCTTCAGGTTGATTGATATTCATGTACTTCAATATTTCAGCATTCCTCTGCTAAGAGTGTCAGGTCTGGCTGGAGCAGGAGGGATTTTTCCTCTGCTAGAGCAAGGCAGAATTGATCTGCAGGAGCTGGTACTTCCCTGCAAATCTGATCTGGGCTGGGAGCTGCTGGAATGCTTAATAACACTTGAGGGAATACAAGGGATCAAAATCTGCAGGGGAAAACATCAAGTGAACTGAAGTGCCAGAGAGAAAATAAGGATTCAAGGTGGGATTTGGTGGATCCCAGGAGGCTGGCTGCATTGTGCTGCCAGCTGGTCCCATGAGCCTGGGTCTAATGTGGGTCTTGCACTCGTGATTATTTAAAACTCAAAGATAAACTGAAGCTGGAGAGTGTTGGTGTTTGTACCTAGTGAACAGAACAGGTTTGGCTGCCAGAAAAGGCTGGAAAAGCTCAGATTTCAGCTATTCACTGCCAAAGATAGTGTCTGAAGGAGTGGATAGTGCCTGTGAGCCCCTTAGCAAGACATGGCCCTGGGGTACACTCACTGGTAGCAGGCAGATGTTGTAGTAGGTTTTAAAAGCCAAATTTGTTTCAAACCATGATGTTCTAAGCTTGGGTTTTCTCATTACTAATTTTTCCTTCCTGTGGAAGGAACTTTTGTTAGCTGTAATCCCCTTCTCAAGACAGATCAGCATTTCTCTACTTGAGTCATCCTCCAGCAATGAAAGTGTGTCCCCAAATTTGGGGAAAGCTGTTTCACCCAATAGTACAACCATATATATTTACAGGTTGTATTTATGCAAGGGGATGTACTATTATTTTTAAAGGCTGTTCCTTTGCCAGGTCATCTTATAAAAGACCATCAGAACATGCAGATGTGGTGCTCCAGCTCTCTAGGGTGCTGATTTAAGGCATTTCTGGTGCCCTCGTTACCTTTCCTCACCATCTTTATCCATGTAGAAATGCAGTTGGAGAGGAGAGTGGTTCTGTGTCCCAGTACTTGCTCCTGCAGATTGGCTGTGGCCTGAGACATGCTCATGCTCTCTTTATTTAATAAAATCATCACTCCTTCTCAGGTAGTTTTCCCCAGTTGAATGTATCAGTTAAACAACTCAATTAAAAGGCCAGAAAAAAGTCCTTAAGGGCACTGCCTCTCGTCACTGCTGATAAGATGAATGCTGTACAAAGAGATTGCAGAGATGTGACAAATAGCATTGGAAGTAAACCCTGAAAATAAAAAGAAAAGGAAAAAATTCTCAAGCAAATATCTATGTCTTCTGTATGTGTTACCCCAACCAGGCCTGGCAAGACAACACAGCCCCCTGCACCCTGGGTGTGCTCTTGGCTGATGGGTTGAAATTTCTTCCCTGTGGCTTGGGGGGTCACACAGGGGTGTTGTGGTTGTACTTTTTGCAGTTCCCATCCTGAAAGGATTCAGGCCAGGGGAAAATTGTTCAGACACCCCACCAGGCTCATGCTCTCAGCTGCAGAGAGTCTTTATTTTTAAAATTATTGTTTTTATTAAAAATCAGCCATTAAGTTTCCACCGAGGCTGGTGCTTACTTTGGTAACTAAGGCAGTTTCAGCTGTGTGTGTCAAGGCTCAGCTGAGCTCAGCTCTGTAAAACCAGAGCAGAAGATGTGTTTGTGTCCAAAGAGCTCGTGGTCCCTGATGGGGCATCCCAGGTGGACATGGGGAGCAAGTAGCTGGTACTGGCTAGATGGGAGAGACAAAAATTTTGCTGTGGGACAGTTTTTCTGTGTCACTGTTCTATGAAAGCGAGGTCCTGAACTCCCACGAAATTTTGCTGGATTTATTCTTTCTCAGCTTCTGCCTCCTTTTTTTTACAGCAGTGCTCTGAAGCATAAAGCCAGAGACAGGGCTTGCATTTCTGGGACACCCCAAGACCAGCTGAGTCAGGAATGGAAGGTGAGGCTCAGGTCCAGAATGAAACCCACAGTCATGAAGAGACATAGGAAAGTCTTGAGCTGCTACATAGCCCACTTCTAGACTGTCTCATCCTCCATAAAACTGTGAATTACTGAGAAGGTAGACATAATTAATTTTTTTTTTCAATTCAAAAGCTCAAGTATTTGCAACTTACATACACTTATTTGTTTCCCAAGAAACTGAAGATGCTACACCGTGCAAATGTGTTATGCATTTAGGTTGCATTAATTCTTTATATTTCCTGTGCTGGAGATATTCTGGAATCACTGAGCAGGAACTTTGCCAGATTCAAAATAAACATTGAAAAAACCCAAACATGAAGTCACAGAGAACAAGGACCATTGAAAAAGTCTGCTCCACAGTGATGCTGTAGTCACCATGGGGAAAAAAATTGAAACAACCCAGGTAAGACAATTAGTTTTGCTCCATTTCTTCCAGATTGTTGCTTTGTCTGACTGTGTTTCACATTTTCATTGAACATGGTGATGTGCACCAGGGCTACTGCTGTTTGGCAGCTGAGGGTAAATTCAGGTGGAGCCTCATGGCTTATTGTGGATGTTGTCTAGGAAGAATCTATTGTGAGAGGAACAGGGTTTGGTCTGTCTGTGGGGCTGATGGCTGGCTTTGTCCAGTTTCAACTTCATTGAGTGCACAAACACTCTGACCTTTGGCCTGGCATATGGGGATGAACTGGAGGAACATGGGTTTTAGTGGCTACAGAGGCTCTGATTTTCATTTCATTTGAGGAATAGACAGAAATAGGCTTTCCCTGAAACCCCCTGTTTGGCAGTCTCATTCTGGTCTGTCTGCTCAGCCTTGAAACAAATCAAAAGACCTTTCTGGGGAGAGGTGAAGTAGCGTTTGTGGGCTCCTGGAGCAGGGCTGGTGGAGGGGAGCATCCTTTGGCTGTGGGGTGGGTGAGTTTGGTGACACTCAGACATCCAGAGCAAAGGGTAAATTGAACCCTGCTGCTAGGACATGGCTAAGGGAGGCTTCTGTGTCACAGCACTTTCCTGGAGTTTTGACACAAAGGAGTTTAGAAACTAAAAGTAAACTGGCCCTGCTTCCCGTGGGTCAAAAATGGCTGAAGATGATCAGTTTGGAGCTGTCAAAATGTTTCCTTCAAGCTGTTTTCAGTAGGAAGATGATCTGCTTGAGCTGAGCCCTGCTCATGGCAGAGCCCAGTATTTGCTCTGCTCCAGCCTGGCTGTTTCACCAAATCTTGGCAGAGATAAGCAGGAAAGGTATTCACAGTGTTTTGGGGAAAAGAAGGCTCTCAATCAGCCTCCCTTAACCTAATCCTCTCCACCCTCACAGGCATCTCAGCAGTGCTCTCCTCTGAAGGACATCAGGCATATCTCCCTGTTCCACTCTTGCTCTGCCTGCATGGTACCATGGCTGTGACCCTGCCCAAAGGTCATTCACTAGGGCAGGGCCAGGGGTCCTGTGGAAAATGGTATATTCCTGTGGAGCTAGAGCCTGTATCATCATACATATATACAAATGCTGCAGCATGGAAGCTGTTCAGACAGCTCTATTTCTGGCATTTTGTAACTTTGGAGTGCCTGCTTTTGCAACCTGAATAATGTTCTTTTAAGTATAGAGTTTAGGAGGGTTTTTTTAGGATGTAATTATAATCTTGTTCTACATAATTTAACAGCATCAGGGCAGGAGATTTTTATCCAAGGCTGGAAGTAATTGTCAGGCTAGCATTGAGCAGCCAAGCGGCACGAGGGAAGGACAAAGCTGTGCATTTCCCAGTCACAAAGTGGAGAAGAGGACAAGCCCACCCCTGGGTGTAACACAGAGTCTCTGCAGTGGGCAGCATGCCTTGTGAACTTTGAAGGGGCATGTTGAAGGGTAAAGATCATCACCAAAATATCTGCAGCACAGATGGTGAAGAAATGAGTGACATTTGGGATTTACTGAGGTCCATGTGTGCGGTGGCATGCTCAGAGTTGACTGCCACCTCCTGTCCTGCTCCAGGTGTGAGGTGTGAAAGGTTCGAGGTTATCTCAGGCATGGGGCAGCACGGTTTGGGAGCTGGGGGTGTGGGTCAGCTCAGCAGAAGTGTCATTGACCAGCAACTGCCTGAGAGAGCTCTGGGTGCTCCTTCCTCACTGTCCCCTTTGGGACCTTGGGTCATTGGTGGTGATGGGTCCATAACCAGCTGCTGGTGGTGATGGCCAGCACCAAACTCAAAGGGCTTCTTCCCCCAGGGTGTCCTTGCCCAAGCATCTGAACGTGGGTTAGTGCTGATACGGTTTGCATGGCTCTGATGATGGGAAGTAGATGGAATTCCATCTTTGCCTCTCCTGCTTTCCTGCATGTGTTGATCTGCATGGCCAAGATCTCACCTGGAGAGAGGCCAGAAGGGGTGGGAGAGGACTCAGAAAGGGTACAAGGGAGCAACTGATTTCCTAGATCATTAATTTGCTATTTGCAGCCAAAGTGTTATTGGCTCAAGATGAAGGACTGCCAGGGACAGCAGTGGAAATCTGGGACTGCAGATGATTTCTCTTCTTAAGTCCCTGCTGAGTGGCACAGAGCTAATGGCACGACCCTGGGGAAACAGGAGCAGTGAGTGCCTCCCAAATTCCTCTGCACAGACCATGTCCACAGAGCTGTGGGTGCTCAGGACAAGGCACCATGTGCTGGTGGGA
This sequence comes from Acridotheres tristis, assembly GCA_037013685.1. Classification (NCBI taxonomy): domain Eukaryota; kingdom Metazoa; phylum Chordata; class Aves; order Passeriformes; family Sturnidae; genus Acridotheres; species Acridotheres tristis. Next base: position 18,911,831 of record CM072896.1, read on the forward strand.
TAGGGACACTTGAAGCTGCTTGGTCTCCCCTGTTCCCTTCTCTGATCTGGGTTGCAGCCCCTCTCTCCTGGCTACTGTCTCAGGATTAATCTTCTGGTTGAAGTTATCAGGTAAAGACTCCCGGTTTTGACAGCAGAGGATCTGGATTCCCTCTAATGCCAGTTCTAATATTGGTGCTCTTTAACAGGGGAAAGCCTCCTGGATAGCTCTGCCAGCTCTGCTTCTGTGTCTTTCACTGGATGCCTTGAGAGTTAAAAGAGTGAAAAATGGAGTGTGATGGAGTATTAGCAGAAAAGTAGGTTTTTAAATGAGGTTAACCAATTTCTCCACTCACAGCCGAGTCCATCCCAGCTTCTGACTCGAGTCCTGCTCCTTTGACCAGACCTGTAATTGGGGCACTTGCTTACCAGGTGTTGGGATGGCCAAACCCCTGCTCCAGTAGGCTCCCATACAGCACATTACTCAGGATTATGTCCAGATGGCATTTAAATAATTCTGTTTTGATACCGACTACTCAAAACTTTTAGCATCTGGTTCAGTGGGCCTTCCTTGGGAAGCAGATTTGTGAAGGGCCATGTGTTGTGCCCTTGAAATGAAAACCTGGATGTTATATCCAAACACGATGTGTCTGCCAACAGAAAATGAGGCCCTTGAATATCTCCTGCCCTGGGAAACCCCTGTGTGTGAGCAGATAATCCTCAATTCTCCTGAGCAAAGCAGAACATCTCATTTACTTATGTTTGCTGTTTGCCTTTCCTTCCTGGGGGCTGTTTAATAGAAACCTTGGATTAGTGGCACTTCACATGCTGTGGAAAACCTGCTCTGGGACAGATTTCTTGGCCTCTGTTTGGCTCTCAGGTGGGAGATCTTGTCTCGTACTTGGAAGCTGAGTCCCAGAAACTCCTGTGTGGGGCTGGGAGCCAGCAGGTGCTGGGGAGGAAAGGCAGCTGCCAGCGATGGAAAACGTGCTGCTGCTGGTACAGACTTGCCTTCCCACTGCCTTTGAGCACACAGGGAAGTGGTGCTGAACGAGTGGCAAGTAATTATCCCCAGACTCCCTCTGTGTGGGGTTCTGCAGCCTCTGCAGTGCTCGCAGCCTCCCTTTGCATTGTTCAGCTGTCTTGCTGTATTAATGGCTTTGAACTCGTTCTTCTGAGGGGAGTGATTAAGGTGTTGCTGCTTAGTCATCAGACTTTGCTTCCTGTTTAATTTCTGATGAATATAACGGAGAGCTCAAGTGCACCGTGATTGAAATCACAAGTGCCTTCCCTGTGGAAGGGTTTCAAGGTGCTCTTCCTTTTTTGCACCCTGGATTTTGGGGATTGAGCAGCTCAGCAGCCTCTGGCACAACAGAGCCTTTGCTTGTGGTCTGGAGTTAACTGTGCAGGTGGCTGGGTGTAAAAAAATGCTTGAATACAGAACAGTACCTGCAGTTATACAAAAGAATTGCCAAGGTGGAGACTTTAGGAAGAGCAGATGAAACCTCCCACCTTCTTCATTCATATTTTCACATGGTGGAATCATAGAATGGTTTGTCTTGGAAGGGACCTTACAGATCATCTAGTCCACCCCCTGTCACAGGAAAGGACTCCTTCCATGTGATATATTAGAAAACCTATTGTAGGATTATTAGAGATTTTAGCCATAGCTGAGTGGGAAGCACGTTTTCAATTCCACTGTATTTTTTTTCAGCTGTGAATGGGAAGAAAATCTTCAAAATATTCTGCGGACTGAAAAACCTGAAAAAAAATCAAATTGAGTCGATACAAAGAGTTAGGTGATATAGTGGTAGATCACTCCAGGTTCAGATTTTGCTTTTGCATTTTTTCCAAGTTAAAAAAAAAAAAAGGAGTTGTAGAAATGGTATCTTTATAAAGGAAGCTAGTTTTTGTGTGAGCTGAATGTCACAGTGTTTCAGCAGTTTTCTAACATTGAAACGTACTGAAAATTGAGCACATTCCTGGACAAAAGAGCTGTGCTTTTTTTTTTTTTTTTCCCAATCTATAGCAGTGTCTGATCCTCTGATCCTGCTGTGCTATACTGAAAGGTATGAACATAAATTTATATGGTTCCCTAAATCTGACCTGCCTGACTGCCTCTAGAGATGCTTCTAACTCTCACCTGCTTCTCTTGAACTTCCAAATTCAACAAACCTTTTCTATGTGTTCAGTGAGAGCTGGTCCTCCATCTCTGCCCATGTTTTATGAGTCATTTGCTGAGCTTCTGTCTGGAAATGGTCATGTTGCAAAGCATTTTAGAATGAGCTTCTCTTACCATATATATTACAATAAAATCACTAAGCAATGAAATACACAAAATTCTTACCTAAATAAATAGACTTCCATTAAAAATAAATAAATACTCATCTACCAACTCCTTCTATGAAAATGGAGAACTAGAAAAAGTAGACAGGCTGCATGGAGGGCTCTGCTAATATTAACACTTTTTTTTCAGTGTTTGGAGAAATTTGATTTATTTAAAAAATCTTGATGTGAATTCACCCAGCAGCATTGCTGATTTTTTAATTTTTTTAGATGATATCTGAAGGAAGAAGAAGCCCTTTGTGTCCAATGGAGTTTGTTTTGTATCTAGAAGCTGCAGATCAGGGACAAGAAGTGGCTTGTTGGGGGAGCAGCAGGTGGCCAAAGGCAGCATCAACCCCTCCTAGGATTTATCAAACACAGGAGAGGACAGAGCTTGGGAATGCCAACTCATAATGGGCCAAATGCTGTGCTGGCCACACTCCTGGGGCTAACAGGACATGGAATCCTCTCACCCAGGGCCTCTGTGTGCAGAGTCCTTCCTAATTTACAACAGCTCAAAAAAATTGAATCCCATGGCCTGAACACTGTGTTAAAAAACATAAAAACCAAGGTAGCTTGGTTTAACTTTAAAAACAGAGTATGTCCACAGAAACAGCTCAGTCCACACTCTTGGAGGTGCTGGGCTTTGCTTTACCCATCCTGGTGATCCCTGAGCTGACCATCACCCACATGAGCCTGGCTGGACCCAGCTGGGGCTGCTGCTGGTTACATCCTTGTGATGGATCCTGCACTTCACTGTGGGAGATAAAAATGAAAGAACCTTTCTGATCTACCTCACAAAAAAAACCCCCCACCTCAGAATATTCAGTGAACTGATCAAGTGTTGATTTTTTTTTTCACATCAGAGGAGTTTTTATGTTTCTAACTACTATTTTTCAAAATTTCCTATATAAAATGTTTCCCTCATCCCTTGATTTTAAAACGCTTCTTCAGTTCAAACTGAAAAATGGGAACATTTTGTTTTCAAAACACTGAAACAAAATAATTGAAGTTTACTCCCGCTTTTCACTCTATCCTTCACAACAAAAGCAATTTGGCAAAGTTTGTATTCAGTTGTGAGATGTTTGGGAACTTCAAAATCTGTGCATGGTTTTCCTCTGCAAAACGGAGTGTTGGGAAGTGACAAGTGCTCAGTGGAGCAGAAAAGTGAGGGATTCTCCCAAACCTCTGATGGATGATGAACAGTACAGTGGATAATGGAGAGAAGATGCTCAGAGTCCATGGAAAAATTGTGTTGCTGCAAAGATATTGGATAACACCCTTGAATACCTGGAGTTAATTTAATCCTGGCATGACTGTATGAGAAGGGAAATTAGCTGAAAAATTATAAAGGTGGTATTAAACAGACAATGCCACTCATGGCAGAGTTTGTACTGCTGTAAGGTCAAAGGTTGACAGTCAAATGAGAGCAGGAATCCTCATGGAAAGGATTAACACCGGCCAGCTCTTCCTCAGCAACTCCTTCCATTGAACTGACATGATCCCTAACCCAACCCCTAACCCTCACCCCAACCCAATTTTTAAAACAGAATTAAAAAATTAATTACCCAAGTTCACTCCTATCCTCTGAAAAAAAGAAGAAAAACAAAGTTACAAGATGAGACTTTATTCCCTCTTTGTCCTTCAGGTAGGAAATCACTGCATTTGTGTCTCCTTGAGATGTCTCCTCCTCCTCGTCTTGTGTTTCCTGAACCCTCTCTCCTTGCTGCATTCACCCAAGCTCACCCTGGAGACAGGTATTCTTCTAACTGGGTACATTTTGTGAGAAAAATTGACATCTCCTCAATGAAGAAAACTAAATCAAAATAAACCCTCTGTTGTCCTAGCTGGTGACATTTAGTAAATCTGCTGCAAGGTGCCAAATTTCAAAGTATTACAGCAAGGATGTTCACACTTCAGCTTCAGATTTAGATGTTCCAGAATAGGAATAAGGCTTGACATATACAATCTAATTAAGAAAATAACAACTACTAAAAGGCCTTGGGAATTTGGTGTCTGAAATCCTTATGAATGCTTTAAATCATTTTAAATTACACAAAGGTGCCTGTCATAGGCTTCTGATGCCTGGAAATGCTGCACAATCTTGCACCTGTCCCTTCCAGGGTTTTCCAGGACAGGCCTTTCCCTGCTGTCCCAAATGCCCAGATGGGACATAGAGAGTTGAAATGCTTGTGCTGGGAAGAGTCAGAACCAGTGTTAGAAACAGGGTAGGTTTGCCTGGATGCTGAATTGCATTACATGTTCTTTGTCATTCATTTGGGCTGCCTATAGGAACATCGATGCCTTTTGCAAGGGAAAACATGATATTAAAATAGAGTAGAGAAAGAAATAGGGCAGACTAACATCCCTGCTGGAGCACCACCTCTCTTTGGGGCAGCAGGAGTTGTCAAAAATCCCATTTGCAGTGCTAACACTTCAGTAGGGGGTTAACAGTGCCAGGGATCAGATGGATAATTCCCTTCAAAATTATTGTTTTACCTCACTCCATCCAATTACTCAAGTTGTTTTGCTATCCCACAGATCTCTCCCTTAACGTCAACAAAATGATTATAGCCTACAACAGCAGCAAGATGTTTCACCCACAGGAGCTCTGGTGCAATGTTTTATGGCACGATATGTTGAAAGCAGCGTTTGATGTGTAAATGTCAGGAGCAATCAGCTTCCCTGTCACCGAGCAAAAATACACAAACACAGGCACCAAAAACGTCCCAAGGCACAGAAATCATTGTGCAAATGGCCAGCACAAGTGCTGGTGATGGTGTGGAAAAGCCACCTCACCAGAGCTCTGTGCAGAATTCCTGGTTTGGGAATCGTGGTTGGCAGCACAGCCCCACTGATGCTGAGGTTCCCAAACCTCCCAGCGCTGCTTCTGCAATTCCAACATATTGATCAAAAGCGAGTGTTTGCCTAGGAACATTTATGAATTCCCTGGTGCACCAGCACTCCTCTCGCCTTGGTAATGGAAGCTGCAGAAAGCAGTTTGATGAAACAAGCCAGATCTGAAGGCAGAAGATACTGAAATCTGGAAGATTTAATTGAATATTTTTATTACATATTTTTGGAACCTTCATTATCCCCCCACCCTCCAGGAGTTTAATTACCTAAGGAAAATTATACTACTGATTACAAGATTGCAGGTTTATTTTCACTGCTGAGAACTCCTTTTTTTTTTTTTTTTTTTTTTTTTACAGCTCACATTACACTTGCATGACTTGTTTTGTAACATCTTGAAATTTTTAATGCTATGTTGAGGAAAGGTGCTCATATATATATAGATGAAATAGGCAGAATACTTCATTTGCAGTCTTTTTCCTTCATTTGAGTAGGCCTGTATACGGTTTCTTTGAGCTATTGGATAATGAGTTTACAGAATTGCCTCCAGGATGTGCCTTATATTTGTTCTTCAGGGCTGGGTACAACATGAGGAACTGGGAGAGGTGTCTTTAAAACATAAGAAGGAATGTTTTCTATAGGGGAATAAAAATAAATTATGAAGAAATTGTGACTACAGTATGTATGAAATTAAACTGGCAAGTATACTGTGGCAAATATCTGACAGATAGGACAACAATTTAGCCAGATTCTCAGTTTTTCCAATAAATCATTGTACCTGGGTCTTGTAAATCATAATTCATGTCAACCAGCACTGCGTAGTGAGTTTAGGTCAGGAGAGATTTCCAAATGCATTATGATGATTATCTAACAATTCAGATAATAGAGCCGTAGAATTGGATGAGATTTTTGTCATTTCCCATGTCATAGCAACAGAGACCTTTGACTGAAACAACATCATGAATATTGGATAAGATCCTGCAGTGCTGCTTCTCCATGCTATGATATTATCCAAGGCTGAAGGTTATAAATACATGAGTTGTACTGTTCATTTTCCAGTGGGTAAAAACAAAGAAAAAAACCCCCCTAAACAAGTTTCAATACACAACTAGATATAATATAGCTTTTTCTTTATATATATATATATATATATATCTGTATATATATCAAGTAAAAAAATCTAAAATAGTTGGAAGTAAAAAATGAAAAAATAGCTGATAGTGTTACCTTTTTCTTTACAGTGATATGGTAGCAAATACAAGACAAATGAATAATAAACCTTTACATAAGGAGTTCTGGTCCCACCTCCATCAATAGGGCTCAGACTAGAATACAAAATGGAACAAGGTGTTTTTTGCTTTTTGGCTACAGCTTCTGCAAGTGACAAAAATTATGTTGATAAGACAGAAGAAGATGACAGCACTACACAAAATAAAACTCCAAAGTGTTTTCCAAAAGACCTTATAAACACCATAGGGTACAATTGACTTCTGAGCCAAGGGTGCAAACACAAAGCATCACCAAGTCTTACTGAGGCTGAAAATACTGTATGCTTATCCCTCAAAATGCATCCTTTTTGTGCCATCTTACCATTAAAAAAACCCTAATCAGTGCTTTTCCTCTCACTCCTGCAGCCAATATTAAAAATCCAAAGCCACAAATCCATCGAATGGACTGAGCCAGCTGTGAGACCTCAATGATGCACAAGTGGTTGGCTGCCCTTTGTCCAGCAGTGAATTTCCCCAGAATCTTCTACACCAAAAACATCAATTGACTAAAGCCTGGCCAATGGTCACACTGAGCCCTATCTTGGCTGTAGAAAAGAAAGTACTAATCCCAGCATAAAACAAGATCATAGAGACGGTCAACACAAAACAGGAACTTCTTCAGTCGTCTGCATAATAATAACATCATGTTTGCATATAGAACAGCTTTTGCATTATTGCTCTACTTAGAAGAATATAGTAAGGAACTTATACCAGACTTGCACATTACAAACTTAAGGTTCTTTGGTGAAGAATGAGAAGAACAGTATTTTCGCTGTAATTGAATTTCAGAGGAGTGTCCTTTCCTATCTGCTGATCCTTTGGATCCTCTCGCAGAGCAGGGACAGGTACTGAGTCAGCTTTACCATGGCCACGATGGCCACCCCACCCACCATCATGCAGCTGGGCCAGAAGAGCGAATGGAACAGCACGTTGGAGCTGTACAGTTTGGTGAGGATCACGTTCTTCTGAACACCCTCGGGGTCATAGAAGCAGGAGAAACGTTGGTACTTCCTGAAGTTTTCCATCACCACGTTCACCAGCGACATGGATTCCTCGTAATTCTTCCCGCACTTGGGGATGTAGGAACACTGGGGAGAAATCAGAGGGAGAAAAACAGCTCCAAACCTGTTACAGTGTCTGTTTTCAGGTGGCAAGTGGGGAAATCTCGAGATGATTATGCTTTTCATAACAAGAGTGGAATACTATTACGCTAATAATAAATTTATCGCAGCAAAACTCAATATTTTGCACATCTACAGAATTTCCCATTGGAGAACCTCCAAGTGCTGTTCAAACATTAATGCTTTAATCTGCACAGTGCCTTGTGAGATAGGTGAATATATTATTACTGCTAATTTACACATGCAAAAATAGAACTGATGAAGTACCTCTTCATCTTAAGTGGCACACACATATGCTTGCAGTTAGATGGGTAATTGACTTTCTGTAAATACAAATCTGGTAGTTTAGGATCTCACTTGGCTTGGATCAAAGTGATCACAGTGGGCACAGGAGTTCACTCAGAGGGGAGAGGGATGAGGAGAGACCTTTACACAAATATTCTCATGGGGATAATGCCTCAGCTAGAGACAAATAAGTAGTCTAGGTTTTCCTACTGACAGCCTAGAGGACTTTCATTCAGCCTCCAGCTGAAAATCAACCTGGTTGCCAGGGTGGGTCTTAGTGATGCTTTTGCTTTTGACTCCAGCATTAGTCCAACAGCTCCTTCTCTCTGAAGATGATCCTGGAATTTCAGCTTTAGTCCCAAAGGAAATAAGATTTAGGGGTGGCTCTGTCTAGCACAGTTGCAAACTAGATTTCCAGCAAATGCTAAAGGCAAGTTATTTAAAAAACTGCCTCATGGAGTCCATGCATTGAAGATATTCCATGGAAAAGGTAGGACAGTAGCCCTGGCCCCTACTGACCCTGGGCTAGAGAGGTGGTAGGCAGACACAAGGACTGAGGCCACATCTGGACAACTTTTGACCTAGAGCAGAAACCCCTGAGCTCCTTCTAGTCTGGAAGATGATTGATGGGAGCAGGCCAGGGCCTCTCACTTCCTTCTCTCTTCTATGCACTTACACCCCACCAAATCTAAAGTTTTCTACATCTGCACAGGTTTTTGATTAACTGCTTCAGGAGAAGTGGAAATCTGCTGCTTGACTTCTCCTTGGACATGCTGAGGGGGGACCCAGCAGGCTGCTTGTCCTGGTGAGAACCTAAAGTAGCCCTAGATAATTTAATGAGAAAGTGAGTTTTGCAAACGAAAAAAGATGTCTTGATTAAAATAATGTGACCCATGGGTTTTGATTATTACTGCTTTAATGTACATACTTCATAAATGTCCCTCTGTTCTTTTTAGTGACATGCTGCAACTTCTTTTTTTAACACACTGCAACAAATCTCTAGTCCTAATTATGATCAAAGGATTAACCTCATAACAGGATTTGATTGATTCATTGGCAAGTTATTAACACAGAATATGATTTGAAGCATGGCAGAGAGATTGTCTGTCGTTAGCAGACTGGAGCATTAATGGTGGAGCGTGGCCACACTGCCATTATGAATATTTCATAGAGCTCTAGAAATTACAGATGAAAAATATCAGGGCATTAATATCTCATCCATCTTGCTGCTGGAGCATGTCTGCTCCCTATAGGATATTCTCTTGTAGTCTGACCAAATTTGTCTTAAATGTCCAAAGTCATGAGCCCTCTTCCAGTGCCCATGAGTCTTTAATAGATCATAATCTACTAAGTAGGGGAAATCTCTCAGTGAAGCATTCCTCATTTTCCCTTAATAAATTATCTGTTATCACTGCCATAAGAGCAATATTTCCAGTTCAAATCAGTTTGTGTTGTGGTTTTTTGGGGGAAATTTCGGGGTCTTTTCTTGTCATTTTTTTGCTATACATTTCTGTTTCTCGAATTCCTATGAAGCATCCTGAATGAGATGATTAAATGAGAACTTGGCCACTTTTGCAAAATACAACTTCTCATTGACAGAAAACAGAGAGTATGTAGAAGCCAAAAGGATGAAAGATTCTTGGGTTTTAAGTTTACAGAAATATCCTGAGTGCAGTGAGTCCAAGAACTGTCCAAGTGTTTTCACAGGGGACCTGAACCACAACTTGAGCTGTTTCTTCCTACACTGCTGGCACAGAGCCACCAGCTGTGTTGGGCTGCCCATGATGGAGGGCCTGGGAGAATGAAACTGTGAAGTGCAGCTGTGCAAGGGAAGTTGGTTTATTTTGCCTCTCATCCAGACTCCTTGTGCTCTCTCTCCAGGCTGTGATGTCCCAGGTGTGTGTGCCCTTTACTCTGTGTGCTCTCTGCCTCACTCTGGCTCTCCTGGGATCCTGGAAACATCTTGGTCATAGCTTTAAGAAGGTTCTCAACACAAGGACATTAAATTTTGGTTTTGGGGTGCTCCTGGCCTCCTTGAACATCTCAGCTTTCCCAGTGAGATCCCAGAGATAGCACAGGGCTGTGTTTCATAGGTGTTTGGCAAACAAGTAGGAAGACTCATTAACGGGATGTATTGATGTTTTGTTTTCCATAGTTTAAATTTCCAATAGTTTTATCCAGTGCCTGATAAGGAATTTTATATCCACAACTGTTATGCTATACCTGTGGATGTAGATGATTAAATCTATGCTGGTTTTTGGCACTTCTGCATTGTCAAACACTTGGAAATCTGCAAGTAAACAAAGTCTGGTGCTCTACCCCATGTGAATTTTCTGTCATGCAGCATGAGAAAGGTGGTTCTCGTGTCCCTTGCAATCTGAGCACAAGAAGGATCTATCAGACACTTACAAATAGAACTTGTCATAAATGTTTTCATTTCTACTTTCCTAATATAAAGGATTGGGTAGGTATCCTGTCTGAACTACCTCTGGACACATCCAGTCCAGTGCCCTGCTCAGTGCAGAGTTGCTCAGAGACTTGTCCAGTCAGGTTATGAATATCTCCAAGGGTGGAGATCACACAACTTCTCCAGGCGAGCTGGAGGCAGTTTCCCTTCAATCAATGAAGATACACTTAAAATGCTACTGCCAGAAAAGCCCCCAGTTGAGGCTGGGCAGTGAAATACACAACTCTCATCATTTGTCTGTGGCTGGGATTGGTGTCCAAGCTGAGCCTGGAAACTTAGGCAGGATGTACTGTGGCAATCTTTGTGAGAAAGTGTCAGGATGTTAATTTACACCTCTTTTGGAAAGTGAAACAAGTTTGGAGAAGGGTTGAAGTAGGAGTTCTGTGTCTGAGTTGGCCTGAATTGATTCCTCAGATGGAATTCTCTGGTTGCAGCCCTAAAATGGGTCTACTGGAATGCACAGCTGAACACCTCTGCTTCCCCTCCCTGCACCAGGCAAACTTCTTCCTGGCTTACAAATACCTGAGAATCCACATAATTTCTGAGTCTCAGGCAGTTACAGCTGATTTTGGTGATTAAATCCTTGTTGTTATCTAGTAATGGAGAACCGATAGAAATCAGCAGTAGCTCCAATGACATGAAAAGAGTCAAAATTACATAATATGAGATCAGAATGGGGCCTCTCTAATTGCTTTAACTACCACAGCCCTTCTTCATGCTGACAGCCTGGCTCTGTGACTGATTTACCTCTTGCAGAGGCTGTTAGAGCCTTTGCAGCTGAGGAAGGAAAATGCAGCCATGGAAGCATTTAAACTATTTAGTCTGTAGTATTGACAAGGGGCTGGGCTGGTCCTAAAGGCTAGAGATAAAGTAGGCACAGGGAGAGCAATGAAAAACCAGAAAAAATCTTATGTGCTTTTCTTGGCTAGACTTGAGCAGCTTGACAGATATCCACTGACTTCCCACTGATTCCCACCAGAGACTGGCAGCAGCATGCTGTAGATCTCAGTTTAAATTGTACCTACTCCTTATTCCACCTTCTGAGCTGACAGCCAGGTTAGACAGCAATTCTCCTGGATAAACCCTTATTTAAAATCAAAGTGGATCTTGCTCTGTCCATGTTGGCTGGTGGGGAGAAGAGACAGACAGACTGCAGATGCTGCTCTGTGTGTGGGTGCTCAGCAAAGCAGAGAGCTTGGTCCAGGGGTACTCACCTTTTGGTGAGCAGATGTTAGCCTTGGAGTGTCAGGGCTGTGCTCTGTGTTGTCCCCAGTAATGCCAGAGCTCAGTGAGCCAGGCACAGTTTTGCTGCTTATTTTATTTTTTTGTTTGTTTGGTTTTTTTTTGTTTTTTTGTTTATTTGGCAAGGGTAAAGACAGGGAACTAAAGACAGCTCTAAGTGGATGGAGAGAGACAGCTTAGCACCCAGGTGGAGCATCACCACCCAGCACTGCTCAGGACTGCTGCCCTGCTGCATGGGGATGCTCTCTGGCCAGGGAAGAGGGAAAGCACATCTGGAATACTGAGACTGGTTGTGCTGATTTGAGCTTGGAAACTCTGCTGATCTGAGCCATGAGCAAGAAGACAAATAATTTACAGATATTGCAAACTTCCACTCCAGACTGCTTTTGTATTCAGGTCACATAGCTAGCAGCATGTCAGGAAAACCTAGGAATCCTCCTGAGAGCAGAGCTTAACCTGTAAAACAACCTTGGGCTGGAGAAGTATTAACTGTGCCTACACTAAATTAAGAGTAGGTGGCATCTGGGAGAATTTCAAAGTCCATTTCAGCCAACAAAAATGATCAATAACAGAATGTGGAGATTTTTGCTGAATGTCTCGATTTATTTGAATCAGTGGAGCACAGAGATTTATCTGATCTCTTTTAATCAAACTGAGGTGTGAACATCATGATTTTGCTTGTGCCCCAGCAGGAAGTAGGGTCTGTCCTGCCTCAGGCTTCACAGACAATGAATGCCTCTTCCTGCACTGATGCCAGAGCAGAGGGGAAAAAGGGGGAACTCTTCTCCATTTCACACTTCAAATCCAGAGGACTCCATCTCTCAACCATGAGAGTTAATTATGCAGCAGAATAAACAGCCTAGTGCAACCATGCCATGCTTTGACTAATTTTAATATCACTTCATCTTAATATGCAGAAGTGATTTGTTCTACTGAACGGCTGCCATAAATAGAAACACAATAGGTTATGTTGTCAGCAGCCTGATCCGGGGTGTGCTTTGCCAAGTTTGGGGTTCAGTGACCTTGGATAACCAAGTAGTTAAAGAAAACCTGGCACCTGTAAGTCTAATGATTGAACTGTATCCTAGCTCACTCCAATTTGCACTCTCAGGGACAGAGGTGCTGTCAATATGAAGAAAGGGAGGTGGGGAGAGGGACATTTCCCTGTTCCCATCTCACTTTTCTCTGTGGAAGGGGCGCAGAGCCACCTGAGAAGGCAGGAGTGATGCACAGCCCGGTGCCAGGCACACACACAGAGCTGTGCTGCCACTGCTGGGGACCCCCTTCTGTGCCTCTGCTGCCTCCTCAGCACACAGGAGCTCTCTCCATCCCCCCTGGCTGGAGTTACCCTGCACTTTGTACTTGCAGAAGCAGAGAGGGGAATTCTTCAGGCTTGATCAAATTCCATTAGTCCAGTGTCTGGAACCAGGGAAGTTGTGCTGCCAAGATGGGGCAATTCCTTATCTTATTCACCTCCCAAAGCCAGGCCTTTTATATTTATGCTGCTGCTTTTATCTTGCAGCACTCCCCACCCAGCACACTTCCAGGATCTTTGCAGGGTAAATGCAGTGACTGGAGCCCAGCAGCACAGCTGCCCTCAGTGGAGCTCTCAGGCACAGAGTTTGTCACCAGAGATGGAGATGGGCTCTTGTCTCTCCCTGCCACCTTGCCTGGCCCAGCAGAAATGGTGCCATTTCCATTCTCACTGCCACCTGGATGACCTCTGCACATTTCTAGGGGTGTTCACTGTCATGGGGAGCCATTCCTAGCTGGGAAATGACTTGTCCACATCTCCACGAGAATATCAATGTGACAAGTGCGGGGTGATCCCCTGCTCCTGTAGGGCTCTTGAAAAGAATGAGGGAGGCTCCCTTGGGCACAGCACCCCATGAGGAATGGATGGAGGCAGAAAGTTGCCCCTCTCCAGGCGTGTGAGCTGTGTTTGTGCACTGATCTCTGCTTTCTCTGCTCTCTATTTATCAGTGGAGCAGGAGCTGGAAGCACTATATTGCTTTAAAATGAGGAATAGATGTAATGATATGAGAAGCCCTCCAGAAACCCATTTAGGAACAAATTTTATTCTGTGCTCCTACCTCAGAATTAATTTTCATTGTTTCCTCGGTGTGGTAGAGTAGAAGCTTCTGGCCAGAAGAGGTGAGATTAACATACACCTGCAGGCAGGGGTACTGAGAGATTTTCCAGCACTCTGGACCGCAGTTAAATGAGCAGTTAAAGGTTTCTGTGATGGATGCATTGAGCAGTGAGCACTGAGTCTCTTCTGTCCAGACACTGAGCAGGAAAAAAAAAGAGACATTAGAGCATGGCAAGAATAGGCAAATAAGCACTAAAGCCATCTCAGGATTCCCATCAGAGATATACTGGGGGCATATTGTAGGAGAGGCTACGTGCTGCAGCAAAGCCTGGGCTGTCTCATGTCACACATCACATCAAGTGTTTTATTCTGTAGTACCTAAACTTTAGCCTATAGGCACAAAATTACCTTATTCACTTATGTCTGTGTATAAACGGAAAGTGAACTGGAACTTTGACCCTGGAGAAGGTATATTTAAAAGGATGCCAGCAGAGACAGAAGAAAACTGAGCAGTCTGTGCTGGGGAGAGCCAGGGCTGTCTGAGGGTTAACTCAAAGTCCAGGTCAATTTAAAGTGAAGGTTGAGAGGACAATTTTGAATTAGCAGGGTATGGATTCTCATGTGCATGGAGGCATAGGAACCCTCATGCAGCTCTACCTGTGGGAAAGCTTTTCCTAGTGGTAGCTTGCTCGGTTTTCTGTAAGTTAAGTCAGTTGTTGTAACTTTCCTGGAGGATTTAATCTCATCTCCAATTCACCAGAGGCTAAAACTGGAACGATGGAGCCTGGCTGTGCACTAGCAATGTTTGCTGGCATGTATTTAAAAATCTACAGCTGTGTTTCCCTTGGGGAAAGGGCACACTGAGGGCTCTGAAAAAAGCCCTTTGTGGGCTGGGGGAAGGTTTCACCCACAGTTCCCCTTTAATCATGCTCAGCCCATCAGCTCACCCCCAGTGTGACTGTCTTGCCCTATCATGAAGGGGATGAAGGTCTGCTTGCCCCTCAAAAAACCTATGAGGGGCTTTACATAGTAAGTGATATCAAAGATTTCTGACTAATTCCATTGCTGTTTTACTTTGGCAGTAATTCTGCTTGCATATTCCGTTTTACATCTATATTAAGTTATGCTATGTTTTCTGGGGGGAAATTGAATGAAAGGATTTTTTTCCCCCTCTCAGGCAGTATTTGTTGGAGGGGTATTGCTGTAAAGGAGAATAACCCCTGAGGAGATCTGTATGGAAAAAAGTGACAGCAAAGGCTCCTGGGTTGTCTTCTCCTCACTTGCACCTTTCTGCTGCTGTTTTATTCATGTAGGGGGGTAATAAAGTAACACCTACCTACCACAGACTAGTGAAGATGGAATAGTTGATATTTTGGAGGTGCTTTGATATCTTCTGGCATTTTTTTTCACATATCATATAATATAAATCAACTCTTTCCACGTGAGTGATTTTGACCTTAGCAGCCTCCGCAATTGACCCTGATATTGCTGAAAGATCTGGGAGAGCAATTTGGAATAGCAAATGCTCTTGGATACCTAACAGGCCTTGATCTCAGTTTTCAAAATATAAATTTTGCCTTGATTTAAAAAGGGACGAAGAACTTTATCACATAAATAAGATGCTGTGAATCAGTACAGCTCATCCTCATCTGTATTCCTTATCACTGCAGGGTCGAGAGGGAATATTCTCATGCAGGTGCACCAGTATAATTGAGGATGTTCACACCAGTTAAATGTAGACACTTCTTGCATGTGCCTAAAGAAGCAGCCTGTGGTGTTTAACCCAAAATGTTCCAGGTATGTGCCCCTGCCTTAGTGTGGTTTGGGGCATGGCAGACTAATATTTTGATCCCCAGTTACACATTTTTCATTCTCTTAACTCCACCAATCAGGGCAGAAAAAACCCCATCACTGACAGTCTTATTGCAGTCTGAGCTGGATTTTAAATAGGGCTGATGCTTGAAAACTGATTGCAAATGTTGTTAATGAATCACAGTCCAAAGTCTCTGCTCGGTGGCAGAGGAGGAAGCCAGAGAAAATCTCAGAAAAATTAAGTGCAGTGCAGGAATGATGAAAGATGGTCTTTGGCTTTCAGCAAATTACTATCTTTCATGAGGATTTCACTTGTTAAAATGAAAGTAATAACCGACATGGAAAACTACATGCTACAAAGAGCTTGATTTCTTTCCCAAATTAATTCTCCATCCTTCATTTGGAAGCACACCGTTTCTCAAGGCTGCAAAATAATTTTTGCTCTTTTGTCCCGAGTCTGGGCTTTGCAGCAACAGCCCCTGAGAAGCTTAAAAGGTTCAGCAGACTGCAGGCCAGCTGATATGGATATTATACTGGTGTTAAACTGCACCAAGCCTAAAGCCTGTGGATCGAGATTTTGTCAAACAGGGATCTAATTCTTCCCTCACTTTATGCCAGCGTTACTCGAACTGCTTTCACTGTGGCTGTGCCTAATTTATACTGGGGCAAGGAAGGGCAAAGTTGGGCTTATGTTGACCAAATGAAAAAACCTGAATAAAACGAGTCAAAAGAGTAAGCCACATGGAGTCAGCTGGAGCAGGGGGTGTGAGAGCAGGGACAGCTGTGGGAGTCAGCCTGACTGGTGTTCCAGGTCAGGCAACCATCACCAAAGAGGAGGTTGTATCCCAACCCTAAACCTTGGGAGGCATTTGTCTAAGTTGTGATGATCCCAGAAAAATGTTCCAAAGAGTTATGGGATTGCCCATGTTAATACCTCATTTACTAGTCAATTATCACCATTCCCAATTCCAGAATGTTCTCCCTTCCTTGTATCCCCATTGGCCCTCAGTTGGTGCAATGTTCCACCCCACCTACCCCACTGGACCCTGCTTTCCCTTACCCCACCTCTGCACCACTTTCCCCTGCACCCATCGGACCCTGCCTCAACTCCACCCCTCTCTTATTTATTATATATATATATAATATATATATACATGTAAAAATAATATATATATGTTATATGTATATATATATATATGATATATATATACATATTTATACCTGGACCTCCCTTCACCCTTCTCTTTGCCCACCAGCTCCTAAAGAGACCTTCTCCCCTCTGCTCTTGTACTCGGATTTTTGGGCCTTGTCTCACATTTACTCTCATTATTATTAAAGTGTTTTATGTTGCTAAGCTGTGGTCGTCACACAGCTCTTCTTTTATTTTACCCTGAATATCTGTGAACCCTAAAAAGGAGTGTTGGGGACCACCCTCGACCCCAGCAGAGAGCCATGGAATTACCTTTGCATGTAGGAGCGCAGCAGCGTGATTCCCAGCAGGAAGTACATCATGATAGAGCACACCATCATGGCCAGCCCCAGCAGGATGGCCCTGTCTTCTCCAGCTTTTAGGGCTGTGACTGTTTTCCTTTTGTCCAGTAGGTCGTGATCCCTGATTTTTTGGTAAATATTTCTGAGGTTGAAAATAATACATTCTTATGTGAAATTCATATTAAATCATCAATGCAGCCTCTACAGGGTGGGCAGTTCCACCTCCATACCCATCTCATGGAAGAGAAAGGCTTAAAGGTCCTCAGGTGTCCTTTTTCAACGGATTCACTCTGACCTGGGGGAAACTTATTCATCTCCAAAATAAATTACAGCCATTTCTGAAAAGGTAAAAACCCCTTACAGCAAATACAAACATTAGACACTTGTGCCAGCTCAGTAAATACTTCTTTGGTACAGCCTCTTTGGCTCAGGAGAATAATCCCAGAGGTGCATTTGACCTGCCAGTGCCATCTTAGGCCACCAGAAGATGTTCAGGTGTATGAGGTGTCTTTTCTCCAGCTGAATAGGGTAACAGGACTTATGTTACCACATGTAGGAAATAGCCTGAAGAAAGTCATCATTAATATTATCTGAAAGGACCATGCTCTCTTTTGATTCACTACAGGTTACGGGTTTGGGCAATTTTCTGCCCTGAGTGTGACTCAAAGCTCATGAAACACTATGGGGATTTTGCAATTGATTTCTGTGGGGTTTTTGTGATTGGGAGCTTATTTACTTTATTCATAAAACAGCATTTTGGAAGCCCAGTTACTCATTACAGTGAAAACCCTCACAGAGAATTATCCACCAGAGCTATTTGTTCTGGGATTAAAAAAAAAGAAAGAAAAAGAAAAGAAAAAGAAGATACAACAAACCATTCCCCCTTCAGCAGAGAGTCCTTTGCATTTTCTAACCATAAGTCCTCCTTTCATCTCCAAGCCTTTGATGATTCAATGGGTCATGAGGACACAATGGTGGAGAAGGAAATATTTGAGTACATTTCAAACACACTCAAACTTTGTGGGTTTAAAATGTACTTACAGACCTGAGGCTGGTCAAAATCTCCTGTGTTTTCTGTTATGGTTCTTTTGAATCATCCAGGCAGCACCCGAAGCACCCGCACACCTCTGAGCCCTGGCACCACCATAACATGGACACAGTGGGAGAAGTTCCTCTTCTACTCTCTGCAAAATGGCAGGTGAGCAACATCAACGTCACTTTGGGCTCTAGCAAACCCACCACTCCTTTAAGCTGAAGCCACCAAGTTTCACTCATCCGTGGGAAAAAAAAAATAAAAATCACTGAGTCAGGTCAACCAGAGAACTTAAATTGACTATTAAGGATAAAGAAATAGAGATGAGACAGATGTAAAATCATACATAAACACAGTAGAAGCAACAGCAAAAAATATGTTTAATCATAGACTACTTGAGACTGGAATTGAATTTCTATTTAGATGATGAGTCATAGTCAGGAAAAGCACATATGGTGTGGGGTTTTATAGCAAAAATCTTGCTTAGATGGTACTGCAGTCAATAATCTCCTGTATCTAAAAACCCTTGAGGTTTTTTTTATCCAACTGTAGTTTACATCTTTAGGTGTCCATGATGTCTCTTCAAAACCATCCTTTAAAGCCTGTCAGTGTTTTCGTAGTTGGAAATGAAATGGTAATTCAGCCTGTCAAGATTTTCTCTGCTGTTCAGGAGAAAAAAATATATTGTAAACTGGCAGATGCAATTGCCTTCAAAAAAATAATGTAGAGTAATAATCTAATGTTACTTTTCTATTATTATTTATCAAACTGTATTTAACTGCTGCCACTAGGATTTGCATTGCTCCCAAATGGAAGCAGACAGGAAGGCAGAGATTGTCATGCAGTTCCAGCACATTAAACCATCACACAGCATAACTTATGTCAACGTGTAGGCATAAAACAGGCCCAGTGCAATCACTCACTAATGTCATAGGATATAAAAGGGGTACAAATGGACAATTTAAAAACAAACAGCTAATTGAAATTGGTTACAAGTGCTTCCCATGTGGCCTTGAGCCAAGGAACATGCCATCAGAGGTAAAAAAAAAGGA
Organism: Acridotheres tristis; assembly: GCA_037013685.1. NCBI lineage: Eukaryota > Metazoa > Chordata > Aves > Passeriformes > Sturnidae > Acridotheres > Acridotheres tristis. The sequence continues at coordinate 18,930,850 of CM072896.1, forward strand.
TGGACTGAAGGGTGTGTAGTGAAAATGAACTACCTGGCAAAGGTGACTGGTAACCACCTGCCAGGTGCATCTTCCAAGCTCACCTACCACAGGAAATAAAATTAAGAAAGCTCTGCCTCAGAAGTCAGGCTTGGAGCACTGCTTCCATTGCTCTTTTGTAAATATTAGTTATTCAAAGCCCCGAACAACAGCAAAGTGATAGCCTGGTACACCTCACTGAGGGCTGTTTTCCCCTGAATCCCTGCCGGGAGTCAGCCTGGTGACCCTGTTGGGGTGTGGCACATGCCAGCCCAGGACAGCAGCCCAGGAGACAGTGCTGAGCAACCCTCCCTCCTCCTCGTCATCATACTTGTGCCAATTCCAATTCTCCTTGGGTGATACTGGGGATATCTGCTGTTACAAAACTTCACATTTTTGTCCCTTAGAGCCCTGGTTTGGGGAACACGATATGTTTTTGCCAGTATTTGGCCACGAACAGCAGTCTCAGCACCTCCCTCACCGGAGCAGCAGCAGTGCCTGCACATGGGTTCAGCTGTGCAGGGTGGGTTCTGTACCTGTGAACTTTTGGCACAGCTCAGGGGCCTCTCTCTGCTCGGTCAGCTGGAATAATGCCGTGCTTAGCTGGATTTTGGATCCCAGAGCTGCACAGCCACAGTCAGCTGTGCTGTGTTTAAGCACAGGTCGCTGCATGCCAGGCACTGCTCATCAAGTGACTCCATTTAACACTTGTGATTACCTGTGATAACTCCCTGTAACATCCAGGGGGGCTCTTGGTTTTTAAAGGAGCCCCAGCTGTCAGAACACAGGGTCTCCCTGACCTGTGCAAAGGCATTTAATAGGAAGCAAGCCCTCAAGGACAAAAGGTCTTTGTGCTCTTGATCATTTCCAAACTGAAGTTCTCCCCTGCTAAATTTCCATGTCGTTTCTGCCAAGTTGCTCAGAAGATAAAGACTGGCTGCTCTCTCCAGGCTGAGATGCAAGAGAGGAGATCTCAGCTGTGACTGTGCCTGCTGGGGACAGAGCAGAAGTTTCCCTCTCCACGTCCCTGCACAGCAGCAGTGTGGGGATCCCTCTGCAATGTGCTCAGCAGATCTTTCTGTACCTCCTGCTCCAAAATGAGCTGTACTAAGAGCTCTGTAAAGAGTGCTAAGTGTCCTCATGGGAAAGCTAGAATAACCAGGCACCTGCAATTACTTAATTTATTTCAAATAAAGACAGATTACCTACTTTCAAAGCCCTCCCCTTGCAGACCATGGTGTGACACTGAGGGAAACATTACCTCCTCTGGCACCACGCAGTTTTAGGGCTTGTCAGACAGGGATGCCTGCCTGCCTGAATAATTCACAATGACTTTGAATTCACATTCACTTCTCTGATATCACAGCTGTTATGCAGATGTCACTCAAATCACCCCATGGTGAGGTGTTTACTGGTATCAGAAATCCTTGAATGCAATGGTCAGAAACTACTCCTGGATCTTATCTGCAGAATTCTCTACATTCAGGGATTTTTCTGCTCAGAAGCCACCTTCTCTACATTTTTCTTTACAGGTATATTTGGCTGCACCAGTTTTTGCTAGTAGATCTATGGCAAAAGGAAATCTCTCTGGAGCCCTCAAAATATACTCAGTGATGGTTGTAGGCAGATTCCTATAGATAGTAACAGATTTCTTCACTCAGTTAACCCCCTCTTCCTCATCAAGCTGGACAAAACTGAACCAAACCAAATCAAACCACTGCTTTATTTTACAATGGTTGCAATGGTGTGGAGACCCTCTTTGACAGCTGAGAAAGAATGAGGGCTCGACTAGCATAAAAAGTGGCAGCTGGGGAATTGTCAATGGCTAAAACAGCAATGAAATACAGATATTCTGGTGCTGATCCTGCAAAAAGAGATGCCTGAGAGATACCTTCCAGCCAGGAGGAGGTGATTCCTTTAGAGCAAGTGGCTTACTGCAGCCCAGTTAATATTATAGTGCAACCCCTCAAAAGTCTGTGGTTGTAGCATATGTTGTGTGACAAGTTTGCTGATCCATATGACCTGCCTGAAGTTTAAAGAACAAAATTCCTGGGAAAGGGTCATTTAAGGTGAGTCATTTCTCTAAAAGGCACCACTTGTTTGATATAGTGATGACACTGGTGACCTTACATGTGTTAAAATCACTGCCAGACACTGGAGGATGACTTTCTCCCACTAACAGCACTTGGTCTGTGTTCACACATCTCCTCTGCAGTCCTCAGGCTGCCATCAGCACTCTCTTATTTCCACCTTCTTTTCCTCCCTTTCCCTCCTGCATTTTATTAATCACTCACAAGATACTAAGAGGTCCTTCTGTGCAGCTCTAAGAACCTCTTGGGAAATAAACCCACCCAAAGGCTTGTGAAGATATCTGAATTTACCATGGCTGGTGTGTAGGCATAGGGATGCTGCTCCCTATTCCCTGTTCCTGCAGGCAGGCAGGGATGAGCTCTGCCTGGATTTATACTGACCAGACTCTGGTGAGTCCTCAGCCCAAGTTAATAAGCCTGGCTTCAAGCCATGGTGAAAGTCATAGGCTGTGCTAATCAGGAGCTTCCAGCCAGCCCAAAGTGTGGGCAGATATCTCCTCCAAGTGCCTAACCTTGGACCATGATAGTTCTAATGCAGAAGGACATTAGCCTGGGGAAAATTCAGTTGAAGAGACTGGCAGAAGCACAGGAGGCATTTACACAACCAGCTGCAATGAAAGTTCATGCTGCAAAGCTGGATTTTTTGTCTTCAAAATATCTGTTTGGGATCAGATAATCCAAAGAGCTGAGCACCTATGCAACCTTTGCAGAAACATTCAGCAAATCGGCCAAATCTCCAAAGAATCTCAGGGTCCTGAGGGCAGATCTGCTGCCTGAATTCAGGAGTGCACGTTCCCAAGCAGATGCCAATAGTAATGTCTCATTAGAATTACTGAAGAGTGTGTTTTGGTAATTGGCACTGTACATACATTGATATCTGGTTTTGCTTCGCTTGAGTGTAATTTTTTGTGATTACATTAAATAGTGGCTGTGAGAGGAACTGCAGGAGAGGGGGGAAGGGGCAAAGGAAAGAAAAGAAAGGCAAATTTGTCCTTGTTGTGACAAGACAAGCTGTCCAGCAAATCTTACTACAAAAGAGAGGGATTTTGGAAGGATGAGTCTGAGCATTACTGACAATTATTCTTTCATCATTGATATTTAACTTCTTTTATTCCCAACTGAGCACTGCCTTTGTCTGTGGACTTCAAACCTCTCCTTCCCTTTCCTTCTCTTTGGCATATTTCCCTGCTCCCCTGGGAGATCCAGTAACTCATTTATTCCTCCGTCTCCTTCAGCCTGTTCCCTCCAGCAGCACCACTCAAGTGGGCTGGTGAGCCACCAGCTCACTTTCAGCAGCTGAACAACCCCCAGCTACTGTGCAAAGCATTGCACACATGCTCATCCTCACACGTGGCCCTGTATAAGCAGAAAACACCTCTGGCAGCTGGATGCATCCCCCAGATGTGTAACAGCTGTGTGGGGCAGTGATCTGCCTAGGGGACAGCGTGGCTGATGGCTGCAGGCAGGACACCTGCAAGAAGGTGAAGGCTTCACAGGGGGTGGGGCTGCAAACCTGTGGCTGGGGATTAGTGTGCTTTTAAACCTAAACCAGAGATGGTCACAGTGTGCTGTTGATGCCCTGAGATCAAGAGAGACTTTGGCCATGGCTCTGGCATTGCTCTGCTTAGCTTGGCACGGTATCCCTGGCACTCCTGGGCTGCTCCTGTGCCTGGGGGAGCAGCAGCTGGGTTTTGAGGCACAGGGAGGACACCCTTTGCATCCCTCCTACCTGTCCAGTGCCACCACTGGGGAGAAGCCACGGGCCACACCCAGAAATATTCAAACCCACCAGAGACAGTCGGCACGGGCGCCGTTTACCTTTTCTCATCGTGTCTGTAAGATGTGGATCCCCGGCCACTGGTCCAAATAAACATTTTAGAGGGTTGCCCAGTGTTGGCTCTGCTCGCTGCAGTGGGACGATGGAAGGACCTGGGGGAAGAGGGATAATTTTTGTCACTGCCCATCCAGCGTGGCAGAGCACACAATATCCAGCGTGGCAGATGCCCTGTGGCCATGCCCCGTGAGCTCTGAAGATGGAGCATTTGTTAACTCGAGGTGAGATGTAAAATAATGGGGATGAGAGACCAGTGTGTTAGAATGGAGAATAAATCCCATTAGCCCCACTGGCAAAAGATGAGGCTGGCTAATCAGGCTTAGCTCTGCTCCACGCTGCAAAGGATTCATGCCACGGGCAAGAAATCATCAGTAGTTTAAGAAAAGGTAATAGCTGTGTCCAATGTTCTTATGGCAGTATTTTCTAGGGACAAAATGGCTATTGTTTCAGCACATACACACTCATTACAGGTTTCAGATTGTTCTGCAGCTCTCTGTAAGGTGAGGCTCTCGGGGAAGGTGTCTGAATGAGGCACAAGTATGAGATGTAAATGCAGCATTTTGTGGAAATGTAACTGATATAATAAAGATATCTCTTCCTGCGGAGAAATTACTGTCCTGAGGCCATCTGGCCAGACCAGTTAGATCCCTGCCCAAGGGATCTTTGTTTCACTTCAGGGTATGAGATCTGGTGCCTTCTCTCAGGGTCTCAGGCCATATTAGACCTGCTAGTGGGGCTATGGCTCCCCTTGTAGCCCCTCTTAAATTGTTCTGGCTTTAGTGAGGCTCAGTTAAAAGTCTTGGACTCTGAGAATTGGGCCATTCCTCTGAAGGCTGCATTTTGCATTCTTCATTCTTTCACAGCACAACATGTTGTGTTTTTAATGCATTCAGATAAAAGCTTAAGGAAAAAAAATACCAAATACTTAATTGTAAAGTTTTCATACAATGGGGGCCACTCTTACCTCACTGAAAAATAAACCTGATGGCTGATGCTGTCAGCAGAGAAGGCACATGATCTGAGAAAGTCTCTAATGTCACTGTCTCCATAATCATACAAAGGCTAATTTCAATATTTGCATAGTGGTGAACCAGGAGAATACTTAAATACCACGGAGGTGGCTGCAGGGGAAGACTGACATGGACAGGAGCCAAAATCCATCTGAGTGCAGACAGGCTGGTGGGTGCCAAGGGACTGGGCATTCCACCTGGAGTCAGCCCAGAGCCCCCACCACAGGATCCATGACCCAGCCCCAGGCCAAATTCACACCCTGGATGGGCAGCTGGCCAGGAAAATTGGGCAAACTGGGCAAACTGGTGTTCCTGTCACCTCCTCCCTGCTGGGCTCCTGCTGCCCTGCTCAGATGCTGGCTCAGGATGGGGACTTGCAGACAAGGACCTTGCTTAAAATAAGAGGTGGCAATATTTGATGAAGTTTTGGCTGCATTTGTGAACAGCAAATTGGACACGAAGGTAGTCCAAAAGAAGGAAGAGGAAGGAGGGGAATCTCCCCCAGCCCTTTCCCTAATTCTGTGGTCACCATTGCAGTCTAAATGCCAAGAACAATTCTGTTCTTTCTTACAACCACTGTAGTTAAGATTTGGGGATTAAGCAACAAGATGAAGCACTACTACCTCCCTGAAATAACTATAGTTTAGAAGGTAAAGTAGCATCTGCTGGGATCTAATTAATGTAGCCAACAACTAAATGTTTTGATAGGGATATTGATCAGAAATTTCACTTGTAAGACCTTGAGCCAAATCCTCACACTGCTGGATAAGATTTTACCTACATTTCCACAGTGACCACCCAGCTGGTGCTTCTGCTCAAGCCATGCAGGAGGGGTTAGACCAACTACCCAGGGGCCACAGTGCATACTGGACTGAGCCTGTCCCAGGCTGAGTCTCTTAATGCTGGAAAATAAAACTATGTATTTGCCACTGCACTCTTTAGGATGTCACACACTACAGCAAACCCTGGCTGGTTTTGCTGCCACAGCCTGAGTGGTCCCAGAGCCATCAGGAGATGGTAGTGAATGCTATTAGAGAGCCTCTTCTTAATTAAGCAAGTCTTGGGTACACATTAGAGATCATCAGCAGCTTCTGCCTCCTGTCTGAGCCCTACAGGGACACCCGGGCAGGACACCCTGGGCAAGGAGCCAGATTTATAAACTCCAGAGCAAATTGCAGGAGCACTGCTGGGCTGGGAGCTGGGTGAGGGGGTCTGTCCCACTGAGGGGATGCCAGAGTAGGAAAAGGGGTGCTTCTCTTCCCAGTGAAGTCAGAGTGCTTTCAGACTCCCTTGTAGTGCCAGTGCCCTGGAGCAGTCCATATGTGACAGCTTTAATGCTGCCTGCTTCGTTAGTTGAGCAATCCAAGCTAACTACCACTATTTAACACACAATTGCACACCTAATTTTGTGTAAAATTGTAACACTGATGACATCATAACACTACTCCAGAGGTCGACCTAAGTGACTGAAGTCCATGGTTCCTGTAGGCAGGGCTTAGAAGTTAGCACCAATACCAACTCCCCAAGACCCTTCTTTGAAGGCCTTTGGAGAATTCTTAACACTTAAAGTTGCAACCTTCATGAGCATGCTCTGCCCCACCAGGTCAGTTAACAAACTTCCATGCCTTTCTCCCTCCTGGGTAAGTCTCTAGGCAGGACTGTGAACCATATTTCTTCACTGCCCCTCTCTCTTTTCTTTAAAAAAAAAAAAAATAGCTACATTTTCTTGTTTGCTATTTTTTCCCCCATTGCTTCTCAGAGTCAGCTGCTGGCAACTTATTTTTATCATGCAACAAGTAATCAGCCTGTGAAACTCATTACTGCAGGATGTCAGCCTTGCATTCAGAGTGGATTGTGTTATTGCTTGAACAGACGGAACACCTAAAATCACAAAAATACCTGTTAAAGACAGTGGAGAAGAGATGCTTCAAGCTGCTTTTTTGGGAAAAAAAATAACCACTAATATACCAGGACTCTGTGGGGGATATTCCTATAGGGCAGGTTATCCACAAACTGCTGCAGTTGATGTGACTTTTGCTAGTCAGGGTGCTGGGTGGGACTCTGGGCTTTCTGCCTGGCCTTGCCAGAACATCTCTGCCTCCCTCACTATTTTCACAGTGTGGCATCAACACAGTTGTTTCTTGACACAGTTGCCACAGAGACAGACAAGGAGGCCAAGCTTTGGTTTTTACAAAACACTATTCATCTTTCATTTCTGGGTCTATTCTGAGTAAATGCTCAAGGTTAAGGGCAGAAATGCAGAGGAAAGAGTGCACAGTCTGGTACAAATACATGAGTCTGTGATGCTGTTCCACTCCTCCCATCTTCTCTTGTTCTCATCCTCTCCTTGAACAGTTCCTGCTGGTGGATTTCATGGAACTCACTAGAAAACCTGACAAGATGTTCACTTTTTCAGCCATTGCAAGATGAAGACTTGAGATAGCTCTTATAAAATTAGAACTATTCTGCCCTGGCCTAAGGAGTATCAACAAGTCCACCCAACCACCTGATTGAGTATTTCAGTGTGAAGAAAACACAACAGGGCAGCATTTGCCTCAAATTGCTTGAAAAAAGGATGTAGTTCTGAGGGTAAATCACAAAATCCCTTAGCTGGTACCTTGGGTACTATGTTACATACCCTATATTACCCTGCTGTCCTCACTTTCAGCCTGGGTTGGCTGCTCTCCTTCCTCTGTCTTCAGTTTGTGTCATGATTAGTATGAAAATTCCCTTACCTCTGGGTCACCACAGCTGTGAACAGCCAAAGAGAGATGTTGCAGACCATGCTTTTAGAGGGAAAGGTGGGTTTTGTATGTGTGTTTGCCTGTAATTGCCTCTGTCTATGTTTATGTTAACCACAGGGTTTCTGAGACCTTGGAGAAACATTTTTGGCACCAAACTAATTAGCTTTTTTCCCCTTATGACATTTCATTTCCTGAGCAATGGGGCCACTGTAAATAGAGAAGCACTTGCATTAATTTTGCCTCATAAAAGACACCCTGATTCATCAAAAGGCAGCAAAAGCTGAACATTCACCTGAAGATGCAATCACTGACCACCTCAGCTCTGTCTGAATACACCCACATCTCCCACTGTCCACGCTGACAAGTGCTGGATGCTTTTATCCTGGTATTTCCCAACCAGAAGATCCATTCAAACCCCAAGGGAGTTCTCTGGAAACCCCAAGGTTTTCCTGCTAGTGCACGTTAACCTCTCCCCATGCCACCACACAGATGTCAGTGCCACTTCTTGGACAGATGGGTCAGTTGCTGTTGAGTGATGGGAGATATTTGGTTTCTCTCATGCCTGGATAAACCTTTTTTTTTGAGTAGTCTCAACCACCGTCACCTATGGGAAAAGGAAGAGACTGAAGCGAGGAATCAAAGACAACCTGCAAGGAGACAGTTGTTCACTTTGAGGTGAATTTACTGAATACAATTAGACTTTGTGTCCCAATAGGTCTGGTGACAGAATGTTCTCTTATGGCTTTGATGAGCCAGAAAACAGGGAAAAGTGGTGTGTGATGAAGGATGGGAGAATAAATAAAACAGCCTGCTGAAGTTTTAATGTAAAGTGTAGCCTGACTGGAGGCTAGTCTGGCTTTCAGGTGCCTTAGGGCATGGAAGATTTTCCCAGGCAGAGTGGTGGAAGTAACTAATGTATTAAGATGATCCCGTCTGATTCAGGAGGTGATCCAGGGCAGTTTCCCAGTCCTGGTATTAAAAGAATGAAAGAATTGGACTAAGCACCTTTGTTTGCATCCAGAACAAGACAGAAAACACACACCAAGAACAAAATTAAGCTAACTCACAAAAGAAACGCATCTGCATTAGCAGAAGACAGTCACCAGTCAGGGAGCATTTAATGCTCTGGCAGCAGCAGCAGCTCTGAACTGAGAGCAGCAAAAGCAACATCAAAGGGTGAATTTGTTCCTCCTGATGGAACTTTGCTGCTCCACAGCTGATGGGCATGGGGCAGGACACAGTGACACAAATTGCTGCTCTTGTTGCAGCATCTCAGGAGCCCCAGCTGCACTAACAGAGTAACCCAACCAGCAGATGACCTTCAGTCCTCATTATGGCAAGGGGAAAATGGACAGTGGGCAGCTGGTGCTAATGTACTGACAAGAGGATAGGAAGGCTGATGGTTAATGAGGCTTCATTAATGATTCACCTCTATTTCTGACCCTGCTCCAGAATCTCCCCAGAGCTCAGAGCTGAGCTCTCCATCTCCATTTTGAGTTGAATGAGGAAGACATCCTGGGCACAGAGTGGTCTTGCTGGATTCCCATGTCACAGGCATGTCTAGGACATTCCATAGCCAAGGGAGGAGAACAGGACTGCCAGTGACAACTGAAGCCATCACACAGATGTGCAGATCAGCTGTTTGTGGGACACAGTGATATTTGGGCATGTTTTCCAAGGCAATATTTCCTTATACTTATGATGACTATCCTTGACAATTGTTAATTCCCTTTTTCCAGTGTATACAGGAGAAAGAGAAGTATTCAGAAAGGCTGAGTATCTGTATTTCCCTGCTGCATAACAGTATGTTTACACTTCAGAATTAAATATTCCAATGTAATCTCTGAATCTTCCAGGTTTTCATCTCATGTCCAGTTCTAACTTTCTTTATTTTGAAAAAGCTTCCAAGCGTTGCCATTTAATTACGCCCTTCATCCCTAGGCTTCCACTTTCCCAAGAGCTACCTTCCTAGTCCACCCAGCACGTCTGTAGACTTTTTAGCCTTTATTCTTTGTGATCTTTTTACGTTTAGCTTCCTTCTCCAATTTTATTTTCTTTTTTTTCCCAAGTGTCTTTTCCTATACATTACTATCCCAGTGACAACTTGTTTCACCCACCTTGACCACACTGTGTTAGTCTCAATTATTCTGATTTAGTTGATTGAAACAGCAAATTTGAAGAAATCCTGCTTCCCCAGGTCAACTACAAAGGAGGGAGCTGCTGTCTGTCACTGCAAGCAAAAGACTCACAATTTCTCTTCTTTGGTGACCTTTTGGCTGCCTTGGGGCAGTCTGGCATTATTATCAGTTTCCCTGTGTGTACAAGAGAAGTGCTAGTGCCACTGTACCTGGCTGGGGACACTTTCAGACCATCTCCAGGTGGCAGAACATGTAGTGAAGAGCCAGCCCTTGCTACCATGCTCAGGTTTTGGTGCTGGTGAGTTTGCAATCCAAGCACGAGGCAATGCCTCTCTTGGCACGTTGCAGTCATGAGGATCAACGTCTGTGAGGAGCAGCTGAACATAATTGTCCACTTTGCCTGTCAGGATTTTGCAAACATTTTTAGCTTTTCTGTGCTGAATTTGAATTCACGTAGCAAGCGACACGTTGGACAAACACTATATTCATCATCTCAGCTGCTCCCTGGCTTCAGAGAAGGGCACAACCTGCCTGTAAAATGGGGTTGGCTCTGGGAGGGGGTGCAGCAGTGGCAAGTGCAGGGTCACCTCCCTGCAATTTGCTTCTCTCCAGCTGAGCCAAGAGATTTTTATAGGGAGATCTGCTCTGCCAAAGACCAGGTAGTTTTACACTGATGGAGAAGGATCCTGGAGGTAAGGAGGAAGGCAGTGAAAAAGCTGCACTACCTCACTTGATGCTCTCCTCTCAATCTTAACACAGTCTCCTGCAGTTGCAGAGGGATAGATCACTTTGGGTGCTGCACTGCACCACAAGAGCTGGGCCAGGCTGGCTGGATAAGAGCATGTGGGATAAGGGCAGTGGGGAGGCTCTGTGGCTCATGGCTATGCCCTGATAAACCCAGTGGGAAATGGAGATGGGGTGAGAGAAGGGAGATGAGGTAGAGGCACACTGCTCCACGCTGAGATCAGTCTCTTTGATGGTCATCAGGAGGGAATGACCTTCTCCCCAGATGAGTTTTTATGGGTATCTACTTGACCATATCTTAAAGGATGCTGTTTTGGATACTAATAAATATATTTTTGAGAGTAATTTGTTGTCCAGTGGGAGATGAATGCCTCTGACTCTGCTGAAGTGAAGTGGCTTCAGACTTGGCTCCTATGTCCTTTCACCACTTCCGTTTGAGAAACCTGGGATTTATACCCCAAAGTGTGAAGCAACAGGGTGTTGGCAGTGCTGTTTTAGAGGCACGGAGGCTGCTGAGACTCGGCCAAAGGCTCCCAGGAAGTCTGTGCTGGTTGTAGTCGAGAAAAACAGCCTAAAGAATGGTGGACAACCACCTTCCACCCAGGGAGGAGGGAGGAGAGCCAAGACTTGTAGAGATGCTTGTGTAAGAGAGCAAAGGCAGAGCCTTGCTTTGTGGTTGTGCCAAGTCCTGTCCACGGGGACACCCCTTCCAGCTTTGTGCAACTGTGCCCCAGCTTTACACCCCTCCAGAGAAGCTGATCTGAGAAGGACGTGGCTTTTAGATGTCCCTGAAGAGGGTTTCACTTCAGCACTAAAGTACTGACGGTGTGTTTGAGGGTAGGAGCAGAGGGAGAGGAAGGGTGATGCTGCTGGGGACACAGAGGACACCAGCAGCTTTTAGGGAAACCACGAAGGAGAAGCATATTGCATGAGTTATGTGGCAGGGGAGGGAGGTGAGGGCAGAGAAAGATAAACAGATGCAAAGCAGCACCCAGAGGAAAAGCACAAACAGGCAGGGCAGATACGGCAGGAGTGGCTTTTCTGTCACCTAATTCCTTGAGCGGGTCAATCATCTTTTATCTCCTTTGAGCCAGTCCCTGTGCCATGGAGAGCACCAGCCGGAACAAAGCAAAGGCAGAGGAGAGCTGAAACCACTGCCCAGCGGGAAGGGAATACTCTGGCACTATTTATTTTTGAGTCTGCATTTGGATTAGCTGTAAAGAGCTATGTGGATAAGCAAGCAGGCAATTACAGCTGGGACGTGCTGCTCATGAATGGAAACAGCTCCAATCTGCTCAGGACATATTGAAATTCTAATTCAGTTAGATTCCTTTAGTTACAGCGCTCATCACAGCCACTAAAAGAGACGGCATTAGAAAATAAATACAACTCTTCTGCTGCCTTTGGTCTGTCTTCTGTGCTCCCCTTTCCCTCCTCCCCTCCTCAGTTTTAGCTGTTGTTTGACTTTATTTTCTGTGGTAAAATACAGCAGTCTGCTCTTAGTCTTCTTGGTTATAGTTATGAGCATCTAGCAGAGCACAGCTGGCCAGCCGTGTGCTGCTGGGGGGACAGTGAGCACCAGTACAAAGCCACTGCTGCAGCCTCTCATGTCACAGCTTACTGCAGACCACTGCCCAGAGACACCTGCAAAGGTCCAGGTGTGACACAGAGAGCAGAGCAGAGTAAGGACATCACTTGCAAAAGTTCTTCCCTGGCATCATCCCTGGTCCAGACGAGAGCTCCAGCCTGCACTGCTCACAGCAGGTTGGCTCTCTGCTCTGGGTATTGGTGTAAAGCTCCTTCACTGTTGCAGGCAACCACTTTTGCACTGTGTTTGTGCAGCCAAGTTCCTTAAAGATCTGATTCAAAAACGTGACCAGGGAAGAGGACTGAGAGTGCTGGATCAGCCCTGCCAAAGTGACCTGGAAATCCAAGAAAGTTACTTAACTGTTTGCTGCTGGATTAATTTCTCTGTCTCTCAGTGAAAAATGTTACATTAAATCTGCTGACATATGCAAGGATAGTTGAGATCTAAATGTCAGAGGCTGCTGGACTGGAGGAACAGGAGGAGCTTGAGTGTGTATTTCCAGCCGACTGGAAGTTGTGTTCCATCACATGTGGTCTCTTGGACCTGCTGGAGGACCTCTGAATGCAGGGGAATCTCTACAGGTAGGTTGTGAATAGTCCTGACACATCAGCTTTGAAACCTGGCTATGGCAGACACTGGATAGAAAGTGCTTGTCTGCCTTGAAACTAAGGAAAGGGCTTGAAGGAGAAAGACAGTTGTAATTCCCAATATTACTGATACTGAGTAATGGAGCTGTGAAATAAGCAACTCTCTGGTATAAACAAACACCCAGCTTGGTTCTCATGAGCATCTTTCCTCTTTGTCTTATTAGAAAAGGGTAAAATTGGCATCATAAGCTCTCTGCAGTGGCTTGTCATCCTTTCAGAACACAAACTTCCCCATCTGTAGCCCTCTTAGTTGAATATGATAAATTGCTTAGATGCACAAAACAAAATTTTGTGCCCAAGTACTGTAGAAAAGCTCCAGACATATTTTTTTTCTGCACACATTTCACACAGTTTTCACAGAATTTAAAACTTTATGTCCTTATTTTTTAAAATGCAATTCTGTAGTGTAGCTGTCTATTGGGTCTTGAGTCTAAGTAATGTGCAACATGACTACAACTCTGTGGACCTTTGAACTCACACATGTCCTCTGGAGATCTCTGTTTGCTTTGCCTGATTGCTTTTTGCTGATTAGTGGAGAGGAGCTGTTGTTTTAACAATGAGCTCAATATTAAGATAGGAATTGAATGGAAGGGTGTTCTCTCCATTGAGTAATTCTACTATTCATAGCAAAATAGAGCAGCTCCTGGGAATAATGTGGAAATAATATTTCTAATGACCTCTAAACACAGCTAGTGCTTACCAGTTGGGGACCTGTGCTCATATATGACCAGATATATTCTGTAATAGTCTGTGGAGGGATGGATGTCCAAGCCACATATTAGGGACAGACGCCAACTGGCTGATTGGAAGAACAATGAAAATCCTAATTCTTCCTGAGTAGATACATGCCCCAGAGAACCATGGAGGCTTTTCTCGTGGAGTAATTTGTGGTTAGGACACAATCAAATCCAGCCTTATGAGCAAGGCAAGGGAGAAAGGTAGAAACTAAGTGGGCCACATGAAGGTAGAGTGTTGGAAAGACAGAGATCACAACCTAAAAGAGAGTAGTGATGTGACTGCACAAGAGAGCAGGAACAGCAGCATGCTGCAGCCAGGTAGTGATGAAATGCAATGAAAGGCAGCTGGTGTGAGGTGGATGGGAAATCTGGTGAGGCAAGAGGAGTCAATTGACTGCTGAGATGAGGCTGATGCACTGGGCTTAGCCACCAGCCACGAGGTGAAAAATCAGTGTAAACTCTAAAGCACCTGCTCTGCAAATGAGTTCAGTGCCTGATTGCTGGATGATACAGATGCAGATTCAGCCTCTTTGGAAAACAATAGCTCAGGAGTTCATGAATCTCTTTACAGATCTGTTCTTGTAGGATAATTTTTAGCATAAAACCAATTTTTCTTGAGAGTCAGGAAAAAAGATAGTGAGAAAGAACAAAAGCAAAGTTTCTCTAAGACTGAAGAGTGTGCATATGCCTTCAATGCAGTTTTGAAAAAAAGAACAAAATCTCTGCTGTTCTCCGAGGGCAGTGGAGCACTGAACCACTAAACTGGCCACGTCCATGAAACAAAAGCCCTGCGTATTTTTGGTCTTATAACTGGTCTGGAAATGAAAGGAATGGTAGGAGCAGTCACAGATTCTTCCATTCCTCACATGACAAAAATCTCTATTAATTAGTGCAAGCATCCAGCTTCAAACAATGTCACTGCAGTGCTCTTACTGTTGAAAAGTATTGAGTTTCCAAGGGGGTGAATGTCTTTTTCTCTCCCTAATCATGATTACTTGGCTTAGTACTTGGACCAAGCTTCTATTTAACCAAGATAAATTGATATATCCAAAACAAGCAAGTTAACACTATGCATCACATTATTACTCTCCTCACAGATTTCTTGCCTCGTGTGCTATTTTATTCAGCTGCTAAACACAAATAACAAGAACAGGAAGGAGGAACTGTGAAGAATCCTATATGTATTAAAGATAAAAAAATAAATAAATCTGGTTTTGTCCATTACTTTGTCCTATTCTGTGACAGTATTTTCCTTTGATCAGTGTAATATAATATTATTTTGCCCTATAATTTATCTTCTGTGAAACATGAACATCCACACCACATTTTTGCAGACACCACCAGCCTATCTGACTAATATTTTGTCGCTTCCTGATTGGAATTCTTATTTATCATTTATGTGCCAGCACTGTAGGTTAACATTCAGAAGAGCAGATGGGGAATTAGAGACAAAACTTCTGTCAGTGATAACGGGACTTCCATGCTTCATTTCCCCCAGGGCACAGTGAGTGTTTTCCTTTTCAACAGTGCTGGGCAAAACTGCCTTGCAGAACTGGTGGCAGCAAAGTGTGAGCTGGCAACACACTGAAATTGTCAGAATGCAGGGATAGATTTTGGTGTCTGGGCTATTTGTGGGAGGTTATTTTGTAATAGCTCTCAGGAAGACACCCATCTCAGTACTGGAGTTCCACTGCAGGATACTCAGAGAGAATTGACTTTCTGGGAGAGTCAGTGACAGGTCTGGCACTGAACAACTTCTCCTCCACAGGTGGGTTCACCTGACAACATGTCTGGCACTGCTGACCAGGGCAGACTGCAGATCCATGAAAGGTCCTAATTCAGGTCTCCAAACTCTCCAAATCCCACTATTTCAGCATCATCCTGATCCTCACTGCTGCTGGAGAGAACCTCAAAGCTGTGCATGGGCAGCTCAGTGGGGCTGGGTTTCTTCCTACCCTCAGCTTTACACAGGGGCAGTGTCCCGGACATGTCCTTGTGTGTGGATGTGTGAGGTCCACACCTGTTTTACCTTCCTTCAGGGAAAAAGCTCCCACTTTTCTCCACAGCTCTGTGCACCACCCCCTTCCCCAGGCTCAAGGGAAGCTCGTTTGTGTGTTGGGGAGCAGCACTCAGAGTATGAAGGACCTCCCAAATTGGGAAGTGGTTCATGTGCTGCAAGCTCAAAATTCTTCACCACCAAGGGGTCACAGCCAGAGGAACATCCCACCTCTGTCCTGGGGACACTGCCAACACGGAGAGCCCTGTGGCACCTCCCTGGGATCAATCATCCCCAGACACTGCTGGCTTTGTCATGGGCTGTGCTGCTGATGCTGGCCACAGGACACCCAGCAGCTGCTGAATGACACAAATGATCAGGATCAAGGCAAAATCACAGTCCTAACCCACCAAATGTCACAGGGGAGATGAAAAACAAATTCTGGCTGCTAAAATGTGCGCTGAAGACCCATAGGAGACCTGCCCAGAGAGCAGGAGCTTGCCCCTATCCTCCAGTGCCACACAGATGGGATTTGTTCAAATAATTGCCACAGGTACAGCCTGCATCATCTCACCTTCCCTGTTTTTTGTCTCTAAGGTGTCTGTCCATCATCTGACCATCCTCCACTCTCCTTCTTCCAAACAACAAAAGGCTTTTGCTAATAATTTGATACTGCTATTAATGAAACAAGGAAATTGATGCTGAAAATCAGAACATATGCATTATGTCTGTATTCTCTGCTCTTTAGGACAGTTTAATAATTGCATGTTAATTTTCACCCAAATTGATGTTTCTGTGGATATTCTTCCTGCCTCCATCTCTTTTGAGAATCTCTGAGCCTCAATAATAATGTGAATTACATTTGAATCAAAATGCAGAAAAGCTGTGTTGTCACATTGACCTTGAAATCCTGAAGACCATTTCCATTAAAAAGGTGCTGTACAACACAGCTTGTGGCTGAGGAGGCTGCTAAGGGAAGTACAACCAAAAATGTTTTTCATATGGAGATATTCTCAAGATACTACCTCGCTCCTGAAAGCTGGTGTTTGAATTCTTCAAATTGTTTGGATCATTTAAGCAGACATACCTGTAGGGCAACTTGTGAAGGTGCCAGCTAATGCCCTGCTCATGCTTTGAGCTGTTCCTGCTGTAAAATGTGTGCCTGTCTCCCTAATACAGTGTAATAAGTAAATAAAAGCTGCTGCTCTTCCTCCTAATGTGTTCAGAGGGCGTTTATCCCTTATTGATTTCATAGTAGTAATTCAATTAGAGAAAATATTATCAGGAAATACATTTTTATTGTAGAGGGTGAAAATTTTAACTTTCACCCATACTTGCTCCTCTTCCTTACACTAGAGCTGCTTTTAAAAAATTCTTCTTTTTAAGCTTAGTGAAGTCCATAATTTCAGTGCTCTTTGACATGTACTCAGAAGAGACTGGGGACTTGATTTTCTTCTTATTTACACCTATGAGGTCAGCAGCTGAATGCAGAAGCAAGCAAAGGGCCAGAGCAAAGCCACGGAGCCTGTCAGCACCACAGCAAAGGCTTTTCTTCAGTTTGCACTGGTCCCGTGGGAAATCCTAACAGCTGCACTAATGTTGGATGTAATTGAAGAAAATGCTCCTTAAACAGGCAGGCGGTTCAGTGTTTAAACATAATGCCTGTTGAAAGAATGCTTGAAAGCTGATTTTTGACCTTCATGAAAGGCAAAAAAGAGGTGGTTTTTTTTCAGTATCTGTACAGATTATAAAAAATGGTGTGGAACATTTTGTTCAATAGTAGCTTTTTTTAAATTTATTTTTTCATAGTGTTTGCATTTATTTTTATGTTTTTCCACAATGGAAATTCAATCAAAGTCAAGGATTTTATCACCTTTCCACTCGACTGCCTGAGTCAGATGCTTAAAATGTAACACCAGCAGCCCTGTGAGTAGTCGATTAAAAAAATCAACCTTTTGCACCATAGCTCAGAGAAGTGCCTTTTTGTTTTTTCTGTAGCCTAGTGGAGTCATTTGCTATCAGAACACGTTTTCACCCAAAGTGGTCTGCTACTGGCACGTTTCAGGGGCTGGAAAATGTTGCTACTGAGTGTTTCAGTCACCAGAGTGCTCCCCAGTCAGACCAGTTTGCTGGTGCAAAGTTCTGGGCTTGCAGCTGGAGTTCTGCTATCAAGCACATTTGGTAACTGGGAAGCAGCAATTTGCTTCCCCTCACTGAGTGCAGAGGAAAAGAGAAGTTTATTTAATCTAGAAAGTAGAAATCAGGAGTGGAACAAAGATGACTATTGCTCTGCACCTTTCCAGTTTTCCTTTATGCCCCCAGGAACTTTGTTTTTTTTGTCTGTCACCACTTCCAAAGCTCTCACTTGCCTCACCTCAGCTGGAGCAGCAGTGCTTTAGGCAGCCAGGTCCTCCTGAGGCTCTGGGCTTGGTCTGATGGGGCAGAGGATGCTCATTCAGCCCATTGCTACTGCCAGTCCCAACACTGGCAGTGGGAGAGGAAGAGCTGACCAGGAGACAGCACATCCAGTTCTGTTCTGCAGATTTTGATGCACAGAATAAATTCCTGTGAGGTGTGGGTTACTGAGTAAAGATACCCATGTGTGGGTTCCTATTCCATGCACCCTGCTGTAAATACAAACCAGCTGGCTGAGCTGGGAGGTCAGGCTGGCTCCAGCAGTGCCTTGACCTCCCTTCCTGCTCCTCTTTGAAAGGGCATCCCCCAAGTGTTAGCTTGGCAGTACTCAGAAGAGTATCAGCAGTCACAATAACTAACTGATACTATTTCCTAAGTGTCTATATTTTCACTTCTGTGGAAAACATTTAGCTGATCTAGGAGCACTTAATTTGGGAGATGCAACTCAATCCCAGCAAAAAGCAGCACTTGGAAGACCACCCGTGGATTTCAGCAGATCAGATCCTCTGCAGTTAAACTAAATGTCTTCACACTTTACACAGCTGCTGATTCCAGGTTTGCTAATTTGTAAAATAATGTGAAGAAGATGCTGCAGTTGTGAGCAGGGCAGCTGAATTATAGGTACTTAAGCAGCACTGTAGGGATATGAATTCTGTTTATTGCACAAACCTGCCTCTATAATTAATAGAAATTGTACCATTCCCTTGCTCTGTTTTCATTAATTCAGACTGATAGCTTCAGAAGACCAGAACAGATTAGGAAACACATTTTGGAAGAACAAGATAGAACTAGAAGACTTTCTCAGCTTTTCAGCTTCACTCCAGATCTCTTTCAATGTGTAAGGAGCAAAATTACTAGCAATGTTCTGGGTGTGACAAGCCATCTGTCACCATAATTATAGCCTTGTTTTACTTTTCCCTGCTCCTAGAAGGAAAGATCCAAACTTCCCTGTCTACCTGTCTAAATTGAACATTATGAAGTGTTCTTTAAACCCTCAAGATACAGCCACACTCACTCCTAAACCTTCTTAAACCCCAACTGCTCTCTAAGACTAGCATGTCCCAATAAGAACAGGCTGCAGGGTTTACCTATTAAGCTGCAAATGAACTGAACAGCCCTGGCTCCTTTAGTGGGAGTTTTATAGGCCTCTTTCCCCTCTCTTAGGAGGTGTAAACAAATCAAGGTTTAACATTATGCTTTATTTATCCCCGTGGTGCAGTGTGTCATTGCACTGGCGATGCTTTATCGTAGCAGAGAGGGGAGCACTGCATGAACCAGAGCTGCTGCAGGAGCTGGCTTAGCCATGGCCAGTGACACCTGAAACAGAGCACTGGCCTCAGTTCGGGTGCTGCTTCATTTTTTTGGATGCTCTGGGGACTGGAAGAAAAATGTGTCCAGAAATGAGCATGAAAATCAGGCAGGTACACAAGGGGCAGTGGCCTTCCCCTCTCCTGGTGGAAAGATTTCCCCCAGCCCTTTCCCCCAACAAGAATAGGTATGTCTGAGATGACTTACTTTCTTCACGATTCATTGAAAATAAAATTAATCCTAATAGCTTTCTAACATAAAGTGACATACCTAGTGACCACTGAGCTGCTCTGACTAAGGAGGGCCCTTTATTGATGTGACTCCATGGCCAAATGTAACGCAATTAAATGATTGGATCTGGTTATGTATATTGACATGGTGCCAGTGACAAATTCCATTCTCTCTATTATTTCTATAAATAAAGTCATCTGCCATAATTAGAAAATATGAACGTGCTAAGATCTCCATTAATTCTCCTCCATATTAATCGAAGAGCTGGGCAGATGTTTATTAATACCTTGTTACACTGCGTTCATCAGCTGTTACCAAGAATAGAAAGATTGAGACCTGATCTCACACTGAAGGTTAAACAAGAGCAGATCCTGCCAGATCTTAGCTTCTGAATGATATTTTGACAGTGCATGTTGTGACTTATTCAGGGCTGAGGATGGCCTTTCTTTACTGCTGTGCCCTGCACAGTCCAGTTGGAGATCTTGGAATGCATAAGGACTTGAAGAAGAATTTAAATAATTTCAAGATTTCAGGATTAGCATGCCCCAAACCCTACTGTACATTAATCAGCAGGAATCCCGAACTGATGAACAGGCTGGTATGAACTTTAAAGATTGGTGGTCCATCCCATCCCATCCCATCCCATCCCATCCCATCCCATCCCATCCCATCCCATCCCATCCCATCCCATCCCATCCCATCCTGTCCCGTCCTGTCCCACCCCTTTCCTTGGCAGCTTCAGAGACAACCAAAGCAGATGAAAATGGCTCAGCAAAACACAAACAGGTTTCATGTCAAAACTCCTCTTGAACTTAAAAAAGAACATGGTTACAAAATTAGACCTTGATTTGTACAAAGTTATTTTAAGTTCATATATTTTAATAATAACTGAAAAAAAATCCAGTGTTGCTTCCACCACTTCCTAGCCCTTGTTCATCTTCTTTGCTCTGGATGCTGCTTGTCTCTTCTCTTGTCTACCACCTTGAAATTTTTGCACTCTTTTTCCCTTTCTTGGAATTATATTTGAAGAAATGCACATAAAGAGCTATTCTTTGGGTCAGCATTTCAATTAGTTTTTAGTCTTACATTTCTATTTCCTAAGTCTCTACTTATTTATTATTTGCATTGAATCTCAGCCTGAGTGTTTGCATTGACTCTGAGAACTCTGTGGGGTGCTTATCTGTACAAATAGATCAGTAGCTTTTGGGCTGCACTTTCTGAAGCAATAAAGTGAGAGACTTGCTTTGAACTTGAAAGCTTCTGTACTGCATTTACTAATACAGCAAGTTATTACAGATGTATGATCCACAAAATTGCTTCAATCTCATGCTAAAGGAAGTAGATTTTTTTACCTATTCTTCCTGGTCATTATTACTTAAACAGTTGCCAATCTTACACCTCTTTTTTTCATTACACTCACCCTGAGTTCACCAGGGGAAAGAACACCACTGATGTCATGGTGACATTTTTTCCAGAGTTGATAGGTTTGGGTTAATTGCTGGTCCCAGCAGCTCAAGTGTGTGGATCATCTAAGGGACTAATCTATAGAGAGGCCCTAACAGGAATCAATCTCCTACCTCAAAAGAGAAATGCTCAAAAGAGAATGTCCTTCTTTTAAAATGCAGTAAAACAAACCCTGCTCTATTCTGATACGAATTAAAATCAGGAACAACCTAAGACTTTAATTTCTATTTCTAGTTTGTTCAAGTAACTCTTTGCCTGGTCTCCCTCCAAGCCAATTTTGGGCTAAGCAAAAAAAACCCCACAGTTCCACAAAGTCTCTGTGGGAAGGCACCAGGAATGCAGCAAGATTATAGTGCAGCAAGATAAGGGGGATTAAGATTACTTCTGTCTTTTTTAAGACATAAGAGGTGAAAAAGTTAATGGAACACTCAACCAAGAGACATTGCTGAGACCTGCAAAAAATGATAAACCAAGATAACTGGGTGAAATATCAGTGAGCAGCCAGAGTTTTCCATGTACAGTGCAACCTGCTGAATTCCACATGGATTATGGCACAGAAAGATGCCTGGCAGGAAAGGACTGGGCGTACAGGTCAGCAGCTGGCCAAACAGGAGGCAGAGGTGGCCAAGGAAGCCAATGGCTTCCAATCTCACCCTGAATAGTGTGGCCAGCAGGACCAGGGCAGAGATTGTCCCCCTGTACTCAGCACTACTGAGGCCACACGTCGGGTGCTGTGTCCAGTTTTGGGTCCTTCACTACAAGAAAAACATTGAGGGGCTGGAGCATGTCCAGAGAAGGGCAAGGGAGCTTGGAGAGGACCTGGAGCAGGAGCCCTGTGAGGAGCAGCTGAGGGAGCTGGGGGTGCTCAGCCTGAAGAAAAGGAGGCTGCAGGATGTGTGTGCAGGGGGCATTTATTGCTTTCTATAATCTGCTCAAAGGAGGTTGCAGCAAGGTGAGAGCTGGTCTCTTCTCCCAAGTAACAAGCGAGAGGACAAGAGGAAATGGCCACAAGCTGTGCCAGGAGAGGTTTAGAAGGGTTATTAGTAAAAGTTCCTTCACCAAAAGGGTTGTCAAGCCGTGGAACAAGCTGCCCATGGAAGTGGTTGAGTCATTACCCTTGGAAGCGTTTCAAAGAGATGTGGAGGAGTCATGTAGGGACATGGTTTAGTGGTGGACTTAGCAGTGCTGGGCTAGTGGCTGGACTTGAAGATCTTAAAGGTCTTTTCCAATCTAAAGGATGCTATTATTCCATACTGAGAATTTGCTTGTATTGTTGTGGAAATTAGATGTTACTTTAGTCGTCATGGGAAATTTGAGTGGATTACTCTGTGGAGACAATAACAGCCACTGACAATCCAAATCCAGTGGACACCTGATCTGGCTGGTGTTGAAGCTGATGAAATATTTCTATTATATTTAATGGGCATTGGCCTCAGCCTCAGAAGAGAGCACTTCAGATTGAACTTCTCTGCCTTTGCAGCGATTTTATTAAATTTGCAGAGTTGGTATTCGATTTGCTCAGTGGTATGAGAACATTACTATTCTGTTAAATTACTTTTTCAGTTAATAATATATTCTTTTCTACAAAGGTTTTACTTTCTTAAGTCCTTTTCCCCTCTTTGCCTTCATCTGCTTAGGGAATTCATTCTCCCTTTCTGCCTTGAACTACTACATGCTGTTACCTGGCAGGGTTAAACAGCTCTTGTCCACTTCTCAAAGGAGTGCTCTGTATGCTAAACCTCGTTTTTGTTCCTTGGGCAGGCTGTCCCTTTCTAACTAGTGGAACCTAAGCAAGAAGAGCCTCATGAACTATGAGGAAACCTAAATCAAAACAGGCTCTTGACCCCAAGTTCTTCCAGGTCAAGGCTCAGCACTAACTTCTGGGAAAGCCCTCCTCATTCCTGAGCCTTTTCTGTCCAACGAGATACACTTTGTGAGCCCATTCCCAATGAAACAGATCCCTGGGATCCAGACTGTATTATACTATTTGTAGTATTTACACCTGTAATACCAGCAGCATGCTAAGGGCTTTGAAGAGATCTCAGAAGACAAAGTCCCTGCCTAAAGAGCTTAATATTCATATTTTATTCATAGTATAAAAATATACATACTCTGAGTCGGTAAGATACCGGATTAAAAAGGCTTTTCTCCTTAAATTAGCTGACAGAAATCTAACCCCCTAAAGAGAGCAAATGAGGCAGCTGTGGAGGGAAGGGAGCCAGCATCACGGAGTACAAAGTGTCTCTCAGCTGCCTCATCTGGAGATGCTCTTTCAGCCTCAGCTTGGGGTCCTTACAGACACTTTTGATCCCTGTGAGCCCAGCTGGGATCAGAGGATCAGGTCCACCGTGGCCCCCCTGCATGGTGTTCTTTGCCAGAACTCCATCTGGAGTGGGGGAACCAGGGTGATGTGAAGGAATCGGAGCCTTTGGATGTGCCTGCTCAAACAGCAGCCCTCCTCAGTGCAACAAAACCAGATCACTCATTCTTTTACTTGGGAGTCAAGGGTGTACAACACTCAGCTTCTCAGTTCTGACTGCTGTGCACAAATCACACCATTCCCAGTATTTTGACACAGTACATTTATTTGCTATTTCTATGCACAACACATCACACTGTCAACATTGAAATGTATTAAATTATTTAAAACCGAAGGAAACCCAAATAATAGCATATGAAGAAATCTTTTGGAAAAAGTTGTGTTCCTGCATTAGGTGTCCTTGGAGTTTGGTGGAACTTTTGCCATAATGGACAAGATTGCCAATGAAATGGAGCACAGTGCTTAGGAAGGGATTGGTGACTAAAATGTTTGTGAGGAGAAGGAGTCAGACCCACCATTACATGTTGACAGTTGTGGAGCAAAGTGACAAGAGTTCAGAGGCCATAAGTTCCAGTCTGTTGCAGAATTTTCATGTGTTTCCACATGAGTGATATTTGGTTAGATGTTGTAAGCACAGTGCTGGAAAATTAGGATTAGCAAATGACTAAATTAAACTGAAAATTGGGTAAAGAGATTTGGAAGTAAATGTAAATGCTTCAGTCGTAATGGACTTTGCCCTCTAAGGAATAATTTTTTTTTCAAATAGCCTGTTAATTCTCATTTGATTTGAATTTTTTTCCTATTATAGACACTAGAGATTTTGCACAGAAATCTGAGGTGGTTATAGAAGAACTGTAAAAGAACAACAACAAAAGAGATGCAGGTTCAAAGTGATGCAATGACCTCTCTTTTGTGAAATGCTCGTCACAGATTCCTGAGAAAATTTCTGGGATTCATTCCTGATCACAACACAATGACAAAGATACTTAACATAAACCTCACCAACTCACTCTTGTTTCTTAAGAAATAAATACTGTTACAAAGCCAACATCTACGTCAGTCTTTGCAGGACTAATTATTTCTGAAACCCAAGTGAGATGCAAAGGAAACTGCACAGACACAGGACAGAAATAACTCTGGGCATTATCTGCAAACAGGGGAAATCACTCAGAAGGGCCAGGCAAAGGACATGGTCCATGCTGGACCCCAGGGTACACCAACATGCCTGACCACCCTGCCAAATGCACAGAACTGAATCCACATCTGATCAATGGCACTTTGAACAACACAGGAGCTG
This sequence comes from Acridotheres tristis, assembly GCA_037013685.1. Lineage (NCBI taxonomy): Eukaryota > Metazoa > Chordata > Aves > Passeriformes > Sturnidae > Acridotheres > Acridotheres tristis. The sequence goes on from CM072896.1 coordinate 18,955,431, forward strand.
GGATGTTCCACAAACCAGCCTTGTGCTGACACCAGAACCAGCCAGACAACTCAAATACCCAAAATGGGAAAAGCAAAGAGCTTTAGTGAAAGAAAAGAGTGGGTGGTGCATAGCCTCAGTGACTGTCTCAGTATATTGTTTTTCCCACGAGGATCTGGAAGATCTCACATTTCTTGTACTGATTCCCAAGGAATATTACAAGAGTATTAGAGACAGGGGGAGAGGGATGCAGAGCAGTCTGATGACTTACCATGATAGTAGCTACCGAGTCAAAATTACATCCAAGGTTTCCCTCTTCAATCTGTGAGGTTTGATGATGCTGATTTTATCAGCAAGGTCGTTTTAGCACCCAAGCTTAATCCAGAATCTATTCTGATATTTGTTTAGAAGATTTGAGTAATCTCTTTAAGAGTATTAACAAGTGCTGGAGTCCTAAAGAACAATCTTCTCTCAGCCCTTACCAGAGCAGAAGGATTTGAGGTCAAAGTTAGGTGAAGGTTTCTTTTAAGGCAATCTGGAAGCAAGTGGAAATATCTTTAGAGCAAGTCACGTTTTGGAGAATAGAGGCACGAAGTTTGCAAATGAGTTTAGGTTGGTTTTGGGTTCAATTCTCTGGTCAATTCATAGCAACCCATGAGCTGCTGCATGATTCAGGTATTGACAGGAGGGCAGAGGAGCTTGCTCTGAGGTTTCCTCTCTGAGCCATGTACAACTGCAGTCAGTGGCCAAACAACATATGAAGATTTTTCCCAATGTCACCATACGCTGGTTCTTGGCTTTTCATGACACAGGGCTGGCCCTGGAGCTCTGTGTTGGGAGGTAACATCTAGTTAAGGGAGTGTATGGGAAAATTCAGTGAAACAAAGTCACTGATGCTCAAATGCCAAGCTGTTAAATCTTTAGTAAGTCTGTGGAAAAATAATTTTATTTTTCCTGTGTGTTTGAAGAGTCAGATACAATTGGTAATATAGATCATGTGACTACTGATGAAAACATTAATACAGATTTGCTAGAGCTTTATATTATGAACCACTATTAACAATCTTTATTTTCATATGCAAGTGGAAGCACACGATAAAGGCATTCCTTGGGAAGTTTGTGCATTTACTCTCCAACCATGACTCACCCCTTACTCAGAGAAGCAAAGCCCAAGTGACCCAGCTGTGGTGAGCACAGAGCCACCACCGAGGAAGTTTCCTTAGCAACAGGAAAACATCCAAAACCTCTTCTACCTCCTGCTTGCTGTTCCTTGAAGTTGTTCTAAGTAAATGGATGCTAAACCTCATATCTGAATTTCAGGGGTAGAATCAATACATCCTAAAGCAAATCCTTTTGCTTGCAAGCAAGTTAACTTTAGCTACTGCCCTCCTGAATTCAGGCTTAATAAGAAAAATAACATGAATTTTTTTAATCTACTCTCTCCAAACACTGCCTGGGCTCATAAACAAATAGAAAGAGCTCCTGCATCCTCAGCTGACACTGATTATCATTAGGGATCTGTTGAAGTTAATGAAACCATGGCAATTCAGAGCAATCAGCCCAGCAGGAGCTGGGTGCTTGTGGGTCCCAGGTGCCCATGATCAAGGCTAATGAACAGCAGAGGAATAGTTCACCTAGGAGAGAGGGAGCCTTGGGGCTTTGTTCTGTGGTGCTTCTTTGTGAGATGTTTTGAAGAAATTTTGAGGTTTTTTGGGTTTTTTTAAGAGGTGTTGGACCAAGTAATGGGGAGCTGCAAGCAAGTAGAAAGCTGTTCTTTATGTTCCAAGGTACTGTGTACAGTAGTCTGATGCATTTTCTATTTATATGTACATTGTCTCTTAAAGTTTCTTTAGTCCCTGTATTGCACCCCTCTGGGGTGAGATGTGTATATTTTATGGCATCAAGGTGCCACTTTTTATGTTTTCTGTAGTCTCTGTTAATGTTCAGTGAGGCTCAATGTGTGTGCTTCCCTCTCTGTTGTAGGCATGCAGGCATGGAAAAAGAGTGCAGAAATGAGTGTATTGATTTATGCCTATCACTATCTGACAGGAGCAGATGGGGGTCTGGGAGTTCCAGTTTAGCTGATGGACTGTGCTAAACCTGACCTGGTTCTGGTGCTATTACGTGTGAGATATCTTTGAGGCAGCTAAGTCACTTTTGAAGTATTGCAGAAGGTGAAGCAGAGCCAGCTTTGTAGGTGATGACAACAGAATGAGATTATTTAGGCTAAAATGAGTCAATATTTGGAAAATTCCACTGTTAATAATCAGACCTTGCCTGAGGGGAGCTGATTGATGCTGCCTGTACCAGATGGTTTGCAGCATGAGACTGAGCCTGAGTGTTCCTGTGGACACCCCTGATGGGGGAGCAGCTTGAAGGGAAAACATGAGGGTGCAGCCAGAAGAGAATGTGGGCACCAAGTCACCTCACTGGGAAAAGCACAGTCAGGGGTTTCAGTTAAAGGTGGACAGGGAAAAACAACACTTTTGAGAAAGATAAAAAAACTACATAGATTTGAGCTCTTGTCTATGGTAGCCCTCGATGGTGGCCCTGTCCCCAGCTGGTGTCCAACACGAGGGTGCCTGACCTTCTTTTCCAGGGCTGTGAGCTCCTGCTGGCATCAGAAACACGAGGCCTTGGCTGTGTTATGCTGACGTTTGTCCTGTAAAATTGGCAGCAATCATGAATGATAGCTCATATTTCTGTAATATCTTCTGCCTCAGGACACCTAACAACATGCCATTGATAATGCTTTTTAAGGGCTGGATTTTGGCCAGGTCTTTGAAGAAGCAATAGCTTGGCCATGGTCCCACAAAAGGGAGCTCCAGTCTGTAATGCTTCTGATCAGGGACAAGGGGCTTGCCTTCCCTTCTCCCAGCTGACTACCTGCCCTAAATAAACAACCTTTCCTCACAGCATATTCATGGCTGACTAGAGGGTATTTAATGGCTCTAATTGCCTGTCCTGAGTACCTGGTTGTTCTGGTCTTGGCCTGGTGCTCAAGCTCTGAAGGCACTGTCTCTAGCTGAACAAGTGCATGCTCTTTAATGGGCGATTTTGGGTGGGAGCAGCTGTCTGCAGTGTCAGACAGCAGATCTAGTGACAAACCACTGAGCTGTTCTGAGTTAGGCTAGTGCAATAACTCATTAAATGTAATTCTGAGGGAGCCAATTTTGGGAGTGTTGGAGTGATCACAAACAACCGAGGCATAAAAGAGTCTTCTTTCCATCCTTGGTCCGTAGCACAGCTCAGGACTTCTCTGGTTGTTTGTGGACAGAATTTATTGATGATTATTGTATTCCTTGGCATGAACTGAAATTTCAGCCTCCAAGTTCATGGCCATTAACCATGGTGAGAACAAATGAGCCATTTGTCTCACATGATGGGTTTGCCTGTGGAAGCTGCAGATGCTTTGACTGACTAATGAGCATGGCTGGGTGCTCTTGTCAGGTGCAAATAAAAAAACCAAAAATGGCCAGTCTGGAATGGGTGTCTGTGTATGTGACATGATGGTCCCTCCTGCAGATACTGGGCTGGGAGCAGTGCTGTAGCTTCCTGGTGCCCTGATGAAATGTACTGCTTCTGCCTTGTGTGTAGAGATAAAAAGGAGATGGATTAAACTCATCCAGTGCTTTACAGTGAATCCTGGTAGAGCCTTTCTGCTCAAACTTTTTGTCTTGCTTCCCCTGACTGCTCTGACATCAGTAATTTGCTGGTCTTTTTGATTCACCAGCATGAAAGGAAACCCTGATTTGTACCCCAGAAGCAAGGATGGGAGCTTTCAAGCACCTTGTGTGTATGCAAAGGAGACTGATGCATCCGGGGCTGTGACTGCTCTAAAGAACACTTCAGATCCTGGAGTGTGGGCCTGAGTGGAGTTTGAACAAGCTGTGTGCTTATGCAATTAAAACCAAGCTGTGCTGCTTCTTGAGCACTCACAGCACTCGACAGGGGTACACAGAGCTCAGACACTGCTGTGTAGGCATCTCTTAAACCCCAAATGAAGGGAAATTGGCCCCTGTGCTGCAGGAAGGATACTGCGGGTTTCTGTCTCCAGCTCTGCAACCACAAGCTCAGATTGTGAGCAGTGGATGCACTGTTCAGCAGCACCTGTGCTCTTGTTTTGCTCATGGTGTTGCTTATTTTTTTATGGATCAGGAGTTTGCAATCAATTTTAAAAATACCAACAGTACTGTTTGGGCCCATGAGATCAGGAGTGGATGTGTACTTTCAAGAAAGCACTGAAGAAAAAAACACTTTGAAAGCAGCACTAATTCTGTAATTGCTGTAGAGGATAGACACGCCAGGGCACTGCTTTTTCATTGAGTGAAATAGATAAAAGAGGAATCAAAACTTCTGTATCCTGTTCCATATTTTTCATTAACTTCTATTTGGGGGTAAACAAGTGCCTTCCTTCCCTGCTTCTGCCTCTTGTAGGAAAGGCAGAGCTGCAACTGGGAACAGATGTCTCGTGGCTTTAAGACTTTGTGATAATGGAAAGCCTTGCTGAATGCTCCTATGGAGATATAAAATGATTCATCTACAGGTATCTGAGAACACTTATTACTTAGCTTTTGGTCTTATATCTGTTATTTCACTTATGGGGCTGTTAATAATCTTGTAATGCACATCAGGCCATATCTTAATGATTAAAAAATTATTAAAAAGGGTCTGTTTTATCTGTAACTTGTGAGAAATGCAATTATTTCAAGGAGTTCAATGCCTGTACCAGTCATATGTGGTATTAAATGGCTTTAATAATTTGGCTGGAGGGTTTTTTTGAGGTGCTGGATGCACACCATTCCTCAGATAAGAATGCTGTGCAGAAGAATGGACATGTGCTGAGTGGGAAGTGAGAGAGCTGGAGATGAGGTGAAGGGGGGAAAGCACTTCTCCTTTTACACTAGGACCTTGTGCTGACAGAAAACCCCAGGAACAACCTTTGCCTCCTAATGCTGACCTGCTGGTCCCAGGAGAGGAGCCTCCAGTGCTGAGACCCCTCAGGTGATCTGGCAGTGCTGGATCACCTCCCAGTGCTTCCCAACAGGCCTCTGAAATGTCCAGTGCTCTTCAAAACCTCACAGCTTTACCCAGAGATAATTAACTATGTCATTAGCAGGGATCAGACTTCAGTTTTAAGCAGAATGAGCCCAACTCTAAGCATGTGGCTTAAAACATTTCTGAGGTTTTTCATTTGTGCTTCCCTCGTATGGGATGTATTTCATCTCCCCACCAGCCTTTACACATCAACAACAGAGCTAAGAATTAAACCAGAATAAAAAATGGACAGTTTTTCAAGTTTGTTGTATTTCTAGTGTGGAGGGCTACTCTTCAGCTCAAACCCAGTACAGAAGCTAATTGCTGAGAAACGGGGATCTTTGAAAGCTCCAGTTAAAGGCAATTTGAAATCTCCATTGATATTGGGAAGAAACATACATGGACACATACCAGTTAGCAAGACCAGCTTACCAACTGAGGGGTACAACTGACCTGTTTTAGAAATGGGCAAGGATCTGCTGAGCAAGCTGTAGTTAAACTGACTGGTAAAAATCTGGTAGAAAATTGGACTCTTATCCCTCCTGCACACCCAACAGTGCAGCTGGGAGATGATGGTTGGGCAGTAAGGGGCAGGTATGTGCCTGTGCTGTGCTAAGTGAAGCCAACTTGATCTGGATGCAGCCCAGCAAGAAATATTAATGTGCCTGAGCCACAAGGGTTACCAGCATCTCTGGGGCTGCATCAGACGTGCAGATCTTCAGTTCTATACTGGGGAAGTTTTACATAAATGACATATAAGTAATTTTCTGCCTAATTTCTGGTGAAACACTTAAATTATACTACCTCATACTTTTTGTTAACATCTAAGTATTCGACCTGACAGTGCCTGGACACACAGAAGTGAGTCCCTGGCCACACAGGAGCCAGAGGCAGCTTTGGCACTGAGTTCAACCAGCACTAAAGCTGTTCCTGTAAAAGTGCATTTCTACAATTGCACTGCCATACCTCTGCTCTAGACCTCTAGTTAAATGCATGTTAAAGTCTAGGATCAATCTGCCTGGCAGTAAGTTAATGGTCCATGGTGTAGCTACTGCTGTGATGCCTCTTTTCCATTAAGAGAGAGGCAGTGTTGCTCTAAGTGGCTTATCTGTCCAGAATAATGGTGCTTGTGCCTTGCACCTGCGTAGGGGAGGATGCTTGTTGCATTTAAACTAGATGACACGAGCCAAAAGGATTGCTCAGCCCAAGGGGCACTGCAGAGGTGCAGTGCTCCAAAGGGACACTCTTGTGGGAGTGGGAACTTCTGACATGTCCCCCCAAGGATTATTTCAGGAAGCTCATGCAGACCCCTTTGCTGATTGAGTTTTGCTGTCTCTGCCTGCCCTTCACCTGCAGGGTGCTGAAAGCATCAGTACTTTTGTGTTTGCAGCCTCTGAAGAACAGGAAGAAGCCAGGAGGCTTCTTTGCTGTCCTTGCCCTCTGTTGGCACAACACCCTGCATCTGGCTCAAGGCACACTGACCTACCAAATGATCCTGGAGTATAAAGGGGGAGATGTTGATCCATTCTGAATACATGCAATGTTCCAGTCTGCTGGGTTGCCTCTGGCATTTTGGATAGTAGTCTGAAAGGCACAGGACCTGGAAGGCTCAGTGCTTGGTGTTGGGATCTCCCAGCAGTCTGCACCTGGCATGCACAGCAGCACAGAGAAGGGGTGACTTCTCCAGCTCCTTTAAAAGCAAAAGTAGAGAGGGAAATAAGAAGCAACTACCAGCTTTGAAGGTGGGAAGGATGCTGAGGCCTTTTGCTTTCCTTTGCCTTGTCTCCCTTGGGCCCCATATTGTAATTCCTATGCTCCCCTCTGAAGAGCATTGGCTGCACGCTCCCTCCAGAGCCTGTTGATCCTGGGTCATTCAGAGAAGGTTGTCAGGAATGATCCTGCACCTCCCTGCTGTGCCAGCACAGAGCTTTGCCTTCCAGGGAGGTGCTGGGCTGGTCCTGAGTCCTGCTCCTGAACCCAGATGACTGAAACCACTGCAGCCTTGGGGCTCCTGGGGTGATGGCTGAGCTTAGGCAATGCTGGGACACCATGCTGGGGACACAGGGACAATACCTTGTGGCACCTATCTACCCACTTATTTTGTGTGGTGAGGACCCAGTGACTGAGGCTGGTGCAGGTCATCCCTGTGAGGCAAAACCCACCTGCCCTGCCAAGGGGCTGCTGGAGAATAAGATTTCTAGTAGGGCAATGAAGGCCTCATAGGGAAAGACAGGATTTCCTCCAGTGGGACTGAGTAGATTATGACAGAGAGCTAATCTGTATGGCTGTTTCATAAGTTTCCCCAGTGCCTGGACTCCGTGCTCAGCAACAGACACTCTATGTGCTGAGAATCACTGATTGCCCAGAAACACCATGTAAGAACGTGTGGAGGTCTGGAGCAAGCTATGCCAGTCTCTCTGTATTTTAGTGTTATCTAAAAATCCTCCTCATTCCCACACCAGGTTAGTAGGAGGGACCAAATGTGCTGCCAAGCACCACTGCTTGGGTGGAAACCACCCTTCTTCACCTGGCAGTTTACATTCCTCCTGAATCCCCACCTCTTTCCTTGACCTTATTCACCACAAACAGGCAAATGTTTGCTGTGACAAACCTAACCCCAAAGCCACTGTGCAGACCACTGTCAATCTCTTACTCATTTACTGCGGTCAAAATTGACAAGCAAAGGCAGAATGCAGGTACTGCTCCAGCCCAGAGATCACACCACAAGGGGCTTTGCTGCTGCTGGTCCCTGTGCTCAGACCAACTGCACTGTGCAGCAAGAATCACAAGCAAGCAATGTCCAAGGCTTTCCAGATTTTCCTTACAAAGTGCAAGAGAAGATTTATATTCCCTATCTGGACACTTGTTCTGTTCAGCTTCAAGTTTTTATCCAAATTATTTAAATGCTCTCTACCTTAGTTTTTCTGTTCACAAATCCCTAACCTGCCTGTTTTGCTAGTCTTGGATTAAAATCAATGTGTATAATACTATTCCTGTTCCAGCAGCTTCTGCTGCGTGTACATGTTTAGACAAATAAACTCTGAATGCATTCTGAGGAATATGGATATTCCCAATCAGCCCAGGGCTGGAGTAATGGCACTGCTGTGCTGTAGCATGATGCTTGGAAGCTTGGGAATAGTGTGGAAGTTTGTGCTCTGTCAATGGGAAGTCTGTGTGCAGCTACAGCTTCCTCAGTATTTTTCCACTTTAAATGCGAAAGCATAAATGACTTCAAGTTCACCCTAAAATAAATAAAAATCATAAATATGAAGTCAAATAAGACCCAACCCCCCCAATAAGTGCATTAAAGCTGGCAGCCTGTTTTAATTTGTTACTCCTACACCTTTAGTTTGCCTGACACAGCTGGGGAGTGCTGCCAGTGAATGCTGTATGAACTTCTGTGTGAAGTTAAGAGGGGACTGGACAGTGAGTTCCCCTCTGGCTGTGAGCCACAGCCTGGAATTTCCTGATAGTTTTTCTTTGTGGTCCTGAGAGCAGCTTGCTGCCAGGGAGTGTTTCTTGTGTCCCTTCCCTTCCCCATATGCTGCTTTCAGTCTCTATTGCAGCATTCTGGAGTATTTTGCTTTCCAAATGAGCTCCACAGGGTACACTAATAAGTTGAAACATCACAATATGCATCAGTTAGACGTTACTGTAAGCCTCTAGCTCCAGCCCACAAATGCTACCAACAGCGAATTCATTCCTCAGATGAGCAAGTGTAATTTATAACTCAAAGCAGCACTTGAAACAGTTTGGCTAATAAAATGTCCTTCACTCGACTCCTCGGTTAAAGCCTGGCTGGTGCTAGCCTCTTGTCAGATGTAATTGCTCTAGGAAATCCTTTTGCAGTGTGCACTTAGCAGCAGAACCTGACTGTGCTCTAATACAGGCTTTACTCTCCACTCCCCAGTACTTTCCAAAGTTCTCCCACCATCCCTGTCCCAAATGCCTTGGCCCATCCAGCAGCTTCCCCCCATAAGGATCAGGTTTACCTGAGCAGCAGAGGAGCAGCAGTGCCTAAAATGGAGATTTCAATGGGATGTGACAGGGAGATTTTCCCTCTCATCTACAAGCTTCTGTAGTTGCCACCTTTGGGAAAACAGCCTATCTACCAGCAGAAGGCTTCCAAATATCTTGTCTCTCAGTGTCCAAGTATTTCTTGCTGCTTTCACAGTTCCCAGGAAGTTTTAATTACTTTTGGTTTTTAAATAGAGGCAAAGCACCAGAATTCAGCAACTACACAGAAACAAGCTGTCAGAAGGAAGTGGGTGTGAAGACCCTCTGAATAAAGTCAACCCAAAAAAAGCTGAGCTTTCTCTCTCCAAACTTTATTTCCAGAAGCTCCTTGTTTTCCCCACGTTTATAAAAACTCTTCTTGAGATCCACTCTGCCTGAACATCCTTGGCTGCCGTGACTCCTCTGGGGTGTGATGGCCATTTCCAGGAGGGCAGGATGCTCCGTGTGGGGTAGGTGCCTTCTGTGTCATTTGGCAAAGCTCATCCCCCTCACCTGCTCCTTGGAAGAAAGCTGCAGGAGCCAGGCAGAAGAGCGAGACCCGGGCTGGGGCAGTCCCAGGGTAGTGCTGAGCCCGTGGCCAGCACAGGGACAGGCAGCGCTCGCTGCACCCTCTGCTTCCCGAAATGTCAGGGCTGTGCAGGAGCAGGCGTGCGGCTCTTTCTCCAGTGCTCACTCATCCCTGCGTCCCCTTGCCTGTGCTGGTGTGAAATCAGGGGCTTCCCAGCCTTTCCCTCAGTCACCTCCATCGGACCACTTTGTCCTTGGGTGGAATTTGCTTTTCTGAGTCAAGAACGTGCTGGAGAGACGCTCCCGTTCGTCTCCGGCTGCTCACTGATTTCCCATTCTGCACTCTTGTTGTTTGCTTCTATGGCAAAAAGAAAAGCGCCTTTTGCTGGTGAGGTCCACAGCTAGCTGTGGTAGGATCATTTTTTCCCCTGTTTAAAATGTAAGGTCTCACAAATTAAGAAGCTACAGCCTGTCTAGGTCTTATACCAGTCGGTCTCTGATTCATCAGAGAATCTCCTTGGTAACTAGCAGTTCCTCTCTGATGATTTGCTACTAAAAAGCTCTCCCAATTTAAAGATAAAACACAGCGAAAGCAGAAGGACGAGCTACACTATAGAGATACCTTATACAGAAACATATGCCTTGTGTGCATGCAGCTATACTGGATATTTTCTGATGTGTGTGGGAAGCAGCCTCTCTGTGAGACAGCATGGTATTACCCTATCGTGGCAAATGTGCCCCAATTGCCTCATCTGTGCTAGAAATCCCTTTTGCTACTCCAGGGTCAGTAACCCCATCTGCGGGGTAAATAATCCCCAGGAGAAGATGAGGTTGGCATTTAATGAGGGGCTCAGCAGTTCACGCTTTAATAAGGCAGATTTCTGGCCTTGTGTGGGACTGATTGCCAAGTACAAAGATTCAGAGAGGGGGTGACTTTCTGCAGGAGGTGTGCCTGGTGTGTTTGATGCTGCCTGGTTGCCCTCTGGCTCTGGTAATGAGCCCCTGCTGCCTGACCCCTTCCTCACACATAGCAAAGTGCTGCCTGTGCTCTGGTGCTTGCTCAAGCTGCAAGGGAGGTGCTCACTGAAGATTTTTTATTTTTTTTAGGAATCGGTATTGATGGAAAAGTTGGTCCAAGGTGAGGCTAAGAACTCTCTGTGTTTGAAATAGTGAGTAATTGTGCTCAGAAAGTCAGTGCAAGTGAAGAATGCCCGAGGCCAGGAAGCTCTGTGGTGAGATTTGCCTGGGGTTCCTCAGGGATGAGGGAATATTTTGGACTGGAGGTGACTGTTCATGTTGTGCACCTACAGCCAGAAAGCTCCAAGCCCCTGTGCATGCTGTGTCTGCCCCAGCTCTGTCCTGCTCTGTCTGGGGCTTGCTGTGGTGCTGAGACCACCAGCGTAGTGAAGGGGACATCAAATTCTAAATAAGTGGAACCAAGCTGCTTCCAATTCTTTTTGCCAGGTAAATCATTAATATCACTCCTAGATTTCTCTTGCAAAACCTTTCCAGCAGCCCTTGGCAGAAGTGAACAGAGGGAGGATGAGGAGCAAGGCAGGGTCACACGGCAGACACTGGGCAACCCACATCCTTCTCTATATTTCCTCACTTTCCTTACATTCCATGGCACTAATTTCTCTGAATCATTACAACAAACAGCAACAAAGAACCAGATCCATGAGATGACTTTCCATTCCTGCAAGAGGGTTTTGAGCTCACTGTGAAATCTTTGGAGTGCAGCTCTGGCAGTAGGGAGATCATTCTCCATGGATGTCAGCAATTTGGGACAAAATCTCTGTTCCCATAAGGTGGTGTAGCACCTCTAATATCTGAGCAGGATAGTTCCAGCATGATATGCTCTGCCTGGGAACGCCTGATCCCTGCTTAGATTCAGACCTGTGGTTTCAGGGTCTTTAATTTTAGCAGGAAAAACTTGAGTGTAAATGTGCTGCCCATACCAGCAAAGCCAAAAGTGCTCACACCTACATTTATCAAGGAATACGAGTGACAATAAACTGGTTCTGATAAATGAGGGCTGATATATTCCAGACCATTTTTGATACAATTGAACATGTCAGGAACACGACCTCATTCTGGTTAAGGGATGAGTTTTTAGATAATCAAAGTTCTGATAAACAAGGTCTGACTTCCACCTCAGTCAGGAAGAAAAGGGGAGATTGATGTTCATCCTTCCCCTTCCTGCTGCCACTGTGGGTGCTGAGGTTTGGCATGGCAGGTGAGACCCTGCTCTATGGAGTCAGGTGCTGCTGTTTGGGGCTTGAAGGGAAATTACAAGGGGAAGCCTCTCCTCCACCTCTCTCCTGCCTTTAAGTTTCCTTCCTGAAGCTTGAAAGCCTTTGCTGCTATCAGATCTGTGAGCCTGTGCCTCTTGGTGGAAGGGAAGCAGATGGAGCCCCTGCTGGGGGGGATTTCTGCAGGCATGTCCTGGCTGGCTTCATCTCCAGGGTCCCTTCATGGAGGGAAGGATGGAGAGAGATCAGGTCCAGCAGCACTGTCACTCAATGCCATTCTGTCACTAGGGGCCACCAGGCTGGGAAAAGCAGGATCATTTTTGCTTTGCCCAGAGGTAGCAGGAGCTCATCTCCCCAGGGTAGCATCAGAGCAGAGCCTGGGTGCCATGCCCCTGCACACAACTCTTCTGGAGCAGGAGATGCTCCCTCAAAACCTGTCCTGACCTAGGGAGGCAGCAAGCAGACCTGAAGATGCACTGTTTACCTTTGCTGAAACTCTGGAGTGGCCAGAGCTCAAATTTTATGTGATATGTTTTAATCACTGTGTTGTGACTTGGACCATGTCATGGGGAGAAGTGGAAAAGCATCAAAACCTTCTTGTTCCTCACCCCCCACCTGGTGCCTGCATCCTGGTCGCCCTGCAGATGCCTGCAGACAGCATCTCCTCAGCTGGGCTATTGCCCACCCTGCCTGGGTTTGGCTACAAATTCATATTTATAGATATAAAAGCAGAGCTTATGTACAGTGTTTTGCTCTTTCTATCTCCTTTGCAATGTGTCTCTATTTTGGGAAGTGGAACAAAGGTGTCTGCAGCTATTTATAGCAGGGGAAAGTGCACAATACCTTCAGCCTGGGTGGGCACTGGGCTGCCTGGCTGAGGGTGATGTGAGGTCCCTGCCATCAGAGATTATAGTGGTTTTTTTCTGCTTTTCTGTGTCTCCTCCCTTTTATTTCAATTGTTGATCTAATGCTGAATAAGATATGAACTTAAAGGACTGTTAATGGCAGTAAAAAAAAGAAAATGTGCAAAGCTGTGGCAAGTATTTTTTATGAATTGAATCTCTTGAGATGAAAGCTTCATTACTGTGAAACAATGAACCTGCTACACTTTTAGTAGTACAAATGGGTTTCATTTGTATTAGGAAAATACAAGCTTATTATTTTTAGTTTGTTCCTGCAGTACCAGGAATGTTTAATGTGATAATCAATGTAATTGAGGAACTGAAGGCACAGAAAATCACAGCACTCTCAGAAGTGATAACGACGGCAACGGCAGCATGGCCAAAAGGTCTGAGCCGTGGTACAGGAGTGGTTAAAGAAGATTCTTATCCCAGGTGTGGATGATCCCTTGTCGTGTGGGATCTGTGGGAGGACAGTGCAGCCCTTGCACCCTTCCCAGCTCTGCTGGCAGAGCACCCAGCAGGAAGCTCAGAGCTGTGGAGCACACTTGGGATGGCTCTTCTGGATGGACACAGGGAGAAGGAGTTTTTGCTTTTGTCCCCAAACTCAAGGACTTGGGAGAGGAAGTTTCCTCTCCTGGGATCTGGGGGAGGTAAGGACATTTGGGAGCAAGCCTGACTGCAGAATTTGGCACCTATGTTTGATCAGGTCTTTACTGAGTATTTGCAAAGCTGGATAGGATCACAATTTGGCCAGTTTGGCTTTTTGTTTTCTTTTTTTCTCCCCAGAAACAGCAAAAGGCATATATTTGATACCAAAAACCTACTGTCAAATTCCCAGCTCCTCTTCCTAAGTACAGGGTTGCTAAAGATTTTCAATTAAATGCTTCAGAGCCCTTAACAGAGTGAAAACACAGCATTTCCTCTCCAGGCCACCGCTCCTAAACTGTGATGCTCTTTTGTGAAACTTTCACTCCAGAAACTCAGCAGCAGGCACTCACCACACAACTTCAGCCCAAATTTTGTGAAAAGAAAAAGCAGCAAACTCAGGGAGTACCTACCAGCAATAGGTTGGTCACCTATAGCCCAGCACCTTGGGGATCCTACTCCAGCTTTGGCGACCTGCTGGTTGCCATGTACCAAATCCATCCTTTCCTGCACCTTCAGGCAATTTCCCTCCTCATTTCATTCCCTGCATGACACTGCTGGGATTTTTTGTGGTTTACTGTGTGTGTTAGTCCACAGAAGAGGTGGAGGGGAGGGAAGGCAGCTCCTCGTGTCTGTCCTGGCACCTGCCCCTGGGGCACGGAGGCTGTGTGGGGCTGCTGGACATCAGCCTGGGTGGTGATGGCTGAGGAGAAATTCATAGAACCCAGGGCAGAATAAATATGTTTTAGATACAGCCTCTAAAGCTGCTAAATTCAGAGCAAGTCTGAAAGAAACAACAGCTTGCAAAGATGCAGCCAGGTTTGTTTTCAGCCTTCTCCATTTTAATTTGTTTCACGTTGAGGAGGGAGATTTTCTATGTTAGAAAAGTTGCCTTGTTCTAGTGGTCTCTAATAAATCACGATTGTAGGCACCTGAAAGCATTTGGTGCCTCTGGAAATGCTGCTGGAGGTCTTTTCCCATGCCAGGACAAGCTCCCAGCTGGCAGCATTGGAGCTGGTGCCCAGCCTTGCCCCACAGTGCAGGGCTTCCTCCCTCTGCCAGTCTTGAACAGATGACCACAGAGAAAAAAGGTTTGTCCATTAAATGAACTCCCCTGAGCATTGGCCATGAGTTAGATTTGAGCCTATTGCAGTCAGGGTGTGTTTTGAGGGAAATGACTGAAGGCAGAGCTGGAAGTGCAGCTGTGGTGATGCATGGGCTGTGGTGTTCATGCTCATGATGCAGTTGCTTACATTACAAAGCAATTATCAGAGTTTAAAATTCCAATAGCATTTAGAAAGGCATATATGCCCGGGGGTTTTCCATTTGCAGAGATGTTTCTTTTATTGTACCTACTTGCCTAGTAACTTCACCGTTTTTAACACATCAAAGTGTTTTAGAAATCTATTTGTGATCTTTGTTGAAAAACAAAGGCAATCCTGCAGGTCCACACAGAATACGTGCTCTGTTGCAAGCAGCTCCTAAGGCCCAGTTTAGATTTTGTGAGGTTTAATGAGGTAAAACCCCCTGTACAGCGTTTCCTGCTCCCTTTTGTAAATTTTGGCAGCACATCCTTCAGCTGGGGCAGCACACTTCAGTGCTCTCTCTATCACTGCAATGCCATCAGCTTTTCCCTATCTGTCCAACTCCTCCAGGAGCAGCAGTCACTCTTGCAGTAAATTTTAGCCTGGAATAGCACATTATTCTTGTGGCCTGCTCCTGGTGCTCTGCAGACAGGCTGAGGGGGTGGGGAGGGCAAACCTTCCATCAGCTGCTGAAGATGAAGTTTGTGGCTGATAATTCCACGTAGTGCCATGTTGGCTAGCAGGGCTCTGGGCAGCTACAGCCCAGCCCACAGGGGCCAGAACTGAACCAGGACCTACTGGAGGAGGTAATTCAGACAGCCCTAATCACTTAGCAAGGGACTCTCTGCAGAAAGGAAGATGTTCTACAAAAATTCTACACCTCCCAGCCGTGCTACAGTTCCCTCCAACAGCATCAACAAACTAATTGTTTATCACCATTTATCACGTGCAAAATGCATGTGAAATTACATGAATAATTTCCATAGTAACCATAATCATCACCTGTCCATGTAGGGATTGGAATGTCAGGATGTTGTGCATTTGAGAGTACCACAAGTACTCGTGTCCTTGTGTAAAGCACATCCTCTTCTGGCAGCCAGCCTTTTGTTTTTGGGCTTCCACTGCTTGGTTTATAAGCATTTGCAAAGCCTTGATTACTCATCAATACCCTTGCATGAGACACATGCTTCTGTAATGTCTTTAAGGTAATGTGGAATCCTGTTTGCAATCCCTTTCATAAAAAAATAACACAAACCACTTGCTGCTAAATCTGGCTGTCAGAAAGCAAATGCCAGGAACCAAAATGACTGTTATTATTACTGTTATTTGCACCATTCCAAAATCCATTAATTTGCTTGTTGCAGTGTTAGGTAATGAACGCTTCTGCAGCAAGGTCACACCTCCATTTTACATCAAATAACTATCTTTACTCATGTTTGATATATGAAGCGTATTTCTTGCTTAGGGCATAATGTTTTATTAACATTATTTTCCTTTGTTCTTTCTTACAGATTGTCTATTATGACTCTAAAGATTGCCTGCATGACATCTCTTTTTAAATTCAATGCATAATTACATAAAACAGAAATTCATTTGATGCTACATTAATAAATCTCTCATAATTTTCTTTGAACAGGGGGACATGCTGCTATTATTTACCAGAAAACATGGATTTAGTTAAGCTTCGTGGAATTCTGCAGTCACTGACACACATATTGGATATGGGCAGAGCAATGATGGGAACAACGTGAAGGCAAACTGTTCATTTCAAGCCAAAACGACTGATGGAAATAGTAAAGATATGAAAGAAAGAAGTTCTGAAAGAAGTACCTGACATGAGAACTTGCAGGAAAGGTTCACTGCAGCTGCAGCTGTGCCTGGCTGAATGTCAGCCTGGGTTAATTTGCAAGGTGACAGATGTCTTGGGAACGGGAAAATGCTGAAGAACAGAGCTGGTGTCCCTGGGCCAGGTCTGCTCCTGGAGCTCAGCTACCCCCGGGTGTCCTTGGAGCATCAGTGACTTACTGCAGGTGTGGCTTTGGCACTTGTCTTTAAGGATGAATGTGCAATCTCACACCTTCGCAAAAAAATGTCACCCCCTTCCTGGCAGCACAAAGTTTTGACTGACTGAGCCTGTCCTGGCTCATCTGCTTCACCCACTTCAGCTGGTCTTGGCTCACCTCTGACTCTCTGAGCACAGTTTTCCCCTTATTGGGGGTACTACCCATTGCTGGGCTTCTCGTGTCCGGGTGTTTCTGGTTACCCCTGCAGGGCTGCTCCTAAATACCTCCCAGGTGACCCCGAGTTGTAATTTCACTGTCCCCTTGCTGAAGGAGTCTTAAGGGTGTTCACAACCATTATGGAATCCACCGTGCAAGGACAGAGTAGGAAAGAGCTCCTCACACCCTAAACTTTGAATTTGCAGGAGGTTGCTGTTACTGTTTTGCAGATAGAAAACCTGCTGGTTGGCAGATATTAAGTGTTTGGCTCAAGGTCACAGTGAGTGTCTTTGAAGTCACTTGATAAACACTTTGTTCTCAGCAAAGGATGTGCCTTGGGCTGTGATCTTATCCTGTAACAAAAGCTGAGATACGTTCCTCCTCGTTTATTTTAGTCTGGTGGTATAAGTTGCTCACAGTTAATAATAAGTGGAAGACCATTAATTGTGCCTTCTGATATATGTTTTTAATTTCTTTATTCGTAATGAGCTCATTGCTGCAGCAGCAGGAGTGAAATATGTGATACTATTGGAATTTCTTTGCAATTCAGCATTAATTAATGTCCACTTCTCACACAACGTTAATAATAACATGCCTAATGTTTCAGAGGCTGTTGTGGAAAATTCTTCTCTAGCTGGCAAGAGCTAAGATTTGCATTTTAGCCTTTTGTTTAAAAATGCTTCTGAAGGACTTTGAAGTATTAGAGTGAAGTTGGATGTAGCATCCATGTCCAACCCAGCACCATGTAATTGGAATTCTGGTCTATCTGCTCTCCTTGTCTCTTTGTGTTTACCAGTTGGTGCAAGGAAAGACACTTCATTTCCACAAAGGCCATGAGGAACTTTTTGTTAGGAGAGCAGGTCTGTCAGCCCTTATTCCTGCTGTTCCAGCAGAGTTTTGGCTAAATGCACCGTGGCACTTTCTACCTCTCACATAATTTGTGTCCCCTTGTGTGGGATGGCCTTCTGGGGCTGTGTGGTGATTTTCCTCACCTGTCTGCAGCAATAATAACATGCTGTTTTTGCTGGTCTTTGTCCCCCTGGAGGATTAGACATGCCATTTAGCAAGATTGGCCATCCAGGGATAAAAATATGCCAGTAAAATTAAGTTGCTGTTTGCCTATTCTGTGAGATTTGTGTCAATACCGTCGCAAGGTTAAACTCCTTTCTTCACAAGTTAAAGAGGATGGATTTACTGGCCTGACATGTTGACTTTTGAGCATACCTTGCTGCTGTTTCATGCATGTTCATCTCCTCAGCCCTGTCCAGGGGAAAAGAGGGGCTGGGTGTTGACCTGTGGCTTTTGGTAGAGAGTGGGGAACAGTCAGATTGATGGTTCATGGCTTACAAACATAGTGTAACCTTCTGCATTTAATGACATCCCTAATTCTGCAGCAGGACTAGGTAGATTTTAGGCCCTCGGCACCACAGTGAATATCTCTGCTGTGAAGATTAAAGGAGTAACTTGCTGTCACAAGTCAAAGGCTGTTGCATTTCCTATTCCTGACCCTTTAAAGCATGGGGTGACCCTTTCAGTATACAGAGAGCTGAGAAATTCATAAACGCACACAGATTTAAACAAGAGATGCTGCTTCCTTTTCTGAGAGCCCTGTCAGGCTGTGTGGAAGTGGAATGATGTTGCATGGCAAACTTGGGAGTTTCTGTGTGACCTTGATGCTAAAAGCTTCATCTTGTGGCACCAGGGGATAACACTGAAATTGTGCGTGGACTCTAAATTTTCACTGTTTTTAGGCTGCTGAATGAACATGCTTCACCCTGCATGCGTGGGATGGCATTCCCAAAAGCTCTTGCCATGGCCCAGGTTGGAAACACCCTTGTCTAAGGGCAGCCTGGGGATGGAACAGCCTCGTGGTGTGGAGGGCTGTGTTAGAGGTGTGCCACCTTGTCCCCATGGTCATCTCTGACACCTTGCCTTGTGCACCGTGTGTGTCTGAGCTTGAGAACCAGCTTTTCTGGCTGGTAAAGGTGTAGCCAGGAAATCCTGCACCCCAGCAAGAGTCACTTCTTTGCTGCTTCTTTTCCAGCCCTCCTTTGCTGCAGGTTGGAGCTCACCCAGTGCTTGTGCAAAGCAACAATCACAAAGCTAAATCCTGGGCAGGCTGTGGGTTGGGAATGGGGAGACACTCTGAGGTCTCCATGCACAGGGGAGGTACCAGGGACTGTGTTTGGCTTCTTTGCCCCGCGAGGGCAGCTGGGGAAAACTGCTCCTTTTGTGCCTCTGCACTGTCACATTGGAAAGAAAATGGGAGGTGACAATTATTGCATTTCCCATCCTTGCTCCCCAAGTCTTGGCAGGGAAATGGCACTCCTTGTCACAGCCTAGCCTGCCATCTCCTGACCCAACAGCTTTGGTGGGAAAGCTCAGAGAGGGGAATGCTGGATCCTGCTCCATCCTGCTTCACTGAATTGCCATTAGGAAAGTTCCTTGCTTTTGGTTTTGTGTCTAATTTGGAGTATGTGTAGATTTTAGTCATGAAAAGTGAAAAATGAAGAATATTAATGACTGCACCCTGAGGGTAATAGCCTCAGTGTCCCCACGTTGCATGTGACTTTAGGATTAAGTGGGGGGCTAAATACAAATTCAGGTGGTAGCACAGGCTCTTCAGTAATTTACCATTTCATTTACTCATGTGCTTTGCAGAAAAAGAACTAAACCTTTCTCTTTGCTATACCCGCTGACATATATAGCTCTGAATTAGTATAATGCTGTCTTTCCAATGCTCCCGTTCACATCTGTCTGTGCTGAATTCATACACAGAAGTTTTTACGAAGAAATGAATTGCTAAAATTCCTAATGAATGTGGTTATCAGAGAGGCCGTTCTAATAAAGATAATATACATCAGCAGAGCTGGCAGGTTTTTATTGGGGCAGTTTTTATTGAGTCCAGAGTGGATGCTGTGTGATAAATCTTGTTAGTGCTGTCACTCTTAGTCCTAATGGTGTGAATAGCCATTCAGCTTGTGAAACAGCAGAGCTATTCAGTGGCTTGTGCTTTCTGGCATCATGTTCAAGTGTTCTCCAGCCTTTCGGGTCTCTAGCCAGTCTCTCTGACTATTTCACCAACCCTTTTATAATGCATGTGCTCCTCCTGCAATGTATCTTTTAACCTCTGATATTCGGACTTGTGATGTGTGCTCCTGCTCTCACTGCAGGGTGTGAGCCCCACTGCAGATACCTGGCTCTGTGACCAGAGATCGAGGTAGAACTTTGTTCTTAGAACACCTGTGTGGTTTGTTTTATACCTTTCCCTTTCAAAACCTTTTGAGCTGGATTCCTCTATGGCTTTCACAGACACTTATAGCTCTAGGCTAAACTGGAGACCCAGAGATAAACCAAATTCTGTGGGATTTTTGTGCAGAGTACAACTGGTTCATTCCTTATACAGGATGCTGCTGCTTGTTGAGCCACCCCCATCCAGCTGGGTATTTCTTGAGCATCATGGTCTGTCTCATGGAAACACCCACAGCCTGAGGCTGAGTCCACAGCTTCAGTGTTTGCTTGGTATCATGATGACCATGACCTTGTTTCCCTGGCTGGGTTGAAGTTGTCACTGTCTAATGCAGGTTGCACACCTTGCAAACCTTGCAAACAAAGAGGAAACAGCCTGTAACTGGGACTAGTGCTCATGCTCCTTCCTTACCACGTGCTGTGCAGGACCACTGGATCTTAGTTCCACTGTGCCAGCTGCATTCTGGCAAGTGGTGGAAGGGTTTTTATATTTCTTCTTTCAAAATATCTTTTGCTGATCCTATGTGTCAACAAACTTAAGTGTTTGCAGCAGAGACAGTATCTTACTGAGTTGTTTCACATCAGTGGAGATCTCAGCAAAAGCAAACAAAAAAAAAAAAAATTCTAGAGAGTTTAGTGAGACCTGCACCAGCTTTGTCTAATACTAATCTTGCAAAAAGTCCTTGGATGATGTGAGCTGGCTGTTATTGCTAGCAGAGAAAATAAAGTTGCAGCACTTTATACCAGCTGAGCACCTGGTCATTATGTCTCATGTTGTAAAAGCTACGGTGGAAGCACAGGTTAAAATGGTAATTCATCTTTGATCCCTTAGCAATGTGAGAGTCTGTAGTAATCTCTAAGATTAGGATAATTGAGAGCTCAAATTCTATATACAGCCTGCTAAATGGTATTTAGAAAGTGTTTTAGTTCAGAGGGAAGTGCTGCACGTGCAGTGGGGAGTGGATCTCCCCTCCTCCCTGCCCCTGCTGGCCTTTCAACATCTGAAATTCTGACTTGGCAGTGCTGTGGGTGCTCGGAGCTGAAGGCTGGCACTGCTGGCCCCAGCACCTGGTATTTCCAGAGGAAAAAGTGTAGCTGGGGAGGGGTACCACATATTTATGGAATTACCCATTCTTTGGGAACAAACATGGAGCCAGGCTGTAACTGAGAGACGATGTAAAACCAAGTTGGAGGAATATACTGCCATGCAGGACTGGAATCAGTGGCTTTGCTGTTGTTTGTGTTTCCAGGTGGTTTTAATTACACTCCTATGCAGGAGAGGGTGTAAAACATGATGGCACAAATAAACAAAACCATCCAGGTAACAGGAAGCACAGTTGCAGGTTCTTAATTTCCAATCCAACCAACATATGCTCCAGCCATTGTTTCTAGGTTCCCTGTGTATTGTTACAAGTCTTAAAAAAAAAAACAATTAAAGAGAAGGTTTTCAAATGCCAAAGCAGAAAGTTACTGAGACCAGGAACCAGCTGATTTTTGTCTGTCTTAGGTCAAGCTTGAGATTGCTCACCAGGCTTCAGTGGAGTGATAGTGGGTTTGCCCTGGGAGAAAAAGAGTTTGTCTGACCATCAAGAGAAAACAGAATTCAAACTACAAAGCAGAACAGAGTGAATTTTGTAGCTTGCTTGCTGAAATCTTGTTCTTTGAAAGTCATGTGCTCTGGTCTTGTGTAGGAGATAGCAAAAGAATGGATTTGGTAAAGGTTGGGGTGCTTCAGTGATGAATGGAAAATTTTCTTTTTTCCTCTCAGCTTGCAGTAGCAATTGTATGTATTTGTTCATAGGTTTCTCAGAAAATTATTTTCATCCTTCCAACAATATTTGATACCCTGTGTATTCTGCAGACTGCAGAAAATGTTTACTCTGTCTTGTTTGCCCTTCTCCCAACAATGCACACACACAAAGGACAGTTTTGAAGTGTTTGTGCCTTTTGATTGACAATAAAAATCTTTTGCTATGAATTCTGGCAAAAAGTTCATGGTCCTCAGAATGCTTTACGGTTAATTCTCATTTCATTTGCATGACTAAGCAGTGGTTCTGCATCACCTCATTACAAAAGATTTGCAGAGCTTCGAAAGTGTTTCATTGCTGGAGAAAAACCCAGCAGTAAATCCAGCTTCCATGTGTGGTTAAATTGCTTTAAGCTAAAAACCGCAATAGGAACAATTCTTGTTCATAGAATTATAGAATGTTTTGGGTTGGAAAGGACCTTAAAGATCATCTTATTCCAACCACTGCCATGTGCAGGGACACCTTCCACTAGCCCAGGTTGCCCCAAGCCTCATCCAACCTGGCCTTGGACACTTCCAGGGATGGAGCATTCACAGCTTCTCTATGCCAGGGCCTTGCCTCCCTCAGGGTCAAGAATTTCTTCCCAATATCCATTCTAAACCTATTCTCCTTCATTTTAACACCATTCCTCCCTTCCCTGTCTCCATTCCCTTGTCAGGACTCCCTGTGCAGATCTCTTGTAGGCCACCTTTAGGTACTGGAAGGAGCTCTAAGGTGTCCCCAGAGCCTTCTCTTCTCCAGCCTGAACAACCCCAACTCTCCCAGCCTGTCCCATAGCAGAGGTGCTCCAGCCCTCTGAGCATCCCCCTGGTCTCCCTCCATCAGGTCCTTGTCCTTCTTATATTGAGGATCCTGGAGCTGGATGCAGCACTGCAGGTGGGGTCTCACGAGAGCAGAGTAGAGGGGGAGGATCACTGCCAGGTCATGTTGAGCTTCTTGTCAATCAACACTTCCAAGCCCTTCTCCTCAGGGCTGCAGGTGCCTTTTTGTCCCTTCAAATGCAGCCTTAGGTAAGAGGAGACAGTGAGGCTTCAAGCCCCAGAAGAATCTGGGTGTGGATGGTGGAAACAATGAAGGATGTCTTTGATTGTAAGAAACAATCCAAGTTACTGCCAGCATGATGATGTGAAACACTGGTGATTCACTGCTGGAACTTCTTGCCACATCAAATGTATTGCCATGAATTATTTAGCAAGCCTAATTGAATGTAATTTTGCTATTGGAGATAAGTAGCCACTAAGCTTAAAAATCAATTTGCATATGTCACAGAACTGATATCCTTTAGAACTGGCTTGGGATCATTCACTGTGCAGCTTCCTTCATGCTGCAGTTTTATGCCCTTTTGGTGTTAGTTTGGCCTGGGATGTTCAGCGCCTACAGGTCTCTGGGATTTTACATGCAGCAGGATGTACATCTCCCTGAATTTTCCGAGTGACACACATCTCAGACATTTCCTTGTCCTTTCTGGAGGATTTATAATGTTTTGGGGTGATATGGCAGATGCACCCAGTTCACTGAGTGGTGCAGAAGGGCTGGGGTTTGCCCAGAGGAGCTGGCAGGACTCACAGTGGATATTCCATGGAACTTCTGAGCAAGTGGAAGCAAGCCAGGAGGTAATACAGCTGGAAAATATCTCTGCAATGGGAGCTAGGAAACACTGTAAAGGGGTTGTGTAGGCTAAGAAACCTAGATTTGGTCTATTGAGGTCAACATCATCTACTGGGGATTAGGTAGGATCAAGTAATTAATGAGAAGGATAATTCATACCAGTTTTCTAATCCCTGCAGATACTGTAGATGACACACTTCTGCTGTTGAACCTTCGAGATATGTTTTCATTGTAAAGATGTGCAGAGAGGGGAAGAATGGGCAAGAGGCTGCACTAGTTGTCACTAACTCTTTCCAAGTGGAATTTTTTTGCTTCAGTGTTGCTCAGACTTTTCCCAATGATGTCCTGAGTCTGTGATGTTTTTGGTTGCAGAATAATTTAGTTCAGAACTTCCAAAACTGTTTCTCTCTCTGTTTTAAAGCTCACAAGATACTGTTTCAATAATTTAAATTAAACACTTGTACTCTGTTTTGAAATAATTTTCTAGTTTTAAAATGTCCCTTAGTTAAAAAACCCCTGTATTTTAAAATATTTAAAGTAGACTTGAAACGAAATGTGGATTTCATTAATTACATGGAAAACATCCTTTTTGGATCAACTGCAACTAAATCTTTCCTCTCTGACCTACTTTGTCCACCAGACTGGAAACTCCATTAGCTGTCCACTTCTACAAGGGATGCTCAGCAAATGGAAATGCTGATCTCCAGAAATGGGTGCTGCTCCTGCCAGTGCCCACCCTGGGTGGGAGGGAGCACAGCTGGGCTGGCCACAGGAGGAGTTTGCTCCAGGGAATCCCTGTTGGGTGCTGCAGCAGAGCTGGGATGTTCCAGTGCTCAGCTGCATTGCCTCTCCTGACAAAGCAGCTCTAATGCCAGGGAAGTAGAGCCTGAGTGCTCTGGTGCTGGCAGTTTCAGTGTGGCTATCCAAGGTTGTTTCCTACAATGTCTCACTTTTAGTGCTGAAACATGATCCTTCACATTCAAACTGCAGCGGTGTGGGAGAGAGCATTTCTGGGGCTCCTCTCATCACTGTCCTGCTGCCCTGGCGTAAGAGGAGGACAGGATGGAGAGGGAGCAGGGAAGGCTGCTCTAGGTTTTTTAACTGGAGCAGCTGCCCAAGCAGCCAGAGTCTGGCAAGAAGTAAAAAGAAGAATTTGGAGAAGGTGAGAGAGGATAATGTAATAGCCCCAATCCCTGTTTTCATAGATCAGTGGCTGATTAGGATTGTCCTGAAGAGCTAATGTGGGGTTGAAGCTCCAGGAAAGCAATTCACAGGCATTTGTGCATTGATCTGTTTGGAAACATTAACGTGAGGAATTTCTCCATCTACACTTGTTTTCATTTGGGTACATGTTCACAGGGATTGATTTTCTTAAGATCTGAGCATTGAATCAGATGTTTTTCTGGATGCACTGGCTCAGCCTCAGCTTTTGTAAGGAGGCAACAACTGGGATTTCACCTAATTTGGCTTTGTTTTTGAGATTCACCAACGGTAAGCAGTAGGTTTGTGAATGCATTTTCCTCAGCAGCCCTTGAAAGGACAGAGGGCTCTTTTATCTGTAAGGCTGAACTGTGTTTTCACTCAAACGCTGTGGGAAGTGGAGGCCAAATGCAGCTGTGTGGCAGGGTCATATGGCATGACAGAAGGGTGGATTCCAACCCCAGCAAAACACAGTGACCAGTGACCTTGACAGGGAAAGGAGACACTAAGGTGTCATCTTTTCTTAGGAAAAGTAGTGTGTCTAGGTACATAAGATGTGCATGTTAATGTATATGTGTGTTCATGTATTTTCTTATCACACTGCTTTGTTGTCCTGTGGCCATAGAGGAATGAGAGTCTTAGATAAACTGAAAGTCAGGTGGCCTAATGCTCTGCAATTCTGGTGAAAACATTTCTGGGGAGAGAAGAAATTCTCAAACTGTGCCAGAGGACTACAGGAGAGGCTCCCCATTGCATCTGCTGGGTGATGGTGCTGCCCATCTTCCAGCTCATCTCATACCTGTGCCAGCACACCTGCCCTTTGCTGGGACTGCCTGCCAGTGCCAAGACCCTTGAATGAAAGCAGTGGATATCTGTACCCAAATTGCTAAAACAGGCAATACTATGGGTTTGTTTCCTGTCTTCACCCTCCCCATGGGATCTGTGCACTGTTGGCCACTTAGCCCAGCATGGACTGCCCTGGATCACAGAGAGACTGCTCCAAAGCCAGCTGTCAGTGAAGCCACTGCAAAGTTACAGAAATAAAAGTGGCTTTGTCCCCTGCAGGCTCAGAACCTCTTTACCTTGAACCTGTGTAGAGCTTGACTTGCAGGGGTCAAGTCAGAGTGAGATAAAGTGTAATTCATTACAGTGTTATTCTGTATGCAGGGACTGAGCTCAGGCACTCTGTGTTACCAAAAGCTGATAACAAATAGATATGAAACACCTTTGAAATGTTAACTTATCCTAAAAAGCCTATTTCTTCAACACTTCTAAGAAGCATAAAGCTTCATCCCAGACAATCTGCTCCCTTCTCCCGATTTTAATAAGCAAGAAGCATAGCATCTGTCTGGAAAGGAAGCAACAAATACTTTCACATTCACACAGCTCAGGAAAGAAAAGATGTTGCAAAACTTGAAGAAATCCCAGTTTCAAAGTACACAGATGAACAGACAGAAGAAAAAGGTGGGAACAGAGACGTTTCAGGAAGGTTTGTGTTTCCTCCCAGCTGTACTGTTCCATCTTTTCTCCCTGGGCAGGAAGGGGCTGCTTAGTCTGTGTCCTTCCAGGGGATATTTTATTTTTGACCTGCATGCAAAAGCAGCCAGAAGCCCAGGTTTCTGCCATAGCAGGCTATGTTCAGTGCAATAGGCACTTTCTCTCCCCAGCTGCATTTTCCCTGGGCTCCCTCTGAAGTCAGGTTTGCTGCTGAACTCCTTGTGTGGGTACACTGTGACCCATTTCAGTTCAAATGAACTAGGTTAGCTAAAGCAGTGGAAAATGTAGGTTTTTGCTATTTTGCCTCGATGCGAGTGAGATCCATTGGATGTGGAAGGCTGGTCCCTTGGCTGATGTAAGTCAATGTACCTCCTTTGACTTTGATGGAGGCTCATCTCTTTGTTCCAGCTGCTGATCTCCCCCGGCATCTGGTACAATCTATCCTGTGTGGTGTTTATTTTAATAGTCTGATAAAACTATTATTCTCAAGGGGAGATAGAGGCTGCTAGCTGTGTGTTTAGACAAATCTGCACCCATACAGATTCCATAAGTGTTTGCTTCAAAGATGTAAACACCACATTACCCAATTAAAGAAGTGTCCTTAATAATTTATCAGGCAATTAAAACGTTCATTGCCCTTTATCCCAGAGAGCTCCATCGGTGATATATAATCTGAACCTAAGTTAAAATGCCATAATAAATGAACAGGAATGCAATGCATCAAACATAATGGGAACATTAAGGCAATGAAGGGTGGTTTGTCAAGAATGGAAGGTATAACACAGTTAGTGGAGCTAACTTAATTTCTGGAAATACCACTGCTCCTGAGGAGTGGGGCATGGCAGAGAGATGTCTGGCAAAAAAAAATTTCAGTAATATGTTCCAGGGAAAACTTACCCATTACAAAGTTAGCGACAGAAGAGATCTCTGTCCCCAGTTATTATTAATAATCCTCTTGAGAATGTCGTGAGAAAGGGAAATGAGCAACTGAAAGAGAGGGATTATAGCAGGAGCAGTGTTTTCAGCTTAGCTCAGGCTGCTTGTCATAGTAGAGTATTGCTTCATACTTGTGTAATGGAAAATGCAGAAGTAAAAGGGGGATAAAAAAAGGCAAATGCTTTTGTTACTAATTCTGATCTGGATGTTTTTTAAAAATGACCCCAGAGGTTGAGAGTTCAATTCACACTGAGCTAGAATCAGATTTGGACAGTTTGTTTCCCCTTTGAAAATCTCAATCATTGTTGTAAAAATGCCAGAGCCTTGGTGGTGCCCAATCCCCTGCCTGTGCTCTTCCCTCTTCTCCTGGGAGTCTTTTGTGGTGTGAAGGTGTACCCAAAGATGTGTGGGTCATGCCAACATACAGCTGGTACCTGTTGCCCTATGGATGAAGGAAGGATGATAGTTTCATCTTTCCTGTTTCTATTAGTATCTTAAGGTGGGAGGATGATTAAGGGCCACTATTACTGTTTTTGTAGAATTCCTCTTGAGCCCTTCAATTCTGGGTATAAAAAAGGATGGGATGGAAGTGAATGACAACATAAAAATGATGGTCCTGCAGTTCCCCTTTCCAAGCTCTGAGGCTCAATCTTGTCAAGTGATTTTCTTCAGTGGGGAAAACGCAAATGTGACTTATTCTGTGGGCAGAGTCTTGAGACTTCACAAATATCCACAGCTGCTTTGACTGCAGAAAGTGGCACACTTTGAAAAGAGGCTCCCATAATAGGGCTGCATCTCTGGTCTTTCCTCGGGCACTCACATCCTCTGCCATCTCAGGGAAGAACTGTCCTGTTCCAGATACTATTCCTTATTGGTTTATTTGCCAGCCTGTACAGACCTGCATGATCCCTGTGGAAACTGTGGTTATTAATACTGGATTCTTAAAACAGCATCTTGCAGCAAGTGGAACTGTGCAGCCAAAGGGCTGGTGTGGAGCCCACTGCACACAGCAAGGGCAGGAAGGACACGGGATGGGCTTTGTTCCTTCTCCAGTTACTGACTTGCTGCCCAATCCTGGACACTTTGTGCTGTCATTATTTTCCCTTTGCCTATTTGGTCCCTTGTGAATGCTTTGGAGAGGGAGCAGCTGCTTGCTGCAGGATTGAGGGTGCTTAGCACCGTCACTATACAGCAACTCGTAACAATAGCAGGGAGGGCTATTGGATAGTGAGCTTTCTATTGAGTCATTTGGAGTGGATTATATGGACTAGAACAGTGTAATGGAATGCAGGGCTCATCCTTTCCCCACCACTTGCAGTGTACATTAACTCCGTTTATTGATACTGCCACTCTTTCTCCTTCATGTGATGCAGAGGAGAGCCAAACTCTATTTGACTGTTACAAGCTCCCCAGAGATTTTTGGGGCTGGGATCTGCTCTTTACTACTCATAGGAAACTTTTATATAGTTTTGGAAAAAGCTGCTTCCGGCTGCACATGCAGCTCTGCTTTCCCAGCCTGCAGAACAGCATCCATGCTGGTGCACTGCACTACCTGCCTCCCTGGAGTAATAGCCTGGGGAGCTGGACACTTGTCAACCCCTGCCCTAGTTTAAAGAACAACCACATCTGTCAGGATAAAATATTTCGGTTTGTCACATCTCTTTAGACTAAATTTTTTTGCTGACTAAAACTTAAGGACAAAAGAATACAATTAAACAGAAGCACAAGCCACAAAAACAACAGCAAAATGTGCTTTTAGAGTGATACTTTACTCAAATAGCTTTTTATTAGTTTAACTCTGCCAGCTTTTAGTTCTTTGTGATAAGTTAAAGCAGGCATCTCCCTCTCTTAGCCTCAGAAAGGCAAACAGAAAAATTTATATCCCCACTTCTGTCGTCAGGCGCCTGCATGTCCTTGTATTTTCACTCTTGCCTTTTGTGCTTGGTTTCCTTCTTTTTGCAAATGAGCATTTGGATGCTGTTCAGCCCCATGGGGGACTACAGCTGTTCTTTCCCTCCTCGTTGTTCTGGTCACTTGGCTGACACTTCTAGCACCTAAACTTTCCCATTCCTGGATTCACTGTGCTTCTCCTTGCACACTTCTGAAGGCAGAACACCAAGACCTTTTATATTGTTATGAGATTTAAAAAAAACCTACCCAGTCCTTTTAGGATACTCATAACTATTTTCTCTTGACTTTAAATGCTTAAATGAAAAGTGACTTGTGTGGTTTACTGATGCTTAACCTCACTGTAGAGTTATAGGGACTGCTGAAGGTCCTTCTGCAGTCAGATGCTGCCATTACTTCCTTTGTATAAGTGCTATTCCTTGGCATAAAACTTAGAACACCTGAAACAAAGCCAGAGATCTAATATCCCATCCTCAGAAAATCAGGAAAATGTCAGCTCTAAATTTGCTGTGAAAACATTTGATTTGTGATGAATTTCTAGAGGAAAATAAAAATAAAAACTGCTGCCTTGCAGAAACCACAAGAATTTCAGTAGCTTACAAGAGAAGTGTTCTTTTTGATGACTGCCTGAATCCTCCTAATGTCATATAATTTATGTTAATTAAATGCTGATGGAATCTGAATAAGCATATTGATGGAAGATGTATTTGAGATACTGTTATTAATTCATCATTCAGTAGCTAGTGTGTGAAATAATGCATTCCTAGGCTCTGATTTAGGACATTTCATTTTCAGTATTACCAAGATGTCTGTTTCCAACAGAAATAACCCTTTAATCTACTGAAAAAACCCAACCAAAGCACAGCACAACAACAATTAAACAACAACAAAAACTCACCAAAAACCTTATTTGAGGCAGCCTGATTAAAGAACTTTGAAGCAGTAATTATTTATGACTTTCAGAGCTATAGCACATACTGACCCTAATTCTCCAGGCAATGGACATAAAACAGTTATTTAAAAATAGTTATAGTATTCAAGTATGAAGGAGGAGAACCTCTGAACCCAACAGCTTGTGCTTCATTGCACCCCAAGCTTATGTTCTGGTAAGTGTAAGGACATGGCAATCTTTCTAGAACTATGCTTTGTACCTAAATCCTCACTTTGGTGGTGGTGAGATGTGGCCAGGACTCAGCATCCTCCATCCAGGGAGAGCCGAGGCTGGCCTGAAACTTCACCTGACGGCAAAGTGCTCCCCACCATGCAATGACATTTACTTGTGCTGGAGATGGCTTCATAGGTCATCTCTAAATGCTCAGAAAGTCTCTTAGAAATTCATTCTGGGAGCCAGCAGTGCCCAGGGACATAACTGCTCCCATTACTCTGAGCTGTTCTGGAGGAAGGGGAGCAGTGTGACCTCTTGAAGTTACTTTCCTTTGTAAAGGTGGGTCTGTCACTTGTCCCACCAGCTGTGCTGAGTGACCCCGGGAGGAAGGAGTGACACAGGCACACTGAGCTTTCTTCAGCTCAGGGACAGAGGAGGTCTAACCCCAAATCCAGGCTGGGGAGAGGCTGGGACACACAACTCCCACCAACACTCGAGCATCTCTGCATGAACTGGCTGGTTTTGTGGGATCACAGGAAATCTGGGTCCCGATTTTTCTGCAGAGGTTTTCAGGTGATCACCCAAGGCTTACAGCTCTGTCCTCTCCGTAAAAGAGTCATTGCCTCCGGAGGTGGGGGAGCACTGATGTTGGCAAGAGCTGTGTTAATTCGTGAGGCTGTTCACACTTTCCCCATCGCTGCATTGAGCCCTGGGGAGGAGTGAAGAAACAATGGAGAAACGTAATGATGAGCTTCACTGAGAGAATTACAAATGTAATAGGGAATGGAATGAGGTAAACAGTGAAAACCAAGGTGAAATTTCCTGACTAACTGAAGCTGAACTAACTGTGGGCTCTGCTGAAGGAAGCTGTCTCATCTCCCAGCTCTGCAGGCTTTGCCACTTTCTTCACCCAACACCATCACACAGGGGCAGGCTGGGCTCTCTTCTGACCTGTGGGGTTTTCAGGTGGATCACTGAGTGTAAGTCAGTGGGGAATTTCTGCTCAGGCTTAAGATGAAGTACAGTGCCAGCATTGCCAAGCTGCTGTACAATTGGGAGTGTAATGTGGAAAGGGGTAATGCTGGAGGTTGGATATATGGCCATACATGACAAATATGCTTTCTCTCTGCAGTGGGGAAATATTGGTTTCACAATGCTCACAAATAACTGGAAGTATTTAATATCAGGTTTTAGATTCCAGTGACCTTCCTACTGCACCATCAAGAGAGAAATAAAAATCTGGGAAGAGATTTCTTTGAGCATCTGCACAGACAGGGCAGAGGTGTTCCAGATTGCAAACAGCCTCTTTCCCCTTCTGCTCCCCAAGACTTAGCAATGCCAGACTCATTCCATGTTTTCCTCATAACCAGTCAGATCAGTGAATGATTTAAATATTATGCCTATCTCTGGCTTCTCAAATGGTAGCTGGAAACCTTTCTTTGGGTCGCTTGGAAAAAGGTGTCTTTAGACTGCTGTGTTTTGCTGGGGAGATCCTGCGATTCAAGTGGGTGTGAAAGGGGTTTGAAAACAGTCTGTGTTTGTGTACAGCAGGGAGCAGAGCCTGCTCACCTTAATTCCCAGTTCAGGCTGTGCTTGGGGGTGACTCTGACTACCCCGAAGATCAAAGGTGCCTGTGTACATAACCTGCTGCTGGGCTGCTTTCTGTCAATGATGGAGTCTGGCCCAGCTACCAGCAGTTATACTACATGGATGGGTCTATGTAAGAGGCACAAAGCTGGAAATACTCAGGAATTGTTCCTTGTCCCCCCAAACCATTTGAGTTCCTGGAGGATTGACTTAAAAAGGTCGTCACAGGAGATATAGCCAGGAGCTGCATCTCACACCAGCTACACTCATGGATTCAGGCACCTCTGAAACCTGTAAACCTGTGCTTTCCTTCCTGGCTGTCATTCTTTACTGTTTAGATGGATTTGACAGTAAGGCTTGTGAGTATTTCTTGCTAGGACTGGTATTTGGTTTTGGTTTCTCCTCATCCCAGGGTAGGGCACAGTGCACCCTCAGGAGCTGTGAGCTCTCTAGAACAAAGCACAAGAACTTTTAAGCCCTTGTCTTCATGTCCTCTCTGTTTTTACATTACTGTGGGTTTATGTACATCCACTTGCCTGGGGACTTGTCATCTTATCTGTAATCTATTGTTTTAATTATTTTCTGTGAAGGTGCCCAAAGACCTTGGGGTATTGAGACACAAATACATTATTTATTCATTAATTATTCATTACTGCTAACTACTCCCTACATGTAGCTGTCTGCAGTAACGAGCCTGGGTGAACCCTCTTCCCTGGATAAGAGGGTAGCTGCTTTATTTGCCAGCTATTTGTTGGTCAGGAGTAACATTGTTGAAAAATTGGAGGGAGAAATATTTACTTTTGGCCAATAAAATATTTTCTTATGTGAATCTCTAAGAGGTGACCTAAAAATCATCAGATGGAATGTAGGCTTCCTAATACACCTCTGGGGGTTATAATCTACTGCTAATTTGTCCCAGAACTGCCTGGAGGGGGATTTACCAGGTGGGTAAAAGTGATTTAATTTCCTTGGTTATCACTGGTTTTTCCCACTTAAGAAATGTCTCCTTCTGCAGCTCCTCCCGAATCTGAAACCACCCCAGTTACCTCTGCAATTCAGTGCACAGGTAGTTGTCTGCACTGCATTTTGTTTGAAAGGCAGAAATAAGCACAGAAATGTTAAAAATAGAAATAACCCTGAGCTGAAATGATTTCCCCTTCCTGGCTGGCTGCCTCGCTCACCAGACTTCAGTCATAGATCATCTGAGACTGCTGAGGCCGGAGCAGCCCAGTGCTAATCTCTGCATTGGTTTACTCAGAGAGATACTTGGTCCAAATTTTTCATAGCCTTTACAAACTTCTTGTCCCTCAGAGATCTGTTTTCCATTATTTCCCTGCACTGATTGCAACAAAAGAGGGGACTGCAGCAAACCTCTGGGTGCAGGAGGTGTTTTGGACAAAAGTCAGTGACTTTAGCCTGCCTTCCTCCCTGCAGTGCTGCAGTTCACTGCACCCCTCGGTGCCAGGGGGTAGCTGTGTGGTTTGAGCTCGGATTTGGTGTGAGATCCTGCCCTGCTGGGGCTGGGATCCTCTCCAGGGGTGACACCTGGTGCTGCTTGGGAGATGGCAAATTGCAGCTCTGATATCAGAGTGACAGCTTTAAAGAAGATCCTTTGAAACCCCAGGGAAAGTTTAACAGGATTTGGGTGTTTTGTTTAAAACAAATAATAGTTGATGAACTTCTGATTTTTAGCTTGAGGGGAAACCAGTCATCTAAAAGCTGGGTTGTCCTTGGGGGCTCCTTCCAACTCAGAATACTCTGATTCTGTGAACTGTAAACCTCTTGGTTAGTGAATTGACTGGTATCAGGTCAGAGAAGTTGCAATGCCTCAGATAGATTGATAAGACCAGGATTTCTGGGGATGGGAATGCAGACTGGAGAGGTCTGAGGTGGAGGAGAGCTGTGTGTAATATACAGTGATGGTGTTTTGCCCTCCTGAAAGACCATCTCCTTAGGGACTATTGCAGCAACCTGACTTTGTGTGAGCACTTCTGGAAATAAAGCTCACCCACTCAGGAAAATCAATGCAGGCTGCCAGGCACTGCTGTGACTAGCAGATCTGTAGAATATTTTTAATATCTTAAGATCATTTCTGGGAGCTCTAAAACTGTATTAAAAATCTCTTTGGCCTTACAGTCTTATCAGAAATCCCCCTGGGACACTGTGGTCACTGTGATTGTCTGCTCAAGAAATTTTTGCATCTGCTTGATTAGCATGTTGCTACACACTGATGTTGTTGTGGATTGCTACAGAAATCAAGGAAAAAAGGTGGTATGGAAAGATATTCTAACAGTCCTGGAGAGGACAGAGAGGAAGTTTGGGTAAAAAATCCTGATATTGGAAGGGGAAATCAAACACCCAGTGTTGCTGTTAGCCTTTTAATGGAAAGCAGCTCAATCACTGGCAGGATCAATCCCTATAGACTGAGCCCATGGCTATTATCAACTTTCCCTATGTCCTTGCTGCTTGTAAATTTAACTCCACTTCTCAATATTTTTAAATGAAAGGCACAGCAACACTGCAGAGAAAGGAAACAAAATGCTTCTCTAACACATTGCTCTTTGAATACACCTCTTCTCTGTATGACACTTAGTTTCTGCCTGCTGCTGATGCTTGAATTTGTACCCTCTTTGCTGTGGTTGAGAGCAGTCCCAGTGTGATACACTGGGAGTACCTGCCTGCCCTCCCATAGTCACAAAACCAGTTTTAAAGAAAGTGTTCTCAGGAGAGCCAAGCCCATTGCACACAGTTGTGAGTCTCTCTAGCAGAATAGTATATATTAAATGGTAATCATCTCAGAAGTGTTGCAGGGTAATTCTCCCTCTGCTGCTCTCTCCAGTGATCCTACCCTCTTGGAGCTGTGTGGAAGTGGGGCTCGAGTGCTTTCAGTCTGCTCCTGATCTACCTGGAGAGGTCTGGAGGGCAAGGTGGCAAAGTGCCTGTCAGCCCTCCTGCTTGCACTTCCCAAGAGGTTTGGGGCTGTGCTGCTCATCTTCCCTTTGAGAAAGCCACAGAAAGGAGCATCAGTGACCATTCCAAAGCTGTCAGGGCAGTGGTTGAGTGTGGCTGGCTCAGATGCTGGGAGGAGAGAGCCTGGAGCTGGGGTAAGAAATGGCACAAAATCTACAAGCTCCAAATTTGGCTGTGGGCACACAGGGAGTATTTTTAGCTTCCAGGCTCTCCCCAGCACTGAGGTGTTAATCTCACAGCCCTGCAGTGTGTTTGCCTACAACGGGTAGGGCACGGTGCACAGGCACCACGCCAGAGACTGGAGCCACTGGATATGGCAGCAACAGGAGCAGCCTATGCCAAAACACCTCCTAGGCCTGGGTTAATGCAACACTGATCAAATGCTTGCTCAGTTTAACAGAAAAAACCTAGAAATGTCAACATGTGCTGGCAGCTGCAAGCCTTCGTGTGATTGTGTAGAGACTACAGTTGTGCAGAAAGTGACAAACTCTGAGGGTGTCTCAGCATTTATGGGAACACATGCACATACATTATTGTTGGACATGATCATGTAAATTATCACCTTCTCCATACTTCTCAATTGCACTATAATCTTTCATAGTCCTGCTCTTATCGTGCAAGGAGCAACAAGGGAGCTGGTGCCTCACTCTGCTTTTCACAGAATAAAAGTGCAACATTATTGTGACAGCATTTGTTGAGTGTCCCTGTGCCTGGAGCACATCCAGAGCCATCCACCCCACACCTGGGAGATGAGCAGAGCTAATCTGACACTGCATCTGCCTCCTCTGTCCAATGCTCCTCATAAACACAGAAACAATTCACACCAACATCTGTGGAAACTGGATCTTACCAGCCTTGCTGCCACATATATTTCAATTTTTGCTTAAAGGAGAGAGAAGCAGAAATCCAGAGACTTCTATCTCTAGAGACAGAGAAAAGATCCTACCTTTGACGCACGGTTGCCATAGTAAAACCAAACTTGTTTTGTGCAAAGGGTGTGAAAAGGTAAAAGTTTGAACTTAGACCAAGGAAGTTCATTAAAGCAGAGAAAATAATAGAGGTAAGAGCTGCAGGGAAGGAAAAGACTCCTTTAGATACTCTCACTTGATCCGTGATGAAATAAGGAGCCATTGAAAAAAGGTTTTAATGCGTTTCAATTATCTTGCTTCCAACAGAACTTGCCAAAGTCTGAAACCACAAGGTTTCAGTTGGAATCTGATAATGATGGAGATGGGGCTCAAAAACACAAACAAGGGAAACTGAATCTGATATTGGCAGTTTGCTTGAGGTTGTTTTTAAAAAGCAGAATTTTTCTCCAAATCCTGCCTGTCTTAGTCTGTCAAGAAGATATATCTGTGTGTACAGGATGTGCTCAACACCAGCATGATATATCACTGATGAATAATGGGCTTTGTAGATGGATACCTGCAAATTTAACACATAAACAAACCCTCTTTCCATAGTCCCCTGCTACCTGTTGCAACCTAATGAGCAGAAATATGTCAGGGAATGCTAACAGCTTTTTTTCCAGCAGGTTGTCTTCAAATGCATAATTGGTATCAAGTCATGACACTACGGAAGCTTGCAAAAATTGTAACTGGTGATCAGAAAACAGTGTTTGCCAGACAGAAATGAGATTTCTCCCTGGGTTTGTAGCCCCCGTTGAGTAAATTTAGCTGACCATGTAGGTGCTGCAGCACCTTAAGGCTCCCCAAGTGCCTACAGAAGCTCTCCATGTTGCTCTCTTGGCCATTTCTCATGGCTAGTCTGACCCCAGCAATATTTTGCAAGCCCCTGAGGAGGTTTGCAAAGTGACACTGCCCCATACCCAGGCAGGAGAGATGCTTGCCTCACCTCCTTGGCATGTGAGCACAGGGCTGCAGGAATGGAGCTGTGAGGACACTTCATGGAGAGCTCTGTCTGGGGATCTTTCCATTAGAATAGCAAAACAGGATCCATCTTCAGGTCTTTTTTCCTTTATGAAGGCAATTTTTATCCAGTTTTTCTATCTGTCACAATACACAAATGAACCCCTCCTCCCTCTACCTGTGCCAACCAGTCTCTGAAGGTCATGTGCCACTCACAGTGATTACAAAGTCACTTTATCCAGTGTGGGCAGATCCTGGGGCTTTTACTCAGATTTTTCTCTTTTTCTTATTTCATGGCAAAGATCTCCTTTAGACAAGCCATCTGTAATTATAGCTGAGCTAATGTTTACAGCATTCTCCCAGAAACTCTCTCATTTCCCTAGCCCTGGTTTTGCCTTGCCTGGCTCAAAACCTCATTTTGCCTTGGAGGAGCTGGAAGGAGGGCAAGGTGAGATGCTGTGATCTGACCTGTCTCTAGCTGAAGTCAATGCAACTTTCCTTCCTATCATCCTATTCATTTAACATGCAGCAGGGTAGGGTTTTCCACGTGGAATGATGTTTGCAATGCTGCTATGGTGTGGTGAATAAACCTAAGCTCACTATGACTATGGAAAATAAATTTATCACAGTGAACTCGCTGTGCAGGGCAGGGGTAGCTGTGGTATGCTGTAAAAAGGCACCAAATACAGGGACCTGGAGGTAAGAATAATAACCAAGAAACTCTGCATGTACATTGAAGGTTTCTGATCAAAAGCAATACATTTTTTAGATTATGGAAATTTATGAACAGTATCTGGGGAATTGTAACTGGTACAAATGAAAGGAGCTTGTCCTCCCCTCCCTGCAATTTTTCAGTCTCTAACTTCTCACCTCCTGGATGCACAACTGAAAACTGGGCTTTTATCTGAGGAAATGAGATTTAGTACAAAATATTTTTTAAGAAGCAATCTGATCCCTGAGACTGGGGGAGAAACATTACAGCTGCAGTATTTAATATAATTTAAAAGCTGATTACTTTGCATGTGGAATAAGTACTTTTCATAAGGCCTTCTACTACATCTGGTATGCACCCTAATTTGTATTAATGGCTCCTAAGGAGCCATCATAGTTTATCAAGGAAGTAATATGCATTTTAAAAGCATTCAAATAAAGATTTACATGATAAACCCTAATAACTCTGGAATGCATTATTAGCTAACATATACTCCCAGAAGCAGTCACTTACTTCTGGCAAATTAGATAATTCAAGAAGCCATGAAAAGCTTCAGGTCAGAACTAAGCTGTTACTTGGTCACTCTCAAGGATTTATTCAATGCATTAAGGGGCACTTTCCATCTCAGCCTTTGTATGGTAAGTGACTATTTTGTGCATAGGAGAACTGCTTTGATTTCTTCTGAAGAAAACAACCTGTTAAGCTTTAAAGCTCATTATTTATCACAAAATGGCCTTATATCTCTGGCAATATTTTCCTGCAATTGTCCTGTCAGCCAGATGCTAAGTAAGATATCAGTATAAACCACTTTCCCAATATCTGTGAAATATGGCTGGTAGATAACAATGTTACTGAGATGATGCTTTTAAATCATGAGAAAAGCCAGGCAGTAAATTGATGGCTTCCATAAAGCCAACGGAAAAATTAATACTGTGGGGGAGTGGGGCTAGAAACTGCATTTACTCCAGCAAGATGAGAACAAAACAACAGTGCAAATGAAAGTTTAATAGCTCTTAATTGTGTTGAAGACTGGGACCCCTCTGATATAAAAACTTCCATGGAACAAGAAAAAAATACATCCTAGGGAATAGCTGTGTGCTCCAAGTAAAGGGATTAACTGACCTTTCTCTGCTGTAGTCAAGATAATTTAACTTTAAATGTACTCCTTAGTGAAACTGGTCATGTCCTTAAAAATGAGTGATTTACACTTTTTTTTTTCCACCACTGAGTTCTGAACTGACATTTTCATGCTGTTGACTCCATTTTCTGGCTATTCTGTATTTGCAATTATTCTTGTGGGGACAGCCTCAGCACTAGGGACTCATTTTGACCTCCTGGCTGCTCAGCTTCATGGTGCTGGCTGGGCAGGAAAGGCTGCTGCCCAAAAAAGAGGAAATATTTAACTGCCTAGACCCATCCTTTGCATCTTTGTTGTATGTATTGACATGGTACTGCCTAAAAGTGGGGATTGGGTTTTTTTGGTTCTTGGACTTTGCTTATCCTGTCAGTTTGTTCTCTGTGCTTTATCACCTTCTCTGAAACTTTGGAGGGACTGAAACTGTTTGTGTATTCCACTGCTAGCTGGGATTAATGAGAGCAAAATAACAGGTCTTAAGTGCACTACATAATTTAGATATTTAGGTGCTGGAAAGTCTTAGCTGGAGCAAACTCTGATTGTGAACAGCTGGTGAGGCAAATTGTTCTGAAAGATTAAAGGCCTTAACTTATTTTGAGTGGCACTATAAATGTGCACCTGCCTTTGTGGGGCATGTGCTGCTAAAGATCACTCAGTGTGGTCAGGGGAAGGACATAACAGGGGAAAATGGGATGGGAGGAGAGAGGGGCAATTCTACTGAAGTGATCTGCTTTTTACCCATGCCCGAAAGTGTGTGCCAAGGTGAATTATAGCTGAGCAGGGCAAGCAGGGGCTGGCAGAGCACTTGGCTGGCTGTGGCAGTGACCAGTGCTTGCCTGGCAGCAGGGGTGTGGGTTGCACTACCCAAAAGTCATCATCTGCTGGAGTGCAGAGCAATTGCTGTGGCAAACCCACACAGAGCTGGGCTGTGACAAGTGGTGAGTGCAGGGCACCTCTGGCTCCTCACCTGGGCTCCATCCCAGCCAGACTGAGAGCAGTGCTGCTGGCAAGGCAGAGCCCAGCCAACCCTTGCTGGCAGCACTCTCATGCTGCTCACATGTCCAACAGTGAAGGAGAAGCTGGAAAAGGCTTTTCTGGGGATTTCTTGGATGGTTTGTTGTTTTTAAAAGGCTGTATAGCAGGGGCTGAAGGAACAGGGTGGGAGGAAGGGAATTGTGCCATCTTTGCTCTCTTGAACAAAAACCCACAGCTTTTGGGGAGTTCTGTGTATGTTGTAGGGCTGAGATAATTGAGTTACTGCCTTTGGAGCCCCTCTGCTGGGGCTGCTTTCAGGCCAAGCAGGAGTTCACTGCAAGGCGAGTTTTACTGAGGGAAAGAAATATCCCTGGTCTGACCTCAACTTGTTACCTGCTTTACCTACAGTTAAATGTCCATGAGGAAAACTGCAAATCTGAAAAACTGGGCTGTCCCCAAATAACCTGCAGCTGCCATTGGGGTAAATGACACCCAGCTTTGTTTCATGCTGGGGAGTAGAAGGTTTGAGAAAAGGTTTGGGAAGTGCTGCAGTCTCTGAGATCTGGTGGCTGGGAGTTATCCCTGCCTCCCCTTGGACTGGGTGTTCCTGAATCACCACAGTTCTGCCTCAATCCTTGCCTCGTTTTTGCTTTTATTTTACATCTGTATGTCTCTAATGAGGCACTTAAGAGAAGGCATGTTCATCATCTTGGCCATACCCTTCTTCTTCTTGCCCAGTGAACTCCTGGTGAGCCCATGGGAGGGGGCAGAGGATCACCTGGGGAATTTGGGATAGCTGGAGAGGGAGTGGAATGACAGGTGAAGGCAATAGGGGGGTGACTCCCACCCTGGGGTGTTTTTCCTTAGCACAGGAAGGGGAAATGACCCTCTCACTGTTATTTCTCTGTCAAATAAGCCACTCAAAACAGGGAAACACAGAATCTGGACTCGTGGTCTCCTTCCTTCCCCTGAGTGTCTCACTACTAGCAGCCTGGGATGGATTTCCAGCCGGGTTAATTACCTCTAATTGCCTGCAGCTTTCTGGCCAGCCTCACCTCTCCCCAGGAAGTGCTGGCCCCACTGGGAACAGCTGTGTTCCCAAGGAGCTGCTCTTGCTGCCTGTGGCCAGACAGCAGCTGCACACCTCCTCTCCCCTGCTCAGCACTCAATTGCTTTGGGCATCCTTGTAAATTCAAGTACTTAGGGGAAAACAAATGTTTTGGTTCCCACTAGTTTGACAAAAACTTTAGAAATGTGCATATAAAAATAGTGGGTTTTCCACATGGGTTTGTTGTCACAGATTTCTTTCAGGTGCTTGATGCAGTTCATCTCCACTGCAGCATTATGTAGTTTCTGGGGGCTGTAATGGGAAAAAATGAC
This sequence comes from Acridotheres tristis, assembly GCA_037013685.1. Taxonomy (NCBI): domain Eukaryota; kingdom Metazoa; phylum Chordata; class Aves; order Passeriformes; family Sturnidae; genus Acridotheres; species Acridotheres tristis. Next base: position 18,996,012 of record CM072896.1, read on the forward strand.
CCTTGAAAAGAGAGTTCAAATATTCCTGTAAGGACACAACAAAGTTTTCTTTTTCTCCTTACCTCAAAGCTAGGCTTTGTTTTGTGTGCTTTAGAAAAAAAAAAAAAAAAAAAAAAAAAAAAGCTGATTAAGAGGTTTAGGTGCATTTGGTATCTGTTTACGCAAAATCCAAGGCTTAGTTGTGATGAGATAAAAGCAAATCTGGCTTTATTGTTTCTCTTCCACATTTAAGTGATCACAGAAAGAGCAGCCATAGCCCAACTGCTCAAATACACTATTTCCAGGTTTGGTAGCTGCTTGTATTGATGTTAAGTCAGACTTTCGAAGTGAATTTTCTACAAATTTGTTTGTATAAAGTTGGGCACAATGCAAGTTAAAGCTTGGCATGGCAACAGCAAAGGGGAAGCAATTCAGAAATCGAGGGAAACAAGGCTGGCAGCATTTCAGTGTTATTTACCTTCCTCTATAATCTCATTTGTGAATATTGGGACTAGTCAAAAATATGTGTGCTCCTCTCCATTCTCCTCCTTCTGTGGTGCTCATTAACCAATCAACCTCTGGGTTTCACATGATCCTCTACTGTCCATCACAAATAATTGTGCTAATTAAGCAGGTAACTGAATGGTTCAGCATGGGAGTGCAGCTCCTGAGATGGAATGGACACGTCTGCGAGCTGTGAGAGCGTTTTGAGTAATAATAATAATATTTAGCACTAACAAATTAAATTTTGGAACTCCATAAAAATTCATGCTTCAAGGCTTAAAGTTAATCTCTGTCAGGGTAAAACCACTGTTGGCATAGATTATCCTGTGTTTACCAATTAAGGAATTTCTTGTAGCTTCCTCAGAAGGCTGCTGCTGGCTGGCTTTGAAGGCAGGATTGCATCTAGGCAGAGCATTTGTCTTACTTGGGTGGCAGCTCTTACACCAGGTGCACTGACCCAGGAGAATAAAACAAAAATGGGCATGAATTCCATGAATATAGGAAACATCAGCTGGGGTTTGGTCATTGTGCTGGGGTTTGGGAGACTTCTAACTTTGTTTTAGGATTCTTATGTGTTTTGGTACAATACAGGCAATTTTTCTGTGCCTCTGTTCATCTGCTTTCAAATAAGAAAATGCAATCCCTCTTCTGACATATTTTCAGTTGATACACACACCATTTATTGAGGAGGGGCCAGTTCTTGCTGTAGGCTGGTACAGTCAGTGCCTGGCATTGTGGAACATTGAATTTGAGTATTTTCATTTTTAGCTGTGATGCTGCTGCCATTCTTGATGATAAGGATGACAGCTGTAGCTTTGCTTTTTCTGAAGTTTATGGGTTTCAGCATTTATTTTTATGTTTCATTTTCTTACAGTTAAAACTACTTTTCACATATAACAGCCCGTTTGATTTTTCAATTGTGAGGATAGATAGTAAAGACAACCATGAGTTAGCAGAAGGTGAAGCAATCTGACAATATCTCTAGAATCTGAATGAAGAAATGAGGGTTAATTTATGATAAAACACTTCTTTTGCAACACATATTCTGTCTTATTCACACAGATTTAGTGAAAGGGATACCACAGCACAAGACACATCTGAAATCTCAGGAGCTGCGGAGATGCTGTCATATAATTTGTAGATGTTGTTTCATGTCTGGCAATAAAATAAGTTATAGATGAAAAACATGAGCTAGAGAGGGAATGGAACTCTGTTTGGATAAGCAATGTTTCCTATTCATGTGCACATGAAAGCCAGAAATAGAACATATGAAAAAACACATAAGAAGAAATGGGAGAAAAGTGCTATCCTGGGAAATGAGAGCTTGAGAATCTGAAAGGCAGTCACTGCTTCAGAGAGGGAAGGTTTGTTTCTGCAGTTACTATGAAACATCATGAATGACAATGTCATTCTGCTGTATTTGTGCTATTATACACTGCAATTTACTGGCAGGTAACAAGCTCTTTGAAAGAAAAGCTGATGGTCCCGTTACTGTGATGCTGTAAACACACAACCCAGAAAAAAAATTGCCAGAGAGAAAGAGCTAGAAAATGGTGTGGTCTCTAATAAATTATCCCCTGCCTTTCACTTGCCTGGCCCGACCACTTTGCTCTCCCTCTCTCCACCCCAGGGCATCACTTCTCACCCATCCAGCCTCTGAGAGCTGCAAAATCATCAATCAGTACCCGTGATACAGCAATTCATTTGCAGCTGCTACTGTCCCAATCTTTCATTCCTCTCTGCTGCTCACACCAAGTCCAGAAATCTGCCTCCAGGAGACTGAGGCAGGCAGAGAGGATGTGTGTGGGTGATGTTGAGATGATGTTGAGGTGCTGGGGTCTGTGCAGCCCCCCCTGTTCACGCTGGCTCATGGCCCAGCACATTCTTGGGCTGCATGTTGCACTCGTGTGCAACCTTCTAAATGCATTTAATTGATCTTTATGGACACGTGTTTGTCTTCCATCTGGCTCAACACGAGGCTTTAATTGGCTACCATGTCACCCACATTAATAATAAATATAGCAATTAGCTAAAATTGTACCTGTTATTTGGGTAGCTCCTCTGTGTTATGTATCATGCATGAAGGCACACCAGAACTGCTGAACACAGGCACACATCCAGTGCTGGGCATGGGCTCCTGTGCCTGCAGCAGTTAAGGATGCCAGTGTTTCCTACCAAAAAATAGAGACTTTGGATATTAGGTGACACCTACAAAACAGGTTTGTGTGAGACCATTTGCAACTGTGAAATCCCTTTAACATAAAACCACTTGCCCACATCTCTGTTTTCTAGCCCGCAGGGAAGGTGTGAAGACTGTTAGTGTTTTGTAGGCTGGGAAGGAAAGACCAGTGCCCCTGCTCTCAGTTCTGTTTCCCAGGGAGGTCTGAAGGCACTCTTGATGATGAGCTGCTTTGAAAAATGTAACCCTTAATATTAGCAACTCTTTGAAGATAAAATGTTTTTATTGTTGGTGTTCTCAGCTTCCAACAGATCCCAGATTTGTGATATTTTATTTCTTTCTCCCAACAGTCAGAATAAGGCATGGCCACAACCACCTTGTAGCAAATAGAAGAAAGGCAAGTGGCTTTCTCAGGCCTCTGATGAAATACCTATGTTGGATTTTGTATCATCTTTGTGTTGGTTTTTGTTCATCTTTAGCTGACAAACAAGATTAAAATCCTATTTATGCTCAGTCTCTGGCTATTGTTGACACTGTCCTGTATAATCCCTTCTGTTAGGTTATCAAACTCCATCACAAAAATAGTCAGGGTTTATTCCCCCATCATTGAGAGATGCTTTTCATATTCTAATCCTTTTAGGGTAAGGTGATTTGACACCTAATATTTCAAGGCAGAATCTATTATGAAAGCAAAATTAAGCAACAACATTTATTCTCTGATTTCCTTTATAAACTCCAACATATCTTGGCATACTTCACTTTTGTATCGCTGACTTATGCATAAGAGATGAAAGCTATCACTGTAAAAAATGTTAAAATCATTAAAGATGCTGTCACAGGTGACTATGATATTTATTCATGTGCATCTGGGGGCTTCTAAGGCTGATGATGTGGTTCAATAGAAATTACAGAGTGTGAGTTTTTTTTAGAATTAGCAGTTGTTAAGTATGTCAAAGCTGGTGAAGTCAGAGGAGCTTTACAAAGACAAATGCACAAGAAGCATGACAGCTGGTGAAATTCATTGATGAATTCTAGTAAGATTGATTGGAGAGAATCACCTCAACTTCTTATGTGTTGGCAGATTTTAAATTAATTATATTTTAACTGCTTTGGAAACAGACCTGAGAACAAATTTGTGGAGCCCAACGCAAGTGGTGGTTCAATAAATGAAAGATGTATAGAAAAGTAATCATCATTTTAGCTGTGTACAGAATGAAAAAGAAATCAAACACTGAAAATATTATTACAGTGCCATTAACATAAATCAATTGCATGCTCTATCTTCAGAATCTTTTTTCATTTCTGGTCATCCCATCTCATAAAGTCTTAAATGGTTATAAAAAGAGTGCAGAGATTGACAGTAAAAATGATTAGAGACGTGTAAAGATTTTTGTAAGAGGGGAGGCAGCAGCTTGGAACTGCTTAGAAAAAAGTTTTAGCTGCAGTAGGAGATTGAGCAGCTCAGCAGGACCGGGTTGGAGGTGCTGAACGTGGTCCCTTTATCATCGTGCTCACCTCCACCCGAATGCTCAGGGCTCCTGAACTCTATAAACCACAGGGGTTTTAGTTCAAGTCCCCAGAGCTCCGGGCTGTGGCCCTGAGTGGCAGTTCCTGCTCCAGCTGAGGGTCACACTTTTCTCTGGGACATGCCAAAAACCACAGCCCAGCCTGGGCTCTTCCTGACTGGTGCTTATGGAAACAGCCAAAATGCTGTTTTAAAAAGCACAGCTCTCTAAAACACAGACTGAAGATCTCACCCTTGAGAGCTGGTTCTATCTCACATACCTCTTGGTGGGGATTTTAAGCCTTTCCTGACTGGTCCTCACCCAGGTCCCTTGGTTTGGGAATGCCCAGCACAGTGTACCAGCTGGCTCTGGGGATTTTAACTCCCCATCCCCTCCAGCACCAGCTGCTAAAATCAATCTACTGGAACTTCTGTATTATGCTGAAATATTTATCACAGGATGCACAGAAATTACTTAATAGGATTTTAGAAAACCCCTAGAAATTTCTGCAGGTAAAGAGAGCATCTATCCATTTTATTGGACAAGCTAAATATTTTCAAGGATAAGTTATCTCATGCGTTAAAGTATAAGTCAAACATGCAGCTACAGCAGATTCAGGCAATGATTCCCTTCTTGGCAGGCTGCTCTGCAGTTTTGTGCCATTCCTGGGAGGATGAGCCCTGGCTGTTGGGATTCCCAGGTATGGTAGAATTGGGAATTCCCTGGGGCACACTTCTCATGGCATTTCAGCAGAGGGAAGGAGACCTGTCTCTCCTGTCCCATTTGGGGTGGGCTCAGCCCCCCACTCCCACAGGTGTTTCTGGCACCTTTCTACATTTCTCCTGATAAAATGAAAGGGAGAAACAGTGCTTCTGAGGTGTAAATAATGTTTAACAAGTGGGCCTTGGAGTTGTAAAGGAACTCCTGCACTTATGCTATAATCATTTTGGTGGTTGATTTAGAGCCAAGTCCTGCTGGCCTGACTAAAGCAATTAGCCTGATTACTGCCAGAGGGATGCTCATGCAATTAAGGTGAGCAGTGTTTGCTCTTTATTCTGCAAACCAGTTGTCTGTATAAAAGTAGTTGACACAGTGCAGTGGTGCTGAGGCAGGAGGGTGATGGGCTCTGAGACAAACCTTCAAACCCTGACAGAACCTGGTGCCTTTCACAGAAGAAGGATGGACAGATGGACATTGTCTGACGCTGCTCTGAGGGGAAAGCTAAAACCTGACAGTGAGAGACGTGTCCTGGTGTGTTTGCTCTGTGGGATTGCAACTGTTGTTGTTTCCCCAACTTCTCAAAAGGATGGAACTGGCTAATTAGATCTACAGCTGCCATTTATCAAAAAGAGCATCTGAAGTCTTCAGTGATATTTTTCCCCCCTCTCTCCCTGCTATTTCTAAGGTACCTATCAATGTGGTGCAGGAATACCATCTGGATACCTGGCTAGTGACCAGCAGGCTGTGGTATGTGAGGGTTTTAAAAAGAGACAAGAGAACAGAAGTGTGGAAAGGGTAAACAAACAGCATGTTTTAATGGAGGCTAAAGACGGTATGAATGAACTGAAAAGCAAAGAAAGGTGGAAAAATACCTTTTCTTCAAATTTTCACAGTGAAAGAAGCAGGCTATGTTAAATCTTCTTGGAACCTCCCCTGGAATGTTTAAATTGCTTGGGAAGTGTTCCTGCAGCTGAGCAGAGCTGCTGCATTGACTCTGTGGATGAGCACTCACCACAGAGCAGGAACATCTCTGCAGAGGAAACTTCTTCCTGCCCTGCCAGGAGAACCTCTGCACCTTGCTCTGGGTGCCAGCACTTCTCTGCACTCACAGCTCAGATGTTTTACTAAGGGCGGGCACAGCTTTGGGGTCAAGAGTTCTGACTTATCCCTTCCCCCCTGAATTAAAGGAAATTTAGAAGTTTTATTTGATTCCAAAGAAATCAAATACACTTTAAAATGTGGGAATTTGCCTTTTTGATGGATCTGAAGGGTTTGTGAATAGCCTAGTCCAAGGTTTTAGTGTGAAGCCACTTGTGTGGTCTTAGTGATGATGAATTCACTCATATCAATAGAGTTTACTCTTTGTGTTAGCACTGTCCCCCAGGTGGGTGCCTGTGTGTGCACAAAATAATGGCTCAGTCTGGCAGAATATCTTTGCTAAGAAAACCTCACTTGTCAATTACTGGGGATTTTCCTTGAACTCTGATGGTTCTGGAGCAGAGTTTGGGCTTCTGGTGTTATAACAGAATTTTGCAGGTTCAGTGATGGCTTTTGACAGCACAGGTCCCAGTAGGGAAAGACTCCTCACTTGAAATCAATCAACTTTATCACACAGCAAAAAAAGAAAATTAAAACCCACCTGAAACAGACCTGCTTTAACAGAAGCTCCTCTCTGACTGAGCTGTTACTGCAGATATCTCTACCAAATGAGCATATTTATGTGGGGAAATATCAGAAGGTAGGTGCACCTAACAAAGACATCCTGTTCATGCTTAATGCACCAGTTAAATTGTTTCAAAATGCAGAGGGGTTTTTTGAGTTTTTAGTGAATAGGCGCATCCACATATGCATCTATGAAGAGTTTTAAAATTAATTGCTTTCAGTCATTTCCTTTCATAAAATTAGAACAATGATGGAATAGACTAGCTGTGGAGTTTGGCTGAGGAAAGATTATACTAATCCACTTGAAATATAACTAAAGCAGAAAGCAAAGAGAGATAAAAGCCATTTTTTACCCAAAGCTTGTTTACCTGTGACAAAATCCTTCCAAATCAGCTGCACACAAAATACTGGATCATCTTAATTAAACTCAACCAAAAGAGATTTTGCTTTGGACTTCTTGGGATATTTCATAACCAGAGAGTTTGTCCTGTGATGCTTTTAGCAAGATGGAGGAATGTGTTTCATGTAATTAATAATTAGGAGAGCAGAAAAGCTTTTAAAGAGCAGAGTGACACCCAACTTGCTATATGGAAGCAAACAAAAAGGGGGAATTTGTCAGAAGTTTTTAAAATATCCTGAGGCATCACTGAGAGTGGTTTTCAAGAGTCAGGGGACGTTTCATTTGCATATTCTCCAGTTAATAAAAGGCTATGGTTACAAATGAACTTTCTTTGTTCCCTCCATGGGTTATTTTATTACTCCCTAAGCCTTGAACTATATATTCTTTGCTGAAGGAATAAAAAGATGTGATGCTTTCTGCTCAGACTATCTTTCCAAAACTCTTATTTTCTGGAGCAGTAAACTTTGCTAAACCACAACAGCCCTCCATACACGAGCACCACAAAGACTGGTTTTCACAGTTGAATCAATTCTTTCCCTAGCACCACAACAGCAGCTCTGGAATTCCACATATAAGCTTAAAAACAGCTCATCAATAACCAGATGGGCCCTGATGATCAAAGACCAATGAGAGCAGAGACACTTTTGTCCTTCCTTGCCCTTCAGCCAGCCAGTCCTGGGCTCTGCCACACTTTGGTTGTCTGGAGCCTGTTTCTGCACAGCCCCACCAGGTCATTAAGGCAGAGCAATTTAGGGGTGTTCAGCTGTGCCAGGACTGTGGCTGCTCCTTGCTCCCTATGCTTGCCCCTGACTGTGCCCTTCTCCTGCTTTTCCAGCTCTGGAGCTCCTTGACTCCCCAGTGGACTCCCCACGAGTCAAAACCAAAGCACAGCTTTCAGGAGGTTCCACGGGCTTGGGGGGCCAGGAGAGCCTGGAAGGTGCAGGAGTGGTGGCTAGATGGGAATGGGAAGGCAACAAGAGAACAAAGGGCAGTGTCAGCCCAGGGGCAGCCTGGCTGATGGGCTCCCTGAGCTGTCTCCCCAAAAAGCCCAAACACCCCTGACCAAGGTCAGAGAATCAGAGTATTTGGCAGCTGCACTGAGGAGCACCTGGACCCAGGTCTCCAGGAGGATTTAATATTCCTTTATTCCCTCTGACTTTGATTTAACCATAGGCTGTGATGCTTTAAGTACCAGATATTAATTAGAAGTGGTAGCAGGTCCCAAAGAGACCATACTCCAGATCTTCTCACCATTCCTAGTTTGACTTATTTCAGGTTACTACTCTGAAACATTATTTATGCACTCGGGAGCCTGACATTTTTAAGGTCTAACTAAATTTGCAAATAAGTAATGGCTGTCAGTGAGGAGTACCACTGCTGAGGTGGAAAATAGCTTGCCCATGAGTAAAACATAACCAAGTATATTGGATGTTTTCTGCAGCACTTCTTTAAGGCAAGCAATTATCTTGTCCCTTCTTTGGTATCACACCTAAGCAGGCACAAAGGGACAGTGCTATAGGGATGGGTCCCACCAGGTTGGCAACCTTGGAGAGATGAATCACTTTGGGCTTAAGCAGAAACTTCACTCTGAGCTCTGATCCTCTGGAGACAAGTGGGGAAATGGGACAAATGTTCTTTTGGCTCCTCTGGTCTTCAAAACCCTTCTGGCAGTGGTTGATTCAGGACAATGCAGTGGCACAGAGTGGGAGGAGCACTGAATTCAGGCAAAATTGCTGGGTACCTGGGAATGGCTGGGGCATCCCATTTGGCACAAGCAGAGATGAAAGTCATTTATGTCCTGCTTTGTATTAAGAAAGAAAAAGAAGACACGATAGGAGTTTTAACAGCATCTAGGGGGAATTTCAAGTTGGGGATTTTATTACAGACTACATCAAGTCAATTTTTGTCCCAGCAAAGATTCTCTGTATTTGCTCTGATTTTAGTCCCTCTAATTCTTCTCATTCTCTTACTCTCCCCAGGCAGTATCAGTCTGGTGTTACGTGTGCTTTGACAGAAAATGAATACACGTGTGTTGCCTGTAGTGACTCTCACTGTGTGACTCACAGCAATTGCAATTTAGGCCCACTTCTATTTTTAGAATGAAAAAAAGGATATCTAGGATCATTGGACTTTAAAATAATTGAAAAGGTAAAAAGGGGCCATCTGACGGGGGTGTAACTGCTGGTTGCCTCTATGAAGTCTTAGCAACCCTGTTGATTTAGTGCACACCAGACTTTCTATATAAAGTACATGGACAATAGAGCTCACTCAGTGGGAGACATGAGGTTTCCTCCTATATGACATAAGTACAGTGCAAAAATATCTCAAAAGGCAAATATATTCATGTTTTATAACCTTCTCCCCTTGATTTGTTTCTGAGTAAAAGAGCTTGGTGTTTTGGCAGCTGAATTTTTTTGTGTCTGTGAGGAAATACGTTTGACAGAAATTCTTCACCCAACTGGTTTTGACTGCTTTTAAATCATATATTAGGCGTTAGTTTTCTTCTCATCTGCCACTTTCACAACTCTTCCATAATCCCATGGTGTGTTATCTGGCCCCTGCATGATAAAGAGTAAACTATGTCATCCCCTTGCTTGGTGGCACTTTTGGTGAGCACAGGGAGGGATTGGGAGAAACACCTCCAGGGCTTTCTGTGGGCTGAGTCTGATAATGCCAGAGACCTTGAGGTTAATGCCCTAAATTCACTAGATTCATTGTCAAAATTTGTACTTGTATATTAGCTGTTCCTGCTGTTCCCATTCCTACCTCCTCTGTACCTGCTCTATGTGCCACTGATCCCTCCCTCTGCCTGTCACCTTTATTTTCCCCTCTTTCAGTGTTTTCTCCTGCACTCACTGTTAATGGTCTCTTGTTGTCCTCCCTATTGGCTGTCTTCATGTCACAGAATGTGTAAGACAGGCACAACAGGAGAAGTTATAATGTGGAAAAATTAGAAATTTCCATTATGGTGTTTTTTCCTTCTGAATTGGCTGCACAAACAGTTTCCACTGGCATTGTGGACTTACACAGGAGAGTTGGGGAGACTATGGGGATGTGACAAGTGCTGTGAGAGAATGGCCCATGCAGTGCACGATGGATGATGCCAACTATTCATTTTAACAGAGCTGCAGGAATTCAAACACTTTGCATGAATATTCATATGAAATTGAAAGCTGTTTAACCTGGCTCTCACATCTGTCTGGTGGGAGCACTTCAGTGCTTATGTGCTGCTCGTATGACTACTTGCAAGATGTAAATTTTAAACCTGACTGCTCAGAGTGTGATGGAAATCCAGTATGAAACAGTACACTTGGTTGTGAAATTTGCAATTCGTTTTCTGCCAGTTAGCTGCACAAGTCATCTAATCAAGGAACACCACAGGATTGAACCAAGCAACACAGTATGAATTTGCAAACATTTGCCATTCCCAAATGATCTGTAAGCCAAGAGTTGTTTGCTGAAGAAAGCCCTAAATAATATCAAATAAATAAATTAGAGAATTGTATGACCTCCACAGATAATTCATAACAGGAAAGGCAAGTGAGATTCATGGCAAAAAGTGCTCACTGAGCTTCTGAAGAAAACAGGGAAATCGTTTCTCAGCACAGTGAATCAATCTGATGTAGTTTGCTTCACTATCTGCACATTGATGGAATGATGGGAGGTTTGGAGTCACTTCTGACAGGCTCTCAGATGAATGGGCATTTGGTCCTGGCAGAAGTTTTTCTAAGTGGCCAATTTTTCTGGGATAGTTTTGAGAGCAGATTTAGTTTTGGATCACAGGATTTGTGTTGTGTCACATTTTACAATTGAAAATGACTGAAACATTAACCTCCTTCTCTGGCACAATTTGGCTTTGCTGTGTTCAGCCTCATTCCCTGATCACCATGGTCTGTATTTCCATTGCATCATTACCACCTAAGCCTTGTTGCAATTCCCATTTCCCAGAGATGCTGAAGGATTTGCCCAGGTCTCCCAAAGAACTCTGGGCACAGGTTGAACGCAGTCGTCTCCCACCTCCTCTTGGTTTTACCCTTTCAGACCTTTCTCTCAGAAAGGCACTGAAGTAAAAAAAGTAAAATTATCTAAGCTTCTGGACAAAAGTGAGATGGAAAAGAAAATCCATATACTTGATTTCCACATGCATTGCTCATTTCTGGTACAGATTTCATATCTCTGCGTAACAACTCTTTGATCCATATTGCAAACTGCTGCAACAATTTCTTTGGAAGAAAGTTTTCACTGTTATCTTTATGTACTCAGTAGAGTACACAACACGGGTTGAAATTATTTCCCACCAAATTTGTAATGCAAAGTAATGCAGTTAACAAAAAAGTTCTTGCTTGGATCAAATGGGGAATATTTATGTTTCTTAAAAGCAATTCTTACCATTCCTGATCCAATATTGCTTCTTTTTGGCACAACCAGTATTCACTTAGACTGAATGCATTTAGCACTTTTGATGTTAAATTGTCATTGGTGTTTTGTTTTTAAATTAATTATATCGTGACCTATTTACAATAGAGTATAACACACTGAAGTTCTTCTTAAAGAGAACATTAGTTAGGATGAGTAAATTCAAATTACTTGGTAAGTCCCTGCTATGTAGGCATTATTTTTCTAATGAAGATTTAATGAAAACCACCAGTCTAACAGAATTCTCGAAGTTGTGAGCTTTTGGCAACAGTATTGTAAAGTATCCTTAGTGACATCCACATTAAAATATATTTAGAATGGTAGCCTTAATTTTAACATTTAGCACAGCAAGTGACTCCATACCTCTTGCTGCAAGATATGACTCTCAGCTTCTTTAAGTGCATTTTTAATGGGTCCTGTGAGAAGCATTTCCACAGGCAGAACATTTTATTGTTACTAAATACCACTCACTCTGAAGTCTCTCTGTTGTTTGGAAATGAAACTTTAATGAAGAAGTTGAAACAATTCATCAGCCCAGGGAACATCACACTCAGATCAAGCACACCAAATGATAAGGGCTCTGCATATGCATGGAAATATGATTTTCATTCATTATGTTCCTGCTGCTTATCCTGGAGAGGGTGACACTCTCAAAAACAGGAACCCACAGCCCAGCCCTGCCTAGGACCCCTCTGTCCTGTCTGGCCACGCAGACCTGGCTCTGATGTTTGGACATTTTCCTGTCTAGTGATGCTAAATAGGCACATCATAAAAAAGTGCATGAGGTTTCTAACTTTTCCTATCATCGTCTTGAACTCCTGGCTGGGGAGAAACAAGGTTTTTCAAGGGGAAGCTTTCCTGTTATCCTACAGTGTTCATTCTCCCCCAGCTCTTGCTCACAGTGCCTTCAGCATCCAGCTAACATTGTGTACATCCTTCCCCACTCCAGTTTCTCAGGGGGAGGAGGGTGTCAGGGGGCTGGCAGAGACACGGGAGGAAATCGTGCCTTTTCCTGTCTGAAACTACAATTCTCGTCCAGCAAAACAATGCCAACAGCGCGGAGATAGCTTTGATTATGCAAAATGGATGGACACATCACGCCTTCTTTTGCAATAGGTTATCACCTAAGGAGTGCCTCACCCGGAAAATTCCTCCCACCACCTTCCCCCGCGAATGTTTCCCCCCTTTAAAATGACATCGGTGGCACTCCAGACACATTTTACACATTAATAGCATGCCTCCCTCATCTCACAGGCTCCATATGTTTCCTCTTCCCCTTTTATTTTAGGGCAGCTTGCCCCTCTCCCTTCTCCCATCTCAGAAACAGCCCGGCTGGCTCGGTAGAAAAGGAGTAAAGTGTTTTCTTGCATGACCTCTATGTATTTCACTCCGCGGGAAGAGCTACGTGGAATGCCCACTCCGCAGGCAGCGAGGTTCAAGCCGGATTGCCCTGGAGGCATTTCTGCCATAAACCACAGGACTATCCCCAGAATTCCCCCAGTATTGCGGTCCCCATCCCAGCGCCCCCTCCCCAGCGCTGCCGCTGCGCTCCGAGCGCCGGGGAGCGAGGCACCAACAGCGGGCACCGAGCAGCAACAGCTCCCTTTGTTCCCCGTGCGAATCCTACCTCCCAGAGCTGTCACATCTTCCTCCGAGGCGAAACCTAATTGTTAACACACAGAGATCCAGCGGAATCCTCCGAACTGCCAGCGGTTGTTAAGTGCTGTCATCGTTCCCTCCCGGTGCTGAAACCTTTTCGGACCATTAATGTCACAACCCCTGCTAACTCATCGCTCAGTACTCGCTGCTCAAAATGTCCGAAATAGTTTGGAAGGATAATAGGAATGACAGGCACACTAGACAGCCATGCTTGAAATTAGTTTTCTCAGCTGACTTAAGGCTGTTTCGTAGTGCTTTTAGGCATGCACTCCGTAGGGTTTGTTAACCTAGGCTAGACGTGCCATCCCTGCTTTTATTCAGGGCTGTAATAGGATGGCTGCTAGGAATGCAGCGATAGGTCTAACTCCATTCATCCCTCCGTAGTTCTTAAACCTCTCTGGGAGCGGAAATAGCTTCAGTCATCCTTAAACTTACTGAGGCTACTGTTTCTGCAGAGCAGGCTTTCACACATTGTTTTGAAAGTAAAGAGAAAATCCCTCGCGGGAATGGAAGGTGCCGTAGCTCTCCGGGCTGATGCGAGCAGCGAGAGGAGCCGGCAGCATCCGCCCCCGCCGCAAGCTGAGCCTGGCGCAGGACTCGGTGGAAGTCGTGATTGGAAGCTGAAAGTTCCTAAAACTCTGCGAGGCAGCTGTGGCATAAAGAGAACGAGGGGGATGTAGGGACTGTGCTGTGCTTTGTATGCACAGAGTCACAGATGTACACTACGCTTCCCAAAAGGCAGAATACTGTTTGCAGATGGCGGGGACTCGCAGTCTGAATTTCTAAGTAAGCAGCACCTGGGATGATGGAGGGCAGAAGAAATGAGACCAAAGCACAGAATTCGAGGTGAGGTGCCTGTGATGTGGGGAAGAGAGGTGGTGAGAGATGCTACAGGACACTGCTGTTTTCAGTAAAGCTGTGCTAATCACCAAATCCCAGCTCAGAGACATTTGTGCTCTGTGGAAATCTTGGAGCCTCTTTCTTCTTGGTGGTCAGTTAAGGACCAGCCCAGGTCAAGATGCAGAAAGGCTTGCTAACATCTGCTGTCCCTGGTGTTGCTGATCTCAGTGTGGTCCCTAGTGGACAAAAGTAAGAGCCACCAGCACAGATGTGTCTCTGCCAGCAGCAATGGCACACATGGGCTGAAGGACTGGGGAGGCACCCTGGAGCCAAGGCAGGCTGGGACAGGGCAAGTGGGGAGTTAGTTCTTTTGCTGCTTGTTCCACTCCTGCCTGTTTTTTTAGTACCACCTGGTTCACAGCCCTTTGCTCTAAACGAAAATACCATTCAGGAGGCATCTCAGAAATGAATGGTGTTGGGAGAGAGTAAGGAGGAAAGCAGATCACAGTGAAACCCCAGCTATGGCTGCCTCACATTCTGGGAAGGAAAGGGTTAGGATAGCACTAACGGCAGGTTTGCTTTACCAAACAGCAAGTCAGTGTTTGTGCACAGCATGGGCCACTGATCTCTCCTCCTTCTGCATTGGCCTTCACTGAAACTATGAGTGACAGCAAGCTTGCTGCTGGTGCAAGTCAGCCATAGATGGGGACATCTGCAGGGACCACGAGCATGATGTTTGCTTCTGAATCAATGCTGCTCCCAACAGAGCTGCCTTTGCTCTCTGTGCTTCCCCATGCCCTCACTTGCTGTTGCTCTTGGACATCCTCCCTTTCCCTCTTTAGCCACTGCTCCTTACAGTGGGTTGGAGGGGAGGGCTCAAGGCTCCAGTTTTGTTTCTCAGTTTACAGTGGGGTATTATTAGCACATCAAGCTTCTTCCAGAACTGGTGGCAGCAAAGGGGACTTTGAATTTTGTAGGCATGAATCTCAAGGTGGGCAGCTACATGCTGGCTGATAGCAGGGCTGACTGAACAATTCCTGCTTTCTGAATAATTTAAAGAAATTTTTTCATGTCACCTATCTTGCATCTTTCATGTGCCCTTCATTCACCTTAAGGCAGAAAAAGAAAAGGGAAAAAAAAAGTTCTAATTGTCTCAAGAAATAAATTTCTGTTTCAGTAAGGGTCTCACTGTGCCATTGATTTATAAGTGGGATGACACAGCAGTTCAAGAGACATAAGATTCTGGTTGGAGATACCCAGGTCTAGGAGTCCTGACTTTGCTGATGATCTTCTGAGAGCTTTCAGCGCTGAACTGGACACAAGAATGTTCAATACCAGGTTAAAGCAAGGCCTCAGTCCTTCACAGTAAGCTAAAATCACTCAGATTTGAGGGTCAGCAGGTGCCAGCTGCCTGTGAGAGTTGTGTGACTGAATGGAGAGGAGAGATTCTTACCTTGGGTAGTAACTGAAGGGGGGAATAAACTGTTCAAGGTGTGCAGAGTAAGCAGGGAATGACCAGAAGGATCCTCTGGGGCTGATTAGTTAACATGGTTCAGTCTTAGGGACAGATTCCATCATACTCCCCCTTTCCTCACTTTTCCTAAACATGAGCAGCAACAGTGGCTGCCATCAATGATGGGACATGTGCACTCCCTATCCTTGCTATGGCTCTATGCTGTTCTTTTTTCTGGCACACCAATCTGCTCCTTGCTGGAAAGAAGATACAGGGAGCAGTGGAGAGGTGATCTGATCAGGTATGCCCATTTTCTGTCCTCCTGGATGGTATGAATGTTGTACAGTAGGATTGTCCAGGGAAGCAGAGGGCTTACATGTGCTTTCACTCTGTGTTCCATCAAGAAAATCCTATTCTGTAGGAGAGGAAATTGCTGCTCAGCTGTACAGCAGTGGACCCTATCTGAGAAAACCCTTTGCTTACAAATGAGTTGCAACAATTTAAAATGCCTTTGTTGGTTTCTGACCAGTACTTACTTAGGAAATGGCCAAGGAGGATGAAGGACAGGAGGAATTCAGGACATTTGCAGTTTGCACGCTGACAGTAAGCCAAATAATATAATGAGCAGAACAACTAATGCATAATTGCATTATGAGTCATCCTCACTATAACAGGAATTTGATAGATACGTAACTAGAAAGTGTAACTATCAGTTACAAATAGACATTTCTACTTGCAAAGGAAAGGACACGATATAATTAAAGCTTCAGGTTGCACATACAATAACCTTTTCTCCTCCTGTGGTCTCAAATTCTCTAGGAACAGTATGAGTACATTTTGAAGGTGCATACCTATCAGACAGCATTCCTTCTATCCACTTGCTGAGTCTTTTTGAAACAGCAGCAGGCAGTCTCACTAATCCATAGATTCTTGGTGTGAATAGTGTATTAAAGGAATTGCAGGAATGATCTGTTGATGACTCTGCCACGCTGGGTGTCTCTGTAGTGTCAGTGCTGAGTGCAGCATTAGCCTGGCAGGGCTGCAGGTGTGGTGTGCACAACAGGTAACAGGTTGTGTTCAGGATGCATAATCATAGTGTCAGTGAAAATTAGTCTAGCAGGAAAAAGGATCCTCCAGAAAAGGCCAGATTCTGTCATGCACATCTAGATACTCTTGGGTGCTGTGGAGCACAGACCTGAATTTTGCAGAGGGCAGCTATACCCTAAAAAGGATGAGTCCAGTGTGGGGGAAGATAAATTCCTAACAATTATCTTGGCAGCAAGCATTAATCTCCCCTCTGTCGTTTAAATGAAAAAATTATCAAGAAAACCTGTTGATGTCAGCCCCCAGATTTTCAGCTCTGCCTGGTTTCCCTTCTTTTTCCTGTGGCAGAACAGGCAGCACCTGTGTGAATGCAACCCCATATTTGACCAAGTCTTGCAGTCTTGTGCTGAGAACCACAGGACACCGAAGTGCTCATTTAAGCGAGTTACATCACAGTGACTGGCTAATCACTTCCACATGCTGCTTGATTGTCCCCCTTTATATGCCAGCTCTGCCTTTTTCTTGCACAGCTCTTTTTGAGCCTCTTGCCTAAGAGAAAATAACTACATCTGGAGTGTTGTTAAATGACCCAGAAGCTGCTGTTTTGCAGACTGACAGTGTTTGATGCAAATAGATGGCTTCTTGCTGTGAAAATCTCCTTGGCTGACAATCCATCGGGTACTTTTGACGATAGTTGTCTGAATTAAAACACAGGCTCCTCTTTCTATATTCACACTATCATTCTTACAGAACTGCTGGTATTAAATTCTTCCTGTGCAGTTTCAGTGGAGGCCTCTCTACTCCCCATTTGTGCACCAGCTGCTGGTGCACATCTCTCCCTCTCTTTGCCTTCAGCTTTTGCCATCTGCCACCATTAAGTTGCCCAGGTGTCGGAAATCTTCTTGCTCTTCTCTGGCAAACATCACTCTGCCTTCTTCTTCACTAATTCAACCTTCCTGTATATGGAGGCTGATAGATCAGGATCAAACATCTGCTGCATTTCATACGTCACAGGGGCAGATGGGGAGCAGAGCACGTATAGTTGCTGGCAAAAATTAAGGCTGGTTAACTCTTCCTTCCCTAACTTTCCACTCCATCTTTGAGAACTTACAGTTTTCCTGCACTTCTAGATGTGCCAATTATTTAATACTTGCCAATTAGGATGTTACCTAGAGCAAATATATGCTAAAGCAGAGCGAATTTTCAGAAACATCAAAGCTTTCACATACTGCAGCAGGGTCTAGTCCTGAGGTATTGAGGAGCAGCAGAGTTGAAACTTATCTAAGACAGTTATCAGCAAAGACAGCAGGATAAACCTTTTTTCTTCTTTAGACTGCTTCTGCAGGTGCAAACAGGGGCCACACCACTGACTTTATTATGCTTTCCACAGAGATATAGGTCAGGCATCCTTTGTGATTGCCTGCAGGGGAAATCCAGGCTCACTGATCATCTTTCACAACAATGGGTTGTGTAAACTATTGAATTCTTTTGGTAGAAATTATGAAATTAAATGTTTTCCAGTGTGCCCAATCCTCTTCAGCAAATCACTGAAGACTGACTGCAAGTTTGAATGGCAACAAACCAAAATCCAACAAACCAGGCTGCTTACACAATGCTGCTTGCTGGGCCCAGGGAATGTTTCCTGCTTAAAGGCTGGTAAAATATATATCTGAGGATGCACACCCAGCTGCTGGGGCCAGTCTCCAGTGTGACTGTTGAGTAATTCCAACAGGATTTCACAGTTCAGCAATTTTACTCTCCTCAGCCTGGTTCTCAGTAGCAGTGCTTTCTCAGCCTGATATTGTGTGAGACTCTTGGGCAGAGATGGTTCCCTGCTCTGAGCAGTTCTGCTGAGCAGCAATTGCTGCCTGCTGCTTTTCCATTTGTTAAGCAATGGATTGCTGCTCAGACATTTGCAGGCCACGTTGGTCTAAGTCCTGTGTACAATTCTGGGGATTTACTCCTCTCCTGGAATGCCATGATCAGAGGTTGTTTCTTGCTTGTTCAATAATTTCCTGAAGCACTGCTCCAGTTGACACTGCTGTGATTTCCCTGCTCTGTGACAGATAAAGCATTGTGCAATTCACCTTTCACAGAAACACCAAATTGGCCACTTAGATGCTCGCAGATTTTACACACAATGTCTGGATGTTTCTCCAACTCTTGACTGCTTTTTCTGTCCACACTTTCCTATTCCTATGTTAATATTACTTCTCCAGCAACTTTAGCAAGATATTACTAGATAATTCTTTTGCCTTTTTTGCCACCACCCTGCAAATCATTTGCTATGCAGAACTCTCCCTTTTTTCAGGATTCAATATCTCCTTTAATCTATTCTTTCTTTTATTCTTTACTCAGCTGCTGCTGCCTTGCTTTGTTGGAATAGTCACTCATCTGATGAAGCTCATGCTTCTATTTCTGTTCTCTCTCTTTTAAAAAGTCCTTTACATCAGTGAGATACCTCTTTGGGTTTCTTTGATTTGGTGCTGTACACTGAGCTCTGCACTCCAGGAGTGAAAGATCGAGTTGGAAAGAATCAGTTGTGGAGGGAGTGTGCAAAGGGGGAGGGAAAGGGGTTTTGCCATGCCCCAGGGAGGGACTTTTCAGTGAAGCAATAAAAGAAGCAGACAGGTAAATGGCCTGGCCAGAAGCAGGACTGTGGAGAGGCTGTTTTGTAGCACTGTGCCTCAGTTTCCCCACTTGTAAACTAAGAATAATCCTCTGCCTTTAGAAATTCCTTTGTAAGCTTTGCCTGAGAACTGAAACAGGATGACTGAAATTCATTCTTGATAAGCTTATATTATTGCTGTCTTGCTGATGAACTTTAAATTCAGAAGAGCAAGGGCCTAAAACTGCCTGAGGAGCCTCCACATTGTGCAGGGTGTTTGGTGCTGTGTGATCACACACATCCACTCCTGAAGGCACAAGGTCTGATGTCCTTTGGCTCTTCTGTTTGAGAGCACCACAGACTATCATGGGAGAGGTTTGTAGGGTGAAGGAGATGTTTGGTGGCAGCTTCACAGCAGCCAGGGAGCAGGAGGGACATTGCCTGGGCTGGATTCAAAGCCCAGCCTGTTTGGAGAAAATGCCTGCTGGCAGGGACAGGAGGAACCTCACACAAGATGCCACTTTTTAATTTCCCTGATCTATATTCTGCAGCAGGTGCTTAGAGTGGCACATAAATCCTCCAGCACAGGATTTATGGTTGTGAACACCAAATATTCACCAAAGCTCAAAATCTCTTCTCAGTTTTCCTGCGGGGTGACCAGAGGGATTTGATTATACTTACTGAAGCAGAGTTGTTTGGGATTTATACCACTGAGGACAACATTTGGTCCTAAACATACATCTCCACATATATACAGGTTTTGTACAAAGTTATTCCTTCCCCCTAAAGAAAAGCTTACAGTGCCTGGACAAACCTGCCACCTCTCCCCCACCACCACAGCAGCTGAGGACACAGGATGTGTTTATGAATAAATTAGTTGGGGAAAAATGGCTTTGGAAACCAAGCAGAGCCTTTCCAAGAGGAAATAGGCAGAAGGATAAATCTTTGTTTTTAAGACCAGCTACAGGAATACTCCTCTGGCATAAACACACATTTTTTCATTGATAAAACTGGTTTCTTTTTTCCACCCTCTCTGATGAATTTTTCAATTCTGCATATGCAAAAATATCAATGTATCATCAAAAGCTGAAGTGGATTTCAGAGGAATTTAGCCAGTCAGTTATCTTTCGTTTTAATTAACTAATGGTATTTGTTTACATCTGCTTGAAATGATTTTATACTCATTATGGGTATTGAAGTAATGTTTCATTATTTCTCCAGTTTCATGAGGTTTTAAAACAACAACAAGGCCAACAAAAAAAAGGAACAAGTTGTCCACAGACACACCTGTAATCTGACCTTTTCTCTTCCCTGAAAAGTTTTAAGAAGATTATTTAAGTTTTTGTGTCTGTACTTGCTCTATTTTCAGAGTCTTAGAAGTAACCTTGACTCGAAATTTGGCCTCGGAGAGAAGCACAGAAAACGCATTACAAGCTGTGGAGTTCATCCCTACTGGGATGAGGGGCCATATCCTCACTGCATGAGAATTTCTCCAACAATACACAAACCCCTGTTGCAGCAGCTCCCAGCTGGAGCTTCACACCACAGAAACCAGTGATGTTTTAATGGTGGGAATAAAACAGAGCTGGAAAAACAGTCCCACGAAGTCTGTACTTCTGCAACTAATGACCCAGCTGCGTTGTGAGCAGGGTGTTGCAGGATCAGGCTCTGGGGATGCATTTGGGTTCTCAGCTGCCTGTGTTTAAGGATAAAGGCACTCCGATGTGCCACACAGGCACACCTTGTGGCTCTAACCCTTGGCTCTCTCCTCTAATCTCCTCTCTTCCCACCAACAGCCACTGCAGGAAGGATGCTTTTCTTTACTGCTCAGATTTCAAATGCCTCTTGGAGCAGTAAATGATAAAAAACCCCTGGAAATGCAGTACCTTTTGGGGGAAGCATGATGGATCTTGTAGTGCAGGAACAAACATCCCCAGGGTCTCGTTTATCTCACACACCATGTCTATTTACCTGGATTTTTCCCCCTCAGAATCGCTATTATTTTTGCACAGATGACTAAAACAACTCTCCCCCTTCCTGCCTCGATGCTCACTGGCTCCTGCTTGCTCTCCTGGTAGTCCCAGCTGGATCTTTAACCCCTGCCAGGCTGGTGGGCTTGAGCAGAGCTCAACCTCCGGCAGCCAGCTCCAATGAAATCCCTCAGGAAAGCAAAGGTGACTCCCTGGAGTGCCTGCCTGGCTCTTCAGACTGACTGTGCTATTTGCAGAGCAGAGGTGAATAACTGATCCTCACACGTCTCCCCAAACGTAACTTGGGTGAATCCACCAAACAAGCAAAGAACCTCTGTCCCTCTTGGTCTGATCTGGAATCAAGGTTTAGTGGTCAGGTTTAGTGGGATTGAAGGGTCAGGAAGGCCAAGCGAGCAGGGAGGTCTCTGAAGCTGTGGAGGCTGTGCAGGCACCTGTGCAGTGTGAAAGATGCTGCCTGGTATGGAGCCCTGGTTTCCTCTGTCCTTGCAGGTGTGTGTGGGGCACCGTGTGGTGTAGCTGAGGCAAAGGAGCACTGACAGGATGCTGGGGTTGGCACTGGAGTGTGAAGCACCCTGTGATGGGGATTTGTCTTACCAGGCTTCCCTCCTGAGCCTGGCACAGCCTTTCCTAGCTGTGAGAGCTCTGGAACTTCCCCAGACTGTGGAATATGAGAGGCTCAATGCCCTACACCAGTGATGGGCTCCTGCCTTCAGAGCCTGCAGGACTTGAAATATCTGTGTGAGAGGCAGTTCCAAGCAGGAGCCACTGGCCTGTTTGGGAGGCAGAGCAGGGTCCCTGTGGGCAGTGGTGTGGGTGTGGGGGCAGCCAGCAGCATTGCTGGTGCCATTGTCACTGCTGCCCTCTTGTCTGTGCTAGAAAACTCAGGGCAGAACCAACACAGGGGCTGAGGTCAGAGACACTTCAGTGTTTGTCAAGACAGGATTTCAAGACAGAAGGAATCAAAATTACACCTATCAAAGGGGGAAAGAAATGGTGACATGATTAATCTCTCAGCTCTACCTGTGTAAATACAGAGCAGTGGATGGAGATGCTCCCACCTGTGCCAGTGTCACAGAATTTGGCACGGCTGAATGCAGGATAGCACGAAGGAGCATTGATGTGGAGCCAAACAGGAACCCAGTGGTACTGGATTGATTGCAAGGAGGTCTCTTCCACACACCACAATGAGAAATACAAGTCTGGGTCCAAAAGCAGCTGTGCTTTTTCTGTCCTCTCTTTTGCAGAGAAAACAATCGTGTGCGTTAATTACTTTGGCCAGCTCAGTCCTTTCAGGGTTCTTTTCCAGGGACTGCTCTATTGTGTCAAGAGCAGTGCAGACACTGAACAAAAAGACATTGTGTGCCCAATGTTATTTATGTGCTTTATTTCAGTAACTCTCAATATTTTAGTGGCTAGAATATTCCTTGGAATATCTGACATGAAGAAATTTCATGCCATTAATTTTTAGTATAGCTATTTCTAATGACATAGAGGATCAAGATTCTACATTTATGTACTTGGTATGATATTTATGTTATATTCTCTACTGTATAAGTAGCACTGTCTCCTCTAATTTCTGTCTCCAGATATACAAATGCATTTTGCTTTGAAAAACTTCAATCCTGACATTGGATTTTTCTCCAGAGATCTTTTGTCCATTAAATAATAACAGTCAATAATATTTGAGTATGATGGGAGAACCATCTAAATAAGTATGAGCCCTGTTACTGTCAAGCAATATAGTTCTACAAAGGAAGTCTTAAATTTTCCTGAAGCTCTTCTGATTTCAGTGGTTTGACAAGAATATAAATGAGAAGGAAATTTCCCCCTTTGCCGGCATCCGATTTCTGAGTTGGATTAATTATGATAAGGGTTTTTCCTTGCACAATCAGATTCGCTAAAATTTCCTTAGTAGGTTCATAAAACTGTTTTGTGAAACAGAAAATTAAGTGGGGAATTTTTTGCCACTAAGTTCAAATTTGTCTGAACTTTCAACTGGACTCTGGTATCCTATTAGAGCCGGTCTTTGATAATAATCATGTTTGAATTTCATTACTTTCTTTTCTAATTCCAGTCACTGACCATTTTACTTTTTTCTAATAGCAGTACAAGCTAAATTACCCATGCAAGGCTGTTTAAGATGGTCCTAGAGCAGCTCAAGTAAAATGCTCTCATTTTTCTTAATTTTCATTAACTTTCCATCTTTATTGTGTGTGTGTAGTATAAACAGTTAGTAAAAATACCTTCCTGCAGACCTGCACAGTCTGGCTTGGAGATCTGTCTCAGTAGCCACTGGAACAGTCCCAATGGATGCTAAAACTGAGAGGAGGGAGTACAGAGCACAGCCAAGGGCTGTGCTGAGCAAAGGAGTAGTAGAGGAGCAAGCAATGACTGATAGACTCTTCCTCAGGCATGAGAACATGAAAAAGAATCATAAAGATGTGGCATGACCTGCAAAACCCACATTTCTGGCACTGAAACCCCTCCAGCTCATGGCCTCCTACCTTCCTCTGCCCCCTCTTCCTCCCTCAGTCACCTGCACGTCTCTGGGTTGATGATCTCTTTCTTCAGGGCTTCCTCACAGACCTGAGCTATGAAAAGCTGGCACTGCAATCACATCTGGCCATCATGAGGGAGAGTAACATCACCAAAATTAGGATTCAGAGAGCAAAGTGAAAAAGCTGCCCTGGCTGAGGCAAGAACCAAGGAGTTCTTCAGTGGGTAGGATGAAGGGAGAAAGGGAAACAGGGAGAGAAAATAAGTTTATATGGATAATTTATATGGATAACTTAGCAACGTAAATTTAGCACCTAGGAGCCCACCAGGTCCCCAAACCCAGGTCCTTTTTCAAGAGTGACCAAAGGATATAGAAATGCTTTAGAATTAGATCTCCAGACAGAAGGCTGTGAACATCTAATAGCCCATTACCTGCACCATCCAGAAGCCTTTGGATCAAACCCAAACAAAACACATGTGATATTCACAATTTCATTTTCATTTCTAATCACCTGCTTCTATGCACTTCCAAATTCTCTGGCCTCTTTTTTTGGAAGAGATTTCCTCCCTGCCATAGGAAAAGATTCAGCATTTTGTTTTGGGTCTTGTGAAAATCCAGGTCTTACATTATTTTTCTGGAACTTGGTCTGCTTGACTCCTAAACCCATGAGTCTGTACTTTGACACTGTAAAAGCGTGATTTCAAACCTCTTTTGAATTAAAGAATATAAAAAAGCCCAAACATTTTTTTAGAAAAGGTAGAAAGGCTGGTGACAGAGGTTAGGTGCTATTCTTCTGTGGCTTTGCTAGAGCCAATTTGTATAGAATGTGGCTCCAGACGGGGCACTGCTCCTGTCACCACTTTGTGTAGTACTCATTTAGTATATTTTTTAAAGGAAAAATATGATCTATGTGACTAAAAGTGGTTTGTCTGACCTCAGTTATACAAAGCTTCAGGAAGTAAAAGGACTTATTTTTAAAGGAAAGAATGCAGCAAAGCTTTACCAAAGCAATGTTGTGTCAGATGCATTTGATGATTTTATTTGATAGGATAATTGATTTTCTTAACAAAAGCAGTGCAGTAGATCTAATCTCTCTGGATTTCTACAGTGTATTTGACATGGTGACAAGATTAGTCAAACTGCAGAGAACAGGGATTAGTGGAATCATGCAGGAAGTGTCTGGAGAACTATGAAAGTTTTGGGAAATTTTGGGGTGTAGTGGTGACCCTGGTGTCCCTTAATGGTTGGTGGGGGAGATTAATTGCATTTATAATTCTAATTTTCCTGGCACCAAAGAAGATGCTTCAAAATTTGTGGCTGAGATGAAATCAAGGTGGATAAGCACAATAGTGGGGATTCAGAAATGTGAAACGATTAAAAAAATGGGATAGACTTGAAGGTTGCAGCAGGAGAGATGGAAGTGTGAAGAAGGATGTGATCATATGAAGGGCAAGGCTGGGCACTGAGAGAATCCTGACATGAATTATTTCTGTGAAATGGGGCTTATCCTTTCAAAATGATAGAGAAAAAAGTGAAGTCAGGTTTTCTGGCAAGAGACGTTGGGAATCTATGATGATGCATCAGATATCTAGTGTGAACATTCCTGCTCCAGGGCTTGATGAGATCTTACCTGGAGCATCAGGCAGACAGTCCTGGCACAGAAACTCAGGAAAGGTCTATTAAAACAAGAAACAGCTGCAGAGAAGTGCAGCAAATTCAGCCTTTCCTTTCTATGGCTTTGAGAGATGTCATTGCTGTCTATAGATGCAGCGGGGAGGAGAGCTAAGGCTGGAGGGTGGGAAGAGCTATTTCAACTCAAGAACAGCATTGACACAAGAACAAATAGGTAGAAGGCTGGAAATTTGGGGAAGCTTTCCAGCCGTCAGAAGAATAAAGCATTCAATTAGTCCCCTTGACAAAGAGGTGGAGGTAAAGAAAGTAAACTATGTAAACTAGGTAAAACCAGTTTTATGATAACAGCTTCACTGCTGGGTGAAGGGGATCTTATGAATGATGGCCTGTGACTGCAGGCAATTGAGCTCAGTGATGCAGAACCTTCTCCCAGCCCTGTGTTTCTCTGCTTCTGTCAGGAGATCTCCAGTTTTGCAATGATTCTGTGAAATCCTGTGCCTTTCAAGGCAGTGTCTGAGGAGGGCACAGGAAAGACACTTTGCACCAGTCAGGGACAGAGACAATGTGAACTGAAGGCCAGCTCTGGGAGACCATGCATGAACATCCCTGGTGTGCAGGTTTGTGGTGTCAGCATCTTTATGGCCTCTGGATGAAGGAAGCAGCTTTCCCTGAGCTGGGCACTCCAGCCAGGCAGGACAGAGCTTGGCAGGCACAGCACAGCAGCTGCTCTCTTGTTCCCACCCCGCAGGAAAAATTGTCAGAATCCCTTGTAAATGAGGGAGTCATGACCTGTGACTGAAACTTTTATCTAAATCCTGAAAATAGAACTGGTCTGATCCTCAACTCCCAGGAAACAGCAGCAGCAGCAGGAGGAGCAGGCAGGCATCAGCTCAGCATTGGCAGTTCTCTCCTTTTCTCTCCTGAGCGCCTCAGTAGGTACCCTCAGCTCCTGCTGCTCTGCTCAGGGAACAGCTCTGGCCCCAGGCACGTCCCTGGGAGGGCTGTGGCATCCCCAGGTGCAGTGAGGATTGCTGCAGGCAATGCTGCTCCTGCTCTACTGCTCTGCTGCAGTGCTGCTCACAGCCCAGTGCTCACAGGACTCTCAGGCACAGCTCCTGCAGGGAGTCAGCAGCTCTTTTACCCCCAGCCTAACCACACCAACCCTGCAGGGCTGTGTTAACCCTCCTGCTAATCACACCAAGGCACAGGGATGTGATGCCAGGTCAGGGCTGTGCTGCTGCACGACACATAGTGAGGCTGCCCTGGTACCTTGGCTGGGCTTGCCCATATCTGCTGGAAAATGCCATAGCTGTGTGCCACAGTGATGCTTCTCAGCAGAATGACACCATTCTCATGGGGAAATGTTCTCCTTCTACTGGCACAAAGTAGATGCCTCTTTAGCTCATGTAAAACAGGGAACAGCATGGCTAAGGTGTCATATTGTCCACGAAAGTACCTCTTGACACATTTTCAGAGGAGTGATTGAAGCAACAACATTGCCAGTCAAGGAATTGTTCTTGTCTGAGCAAACATCACCTCAGTTTCCCCTTTCTGAGGGAAGAGCAGGGGTAGGCACTGATCTGTGGTGAGCAGCAGTAGGGAATGGCTGGAGCTGTGTCAGGGGAGGTTTAGGCTGAAAATCAGAACATTCTTCACACAGAGGGTGATCAGACACTGAACAAGCTCCCCAGTAAAGTGGTCACAGCCCCAAGGCTTCCCGACCTCCAAGAGCATTTGGACAAGGCTGTCATGCACAGGGTGTGGATCTTGAGATGTCCTGTGCAGGGCCAGGGGTTGGACTCGATGATCCTTGTGGGTCCCCTCCAACTTAAGACATTCTGTGATTCTGTATTAAAACTCATCAGCTCTGCCTTTTGAGCGTGAAGGTACTTGCAAAGTCTATAAATTTACTATGATGTTCAAGTCAGGAAGCAAAAGGGACTCTGTTCCTGCAAATGTCTGAACATTTTCTTTCATAAAGGCCATGAAGAGTAAGTGCACTGTGTCCAGGTGGTGTCTGAAACGGAAAAAATTGTGTGTGAGTGTCCAGATCCTCCATGCATTTGAGAAGTCCTGGTACTTCAGGAGAGAAGAGTGGACATTTACTTCTGGGAAGGTTCTTAATGTCACAGGGTTAAAAATGGGAAAATAAGCCTGCCCAAAGGTAAAGAGCTTGGACCAACCTCCCTTCCTTTGGTGCTGTGTGCCACCTAATAGAGTTTCTCCAGCAGAGAAATCATCCCTGTAGTTCTTTGTAGCTGGTGCTGATATGTCCACAGTTTCTTTTTCTTTCTTTTTCTTTCCTTTTCTTTTTTTTTCCCCAGAGGAACTGAAAAGACTGTGCCAAATAAAAAGCACAAATCTTGTCTTTGACAAAAATAGCAGAGAGAAGAATTAAAAAGACCCAGAGGACAGAAAATGAGTGTTTAAAAGAAGGAAAAAAAATAGATACAGGACCATTTTTCAGCTTGACTGAGTTGAGTTTTGGCTTCTACTTTTTGGTATTCTCTATAGGAAGCCAGCATTCCTTAGAGTCAGAGGTGCATTGCTGGGTGTGCTACCACCATGAAGACTGCAGACACCTTGGGACAGCTCCTGCACCTCCAGGGTTATGGAAGGAAGAGACTCACCCTCCTGAAACTACCTGAGATTCTCTTCCAGTGATGAACTTCTCTAGAGAAACACTCTTCAGGAAGTGCCCATTAAGGAAATTGCTGTAGTGCTTGTGAATAACTTTGGAGTTATCTGGTGATGAAGGATTCATTTCCCTCCTTTGACAGTGACATACTGACACTTTCCCCCAGCTTACTCCCAAGGAGAATGCAGCTACAGAAATGGACTGGCAACCAGAGTCTGTCACTGCTGGATGTGCTGTTGGATTCTTGGGCATTTCCTTGTGTTTTGGTTTGCTCTTTGTAAAACAAGTAAGTATTTTTCCTGATGCTGAAGATATTTGTAAAGCCAGGCGGTGTCCATGGAATGCTGTGCATTCCCTGACTCCACTGGAGAGGATGGAGTGCTGCTACTCAAACCCAAGGCCATGCTGACCTTGATTGTTGCACATGACTAAGCTACCCTTTTTTTACCTTGCTGCTAAAATAGATGCACTGAGAACAGTTCACTCACTCCTGCCATTTCGGCAGATTCCCTTTTCCTCTGAGCGCTTTCTCCAAGTCAAATGGTCAAGTTGTAAAAGGTTTCTGTGCATCCAGTGGATGCCTCAGAGTGAGAGGAAGCCAGCAAAGGTATCACCACAGCAGACAGAAGCTGCCTGAACTCAGCTATTACAGAAGACTTTTCCCCATCACCTCATCTGAGCACTGAACAGCTGAGAAGTAATTATGCCTAATGTTCCCTGATCTCTTCCCTCTCTGCACATGGCAGGATATTCTGTTTCTGAAACACTCGCCTCATGTCCATGGCATTTGGCCTGTAGCAGTGAGGTTGAGTCCAACCGCAGAATGTCTAAAACATTTCCTTCTAATAGATGGCTCACCATAAGCTGGAAATGCGTCACACACCAGCCAGTTATTTCCACATCATAAACTCCTAATGCTTCTTTAGACTGATGGGGTTTTGTATTTGCTAAGACCTGGAAACATGCCAAATATTCCTCCATGCATGACGCTTCTTTTATTTCAGTCACTGCTGAGTTAATCGTTGGGTATTTCTGGTGCCTGAAAGCCCCTCCATTTGCTCCTGGGTATGAGCCTAAAGCTGCTCCACTCTGCCTAGCAGGGACAGAAAACATTTGTGCTGAGATGTGACCTCCCACCCTGGCCATGGGGTTTGCATTGCAGGTGTTCCCAGGACTTCAGGGAATTCCTGAGGCAGGGACCTGAGCTGTCCTCACATCCAGGATTCCACTCAATGAACTCCTAGATATTTTCTTCAAGCTCTGCATCTCACCAATCCTATTCCTCCACTTCTCTGTTTTTTTTCCCTCTTCCACCAAGCTTGCCCACTAAAATCCCAGGAGATCTGGGAAGTTCAGCTTATCAGCATTTGCTGGAAGGAAAGGTATTTGGGAGGGCAGCAAGAATAAATGCAGATTTTCAGATGGCTTGGCTTCTGTGCTCTGATCTCTGGTGATCCCGTTGGGATGCAATTGACTGTTAGACCCAAGAACCAAAAGGCAATTCTGTTCCATTAATCACTCTGCTAGCTGGCTTTTAATGGCCTTATCAACACACTTTCTTGTCTGCAGACTGTTCCATCTTTGAAGTGCTCTGCCCGCTCACCTCTCCCTTTAATTTGTTCCTTTTATGGCAAGACTCTGGTAACCTCAGAATTTCCTCTTTTCCCCACAGACCCCAAGTCTGATGTGCTTTCCAGATTCTCCAGCTGCTCAACACTAGTTAAGACCGTGCCAACTCGTCAGAAAACTCGTTTATTCCCCCCCACCCCCCTCCGAGGTTTGTATGTACAAAGCTTCAGGAATAAAAATTGCTTTGGTCCTGAAGCTTGGCAGACACACCTCAGGACAGTAGCAAATACCTTTGTCAGGTTAAAAACAGTAATAATACTTTTGACCATTTCTTTTAGTACTGAGAGTGTAAAACTAATAGTTTGTGTGATAGAGGAGTGTATGAGCTTATTTAACTGAAGCAGGTTTGATTTAGCACGAGGATTTTGCAGGGGATTCAGCCTCAATACAGCCTTTTGCAGTGCTTTAAATCCCTCCTCTTTCCTCTTTTAAGGTTAATGTAGTTGTGCTTACACAAGGAGGAGGGTGTATTCTGCAGCTTGACACTTTGTTTTCCAAATGCACCCAGGAACGAGGAGTAAATTACACCCACAGACCTACTTGCATATGCACATGCATGCAAATGCACACAGGCAATGCATGCACGGTTTGTTTTCTCTTTGCCCTTTCTAAAGGCTCTGACCTTGTACCAGCTCTTCTCCTGTAGCTGCAGAGCTGCTCCTTCCAGAGCTCTGCAGAGCTGTTCCCCACAAACAAAGGCTTCAGCTCCTCACAAAGTACCTGTGAGTCTCTGCTCCTGAATCTTGGCTTCCCTGGCTGACACCACACCTCAGCACATGCAGGGAATCCTTCAAATGTCAGCTCCCACAGGGACTGCTTTGAAAGGACTGCAAGAATAGTGAAGCTTTTCACTTCTACCACACTTCCCATCACAGGACAGCAAAGCATTTCATCAGCACTGGGTCCTGACTGCAGAGGGGCATGCTGACATCCTCTACCCTAAAAGCACAAAAAAATCCTTGGCTTGAGTGCAAAGCTCAACAGAAATGCCCACTATGGCTGTGGCCACTTTGCACTGAGCTGTAGAGGACGGATCTGGTCATGGCTACAGGCAGCAGGATGTCATCCATGGAGGGAAAGAAGGAAGAAAGAGTAGGGCAGTTAGAGCAATAAAATCCTGCCTTTATCGCGTCGTGAATTAACCAGATTCAGCCCAAAGTATTTTCAAATCACAGCAAACTGCCATAAGTAATAGTAAACATGAAGGTCTGCAAGATCAGCTTTGCATTATCAGCATACCCCTGATCTAGAATCTTACACAGCTGTGTAGAGGTGGACAGAACCTCACACTTCAACATAGACAAAATGTCTAAATATTTTGTGATGCCTACAAAATAGTTTAAACAATGCAGTAAGTTTATTCTGAATCATAAGGGACAACAATTAATGACAAGGGCATGGTTCCTGCCCAAATCCCTAAAAGCACAAAACAAAAGCCTTCCTGGTATAAACACAGATTCATGACATAGTTCTTAATTCCACCCCAAAACACTTCAGATCCCAGTCCCACTGGAGAGCTTTATATTTATCAAAAATCCAATAGATGAAACAATAAGGCATACCAGAACCTAGCCTGTCCAAATTAAAGCCTCTGAGATTCTCTGTAAATCCATCACAGAGCATAAAAATCATTAATTTATCTCCTGGTTTCACATCCTTCTGACAACTTAGTATTCAAATGCATTATTAGTGGCCATTTCTTTGCAGTTGGTAGCTAAAAGAGGATTGGGAGGAAAAGGGCTTGTGGTTCCCAGTACAGACCAGAGCACCCCCAGGAGCTGAACTTAACCAGAGGTTTCTGTATCATCCTGGTCAAGTTCCTTAACCTTTTTGTGCCCCAGCTCCCTCTCTGTCCTGGATAACAACTGCTGATTTGCTTCATAAGATTTTTGTGAAGCTCCATTTGTCAGTGCCTGTGATGTATTATTTATTGTCAAAGACATAAACAATCACATCCTGAGGATACTGAGCACATCACATGCATTTTGATTTCTGCCAAAACCTGTCTTCAGGTTTTGTCTTCAGGACAAACCCTTTCTCCTTCGCTAGCATAATAATATTTTATCAAACTATAATGTAATTTAAACAAGACAATATACATGTTTGGGGCTATGAAGTCAGTTCCCAGTTACTGACTTTCTGGACCAGGGGAGGCTCAAGGGAAAACCACTGGAATTGTGATGCAGTGATGACAAAAATTTCCTGTTAGTTTTGACAACTCTTTGCAAGAGACTTAAAATTGGTGGTCGTGTCAGTATCTTCAGCAGAGTGCTGCTCATGTCTGAAGGACAGATTTTAGGGTGAGGAAGTGCCCCACACAGAGGTTTGAAGAGCAGCAGAATAAACATATGTGAAGAAAAGCTGAACAGAGCACAGATAAAGCACTATCTCTGTTAAAGTTACATGGGGTTAATGTATCTGAGAAAAGACACATGAAAAGAAGTACATTTTCTATAAATCTCGGTAAAAATATTGACTTAGTTTTTGTATTTTTTCTTCTGGGGATTCTGGTCTATCAGGCTTCCTTGTTCCTGTTACAAAATGTGATGACAAACTAGGCAGTGGCTAGATTTAACATCCTGACTGACCTTATCTAACTGACCTTGCACCAAAACAGTGCAGTGTGCTGCCAAATTCTCCAATTCTCTTCAGTATCTGAACTCTCAGGAGGTCCATTTCCTAAATAATTCTGCATCTGCTGACCTTATCTCACTGCCCAAAAGCAAAAGTCCCAGTCAGGCAGTGGGGGCCTGCTCAGGAATGCTCAGAAATGGGTGAGCTCTGGGTGCAAAGCTCTCTGGAAATACAGAAGCACTCAGCTTGTGGGTGGGAAGGCTCTTGTAAATCATGGCAAACAACAAAGTCTGTGTCACTAAAGTTCCTTTAGCTTCCAAATTCAACCAAGAGCAAGTGTTTAACTAAAACCCTGCCAAGCTCTGGAAGACTGAACATGGTTTGGATGATACAAAGTGTCGCAATTTTAAAGATGCATGGCTTCAGTTTGGGGAGAACTCTTCTCAACACTTAAAAATAAAACAGAGAAAGTTAGAAATATATCTTGTGACTCTCCAGAAGTTTTATGCAGTTTCACTTGTTATGCAAGCCAAAAATGGGTTTAACACAAAATAGCATCGACTTTTCAATCATTAATGGCACAATCAACTAAAATACATAATCTGTTGCAGTGTTTGTAAACACGTGCAATTAAAGTGGAATAAGATTCAATTATAATGGATTATGTGTGCATAATAAT
The DNA here is from genome assembly GCA_037013685.1 of Acridotheres tristis. Lineage (NCBI taxonomy): Eukaryota > Metazoa > Chordata > Aves > Passeriformes > Sturnidae > Acridotheres > Acridotheres tristis. The sequence continues at coordinate 19,028,621 of CM072896.1, forward strand.
GCAGATCATGCAATTCTTATTAGTTGGGCTGTACCCTGAGCTCGGTTCAGGAGGAAATTATATTGAAATGCTCTCTAATGAAGAGGAAATTTTAATGGGAAGACAAGGTTGAAAAAATATTACTCAAAGCAAGAGGAACGAAAGTATCCGGAGGCAGAATACAAATGTCAATAATATAAAGTCATTTGACTCCATCTCCGGCTTTCTGCAAAGATTAGGGATTCACACTTGACAGCTGCTGGGAGCGAGGTAGGCACAGCTCACCCCACTGGCTGCCACTGCTCATAGAGCAGCTCTGTGCTTCCTCTCCAGATAAGCTCCCTCCAAGCCCTGCTCATTTTAGGAGTTTCACCTGGTGCAAGAGGCAAAAGAATTCAGCGCTCTGTTCTAAAAGTGTGCCTCCTCCTAGGCTTCTACTTTTTTAGGTGGGGGCAAACAGTACTCCCAAAGTACTCCCAAAGATGCTTAATTTAATTAATCTCCACTTTTTTTTCCTCTGATCCAACAGCTTATATCCAAGGTTGATATGCAGCCATCCAATCAGTCCCTTTGTTCAGTCATTCATGGAAGGTAGTTTACTTCACATGAATTGGTTTAATTAACTATCATTAGGAGTGGGGGAGGGCAAAACTACATTTTCTAATGCACAGAAAATTACTCCTGAAGAGAGCATAGGTGATACGGAACACATAAGAGCTGATCTCAGCTCAAACATGCAGACCTTGTCTCATTCTGGAAACAGATAGCTCATGTGCTGCTTTACACAACCAGTGGGCTCGTGTGTAACTTTGCAAACTGCTGCACTGATCAGTACAAGGCTTGGGCTTGACTTAAGAAATATTTGAGAAGTGAAAGCAGTACTGCTTATGGAGTAAAACAAAATAGATGAGGAAACCAAGCTGCTATGTTGCATCTGCCACACAATCCTTAGGTGGCTGAAATCCTGAAGAAGGATCTATATTGGCTTGGACAAGGCATAAAGGATATCTGCCCTGAGTTTGATGCTGTTGGCACAGAGCATAAAGGTGCACTTCTGTAGAGTGATGACAAGTGACTGTAAGTGTGGGGGATTGCACTGGAAGTTTTACACAGAGAAGAAAAATCTCTGTGTGTGTCTGGTCCCACGGTACCACCAAGCATTAAATCTCTCAGATAATCAAGGGAAAAATTGCCCAGAGACCAGAATTCTCCATTCTGAACAAATGCTCACTGGAGGAAATTTGAAGTTATATGAAGGAAATTATACTGTCACCTCAGCTCACGGTGAACAATAGTCTCATACATATTCATACAGTCATTGCTCTGATGTCATCCCCAGAGGGGGATTTTGCCCATCCCAGGAAGAGCAGGGGGCAGCACAGTGATCTCCTGGCTGTCTGGGGGACTGGGTGATCACCCTCCATTGCACATCTGGTTTTTTCTTCACTTTAAGTTCTAGTGTTGCAACATGAGAGTTCCCTTGTCAGGAATCCTTCCTGGATATTTAATCTGTTTCCCTATCTCTTTTGCTATTCTCATACTTCCTTTTGCCCCCACCACTTAATTCTTCCCTGTCTTTGGCATTTGTACCTTTCAGCACTAGATTGTAACATTTCTCTGTAGCCATTTTTCTCTGAATGTATTACAGATTCAGTTCTTCCAGTACTGATTTAGTTCCTTTAATCTTCCATTATAAATGAATCTCCCTATCCCCTTGATAATTTTTGTTACTCTTCTCTGAACTCACTACAATTTTTCAATATCTCCTTGCTAATGAGCTTCCCAGAACTGAACACAATGTTCCAGGTGTAGAAAGAGCAGAAGGGCAGAAAGGTGATCTGAACCTGTCCTGCCCCAAACTGCACTGCCTTTTGCTGCCATAGCTCATTTCTAGCTTGGTTCTAACTTGTCCCCACGAGCATGAAGAGAGTAGATGGAATTCCCCTACTGTTCTGTTTCAGATGTTTAGTAGGCAAATTCTAAATTTTATTTTTCTTTTAGTAAGTATTATTGAGTATGCACATCTGTTCTGAAGACTGCAGTCTGAAAATGTCACCCATGTGGAAGTCAAATCCTGCCTTATGTCACTAACTTAGAAAATAGCCAAATTGTACAACATGCTGGGGTAGAAGTGGATTTTCATAATCCTTCAGGCTCTCAAGACTCACATCTACAGAAGCAGGCATGCAAAATTATGAACCCAAACCTCCTTTCCTCCTACCAATGAAAACTAATGATCTGTTTGTTCCAGTAAACGGGAAAAATGCTCACAGTCTCCTGCTCTGTGACTAACCCTGAATTCATTTTATACTGTCCTGACCCAGCAGCTTCTCTCTCTGGAAATGTTTGCATCTTTTGTGGAGGATTTAATTCCTCCTAGTTTCATCTCATCTGCATATCTTATTAAAATGTTTCCTCCACCATTTCTAGAAGAACAGTGAAGATATTAAATATAAATTAAGAGTAAGCTTTGTGGTTTTTCTACAGTCTCCTCAACTACCACTCCATGCTTTGCCACTCCCTGTCAGCCTCTCTTTATGGCTTTCCAGCCTGTTTTCAATTAAGAAGAAGTGTTCATCTTCAAGCTGATTTAAATTAATTTTTCTAGAAAGATTTCATGAGGCACAGTATCAACTGCACTGCTCAGATGCAAATATATTACAGCTCCAGCCTTCCCTTCATCCGTTAATTTTCTGTTTCTATCAGAAAAGCAATCAAGTTTGTCTGGTGAGATTTATTCTTGCTAGACCAGCACTGCTGGAGGCTTTGTGCTGTTGGGCCCAGATCTCAGGTGCCAAAAATCCATGACCAGAGCTGTCTCTGAGGTAGCTGGATGTGTCAACACCTCCAAAATTCAGTATTTGTGGGGCTTTGTTATGCTAATTCTACATAGAATTATGGGTTCAACTAATTGGCAGTTCTGTCATTATTAAACCAATGCAAGCCTACGTGAAAATACTGAATTGTGATTTCTGCCTCAAGATGTTGGGATCCTGTACAGCAACCTGGGGTGCAACATCCCTCCTGGAGGGCTGCAGCCAGGGGTTGTGGTCCCTCCAGCTGCTGGAAGCCAAAACCCTTTTCTTCTGGTGAGGTCACCCAAGAGCCCAAGAGAGTTGTGTGCTGGCATTTCTGCCTCTGCACCACCTGCACAGCATCCTGCTCCCTATCCTGTTCCCTATCCAATTCCTTATCCCATTCCCTATCCCATTCTCTATCCCATTCCCTGTTCTGCTCCCTATCCCATTCCCAAACCCATTCCCTATCCCGTTCCCTATCCTGCTCCCTGCCAGCTGGCACTTCCAGGGCAGGAAGGGCCTGCAGTCCCATCACAGATTTGGCAATGAGCTGCTGGCAGCAGTGGCCATTGCCACGAGGGACTGCAGCCACCCAGGGACCACTGCAGGCGACATTTGATGAGCCACTAATTGTGCCACTTGCCTTTGTATTCCTCACCTTCACCACCTTCCTGAGCAATGATGATTGGCTTAGAAAGGGTGTTAGGTAGATATTCAGAAAATAGTGTTTGGGATAATTTATTTCTCATTCTAAGTGTCTATATAGCCTTTTCTTTAGTCAATTCTTAGTCTTCTTGTCTCTAATTAGGAGGAATAATCACATGCAGCATGGCATTTTCACCACTTCTCCCAATAACAAAGACTGATCTGTATCGGCTGATTTAGGTATCAGCTCATTTTCCTTGAAGTATTTTGTTATATGCCACTAAGAAAAGATATTTTATTGGCTTTTCCTCATTTCTGAATTGTTCGCATTTTTTTATCTTTCTCATTAAAGATAGATTCTAGTCATCATTATTTTCATAGCAACTTAGTTTACTAATTAATGGACATATCGTCTGTCTAGGATTTGTGCTTGTCTTCCCCTGATACTCATGTAATAAGAATCTTTCATATTCCCTTTAAACCCTTTGACAGCATTAATTCACTCTGATTTTTTTCCTATCCTTATCATTCCCTGATGAGCTTTAAACGAATCTGTATTCTTGTCTGATTCTCCTCCCACCGTTTCCTATTCCAGCACAGGATTTTAACCTCACATCTTTGAGCAGTCCCTCATGAAGTGACTGTAACTGTGGCAGATAGAAAACTTTCTGTGCACACTTATTAATCATGCAGATTGTGCATCCTGCCTGCCAGAGAGATTGTAGGGTTGTTTCTGGAAATGATCCCTTGTGAATTATGGGTGCAGGACAGGGACCACGGCTACTGGGTCCTCCTAAGCTGAGCATCCTCTCATGGGCCAGACAAACTAAAGTTGGGCTCCCACCCCAAAACATCACTCAGAGCAAGCTGCAGTCCCATCAAATTCATCAGGGTCCTTCAAAGGATCCCTGGCATACACCTGATGCTCAGAAAAAGCAGTAAACTTCTTGCTGACAGTAATTAGTTCCTTAAATAATTATTTCCTTAAACAATTAGTTAATATTTGTATAGTATTTGAAAGTGTTAAGTGCTGTATAATTGCACACATTGTTTTTGGCATTTAAGGGCCCTTTCAGTCTCTGCTGGCAGTGCCTGGTTCTCAGCATTAATGAATTATGTGACATTGCTTAGGGGTAGATGTGTTCAGCAGAAAGGATTAGTTGCTATTGCTTCCCACACTCAAAAAAAAAAAAAAAAAGAAAAAACAAACCCAAATGGACTTACTGTTTGCCAGGAAGGGGAATATCCACCTTTACCACGCCCTTAGGGCAGCAGAGAGTTCATTCTGCTCCAAACTGGACAGTTGTTTTCCTAGGAGTGGGGAGCAGAGCTGCCCCATTCTGTGTTCCAGCTGCAAACCCTTCCCTCACTCCATTAAGGCTTAAGAGAAAAGGCAAATTCTCTTCTTCAGGCCATGTAAGTAATTACATTTTTTGCTGTCACCTCTAGAGTGGGAATTCTGAATATGAATGATTTTGTTTTTTAAGAGTCACTACATTTCCAGCAGGGACACTGGTAAAGTTATTCTCAAAGTCAGGCTATCAACATATTAAGTAGCTTCTTGATGTGATCAGTCTAAATCAAGTGAAAATGGTGTTTGTGTTGGTACTGTTTATATTGTTCTCACAAACTTACTTAAAGTTCCTGGCTAATTCATTATTCTGGGAGCCTAATGCAAGGCAGCAGGTACTACAGTTCCCCTGCAGAGTCTATTTTCAATATTAATTATCTTGCTGTGCATTAAGTAGTTTTTGTTTTTGCGTTAAAAGGTTTATGAAAATTAGATTATTAAAACGATAAAAACTAATTTTCTCAAGTGTAGCCACTCTGCAGCAGTCAACTAAAAGGAGAAAAATATGTGCACTTAGTTGTCTTGGAAAAATGGCACCATAACTGAATTATCATATGTGGAGGAAGGAAACAGTGGGAAAGGCTGCTTAATCACAAATGTTGTTGCTGTCCTGCTGGCCACACACTTGTGTTTGTGTTGATGGGTCTGCTGCTCATTTTCATTCCCAATAAAGCAGATTTTTGTCTGAGAAATTAATTTCAGGATATGACAGGAACGGCTATCACTCGCAAAGGCACCGCATCTGCTGCGATGCTAAGCCTGACGTGAGAGCAGGGTGAGCTCTGGCTGCTCCTTCAGGACGAGTGGGCTGGTGAAACCTCGCTGGGGCTGGCTCTGGTTTCAGGGCATTGGGCTGGGCAGCCCCCTCAGCAGGGGCAGCTGTTCCTGGACTATGATCCCATGGTTAAAGGAATCTCTTTTACCAACACCACTGCTATGCCTCGGTTCCCTGGCTGCAAAATGATGAGGAAGCTCTGGAGGAGAGGGATAAGTCACAGCCCTGCCTTCTGTGAGACATTGTTATTAGTGTGCTAATGCTGAGGGATATCTGGTTTCAGTCCTTTGCTCTTTATCCCCAGTGACATCCAGAGGGGCTCTGCAGAGCTGGTACAGCTTATTACAATCTATTGCTAAATTTGGGGCTGTTGGACCTCAGCAGATTTGTTGTTTTAATTTTGGCCAAACAGCGAACTCTGAGGTGAGGATTGGATGGTTAAGAAAGATCTATCCATCCCTTTCCTCTTTGAGCCAGTGGGCTGGAGTGTGATCCCAGTGATGCTGCAGCAGAGGTGGGTGCAGCTCCTGGAGCCTTTCCCTGCAATGCTGCCATCCTGAGGCACCTGTGCTGCAGTTTGCTGTCCTGTCACCTCTGCTGCTTCCAGCACATGTTGGTGAGAGAGGACCAAGTGGGCAAAGCAGAAGCAGCAGCCATGCCATCCCCATCCACCGTGCTCCCCATCCTCCCCTGTGACACTGCCACAGAATATCCCTTCCTTTCCCCCCATCATTATAAACACGAGGACTTTTAAGCAGTATATCACATTTTGTTATAACAAAGTTTCCTGCCTGTCAGGCAGAGGGATCTGCAGAGAATTTGCTAATGCCAAAGCCATAGGAATTAATGTCACTCTTATCTTTGCAGTTGTCACCCACACTGCACGTGCGAGGATGAAACCAAAAGAGCAAAAGGTGCTTTGTGAGATACCAGCGTAAGCCAAGAAGCTGAGGAATAGCAGGAGAATTGCTCTGATTATTTTTCATGCTGCAAATATCCATTTTATGTGGTCCTGTAGTGGTTTCTGCATTTTGGAACACTTTCCTTCAATGACTAGGATTCTAAATATAATTTTTTCTATGAGGTTGTTATTGTTAGTGTTATGAACTGTTTATTTGTTGATATCATGCAGTTTTTCAATGTTCCAGAATTTATTATAGGTATTAGAGATGCCAATGTTTATCCATTTTACACCTTCATTATCTGATCTGGCCCCATCATTACTCCAGATACATACAATGGCATTATCATTGTGGTCTTGTTTCATTATAATTCCCATTTGTTTAGTGCTTTATTTCTAAAAAATAATTTGTTAGAAAACATGCTGAAGCATAATCAGCCCCCATATTACATATGTTTGGATCTCAGGCATTTGACAGAAAATATCTGTGACTGAGAGGTGGCACAGCATCTGTTTTACATCAGTGTTCAGAGACTGGGCCAACAAGCACAGTTAATCCTAGACCCTAACAGCCTCTGAGAGCCTAAAATGTCTGTGGTGGATACCCCAGCCTCTACATGTCCACAGGGAAGGTTTCCTCCCATGTTGAATACGGTCTCTGCTCTCAGAAAATGAGCCATTTATCATATGAATATATGCCTGACCTACAGTAAAAATGACTGATGTGTATTTGATCTTTTTCCCTTAGTTCTTCTGAACTGAACCTCTGTGTTGTGTGAGCCTACACTCAGTTGTAGAAAAGGAAAAGAGTGGGGTAGGAAGAAATTAAAGCAGAGTTCAGCTGCCTCTGACTGAGATGGACACAGATGTCACCCTGTCATGGTGGCAACTGTTAGATTTTTGTGCTGAGAAGGATTTTAAGGATCAACTCAATAAAAAGTAAAGCCTACAAGAATGCAGAACATAGAAGGGCCAGAAAGACAGCTGAGACGTGTGTGACATGAGGAGACTCCTGCCTGTCCACCCTGGGCAGAGAAAGTGTGCTCCCAGCCTAGGACCAACCACTGAATGTCCTGCCTGAGAGAAAGCAGTGAAAAAGCTGACCTGAATCCATTTTTAGCAGTGATTGTTCTTCTGACTGAAAGTGTTTTCCAGCTACAGGGAAGCTGCACTCATCTCTGAGCAGGTTCTGCCTCGCTGGAGTCTCACCGGGCCATCAGTGTGAGTGCTGGGATGCCACCAACACTCGAGGAGGACGGGCTGGGTTTGCTCAACAGCCTGGGCTTCTTCAACAGCCCTTCCTCTGATTGCACTCATGGCAATCATTGGCCACAAGTAACACAGAATCACAGGAGGGCGTGTAAGAGCATCTGCTGCAATGAAAGCTGATAGTTGTATCTGTGTTTTAGGGAAGCTTGCAGTGAGTCTGAGTTAGTAACCCCAAACACAGCCCTTCATTCCTGTTAAAGGCTGGAAGGGAAAAGTCCCAGTTTCTTCTTGTGAGGTGTCATTAATAAAGAACCCTTGGAGAAAATACCAGAAACAGTGTTTTGGAACAAATTACATGATTTAAAAAGTATATTTCATCCAGCAAGTAATTATCACAACCGCTGACATTTGCTAAGATATAATTCAGTGAAAAATAGAACCTGTGTTTCTGCTATAAATTCTGGCTCAATTCCCACACATACCAATCCTCAATCTTTAGCCAAAATTTGCTGAGGCATTGTCTGACACAGAAAATGGACTCTGATTTCTAATGTAAAAGCTAATTACAGGAGGTACTGCAAGACAAGGCAAGAGATAATGCCTGTAGTGCTTAAGAAGACAGGGTTTGGTGCCCATTCTTTTCCAAGAAAAACCTCCCAGATATCAGTAACACTGCCTGAGAAGCAGAACATGCTCACAGACACATCCTACTCCAGTATTGAAAAGCATAAACCGCCTTCTCTCCTCTTCTTAAACCCCAAACACCTGCAGTAGTATCAACAAATACTGTAAAAATTAGAAATAACATTCCAGTTCTGAATGCAAAGAAGCTGTGTGCACATAGGGGGAAGTGTGAGGATTTGGCTGATAGGTGAGAAGTCAAGATTGATTCTATGCAACATAATATTTGCAAACCCTGTCTATGTATTCATCAGGAGAGGCTTCATGCCTGGGCAGGACGGCAGCTGGGTCAGTCAGGGCAGCAATGCCCACCTAGGGACAGCAGAATATTGTGGGGGGCATTAATGTCTCTGCAGGCATTAAGACCTTTGGCATCAGGTCTGGATTCCCCAGATGCCTTTTCCCTGCGTAGCTGCAGGAAGCTGCACTTTGCTGTGACAGTTTTGCCTGCAGGCTGTGTGTTCACACAGAGGAGAAGTTTGCCATCGGCTGTGTGAAACTGCATAGGAATGAGGGGGCTGGCAAAGGCAGGGTAGCAGCATGGCTTGGATTATGCTGCAGGGAAAGGGCTGCAGAATTCACCTTTGTGGGGGAGCTGCTCAGCACTGAAGGCTCAGGCTGCCATGGCAGGATCGTGGGAGCATCAGGGGCTGAGAGCAGCAGTGCCAGCTGCCAAACAGTGCCTGAGCTCAGGAATCAGGAGGGAACTCAGGTACCCCCACCCAGGGCTCAGCTTCCATCACAGCTCTGTGAGTGACTCGGAGCAAATGTTATCATTCCTTACAGAGAAAGGACAAACAGATCCTGCTTCTCCAGCAGGTGCAGGGAAGCCATCCAGAGCTTTGTCAGGAAGGTGGCACAGCCTGTGGTACAGGCTGTAAGGTACCTCTGGCTCCCTGCTGTTTCTCAAGCACCATTTCTCATTTAGGGCATGGTTTGACACTGCAGAGCAGTGGGTAGGGGCCATTCTTTTGTAGGTTCATCTCCATGCAGAGCTGTATCTGGCCAGGACCTCTTACCCACAGATCAATATTCCTGCTGGATTTCCTGGACACTGCTGCAGCTGGATCTGTGGTTCCTGCCAGGCACTATTTTCTGTATGCTGAAGTGACAAGAGCTGAACATCCCAAGGTTAACAAGGCTTTTCCTCCCCGATGTATTGCCTCCTTTCCGTGTCTCAGGATCACCTGTGTTCTACTATGCCCCAGAAGAACACCTGGTTGCTCCCATCACTGCACCCTAACACAGCTCTCTGCCACCCAACTAATTCTCATGGCATGCCTGAGACCTTCCCATCCTATGAGCAGCCCACACAACTCTCACATTTCAGCGTGCAAAGACCACCAGAGATCACATATAGGCATTAAATGCATTTGTTGAAAGAAGAATTCCCGGATGGAAAAATTAAAGAGCTGTTCTCCAAGGTTTGTGCCTGATCACACGCCATCCCTGCCCTAATCTGAGATTAAGGTTTCAAAAGAAATACAGTGTCCTGTGGGCATTTTCAGAAAAGTCCTGCAGACCAGCTGAACCAGGGTAAACTTATAAGAGGCACAGTCTTCTTGTTTCTTTCTCTCTGCAGCACATATAGGAATAAACCACTTATATAAGTCTACATGTGCTATCAGGGATGCAATGTAAAGTTTGATAGTTCTCATTTCCCAGGGACAGGGAGGTCTGTTATCCACTATTGTAATGCTATTTGTAGGATGCTGTTGAGGGTTCATCTGGCCACAAAGAATTCATGTTAAGTCCTGCACAGCATGGGACTCACACAGGGAAACAGGTAATACAGCATCTCTGGATGGCGGGGAGACAAAATCCTCTTCCTCGATTGTCACAGCTGGCATGGGATCAGCCTGAGTATGGAACACCTTAAATCTGTGTACCTTGGGGCACCAGGAAAGGAAGAACAACACCTTACCTTAATGCAAGGTGAAAATCATTGTGTGGCAGTAAAGAGGAAAACTGAGATTGCCCTTGGGAAACAAGGGAATATTTGTCACTCATTTAGGAAACAGCAGGATAGAACTTGCAGATTGGCTAAATGTCTGAGTAAAGTTCCTGGAGGAGAAGGGATTAATGTGTTTTCTGGTACATGTTCTCATTTTCCATCACAGTGTGGTAAGCTTACGGTCGTCATGACATGCTTTGTGATAGTGATCAATATCTAATTAGGCAAAATGCTAATTTGCTAATGCCTGAAGCCTTAAACCTCACCCTCTAGAGTCAGCCCCATGTGCATTACTGCTGTCTGTGACAAATCACTCGTGTCCTTGCTCTTGACCTGGCAAGGTTAACTCCTATCTTGACAATGCCACTAGTTCAGTTTAACCTCTTCTTTTCTCTTTGTGTGAAAAGCTAAACTACAGCTGTCCCTCAGTCAGAATATGATGCAGAAGGTGATGCTCAGGCTCGTCCCCTCTGCTGCAATCCCTGCAGGGGATTTGGAGGGATAGCTGTGCCCGGTGTGCTGCTTTACGCAAGAATTAACACCATGCTTTTAAAAAGGCACATTTTCGTGATTCGGAACTGCTGCAGTTTCCTCCTGCAACATGAGGTTGTTGCTGCCATCCCTTTCCCGTTTTTCCTGCCGGGAAATCCATAGCTGGTAGTATAGCAGCACCTAGAGGTGGATCCCAGGGACAGCCCTACCCAGGGGGGTCTGCACGGAGGGGCACCGGGACTGGAGAGAGATGCTGCCAGGGAGCACCCACAAAGCTGCAGGACCGTGGCAGAGAGTGCTCCAGACTTTTCCCAGTGTCCCAGAGGATTTGTGGTCAAAGCAGAATGGACCCAACCTTCCTGGATCTCAGGACGGTTCCTACCTTCTATATCAGACCCACCAGATCTGTGGTGAGACTACCAGAAATGATTTCTGGGGGATCCTTCTGATCACTCATCTTCCCAGCAGGAAGGGAAAGAGAAAGGGAAAGGGCAGCCAATTTTTACTCAGTGATCCCTCCTTCTCTCCTTGTACCAGAGGCTCCCTGTTGGCAATCCCTGCACCCCTGGCCTGCCTGCCCCCCTTTCTCTGCTCATCTCCCCCAGAGCTGGGCTACAACCCCAGCTCCTCTGCCTGCTCAGCTCTCCCACATGCTGCCACTGCTCCAAGGCAGCTCTGGGATCTTCAGGGCCAAGTTATCCTAGAAAAGTCATGAGAACAGCTCTGCCCCATGGAAGGCACATCTGCGTGGAAGCAATCACAGCCTTGTCACTGAATAATCCTATCCACTGTAAGGGAGAGCTCTTTTTGAGTAACACTTTGTGTGTGTGTTTCTAAGAATCTTGATATAAAACAGTTAAGACTTTTCTGCAAGTCAGGCATGTCATCTGATCCAGACCAGGTCAAAGAAGGAAGAACCTTGCCATCCCTGCTGACGTGGTTGGTCATTGGAAGTTCCCCTTGCTGCTCACTGGGATACAGTTGGCTTCTAGATGCCTGTTCCTTCCAGCTTTTCCCAAAAGATTAAACAGTTCTTTATACCTGGCATTTTCTTCTTTTCCTCACAAAACTAGATTTGTATTCAAATTAAGTCACTTCTCTGGCATTAGCTGTTCTATAAGCCAAGAAACCAACTCATCCTTTGTAGCCTTTTGCTAATGCTATGGACCTGCACTTGCTTTGGTATTTAAGCATTCCGGAGAAAACAGGGATGCTAGAAATAGTGCAGCAATTTAGTATAATGCTATGCATGGAGGTAACCATACTTCCTTCAATTAGCCTTAATTTCCTTATTAATATAGCCCAGAAGTTCAGCCTGCCTTTGGTGCCTGCCTTGGAGAGAGACTCTTTTTCACTTGGGGGTTAGGAGGGGAAGGTCTGAGCAAAGGGGTGCAATTAGGAGAGGATAAAGAATTCCTGAGGAGAGCCAGGTCAGTCCAGCCCTTCACAAGGGGCACATGAGCAGTTTAAGACTGTAATTGGTTTCTGCCCGAGGAGAAATGTCTCAGACCTCTGAAGGAGGGGATGAGATGGCCACACCTGCTGCTCAAAGAGAGCTGTGCTGCTCCTCTGCTGGGGGAAATGAGAAAGGGAAAGGAGGAACTCAGTCCATGTGCTGGTAAAGTTGGTGAGTCCACAGAGATCTCTGTCTGTCTCTCCTCAGGCTAATGGTGGGCTCATCCTTTTATCCTGAGGGCTGAACCACTCCTGAGTCACACAGCTCCTGCAGTGAGGGCTGTGGCAAATGCAGAGCTGATGGAAGGACTCTGTATAGGATGGACAGGCAATACATCTGGACAATGTATCTATAAACCAGCACACATTAGAGCAGACCAGCTTTCTGTGTGCTTTTACAATCCTTCTATTGATCTTAATTAAACTAAGCCTGATCCTAGTACAGATGGAACAGCACTAAGGTCAGGAACATCCCTTGAGGCAGGGCCTCAGTCCTATGGCACATCCTACTATCTTTCCTTGTCTGCTGGTGGCCAGTGTCACTTACAGTGTCATGCTGGCACATCTAGAAGTGCAGCTTTTGTTCATCTTCCCTTTGCACAGAACCTTTGACAACTGTATAAGTATGCATTAGAAGACAGTCCTGGCATAAAATGGGCAAACAGGCAATAGAGACAGATCCAGAGAGAAAAGGGAATGGAAGTAATTTCGGCAGGTGAGACGAGCCCCTCATTGCTGCCCTGCACAAGACACCTCATTTTTTGTGCTTTCCTTGTAACCAGTTGTTTCCTTTCACCCTGTTTTTCCTTCCATCCTCTCTCATTTCCCTCAAGCTACACAAGCTGTGGTCGTGCTTTGTACAAAAGCTTTCTTGCAACACAGGCATTGTGCCAACTTAATGCCCTACCATCATCGAGCCAGCAAGGTAATTAATCTCAGCCCTCCCTGTGCCTGGCAAACTGGAAGGCAGTGCCTTTAGGTGTCAGTGATTGTAATGGCCATTGTATTTTCACTGGTTCCTAATGTGCTGGTCACCAACCTGAAATAATCAGGGGCCCTTTCTCACTCCTGCAGCCACTGCTGAGTCACTAATCAGCATTCCTGGGTGCTTTTGGCTATTGAGAGCCCTAGGACAGAGTGAAGGTGGTGTGATCACAGCATGGAGCTGTGGTTACTGAAGGGAAAGGTGAACTTCACCTCACTCTCACGTGATGAGCAGCAACATTGTACAGCTCTGAAAATTCCTCATTTCTTAACCAAAACCTGCTATTCCAGCAAGAAATGTTGTATAGGGCCATGCAGGACTAGCACAGTAAGTAAAGCATGTCAGCAATGCCAGTATTGTTAATGCTCATGAACAAGACTGTGCAGGTGGGATGCTTTGGAAGGCTCAGGACTGTGCAGGTGTGCCTGAGACTGTTGCCTTCTCTCCTACTTGACCAGCACCATCGAGAGGCCTCTTTCTTGTTTTTGAGAGCAAGGGAAGGATTTATCTCTGTTTCTGACTTTCAAGGGGATAAAACCAGTAAAATTTTGATTCCCACTGCCTCATTATCTCCTAAGACTAAAAAAAGCTGAGCTCTGTGACTTGGTCTTCCTTTCTAGGAAAATAAAGATGGTTCAATCCCATCTTCTTTTCCAACGAGGTTATCAAGTCACACTTTGTGCTATCCAAAGTTTTCCTTTCCAACATCTAGCTGGTATCCTCAAATGAGCATCTTTGCTACTGCAGCTTTTCTCAACCCTTTGCAGAAAAAAAAAAAAGCTTTTCTGAAAAAAAGAAATATTTTTCTGTCTAAAATATTGGTCTAGAGGGAAGATGAAAAGGGCTAAAGGAAGATATACTCCACAGAGGAAGTTGCATAATTGCAAATAAAGCATATCCTGTGCAGGCCAAGACGCTGCTCTGCAGAGAGGCCAGTTCTGGCAGAATCTTCATTGATGCTAATAAATTAACATGAGTGTGTACTTCATCAAACCTATGAAAATTGATAAGGGCAAGTGGCCAGCTGGTGTGTGTCAGTGCAACTGCCCAGCCTTTGGTTGGTCAGGCACTGGCCATAAGGCCAGGGCACACGTGTGCCACAGGGGGGGAGCTGCTGAAATGAGGGGCCCTGCAGAGCCCCTGCTCACCACATGCTTCATGGAGTGCATTAATTGCTTAAAGAGCAGCAGATGAGCTGAGTGTTTTCTCAGGAAACACGGGAAAGAGCGGAGTGAGAGCATCTGCAGTGGAGTTTCACTGCAGCTGGAGCAGCTGGTGGGCAGCAGGTGGGCTGGGCAGTGGGAGGCAGCAGGGTGGGCTCTGTTTGCTCACATCACTTGGCATTAATCAAATCTGCTGAGCTTCTCCTTCAAAACTTCCGTGGGATATCAGGTGTGGCATGTCTTTAGCTCTTTGAGCTGTGGCAGACAGGCTTGTCTGGAAACCGTGCCAAAAGGGAAACTCACAAAGCATGGCCCTTGGTTTTGCAGACTGTGAGCAGCCTTGTCTGGTTTTTCAGCAGTTATTGGGTCTGATGTTGTGCTCCTAATTTTCAGTGGAAGGGATACAAGTAATAGCTGTCTTGCTCAATGCCATGAATGACTCTTGAAGTCAACATTGGCTGTGAGAGACGTTTCCCTCGTTGAATTAATCCTGGTGTGCAAGGTTTCATTAAATACAAGAATCAGACATTGACCTAGTGCTGCAAATCCTCTCCTAACTGCAGTTACTCTTTCTTGTCCTTTATTTATAGACTGAATCCATACTGGAACTGTACAAGTGACAATTCACTTAAAAACTGACAGTAACTGTTGTGTTTGAAAACTCACAAACAGGAATTATTTTATCTTCCATCGAGGCAAAAGTTGTATTTTCCATCCTGAAGGAGGAGGTTTGAAGCCCAAACCTTGCCTAAGGTTTCCTTCTGTTTCCTAAGAGCCAGGAGTCAGCTCTCCTGTACTCCAGCCCAGCTCTGTAACTACAGGCATATTCTCTAATCTCTTATTCCTGAAAGCCATTACTCTATAAACATGATAAATAGACTGGTAGAAGTGTTTAGCATTGAATATTCCTGAAGCATAATTATTCCAGCATCCCTTGGCAGCAGAAACATTACTCTTATGTCGAAGATGAGGAAACAGGGGCAGAGTGCTTTGTCCAAGCTTGCAGGACTCTTCAGCCCTGAGCTGTGGCCCCAGGTCAATCCTGTGAACTGTGTTCCAGTCAGTGCCAGCTACTGCCAGTGAATTAAATAATAGCTGGGTGGAAGGGGAAAATGAAGCAGTACTGCAGAGGAAGACAAAGTATGGTTTTCAATGAGATTTTAAAATTGAGACAGGAGTTGATTAGGTTTATATCACTGTGCAATCTAGAGATGTTTAACAACCAGCTCTCCACAGCTGGGCTGATGGGAATATTGACCAGATGGAATTACTCCTCCTATATGCAGTTACCTGCTAGTACTGCAGTGCTGCTTGAAGGGGGTGATTCTGTCATGGGAGGGAAGAAACAAACTTTTCCTTCTCTGCCCCCTAAAATCTCTTGGAAGCCTGGTGCAGTAACATGGTACTTGAATTTTCCTTGACTGTTTGGCAAAGAAGATAATGACAGAGGAGCAATGGAGACACAGTGGAAGAAAGTTTATAAAGGATAACTATTAACAGTATAAAGAACATATCTGTAGTGTCAAGCCACATGTATTCTGTGCTGGGAAAAAATGCAGGAAAGTCAAATTTGAGTGTGCTGAGCCCCTGAGCAGGATCTCTCCTGTCCCTGGCACAAGCTGTGCTTTGTCTGTGCTTCAGATGGGCTGGATGGAGGAGAGACCAGGAGGAAAAGCCCCTGACCTGTGCTTGCTGTGCAGGCCCTGTTGCTGAATTGCCATGGGGCAGATCACTGAACTCGGGATCTCCCTTTCCAGACTGGGGAGTGTCAGATGACAGCAGGGGAGGGTGACACTGACAGTAGCCGAGAACTACAGTGAGCTGAGGAGTGTTAGAGAGAAAGGGTGTGCAAACACCCACAATGTACAAGACTTTAGACAGACAGGGAGGATTATGAATGCTGAAACTTTTGAAATGCTAGTTGTCCAAGAATATCTATCTTTGCTCTGATGCTCCTTCTCCAAGTACATTGTAAGTAGTTTGTTAGGTGAAATCTAGTTCCAGCTGACTGACACATGGTATCAAACAAGGCACACCATGAATTGTACATCAGCTTGGTGAATTGAGGAGAAAAACAATAAATCCCCATTTCTGAAAACTATCTTCAGAAAAAATTTAAACCCTATACAAACAAAAATACCAAACAAGCTGCCTGTATATCTCATGCTTTACTACTATATGACCAAACACAACTGCTGTCTACTCACATGTGTCTGCTTGTTCTGTCTGAGTTAATGGGGTACCTGGAGCCCAGGAGGGTCCCCTCCTGGTGAATCCTCTTCAGTTCACATTATGAAGTATTATCTGCAGCTCTATTCCCCTTTATACACCATGCTCTTCTCCAAAATGGCCTGGTGGGATGAGTGAGCTGGATAGAGCTACACCACAAGTAGAGGTTTCCCTGCTCCTTTCCAAACTGGAAAAACACTTTTTGTTTGAATGGAATTGCTTAGGGACTATTTACAAACATCCCAGCTCCCAAGAGTTTGGGAAACTTTGCTATGGGTTTATCTGGGTGCAGTATGGTCTCTGTCAAAGCACCCAGCCTCTCTTGTGCCCTGCTCTGCCTTTAGGGGTGTTGGAATCCTGTTTGTGATGAGGAACCTGCAGAGAGCAGACAGGTTCCTTGCTCTGACTGCTTCCAGGGATGCTCCTGCTGTCCAGGAGAAGCCTCTGGGAGCCCTGGCTCTGCCTGGGGGACTTGGGTGGCCAAGGGGGATACAGCATGTGGAATTGGAGACAGTCAGGGTACCAAAGGTTTCATGGAATATGGGCAGGATTTCTGGATGGCTGTGCACAGTGGTGAATTTATATGGATTTTCTGCTGCCTCAAAAAGGAGAACAGGGGCAGAGAAGCATGGATGAGGGGGAAAGGATCAACACAGACTTAGCTGACAGTTCTGCTAATGTCACTGTGGACACAGCCACTCTCCTTCCCTTTGCCAGCAGCAGCTTCAATAATAAGATGCAGAGGGAGAAGGAGGCAATGTTGCTGCTCACAGTGCTGCTGGCAGTATTTAGATGAGAATCTGGTGGTGTGATGGATGGCCATGATGCAAAGATACATAGTGATCAGTGCTCTGGAAATGCAGGCAGATTAAGTAGCACTGTGCCTGACTGGTCTGAAGGTGACTCTACAGAGAGATAGTGGTTACATGCTAATTTCTTTTTGCTCCCCGTAAATAATATTTGTGCAGAACTCACAAGAGTCCTTGCAAAAACGTTGGCAGGTGCTGCTTCCTCACTTTGGCCTAGATCTACCTGCTGGGCTCTGGGGTTCACAGGCAGAGGAGAACTTGTTTGGTCCTGACAAGCCAAGGTGCACATCAAGCCTTGGCAGAGCTGAGTGATCCTGTCTCCTGCCCCTGGTCCTGCACCCAGTGTCCCCACTGAGCAGGCTGGCTGAATAACACTCATCTCACCATGCAGAAAAACTCAATTCTTGAACTCTAATGCAGTCTTTTTCCTAATTTTACCTTCCTGCTGGCAGCCAAGGAGGATTGATACAGCTCTGCCCAAGCACCTCTAGCTTCAGTGCAAGGCAGTGGGCTCCTGGTGGGTCTGGAATGTGCTTGCAAGCTGTGTGAGATGGGATTTGTCATCTTCACAGACACCAGTTAGGGCTGGATTGAACAGGGATAAACCACAGGTAAGGAATGTGAATCATGGTGACTCTGCCCTGTGCTTGTATCTAGCTTGATAAATGAAACTAAATCTTTTTACACCCTCAATTTTAGCCCTAAACCACTGCTTTAGAAAAGGAGGAGGGTGATGTAGAAATAGTGTCTAGGCTGGTTGGTGTTATCATTACCATCAGCACATGGGTTGGCACACTGAGCTTAATTGTAGTTAAGAACAATGTCCACCAAATCTTGTACATCACATGGTGGCTCTTAAGTCTTACATTAGACAGCTGGACTAGGATTTAGGGCTCATTCCATCCATTTTCATGAGCAGATTCAGATTAAGTAAAAGATATTTCTGGTTTTATAAATTTCGTGTGTATTTGGCAAAATTATCTGTGATGGGCAGTTCTGAGAAGAACCATTTGTATAAATACCCAGACATCATTATTTGGATCCACATCTCCAAGGTCATTATGAAGAGATAGTCTTTGACATCTTTCAAAACACTAAGTCAGGCTATTTCCAAGCAGGTTTCTGCTTGGAAATTACTATAAAGCTTTAATTTTAATTCTATAGGAGTTAAATTGAAAATTATTAACATCTCCAACACTAGACTTCACATATAGAGCATTGTGGATATCTGTCTCATGTCCCCACTTAGCCAGGGGCACTGTCTTTGCTGTCTCTTTCATCTAAGGACAAAAAGAATTTGTCAGGATGGCAAATGTTCTCCCATTCTTGCAAATTAGCATTAGAGCATCTCTACAGAAATATTCCATGCTATATGGATTATGGCAATTAAATTTCTATCAATGAAAGCTGGTTTCTAAACTAATATTTAAAGAAGATGAGAGAGAGATGTCTACATGAGGGGCATTACTAAACAGATTTCAGTATTTATTTTTCTGACAGAGATTCTGTTTCTCCTGAAAGGGTAATGCACATCTATCTTGCAAGGAGTTACCTTAGAGGCTTTAAACGAAGAGTGAAGCTTTGAGAACAAAGTGAAAATGGAAGAAGAAATATACTGCCACAGGAAGATCAAAAATGAGGCACTTGGGGCTTCAGAGAGTTATCATTAATCCCCTCCTGCCCAGAGGGCATTCCTGTGTGACCATCAAAGTGACACACATGCAGCTGCCTGGCAGTTTGCCACTTCTCTGGGTTTGATGGACTTTGCTCTGGGGATGGCTAAGCCTCCAGCTGTTCAGAATGGCAGCTTGTTTTCCTCAACGAATTCACTCCCATGTTTATCTGACCTATCTGGAGCCACGAAAGTCCATTATAAATCTTTTATAAATTATAAATGTGTTTTCAACACCTTTTCCTTACCAAAAGCTGGAAAAACAAGTAGCCATCAAAACCTGAAAGCTTGTCCTGCCTGAGCACAGCTTTGTCTTTAGATTAGGATCAGTGTCAAGACTGGGTTGTACTGCCTAAGATTGCTGCTGTGCTCATGGCTTAACAAAATGTGTAATAATGTTCACCTTACTAAGACAGGGGGGAAATGCAGGTGTTTGTCTCTCTGATGTGATGATAAGGCTGTGAGGGGGACATTTACCCCCAGGACAGCACAAAGAAGTCCCTGGCTGGTTCTGTGAGGCAGTACTGCCCAAGCAGTTGCATGGCAGAAACATGTATTTCAAATAGGTAAAAGGAGGCAAAGGTCAGAAATATACTCCAGGAGACAAAGTGAGCTCTTCTTCAAAGTGAGGAGGAGCTCAGGGACAGAGCTGAGGGTCTCACTGAACCAGCAGTGCCTGAAATGGTTTGGTTCTGTTCATGTCATTAGCTTGGGCATTCTCCAAATGAAGGGATTTAGAGCACTGAAAAACTGTTTAATAATGACTGACAAAATGTAAGCATTGGTTTTGAAAATGCTGCACAGGTATGATAAAAGAGTAGGTACGTGATGGATGACAGAGAAATGTGGGAAGCACTTGTTTGGCTTTCTTGGTTTGAGTAAAGGGTGATGAGAGAGAGAGAAGGATCTCCTAAGAGCAGCATGAATATGAACAGTGTAAAACACATTCAGACCACATAACAAATTTCAGAGCCTCGTTTCCCACCCTGTGCAGCTGCACACAGACACGGGGATGGTTATTAAGACAATATCTGATGCCTGCAGATAAAATCTTTATTTGCTTTTATATAAAAAGTGAGCTGGAAGTACAGCACATGATTGCAAACTGGGAAATAGGGCAGATATTTCCAAAGCTACTGCCAATCCCCTTACAAAGGCAAGATTTGACTCCTGCACATACTGAAGAGGAACCCGTGACTCAACACGTGGATCTGAAATGAATTGCATTCACAGGTTTTTATTCATTATGACTCCTAAGCTCCAAAAATAAGAGCTTAAAAAAAAAAAAAAAAAAAAAGAAAAAAAAAGTTAGAAGACACCAGGGGGTGATATTAAAAAGCTACCAACAAACCAACCCTTCTGGAATAATGGGAACAATTGTACATATTTCTCAGCAGTGAAAGAACTAAAATGCAGGTGTATTCTGTCTCAGATAAATCTTAAGTTTCCCTTGTGTACAATTGAGACTGTGTATTGGAGAAAGAGTGATGTGGACACGTGAAAGTTTCCTCACCAGATGAGGACTTGGTTCTTCTTGCTCAAATACACTTATTTTCAAGACTATTCGTTTTGTGATGGCTCTAAATCCAGGGCTTTCAATCTCTTAACAAAACTCCTGAACACAGTAAATGCACTGCAATAGGATGCAGGGGAGACAGCAGGACCTGCTGCTGCAGCTGATTCCACCCAGTGTGGGTGAGAGTGGAATGGACGGTGTTTCCTCTCCCTATGCTCCTTTTCCCAGTGCTACCAGTAACACACAGACCAGTGCTGCATCATTTCCAAGCAGCTTCAACACCTGAAACTGGCGAGTTCATTATCCTGCAGGCAGGCAAGGCCAGGACCATCAGGAATTCAGGGTTAACTGCATTAACCTGGCTCATATTTGAGCACACTGATAGCAGCCTCTCTAAAGAGACCAAAGTTCTCAGGGCTCAGCTGGAGGATAAGGTCAGGAACTGACATTTTTTTACAGTAGTTTTTAGAACTTCTGCCTCCAAACATACAGATGAAATTTGTTCCCTCACTTAAAAGTCAATATTGTGACAGGAATTCTAATGCAATGGAGGAATATGTGTCTCACAAGCAGTATCACAGACTAGGGTAGGCAACTGGGTATTTTCTCTAAAAGCTGTGAAATGGATAGTGTTTGCATGCACAACCTTTTCTTTGCAGGGAGAGATTTCAGCTCTTCAGCTGTCTGAAAACACAAACAGCAACTGGCCATGCATGGAGCCTGTTAGATCCCCTCCAGAGCTCATGACTGCTCATGAATGCAAGAAAAACAGTCCAAACTAGCCTCATCTAAGCCATCCTCCATCCTCTGTCTTATTTGTTGACTAATACAGGGCCAGCTGCCTAGGTAGTGAGACAGAAGTATTAAGGTGGAGAAATTATAGAAGAGAAAGACTGGGAGGCCCCTGAGGAGTCACTGGATCCATGTACTGCTCCATGGCAGGTTCAGCTTTACCTGAACCACTTCCCTCTGCTCTGCCTAACCTGTTTTCCAAAAGCATTTCCAAAATTCCTGAATCACCCACCACTCCACTAGCTATAAAACAAAAGATGTGCTTCATGAAAAACACAACTGTTCAGCCAGCAGTTTCTCTCTAGGATATTAATGTGGTGTACAACATCCACTGTGTGGTTTCCCATTGCTTTCAGGAATCACACTGATCCTTTGGGGACATGCAAATCTCAGGACTGGAAAATGGAAGATACAGGCTAACATTTGCCTGTGAGGTTGTTAGTGGTAATGTGCATAGGTGAATTTTGGCTGGATGGGGTTTTTGGTCTAATGTACTTATGCAGTTGCCTTTTAGACCTTAATTGGAGCAAAAGGGATGGGGCACCTCCTGAGCAGCTCTCAGGTAGTGCTCTAGCAGTGATCTCATTGAGGTTACTCTCCTCTTCCTTTGCCTTCCCAGGGCATAAGGTAAAATGGGACTAACCCTCTGTTTGGTTCATCCTCTTCTTTTCCTTTTGCTTTTCATCCTTGTGCACATTTTTATGGAGTGCATAAACGTGCCCCACGAAAGGGACTCCCCAGGCTCAGTGCCACTGTCACTGGGTGAAGTTGCTGCATGTCCCATGGTGAGCCTCTTCCACACTTCAAATCCAGGGACTTCTCCCCAGAAATGGCACCAAACCTGCTTCCTGAACCCAGCATCCCACCAGTGCTGTCAAACTGGCACCATCTCAGAACTCTACCAGTCAGTGCCAGAGTAACAGGAGCATTTAAGGATACTGCCAGCACATATGGATTTTAAAAATTGCTTTTAATATCTAATGTCCACATCTAAATCCCAGTTAAATTAACTGAGCTCCTAAACACTCTTGTAGGGACTGTAAGTGGGTGAGAAGGAAGAATGTTTGTGAATGGATGTGAGGAAACAGCAGGGAGATTTCACAGAAGAGGCAATTGAGAGCTAATCCCCGGCACTGCTGCTGACAGTGCCTCTGAATGCTCCCTTATTTACCGATGAAGAGCAATTGACTGAATTGTACTATTTATGTGTTTTAAGCATTTTCCAAAACTGCATACTTCACAGGAATGTGTGAGACAAACTGGCAATGGAAAGGAGCAATTCTAAAGTAGTTAACAGACCTTTCATTTTTATTCTGCCCGTATATGCAAAGCTTTTTAAAAGTAGTTTTAAGGAAAATGAGAATCCACACTCTTGAGCTTATATTGTCTCTTACAGTTTGAGGAGCTAGCACAAATCTTGCACTCTCTTCTTCACTTCATGAAATATAAATCAGAGAATATTATAATTAAAAAAAATAATTCTGGTCTGGCTAACAGCAGGAAAATCCATGATTCCAGTGATGGAGAGTAACAGTATAAAACTTATTTATTCACATCAGGTACTGCAGGTTTTAGCATCAATTCCTGACTTGCCATTTTACATTCTCCACATTACTGGGACTTTCTTCATAGCCTCATATTCCAGGATTTTCCTAGACTGAAGATTCCTAATTTGGAAGATATGGCTTGATGGTGACCATACAAAACTATCTCTTCTCTGGCAGATAAAAACAGAGCAGACACATATACACTACTTGCTTTCTAACCCAGAACTTGTAGAGTTTCACTTTCTGGCATCATTTCCAAAGCTTTAAGATTAGAGAAGGATGTAAGTCAAAAGATTTGAGGCTCTGAGGGGTTGCACTGCAATCTGGGTGCTTATTGTTTGTTTAGGTTTTTCTGATTTTTTTTGTTTGTTTTGTTTATACATTTGTTTTTCTTTTTTTGAACCTTATGCAAAGTACTTAAATGTGGTGGAATTTAGGTGCCAAATTGCTGGTCCAGCACTTGTTACCTTTTTCTCCCTAGAAATTATCCTCCTCTTTGGTAATTGCTCTTGTTTGAGAAGATTTGTTTGCGTGTAGCTTTTGTTGGGGTATTTTACACTGCTCTGAGAATAAGGCCCTAAAGAGAAAGTTGAGGAAGAAGAAATTCCTGGGGGTAGAGAAATTGAGCTAAAATACTGTTCTCACATTCAGAATATACACAGATGCCTTTAATATCATATATCCAAAAGGCAAACATATCTACCAGAGGGTTACCTTTGTCAGTATTTCACAACAAATCTCCAGAAGCTTTTGGTTATGCAAGAAACACAGAATATTTTCCCCACTTTTTAAAACATCACAATATAATCAAAAATAAATAGATTGCTGTTAGCCTCAACATAATTTCATGCTGTCCAGAAATAAGATGGGAGAAAAGCCTTTTAGGTAAAAGCAGAAATCTCATTAAGAAGCAACATGTGAAACACTTTCTTTGTTAAGCATAATTAGCAGTTCAAAGACACTTGCCTTTCCAAGTGTCTGCTTTGATTCCTGTCAGATGCAGAGGCAGTGATATATGACACGACATTCATCAACTAAATCTCAACATAAAATGATGTGATGATTTTTCTCTAATTGATGGGATGGGAAAGCAAACCTTTTTTTTTTTTCTTAAATGAGCTTGAGAAATCATTTAAATGGCTGTCAGATCTCCAGCAGCAGGTAGTAAAACACTGGATGGAAGATTTTCAAATTCAGTTTTTGCTCATTCCCAATGTTTTTCTTTCAAAAGTACTTTACTTTCTGACATGTCAGATATTACTTATAGGAATAATTTTTGCCTGTTTTTAAGACATCTCCTGTTCACATTTGCCTGCTGACTTCAATTTGCTGTTCTGACAGCTTTCTTTGAGACTAGGTGGCTCTTCTGAAATGTATTCCAACTGAGAGGTTTCAAACAGTTTCATTTTATTTTTGATCTTCCTGTGACTATCAAGTCTTATGCTGGCCTTTTTTTTCTAGTTGGCTGCTCTGGTGTTTCTTTCTCTTCACTCTTCACTGACTCCCCAGCAGACTTTTATTTTACAGGTGGATATTTTGTGGACTCTTCCTCACATGCTATTTTTCTGGATTTTACAATTAACATGCTTCTGGGGTTTTTTTTGTTTTTTTTTTTTAATTTTATTTTCAGTGTAGAATAAGTATTAAAATAGTCTAAAATAACCAATATAGCCAGCTAGAATGACTCAGTAGCAGAGGGACTGGTGGGCATGAACTGCTCACAGCAGAAATCCAAGGTCTGTGCTCCAGCTGAGAGCTCAGAGAGAAGGGGTGACTGCTCCTACATCACCTTGAGTGCCTTGATGTGGCTTTGATGACTGCAATAGGTTATTTCCACGTGCCCAAAACCTGCCCCTTCAGATTTTACACAGGCTGTGGGCAGCATTTCAAGCTGTCCAAAAAGAGAAACTGAAAAGCCCGTAAAAATACTCCCTTACATATAACCAGGTTGTGAAAATAACTATTCAGGTTATTTTAAATTCTTTTCTCTGTGTCTGTGGTTCAAGGTTTTAAACACGATCCAGGCCTCCCTTCTGGGTTTGTTTGTGACACAGGACTTTATTCCCTTGTTACCAAGTGTGTGACTGCCTGTGTTTTTGTCCCAGTGTAGCAAATGAAAACCAAAGTTCTGCTGTGAGAAGTGTCCTGGATGCCTTGGTGAAAGAGGGAGATTGTACTTTGGAAAACCAAATATTCAAAGCTGCTGCTTTGTGTGGGGTGACTCAGCTGTGTGGGCTTGGGTTTGCCAACAAAAAGGCAGCTAAACTCAGTGTTTCCATGAAACCAGTGAACAGTCACACTGTGAGCTCTGGTATGGACATGTAGAATCTTCCATCAGCTGCAGTGAACTCTGCCATGGAAAGGGGTGAATAGAGCCAGAGCATTGTATGAACACACAGTGTTGCCCCTGCCCCAAGGAACGTTGGGTGTACATGGGACAGCAGGGAGAAGCCAGAAGTCATGACCAAGAGAAAGATAATTTTTATATCCCCAGTTAGAGGTTGTCCCTCTCTGACACCTTTGCTGAATTACTGTCCCCTCAGAAGTTAAATTTCCTTCATGCACCAAAACACAACTCTGCTTTCTGGTACTTTACAAGAAGGAGCAGTGTCTGGTCTCTGTAAATTGGAGAGGAAACTGATCTAAAATATTTGTTGAGTCTACATTACATCAAATATTTCAGGAATATAAAATTATTCATTCTGTTTCATACATGAACTAGCCCTGTGGTCTCTGACCCATGATTGTTTGCTAGTATTTTCTTAGAAAACTTTTAAATAGACATAAGATTGAATTATCAGCAAACAGGAAATAACAGTGCTTTCTATTTCGGAAGCTGAGTTGGAAAACCTGGCTCCAAACCCCATGAAAAAACAGTAGGAGACCAACATACCTTAGGTGCAAAACTAACATAACCTAAAAGTTTAATGTTAGAAATACTCATTGAACAGCACAAAAAAAAAAAAAAAATCTCAGCGAATTTCAGGGTTCTTAAAAGATAACTTAGAAAACAGAAAGAAGGAGTGTAAGGAATATTTAGTCTTTAATTGCCTATTTTTGACTCATGTGGAGTCTGGTTTGTTCAACACAAAATCATTTTCACCCACCCAACTGCCAGGTATGACACCCTATGAGTAAAAGATCTGCATGTCATCAAATCCCGTACAGAGTAACTTTCCTTTAAAGACACCATTTTTAATTTATCTCAAAGTCCACCTTAGCTCTCAGTACCACTTTTATGCCAGTACCACCAAACTGTGCCAGCATTATAGGATTATGAACTGGGATCACTTACCCTGTCAAGTCTGGTTTCACACTGACACTTCCAGCAGGGCAGGTGCTATATTTTATTAGTTACAGAGATTCACTGGGCATCCAGAACCTGCCCTCTGCACTCTGCTTTTATAGCAGGATTCAATACAGCTGAGCAAATACAACCTCTGCATTATATATGAGGTGCAGGGAGGTGATGGGAGCAGGGTAAATGCTCTCGTCAGGTGTAGTGTGCACAGGGAATCAGAAACACAGAGACACTCTGTGAGACCAGGGAAAAGGAGGGAAAATGTGTTTGGGTCTGCCATGAAGGCCCAGGAAACCCTGCTCACAGGATTTCTGTCCCAACCAACTCTGCAATCCCTACCCAAGGCCTGGATGCATTTACAACTCCACTATATTTCCATGCCTGACTTTAGTTAAATTCTCAACATTGCAGCCAGATAGGGGGAAAAACCCCAAACAAATCCAATGTACTAGTTGCTAATAACTCCTGAACAGCAAAATGACAGCAATTCCCCAGCCCAGACTTGTTTCTACTCACCTCCATTTGTCTCGGGGATATTTAAGGCAAAGGCTCATTTTTGTCCTGCAGATTCCGTGCTGCTGCTCGGTGTTATTTTGCCAGGTCGTAAAAAGGCTCCTGACCAAAAGGAAGAGGAAAGCAACACGGAAAGCAAACACAGAAGTCCCAGAGGAAAGCTACACCCTACAGAGCAGCACTAATAGCAACGGCGAGACTCACAAGGAGAGAACACTCCCAGTTAGTAACTTTTTCCATCCATACATCTGTTACAAAACAGTTTAGCTGCAAACTTCTCTTCCTTCTTGCAAGCAGTGCTTTGTTATAGAGGAGACCTCAGATACACTACGTGATGAATGTGGGTTTTGTCAGGGTTTTGGTTTTTTTTTTTTGAGTTTTGTTTTTTTTTACCAAGTAAGCAAATTATTGAAGTATAAACTAGAAGCTCAGCTGACTGCTTTAAAAATACACTGCTAGGCAGTAATTATGACAAGGTGCATTTGTCCATACTTCAAGTTTTTTTTTTCTTAATTCAAAAGTCTTCAACAGAAGCAGAGTCATATTTGAAATAACCACCTATGGGAGTTTCTGGTCAGCAAGTGCAGCAGAGGTGAATGTTCAGATGATTAATAACTTAATTTTTTAAGAGCTTGATGGGCAGACAAGGAAAATATGCCAAACTGTCTTTGCCTCAAGAAGGATTTTTAGTGCCAAAACAGAACTGCAATGAGAAGGAAAACTCATGATTTCACCTCTAAAGACTTTCAGGGCAGAGAGAGATGTGTGGAGGGGCAGAGGGATTTACTGCAGCAGCAGAAGCTGCTGCGCCCAGCTGTGTTTTCACATTCTTGCCTCGGTGGATTTGAGCTTCTCCAAGAGCCAGGGCTGTTCCTTGGTGTAGGTCATAGGGTAGCTACGTGTGAGAGCCCACAGAGGCACTGTGGAAACTTTTGTGCTGACAGTTAATGTGTGGCTTGGAAGAAATAACAAACAATTAGGTTTGAATTTAAAAATGTTGACAGCTGTGTTTTGACATATATTGACATATTTTGACATATATTGTGTATGAAATTTCCCAGGGTGTAGCAAATTCATTTGTTTTTCAAAATCCAGTATCAGGTTCTTCCCTTGCCCCAGAATAAACCTGGAACTACTTCAGGGAGATTGAGAGAAATTAAGATTCCATTCACCAGGGTAAATGAAGTCTGCCTTGAGCACAGAGCCAGAAAATGCTGTATGCAGTGGCAGAGGTGTGAAAGAACTGCTGCAGGAGTTATCCTATTAAATGTAATATTAAGCCCCACCCCTGTGCCCCTGTAACTCTGTGACATCTTGCTTTGCTGTTTTCCATCTCCAGGGGCTGGTGGACTTTTAAAAAGTTGTGAGTTACATGAGGAGACATGCAGATCATGTGATAAGGTGGTAAGGTTGATCATGGCAGGAAGGAGTCATCTGGTTCCCATCTGGAATATTAAGAGAGACCTGAATCCACTTGGTTCCCAAATCTCCTCAGACCCAGAGGAGCAGGTGTTCCTGTGCCCTTGGTGCTCCTTCAAAACTGCAGCCAGCATCTCCTCCAAGTCTTGTTTTCTGAAGCACTTTTCCTGTATGAGGTCCTCTCAGCCAGGAGCAAACGTGAAAGCCTCTCCATCCACACTGCCAAGCAAGGTAAGGGATGGCTTTGGGACACAGGTCCAGGAGGGACAGAAGTGTCCCCAGCCCTTGCTTTGTCTTTGAGCTGAGACAACTGCTCCCTGGGCAGGAGTAACTGGAGGAGTTATTGGAGCTGCATCTTCCCCTCCAGTGCAGTGGCTGTGCAAACCCTAGAGCAGCATCTGGCCAAGGTTTGAAGACTGAGGACTGAAAACACTGTACAAGAGCTGAGAACTGATTTTGGAAGGACTGGACAATTGATTTACACCACTAGAATCCCTGTAAATAAAACCAGACCTTTAGAAGAACATAGAACCTTGGAGTTTTTTAGTCTTTTTGGATTATTCCTTTAAGAATGTTCCTTTGGGTCTGGCACAACATGGAGTGACATGACAGCACACCTTTCCCTCCTTTATAATTTCCTCTCAGAAAGAGCATCTGGCCTTGCTGCCTTTGTAGCTGGTTGAAAGCTTGACATGTCATCTCTGAATAATTGAGCCAGGTTAATGGTAGAACATAATTTACAAGCTTCCCAGGATATAAATTGGTTGGTACAGCTGTTTGGAATAATTGCCAGCAATGGATTTGTGCTTTCTCACTATTCACAGAGCTGGTCACTTTATGAAGGAAAAGCAAGGGAGTACTTCCAGCACAATTATATTTAAGGTACTGGCTTTCAAAGGGCCTTTGAAGCAAAGTATTTTCTTCCTCATTACTAAAGCAGCACTGCCAGAAGCACAGGTAAATTCTTAGGTACTAAACCTGGCTCTATGTGCAACAAGGTCAGGGTTTATAGTCAATCCAGGGACTGGTTACTACCCAAAATACTGAAATTGTCCTGCTGTTCCCTCTCTGTATCATTCTATATATTAATTTTATTAATATTTGAACAGTATGCATATTTAGCTTTTGTAATTAATTACAATTAATTGTCTAATTGCATCTCAGTGGGCACACACCCACCCTTGCATCACTGCTTGTCCTTGTGCTGGTTCAGGGGGCACCAAAGTCACTCCATTCCCTGCCCATTTCCCTCCCTGGCTGTGTCTCTAAGGAAGCACAGAGCCTTTCTGTGACATTTGAATTTTGGGATTACTTTTGACCCCTCAGTGATCTTTGACCCTCAGGAGGAGTATTTGACCCTTTGAGTGAACTTTGACATTTCAGGATGACCTTTGGCCTGTTGAGATGATCTTGGATCTTTTGGGATGACCTTTTATATTTGGTTGGTCCTCCACCTTTGGAATTTTGGGGTGACTTTTGGCCTTTCAGGAAAAAAAAACCCACTGTCAAGGTGACCTTTTACTTTTCTGTGGCCCATGATCTTTTGGATCACTTTACATTTCAGGCTAATCCTTGAATTTTTGATGACCTTTGACATTGGGAGAGGCCCCTGTGTAACTTTTGGCCTGTCCTTGACATTTTACCTTTATGAAATCTTTGATGTGATTTTTTACATCTCTAGTGGTGTTTGAGATTTCAGTGAGCCTCAACCTTTTCAGTAACCTTTGACCTTTCTGATAACTTTCTGCTTTGTGGTATGACCTTTGACCATTCTGGATGACCTTGACCTTTTTGTATTGACTCTGGAGACTGCCTTTAACTTTTGATGTTTTGAGTATGACCATTTACCTTCCCCTATCTGTTTTCAGGTTATTTTATACCAGAACGCCCTTCGCTCCACTTTTTCTTTAAGAAAATCCTCTTCATATAATAATTTTGGTGCTTGATTATCTGTATTTTCAGAGGATAATGCATATTTTGTGATAGAAGTTGTGTTTCAGCACTTACAGAAATTCCCTCTTACATTTTATTCATTGTTAAAAGTCTGGATATTCTTATTGATAGAAACAGCTGAATGTTTTTGAGTCCTGCTAAGCTGACCTCGTAGTAATTCATAGCAGATGCATCACAAATTAATTATGTGTTCTGGGAAAAAAAGATTCCCTATCATCCCTTCCTCTGGTTGCTGCAATTTAATTTCACTGGTGCATCTCTTGTTGATGTTGTGTGAGACACAGGAAATCTTCCCAGTCTCTTTTCTGTCCGTCGTTCATAAACATCTGTTGGTGTCAGTTTTAATTTACTTTCCCCTTCCACTAAATTTTATTTGATCTGTATCCTCATTAATGACTTCTGCATGTTAATAAGTGGTCTTGCTCTTCTTCTCCATTCCTGTTTTATGGTTTGTCAGCAGGGAATTCTAGCTGAGAGAGCAGTATCAAAAACATGAGTGTGGAAAGTGGGAAGGGCTGATGTGATGCCCTAATTCCAGGCAGGAATGCTGTATAGGATAGGGGTGTATCCCCTTGCAAGCCCTATCTCAGTGCCTGTGGTGTCAAGCCCTCCTGGCAGTAGATCCAAATGCATGTTGAAAATGTGGGAGGGAAGAGCCATGAAAACACTGAACATCTTAGAAAACCTTACCTGCAGGGATAACTTTCAGGGCAGTCCCATCTGTTTAGTTCTGAGAATTTAAGGGATATTTGATTTGTCTTAAGCACCCTACAGAAAGAAATATAAATGTAATAATAAGGAAATCTTCAGTTTGTTGAAATAAATGTTAATAGATGATGGGGATCGTCAAATGCAGATTTGCAAGAACCTGCAAAATCCTAAGAGGAGAATTTGCTGTCAGAACAATTGTCTGGAGGCTTTCTAGGCCATCCACCCTTGGGAGTTTAAATGTGACCTACCTAAAAATCCTATAATGAAATGGGCTTGAGGATTTAATGTGCCATCAAAACCACCAATTAAAACAAAAATCACCAGTCTGGACTCTGGTGGATAGGCTACCTTTACATAACCTGGAAAGGGACCATAAATAAATATATAAATTATATATAAACATTACATGTAGAAATTATATTCCATAAATAACATATTTCTGATACATTTCCTGAACATTTCTGATAAAAGACAGGACCTAGAACCAGAACTTTAAAAACACAGTTTGTTTCATGTACGATCAGCAAAAGCAGCCAAGCAAACAGTTCCAGGGATTAGGTACATAAAAGGAATGTGTCTCATGGAAATTATATTTGGTACAGCTGAGATTAAAGAATTGACCCTGGCCCAGAGGCTGTTCTAAGATATTAGATGGTTCCTCATGCAGCCAAATTTCCTGGGAGGTTGTGAGCAATGTTTAGTGGGCCTAAGATGTAGTCTCACCTCCTCTGGATAAAAAACACTCTTAAACTCACACACTATTGGGTTACATTGGGAAGGGGAAGGCATGTTTCCAAACCCAGTCAGCACTTCACTAAAATTCACCCTGGGATTTTACACCCAAAAGCAGATAACTTTTAATTAGAATCCTTGCTGATTCCATCCCACCTCTGTCTGTCTATCTATCTGTCTGTCTGTCTATCTGTCTATCTATCTATCTATCTATCTATCTATCTATCTATCTATCTATCTATCTATCTATCTATCTATCTATCTATCTAGCTATCTATCTATCTATCCATCCATTATATCTAGCTTAGCCTGAGGCAAGATATGTAATTTTTCCCATGACCAATACCTGGGATGTACTGCTGCTCAGCACAGCCTGCCCAGTTTGCTCTCTCCTTGGGCAATCCTGGGAATATCTGATGTGCTTTCATCTGTTTGTGGCATTTTGATTTTATCTGGTAACAGGGGAAGGAAACACTGGCAGTGCAAGAGTGGGAGGGAAGCAGTGTGGGTAGTGTCTGTTATCCCAAATTACAGCAATGCCAGCCCCAAATGTGAGCTCTAGTAGTGAGCTTGTGTGTTCTGCTCAGGTGAAATCAAACCCAGTATCCTGATGGCTTGGACTCACCTCTTTTATGCCACACGACCTTGGAGGAGACCTACCCAGGTAAATTTTTACACCTTGTTTTGCAAACTTTTAGTCAGCATTGCTGTACAGGGTCTCTGCTTGCAATTTCCACTCTACAAGGGCTGCATTTTAATAGGGAGGAAACTCAATCCTGTAACTCAAGCTGTCTGTGATGTGAATGAGTAAACCATTGGAAAACATGAGAGGAAACAGCAGCTACAATATGAGAACAAACAAATAAACTTGATATTTACCTTCCCAGAGGAACAGGACAGAATTTAAGATTATTTTCTTGCTATTAGCATACAAAAACCTGAGCAGACCTGACCAAATCCCTTTAAGATAACTGTGTGTTTTTACCCAATTCCTCTGGGTTTTTAGCATACATGCAACTGGGTATGTGATTGCTCCCAGTGTGAGAGTTTGGAAAGGAAACAAAAGGCTATTAATGCCTTGAAAAATCCTCGTGTTTTCCGCCTTGGGTCTCTATGCTCAGCGTGACCTCCTGGCTGTCCTTTATTCACATGGAAATGTTCTTGTCCTTAGCCCTGTTGCCAGGAGTTAATTTCTCTGCTGGTCTCTGCTGTCAGCCTCCTGGCACTCCTAGCCAAAGGCACTTCCATTGCATGTGCCTCCTCCTTGGCACCCTGTGTTGGGAGCTAAGAGCTGCAGTGCACCAAGGTCTAGTCAGATCTTCTGCAATGGATTTTTCTCTGTAGTCTCTTCCTGTTTTTTTTCCCTGTGCTATCTGTCTCCTATCTTCTTATTATCCTAAAGCTGATTTTTTTCTGACCTTGTCTTGAACCTGACACTGTCTTTGTGCTTTTCTCACTTGCACTATTGCTGTTCTAAATGTTTAAAGGTTTGTGGTTCTGCTTTCAACTTCACTCTGCTGTCCCAGTGCATCTTCCATCTCTGGCACTTAGTTTTCAGATATAATTTCCTGTGAACCTCCTCTCTCTAAGCCTTGTTCCCACTGGTTCTGCCTGTTTGCTTTAAGGACGTGCTTTCCCTGTAAAGCCTCCATCCGTGGACTGAAATATCTGTGCAATGCACGTGTGAGAGGTGGGCATGGAGAGCAGCCACAGGGCTGCTGGGGTCAGGACAGGTTAATACAGCTCTGCTCCAAGTTTCTGCAGCCTTGGCCACTGGGGAATGGCAGTCTCAAACTGTCATCATGGTTTCTGCTGGATAACTTTCAAATTGTCCTTTTGTGGGACTGAGAATGGCACTGAGAGGTTCCATGTGGCTCATGCAAATGCCAAAAACATTTTAATACAACTAAAGCATCGAGAAGACGTGGCTGCCATATGGTATGTCCGAGACATGGGCACTTATCCAAACATTAATTCTCTCACTGTACTTATTTCTTTGGGGTGACAAAGATGAGGGATTTCCTTTAACATCAACAGAGGACACCTGGGTCTGCAATGTTCTTTTTAGAAAGGTTTTTTCAACAATAGATATTTTCTAATTATTATACACAGTACAATATCTGCTTCCAGAGTCATTGCTTTAGTAGAGAGCCATTTTATAGAAGTATTATTCATTGATAATGGTCATATTCTTGCCATTTATTGCCAAATAAATATAACAATAAATGAGCAAATGTGCCTGTCTGAGCACCTGCGATCACTGAAGGTTATCAGTGCATACAGACTGAAACAACCAGGCATCTGCAGCCTCCTCTGTGCCTTTCTTTTCTTTCAGGTGTGTGTATGACCCATTCCTGTAGTACCTTGGGGGTTCTCTTATGCTGATGTCACTTTGTTAATATTTTCATGGGAAATGCCCCAGGAAAACAAACTTGGTTCACCTGCCTTTTTTATATACATTTGTCTGTAATGTGTAGGTCTGGTGTTTTTGTTCTTGGATAAAATCACGTAAAGCACAACTTAGGCTGGGGTTCCTCCAAAGAGGCAGTTTCATATTGTGGTCAGGCTCAGCTGCATGTTGCTGCTTGTCAGGTATCCAAACCCCTTGGGATCTCTGGCTGGGACTGCTGGATGTGTTTCACACCTTTGCTGCATTATGAGTTCCAAAAACAGGCTCCAGGCCACTGGGCCTTTCCCCTCCCTTAGACGCTGTAACTGTATTTTCCTGAAGTCACGGTGCTGTCTGCAGGAGCTGCAGGAACGTTCTGTAAATTGCTGTCCTGGCACTTAGCAGATGCATAAAATACAACTTCTGTTTGTGTGTCAGAGCAGCCTCGAACACAGTTATAGCTGTTTTAATTTCCAATCTGTTGAACTCACATTGTAGTGTAAAACATCCTGCCGGAAAGGAAGCAGTTCCTTGTTTTGTCTACTTGGAGCAGGTCATTTAGGATGAAATGCTGCATGAATTCTTGTGAGGTGAAGCTATAGATTGCAAACCAGGTGTATTCCCCTAATACCTAGTGATACCTCAGGAGATTGATGTGATCTTTCTGTTCTTATTAGCACATGAAGACCTGTTACTGTCAGGCAAGAGAGGTTCCAGGACGTGGAGATAAACCCTGGGAGAATCTAATTTTTTATAAATGTCTTTGTAAGTAGTCAGATGAACAAACTTTATATTTGCAAAACATTCTCCCTAACTTCAGAGCATTTCTGACAGTTTTCTGTCTCTCATTTTCTCCATTGGAGGCAGGAGGAGTTTCTATATTAATTGTTAAGGCAAGAGAAAAACACACCTCACTCAGATGTCCCAGCCTGGAATGAGGAATCAGAGAACTACACTGACTTGAGCTCTACTTCCTTGCCCAGGTTCCTGCAGAGGGAATAGAAGGAATGAAAGCAGCTCCTCTCAGTGCTGTGTAATCCTCGTTCAAGCCTTTGGTGGCTGCAGGGAAGTGTTGGGAGCTCTGCTTGGCACCATTAACCTTGACTGTCAGGTGAGCCTGAGGGGAAAAGAGGCTCTCTGACTTATTGCTTTGACCCCCTAGCATGCCAGCCTAGTTCTAGTTTAATTCCAGTAAATTCAATACAGTTACACCAGAGATCAATTTGTTCTGAAGTATTTTTGGTGTGTTCATACATAGAAGTGTCAGATATTATTAGCAACAGAAGTTTATCTTGTGAGATAGTATTAAGAACCTGATAGAAGTGTGATTCTGTTTCATACTGGCAGTGAGTGTAGGAAATGCTGTTTGACTCTCTTCACAGCATGGATTAGCAAAATTAGACTTGTCTCCTTTGCACTAACAAGCCCCAGAACAGAATGTGAGCTGTTAAATGAGGGAAACTCCTTTCAGACACACACACAAAAAGCCATGGGAAGAAAATCATCAAGGCTTCCAGGAGGACAGATTATTACAGAGTTCATATCTGTAGGGCATCCACTCTGCTGGATTTTTTGTACACAATGACATGACTTTATATTTTTATTTACATTTTCTGAAGAGTTCACAGGATGTTGCCATGGGGAATGCTGCAGTTGTCTGGGATACCCTTTTATATTTACATCACAAACAATTCTGCCTATATACTGACTTGATGCTGTTTGACAATCAGTAACTATGGTGGGGCTGTTAACACTTTGAGCCACGTTTTAATATCGTTAGATTATTGTTGTGTCTTCGTTTTATTTTACCTTCTGTTTATCTTTCATTTCTTTGAATTTTGCATGAGTAATGCCTCTGGAACCCAGACAAACCTGGAAGCTGGCAAATCCTGTTCTCTGAGGCTGCACAGAGCACTGCTCGCCCTAGGCAAGATTTGCAGAGATCATTTCCATATAAGCAGCCAAGTAAATGGCCAAATTCTAACTCAGCCTTCAGGGACAGTGTGAGCCTGGGTGCCAGGTGTCCCCTACTCAGGTGGATGAGCATTTCTGGTAACAGCCAGGGAGAGTGAACACTTGAAATTTTCCCTGGAGCCTTTTGAAAATCTGCCTTCAAGGCTGAACCCTGAGCTGATGTAGTGAAAAAGAGAGACTTCCTTAATTTTCACCTGGTGGGCCTTGAAGCTGGCCCAAACTAGTTAGCTTAGAAGTAAAGTTTAGCTTCTAGTAGAAGTTAGGTGAGGACAAAAAGCACAACTTTCAAACCTCTTTCAAAGCATGGCTCTGTGGAAATTTAGTTCACAGGCTCTCTGTTCACACAGAGAGGAGTAAACAGGAACTCCATGTTCCCATGGCTGTCATTATAAGCACACACTATTCTCTGTGTGGTTTTAAAGAGGATTACTCTTGGATTCAGAGCTCACACCTCTGGCAGCAAGGCCTCAGGGTACAATGACAGAATTGCCGTTTTAAACCCAACAGATTCTTTTGAGCTGAAAAGAAGTGGTCCTTCCATGATGTTTTGTATTTTCCACTCTTCACTGCTTCCTTCCTTCACCTCCCCTACTCCCTCTGAACTTTTCAAGATACTTGGCTTCCAAATGTCAGGAAGGAGCCTGACACTACAAAGCTTTAGAACTTCATAAATTCTTCAGAGAACTGTTTGAATTCCTCAAAAGCATTGCTCATGTCCAAATGACATTATGGCAGTCCTCAATGACTGTGCATCTTGACCACACTCATTATCATTATTGACTCACCTCAGATGTTCACACCAGACTTCTCTTGCTCACATACATGTTTAACAAATCACTGTCTTGCAGAGGAATTGAATTATTTGACATTTGTTCCCAGAAAAGGTATTAACTGCCTGTCATGTATTATCTGTTATTTCATTAATTATTTATCACTTGAAATTCTTATTTAGGAAGTTCTAGCTATTCATCCAAGAATGGTATCGTGCAACTTGTGCCACAATTGTGCAATCATATAAAGTAATGAAAAGCTGTCACTATTTCTGGAAGCTGGTGCTGCTGCCTGCCCATTCTTGTCCCTCATCCTACACGATCCCTTCTTGCTTTTTCAGAGCAGGAGGCCAAGAGAGTGATCTGGGTTAAAGCTAACACTACAAAGGGAAATCCTGGCCAGACAGATGCTTGTTTTGGTACAGAAAGAAGATGGCAGCACAGGGAGTTTTTGGAAGAGACTGACTTTGTCTTCAGGCAGCCTGTGCAAACTGATTTAATCTGATTGAGAAATTACATTGTAAAATAGCTGTTACCTATTCCTGAAGACGAACTGCTGTATAGCCAAACAACAAGTTTGTGACTGCTCTGGATGTCCAACATGTTTTAACTGCTCTGAGATGTGGATGCTTTCCCTTGCAGGGGCAAAGAGATCTCCTGAGTGCCCTTGGCAGGTCTGTGGCACCAGTAGTCCCCACCATAGCATCATATTCTGTATATTTTCAGAGGGGATTGAGATTGTGGCCTCATATAAATACATTGGCCAGTGGTTCTCTGTCCTCAGTAGAAGTTATGGCCTAATTTTATCAACATGAAAAAAATAATCAGTCAAATTGTGCCCTTGTCCAGTACAAGTTGGGATATTCCTGTTCATAAAATGGTTTTGTCCTGCCCCACTCCCCTGTCCCCAGTACTGTCACTTGATGCATTTTCTTGTACATTCATTACCTGATCTAACCACATAGGTTGGCAGCAAAGTGTGTGCCCCTGCAGAGAGAGGAACACCACTGCTTTTTAACGTGCAAGTTATTCAATAAAGAGCAGCATTGCAGAGCATGGATACAAACCCAACACACTCTGAGGGTCTTACAAACAAGTACAAAACACAACATCCAATGCATCATCATCTAAATTTATATTTTCTACCTTTATTTCTAAAAACTTTCTGGCAGTTTCCCCCAGCTTGGCCCACAGGACTTCAGCCACTGTCCTCTGCTCCTCACTCAAGAGCCAAGCACTTAGTAAATGTGAGAATCAATAATGAATAATAGCAACAGGGTTAATTATTTTCATTTCTGGGTCAGCAGTAGACTGAAACATATTTAGAGATGTAAAATAAAAAAGATAGAAAAGCATGGCAGTTAGAAAGAAAACCAAGAAAGCCCAGCATAGTGCCAATTACTAAACAGCCTTTAGGCTTCCTCTTGGCTGCTGATCAGCCAAGGTGCTCTTGAAGCAGGTAACTGCATCTCACATGACAGCAGGAATGAAGATTCACCCCTGACCTGTTTATTTGCCCCATGCAGAGGGTTTCCTCCAGCTCCTGATGGAACTGCTGGAAGATCTGGGCTCTCCCTCTTGATGTGCCTTGTCCTCTCACTCTCCCTTTTGATTTTCTCATTGTCCTCTGGATTGTTGACTTTTGGTTATTTATCTACTTGTCCCCCTCCCAGTGCTGCCCGGGAGGATGCACATGATAAGTCGGGTCTTCTATTTCTCTTTACTCTGGGATTAAAAAGCAAAGCAGCACATCTTGACAACCCACACTGGTTTTTGACCTTGAGCAGCTTACTAGTGAGTTTGGTTTTCTGCCTCCTCCTCGTCCTCCTCCTCCTGTAACCTCAAGTCTCTTGAGAGCCTCTCATCTTCTCTCCAAGATATTTTCCTATTTTGTGTTCTCAGAACTGTTTATCATGCAGGCAAGAGGAAGCATCAGTTTACTAGAAAGGGAATTATCCATTTAAACATCACTAGTCTGACACATATTGATTTTTATTTTAGGAGGTAGCATGTAAAACATAAATAAAATGCAGGCTTTGGTGGCTTCCTTCTAGGTCAGGTTGCAGCTGCTCCACCACTGATATCTCATCATAGCAATGTTCAGCAGCCTGTGCTGCAGCCCAGGTCCCCACTGACCTTCTCTGAAGGTGACATTTGCATCACACCCCTGTGTGTGTGTGTGTTTGACCCCGAAGTGGTACAGTGACACACCTGCAGCCCTCAGTACTGCTTGTCTTCTTTGAGCCCACGTGCTGAGGGTGACTTCGTGCTCCACTCCTGCCATAATCAGCCAATTGTCCATTGACAATTGAATGTGTGCTAAGGCTTGGGAGTGGGAAATGTCAGCACTCAAGTACAGAGACACCCTGGGACCACTGGGAGGGTCACACAGTGCTGAGAGCAAGACCAAAAACGAGAGAAGAACTCTATGTATTGCTTCAGATATGGGTCCCCTCAATAAAACAAAATGCAGTTGAAGGTCCATCAGCTGGCAGGCTGATTTTAACTTCCCTGCAGTCTTTAAGATTACCCCAAAGCACCTGCAGCCCCATTGCAGTGGGTGAGAGAGTGTTTTGCATTGTCTGTCCACAGTTTCTCCCTGCAACACAAGGACGGGGTATTCTTTAGCTGCCCAATATTATCTTCAAGGGGATGTTTTACAGCTCTGAAAGGGTCTTCAGGAGCATATGGTGGGTGCAAAGGATGGTGTTAGTCAGGGGATTGTCCCTGAGGGATCTGATTCCTCTTGTTGCCTCCTTCTTCTGCCCCTGGGGACAGTGGAGGTGCCAGCTGTGCTGCAGGGGTGTGAGTACCTGTGTGTTTGTCTTTGCTGAGAGTGAGTGCAGCCTGTGCTCCAGGTGCTGTTTGCCTGTTCCCACAGAGCACAATGGAGCAGGAGCCGCTGAGCTCCTTCTGCTGGAACCTGCCAGGTGCTTCCATCCAGGTACTTGGTGTAGTCTGGAAAAAAAAAACAAACCCCAAACCTTTCTGCAGAAACCTGATTTACCCTTTGTTGCCTAACTCTGCTCCCTGTGCTTTAACACCAGGTTGGTTGTGGCCCTGCCATTCCACTTGCAGCTCATGCTTAGCTCCTGCCTGCTTGAAATACTTTAATGCTGACCTGTATTTACTGACAATTGAGCTTTTCACGGTTTTGTGGAAAAGTACATGCTGCTTTTGATCCTGAAGAGAATTAATGCAGAAAATCAGCACAAGCTGTGTACCTTTTGAAATCTTAAGCATTAGGCTTTCTTTTCATTTAACGTCTCATTGGAAGTTGCTATTTTTAAAAATCATAGAAAAGCTTTTTGTAGTGCCACATACGTCTTGGGAGGGCTTTTTAAGTATCAACGTAATTCTTAGAGAATCTTTTTTTAATAGAAAAACTTTTACTAGTGCTGTTTTTAAATTTACTCTGAGCTTTGCTGCAGTAACGCAGATCAAAGGAAGTCTTTCTGCCTTTCAGTCAGCAGAAGTTCAGAGGTCTTGCCTGTGACCATACCTGTTTACAACAGATTGGTTTGACTTCACCTGAGGGAACGAGAGATCAGAAATAGCTGACTTAAACTGGAAAAAAAAAAAGAAAAAAATATTGTTGCTGGATATGAGAAACTACTGTAAATTGTTGAAGGTGACCACTTTGCAAATCCATCTCACCAAAATATCTCTAATTGATTGTGAGACAGCTTCAAAAATCCAGAGAACTTTGTACTCGGGATGTAAAATGAAATAAATGAAATTTTTAGGCATTTGGCTGACACTGTAACTCAGCCAGCTAATTCTGTGGGCAGTTCTTGAAACTGGCAGGGGTTGTCCATATTGCCCTGGTGGGCTGTCCAGAGCCTGAATGGGAGCCATGTGTCTCTTAATGGATTCTCTCAACCTCAGTAATGTGTTCTCAGGCATTTCTATTTCTTGGCTGTACCTAAGAGACAGTCCAGCCAATATGGTGTAAAGCAGCTGTTTTCCACTCACATTTCAACACTTTACCAGTAAGAATCCATAGAGATTTCCTGGGGAAATCCAGGTGAAGACAAGCAAAGCCTACTTTCAAGCTGAGTCTTTTTGGAATATGCTTTTGACGCCTTGAAAAGTTTTCCTGAAGAGAGCTCACTCATACTTGAAAAGTATTGTAATCAATATTTCAGTTGAGTGCTTAGAAAAAGGAAAAGAGAAGGCAAAAGAAATTGATATCATTAGAGAAAACTGTGAACATATTTTTTGTTGCTTTCCCTAGAGAAGATAGAACATGTTCAGATCTTAAAATACTATTGTTTGAAAAGTGAAAATGAGAGTAAAGAGCTGAAGCTGTGTGAACCATTGCCAGTCTATATGAGCCTGAAGTTTTTTAATCCTCAGGACATGAATCATTATGTAAAATGCTGCATGGGGTGTTGTGAGACTCCTGGTCCTGCTCATGAAGGATAAGGCACAACCAGAACTTTAATCCATATTATCTGCTGAACCAGATCCTTTTTAGCCTCGGGGGCTCTGTGCTGTCCCAGTGCCTTGCTCCTGGGACCTGTCCTGAGGGCAGATAGCTTCTGAGAGACCTCATTTCACTTTTTCTCTCTGAGCTACCCAGATGATTTGCCAGGTGTGCAGCACTTCTTACTCTAGAGGTCAGTATAGTGTTAGGAATGGAAATGATGCATAGCCAATTCTTTTTCCCTGATGAGATGTTCCAGGGTGAACTCTGAATCATACTCCTTCCCATACAAGATGGGAGAGAAATTTCATACTGGGGAAGTGTATTTGTAAAAGCACAAGAGCCAATATGGGAAGCTCAGAGGGCGTTTAAGAAAACAATCATTGAGGCTCTTTGTTGAATGGAAGTTATGCATGCACTAGTAGTAATTTTCTGAAGCCATAGACAATAACATAATGTGAGTGGGTGATGGCAGAAATTACATAGGGTGAAATTTAGGGAGCTGACAGCAGCCTATGCATCACTTAAGGCCTATTTCTGAGGGCTTAATTGTGGCTTAAATAGCCTTGTGTTCATCTTCTGTGTAGAAACCAATTCTGTCTAGAATGAGCACCATGAACACAGAAAGTGGAATCTGAGCATCTGTAAAACCCCTGTGTCAGGGAAGGGCTGGTCTGTACTGGGAACAGATGTGGGAAATGCAGATTTATGTTGTAGCTCACACACTATCAAGGTGCCTAATGCTGTGTTTTGCCATAGGATGTGCTGATGTTAGTCCAAAGAGAAGCCGTGAGAATATTAATCTTTAAACAAATGGGAAAACTGAGCAGACCTCAGGTGTTGTGGTGTTTCACTCCATTTGTGTGGGAGCTGTGTGGCTGATAACACCAAAAGCAATCCCACTTACCAGTGCTTCAGAGGCATTTACTTTACTTTTGGGTGGGCTTTCTGCAAATAGTCAGACTTGCTGTTAGGAATACCTGCAAAAAAAGCTCTTTTTTTTTTAGCTCTGTTGTGTGACTTCAGGAGAAATCAGAACTAGACTGTCACATCTGCCTTTGATACAAAATGGTTTCTTTCTGGCTCAGTAAGAGAAGAGAAGAGGCTCTGAGAGAGATCAAGCTTCCAAGCCACTTTGCATAGTGCATATTGAACAGCGAGTTCTTCAGTCAGTACTCAGGATGTGTTTTAAAAACTATGATGGGCAGAATTAAAGCTGAACCCAGCAAACTCTTCCTTGTCTTTACATACTTGGATTTCTTGTAATATTTAACTTTTTTCTTTGCATTTCCTGGACTTAGAATTATTTGTTCTGAGATAGTCAATATTCCCCTGTAACGTATTTTGTCATATGTTCTTGATAAGAATGTTCAACTTGAAGTCCTAATAAATGTTATTTTTGTCAGAAAAGGTAAATTGAAGTAGTCTCCTGAAGGCCACTTTGAAATCAGAAATATAGATGAAATATTAGGATTACAATAATAGCACTTATCAAAACACAAAGCTTGGTGGATTTAACTGTTGCCTTTTTAATTAAGAAGAAACCTGCAAATCACTGCTGTTGTCTGGAAAGAGATCTGTTATTCAGATATCTGCTAAATTGTTTTCATGAATTCTATTCTGATTCTGGGTTTGTTCACAAATTGTCTACTCTTATTATTCACAATGTGTGACTGGGCATGTGGTATATTTTCTGCTCTCTGGTTTAATGACTGAAACATTTTGACAGGGAGTAGCAAATGGTGAATGACAACTAGAAAGCAACATGCAACTTGGGGCATTTGCAAACATTTTCAAGAATATTAACAGTCAGAAGAACACTGCTGAAGCCTGGGTAGTCTGACCTCCATGAATGATAATGATTACATCTCAGCCATTTAGTTACAGATGTATTTCAGTCAGTTTGTCATTTGCCCAGATCCATTAGGTCTGCAAGCAAAATCATTGTCTGTGAATGATGTGTCTTTCAGTCCATCTGAGCTTTGATTTACTTGTAAATAAAGCCTAATTCTGAAACTCGGCCACAGGGGAGCAAGTTTTCTGATTTCCATATCAGGGAAGTGAACTAAAATTATGTATTTGTGTCCTCTAGGACTGACACAGAGGCGGGTACTGTGTTCTTGTTCAAAGAGTTATAAATGTGGTGCTAAAGTCAGTGTGCCTGCACATTAGCATTAGAAACACTGCATTTCTGAGGTACAGAACTAAGCTAAGGTCATTTAAAAATATCCTGACACTTATTCACGAATAAGGAATAGCTTATTTTATTTGATAAACCTCATTCTCTGTCACCGTGCAAAACCCATCAAGTTTCTTCACTTCTTCAGCTTGGCAATTGAAAATCAGCCCTATTCCAGTTCAGAAGGTTTTTGAGATGGTGGATGGTGTGATTCTCACACAGAATATGTGCAATTTTTATTTTTTTTTTTTCTGCAGCCTGGGGTTCTCGAGCTGGATGAATGATTAAGATTTTGTAACACTGCAGGCAAAATTCCTTCCCTTGATCCATGCTGTAGATATCGTTTGCATTGTCTGCACACATGGTACTTCCATTTACATCAATGGGAATTCCACATGCTGAATAAGGAAGAAATATTTGCATTCTGGATAAGTGCCTTATTTGGGCACTTATTAATGCTTAACTCACTCGGGCAGAGCTCCCACTGACTTTGATCTTGTTGGCGAGCTGCCCACTGGGTTTGAAGTCCTGGTTTGAAGAGTTGCTAAATGGCATTTTAATGGCAGGGGTCAGCAGTGATTGCCACACAATTTTTCTTGCTTTCCCCATCACAAAGTTATCATCTGGAGTAAGTCATTGCAGTTCTTTTTGGAAGATTAATGGCTCTCCACTAGTAACAGAAAGCAGTACACCCACTGATGAGTTTATCATTTGAACTTTGAATCCAGTCAGGAAGTTGAGACGTAAGCTCTTCCATGGTGGTGATTTGTGGTATATTTCCAGTTTTCAGGGTCAGGTTATTAACCAGAGTAACAGTGATATAAGCACATGCCGTAGAGAACATGAATCAGAGGAAGTGTCTGACAAAGACTTCCCTGTGCAGGCAGCTTTCCTGGGATGCTGTGAAAGTCTGACATGTGTCATGAAGCTCCAGGTGCCAGGCTTGAAAATACCACAAGTATTAACAACCTGCATGTGTGGATACACAGCTTTCCTTGGCAGTGCTCTTGGTACTCGAAAGATTTTATGCTCTGGCCTGTCTATGGAAGGATTTAATTTTCCTCTAGGATAAACAATTCCTGGAAGTTTTCTTTGCTTTTCTCTATCACTTAGAGGGAGAA
Source organism: Acridotheres tristis (assembly GCA_037013685.1). Lineage (NCBI taxonomy): Eukaryota > Metazoa > Chordata > Aves > Passeriformes > Sturnidae > Acridotheres > Acridotheres tristis. Next base: position 19,073,065 of record CM072896.1, read on the forward strand.
AAATAGTGACAAGAAACCAAGCCAACCACCTGTATTGGATAACTTGTAAGTTTTTAATGAGTAGAGTGTTCCTCACTTTGTATTTAGTAACAATGCTCTGGGTTGCTATCAAAATTAAGATATCAGGAGACCATAATTGTCTGCAAATTTCTAATGCTTGAACTGTCATCCTGAGAGTACTGAAACATAAAATATTCTGGGAGAAAACCTATGCTGTAAAATATAAATATTATTTGAGCTATGCCAACACTGGAAATCATTACCCATAGAAAATTCTGATGTTCTGCCATGTTTCTGTCTTGAACTGAAATAAATACTGAAAAAATTTATGAACAGGGAGTTTGAAGAGCACTGTAGTATAGAAATACTTAACCTTTTGTTTAGATCCAGTGCAATGTTAGGGGAACATGTTATGAAAAATGTAGTTCAGGTATCTCTTGCCTCTATCCAAGTGCAGGCTTAGATGGTTTTGCAATGTGGTCTATTGCAAGCTACACTCCCTTTAACAGCTTCCACAAAGTACTAAACAGAGAGGAGAGATCAGCAAGTACTTCCCAAGGCAAATTCCAGTCTGGGAAAATCTGATACTGGTGGGTTTTTGGTTTGCTTAATTGAGTTATTTTTTTTCCTTCTTGCAAATCACTTGAGGATAAAACTCGCAGTCATATCTAATAATAATAATATGGAATTCAACTTATCTAGTAATAATAATAATAATGTGGAATTCAGCACCATTTTTAATAGTTGTACTCAGAGTTCTGGTATGGCAAGCTCTCCTTCTACCTGTGTTGTAACAACCTGTGCAAATCCACTGTGACAGTGGAAAAAGTCTGTCCTTCAACTGCATCCAAATTAATGCTGAACCCCCTTTCTGTAGGGGCTCTGACTCAGAGAGTGAGGTTTGAGGGTAATTCGTGTGCAGTGAAATCAGCCAAGTTTTGTGGTCTAGGTGATCAGCCTGTGAGGCACCAGTAGCCTTGGGTAGGGCTTGAGAGGAGAAACATTTGTCTTCTGCTCTGGTGGCTTAAGCCATGCTCGGGTCAGGAGGTGAAGCCTTTAACTGAGAAGGACCTGCCTGACTCCTCCACTTCTGCTTTCTACCTTGTAGGGGAAGGTAGTTCCCACTGAGGAGCTATTCTCATATATTTAGGTATTCATTAATATTAGTGCTCTAAATTAAAAATGCACGTCCCAAACAAAAAAACCCGGATGCTATATATTGCATGCAGCTAATTCTGTGCCTTACAAAAGTGAGAGGCAGAAGCATTGGGGGAAGAAACCCTCTCTCAGGAGTGTCCTTGCTCCTCTGAAGGCTCTGCTTTAGCCACTAGGTGATGCAGCAGCTTCTCTTTGTGTCCTGGGAAGTGGTGGAGGGAGAAGCTTGGGGAGTCTGGCATATGAATTAGGAATGAGTAATTGGAGAAGATCTCCACTCCTCTAGAAGCGATACAGACTAGATAATAGCCCTTGGAAAACTAACGAGATGATAGGATTTCCAACTTTACATTTTCTAATTGCTTTAAATGAAACCCCATTAGAAACAGCTGGTCTGATTCTCAACTGATATAAATTGTCATATATTTTTAGATTTAAATAGCGCTTGGCTGGCCTACCCCAGATGTAAACTCTGGCCTAGATTATGTGATTGCTATCAGCTTGGAATGGAAACTTCAGCACTACTTTTGCAGGCAAATTTATTTTAATGTATTATCAGGAAAACCCAGCATATTTCCAGGTATTGTGTATCTGAAAAAATAATCACCAAGACAACTAAGAAGACAGTTAAAGCAATGCACGTATCCACATCACCACTGCCCACGGCAGAGAGATGAAACTTGAGTCCCAGGCACATGCTGGAAACAGGTAATCTAGGGCTGGGTGCTCTGAGCCAAGGACGTCTTCAGCTTCCTGAATCCAAGGAAAGAAAAAGGCTTTGCATTTTTCATTATCTGCTGAGACCCACACAGAACTGGAAATACGTGGAGTAAGATGATGGAAAATAGCTTTTTAGTGAAAGTAGAATGAATCATATTTAAACAGATTTAACCCGTGAGATGTTGCAATTCTTATTTGAAAGGAAATTAACAAATTATTTGTTGCTTGTTCTGGGCCAGATTCTCATCTACCTTAAATTCAGAAAAAAATCCTAAATCTGGCTCTTAATGTTTCCTTTTCATTGAAGCTTGGATGACTTTGAACAGTCATCCAAGGGGCTATAGCCCCTTCCAGCAACATTGTTTTTATAGATCTTTGACCTGTGTGGAAAGAATTGTCCCACTGCTGGATCTAGGGCCTGAGGGAATTGGGTCACAGTATATGAAATCCGCACTGATGCAGAATTATAGGGGTGGGGAAGTTTAGTTGTATCTTGGTTTTACTTTTCAGTGTTGTGTTTGTTTTTTAAAGAAGGAGGAAGAAAACCAATTAGAGCAGGATTAAAGAGGGAGGGAGAAATATTTTCCAGTAACCATGAGCTAACCAGTGATCTATAGTAGATAAGACTTTTATAGGCAATAGGTCTATTTCTGATCTAACTTAAACTAATTTCAGAGCAGTCAATGCCAATATACATTGCTTTAAAAGAAAGACTTCAAATGAGCTCACTCAGGGAATGATATAGCACTGAAGTTCTTAAATATTTGAAGCTGTGGGAGTTATTTTGAGGAATAAATTGTCTGAAAGAATTGGATTCCAGATTATTTTCCAAATTAATGACAATTTTCCTGCATGTTTGTTGTTTTACAGACTTAGACAATCAAGCAATATAGACCTTTCTGAGTTATAGAGGTTAGAAACCCAAAGTCCCATACTGTTGATATCAATATAAATATATTTAGCAATAAAGGATTGTTGTGTTAATCTATACATTGATCAGCTAAAATTATTAAAAGCGCCATATTCAAAAACATAGTTTATAATGGGACATTACTTGATTAAAATTTTCACATCACAGATGGTAAATATTCTTTGATAGTAAAGCATTTGGTTGAAACTTGGAAAATTCCTAAAATACAATGGACTGGTTGCTTACATTTCTCTCAACACAGAGAGCATAAACCACTGTTCACATTATTGTTATTTACATATCACTATTTCCTGTCATCTGTTTTGAGTCAGCCTTGCCCCAGTTCACGTTTGAATCACAGCCGTGGCTGGAGAATGTTTTGCCACAATTGTTTCCACTGCACTTAAAACATATGAGGTATTATTAACATTGACCTTGGGTTTTTTTAGGTGAGTTGTTCTATCAAAACTTAAGTCTGGGGATGTATTTTATTTGTCCTGATGGGAAACATGAAGGCAGTGCACAGGAAATCAAGACTGGACAGAAAAATGCAAAACAAAGAGTTGGCTTGTAGGCTTTGTAAATTGAAATCTCTCAGCTGGTTTCAGTACCTCAGAGGTCTCATGCTTTTGTGTCCTACATTATGACTAAAATTTACTTTCTGAAAATATGAAGGCCAAGGTTTTCACAGAGTAATATGCTTCCAAGAGGAATTTCAATCATTAATCCTGTACAACCTGTTGTAAAGTGGGGAGGGTGGCCAAGTGGAGGGAAAACACACTTGCATATATAGATAAGATTCTATTTCAGGAAAGAAAGTAATCCAGAATTGACATCACCTGGCCATCTGTCCCAGTCAGAATTGTATTACATTCCAGGTTAAATGAATCTAGAGGGCTTATACCTTTTTCTGGACATATTTAGTGAGATTTTGTTCGCTTGGAGCTTATGTTGATCTATTGATAACCATGTCTCTGAAACCAACTGAATTGAATGCAGATACACTTAAAATTCAGAAATATTTGGTCTCATTTTCTTCTCCTTCCTTTTAAGAATTTATTTTGTGCTGATGAATGCTGATGCTTTTAGTGAAGTTCCATCAGATAATTTCTGGTATTGCTAAGATGGTTCTTCACGTGCCATAAAAGATTGTATTTATGCTCATTCAGTTCAGACACTTCAGTTACTCTCTCTGTGCTGAAGACAAAGGAGCTCCTCTGATGCCAGAGTTTGTGGGTCTGGGGAGCTGTGGAACTGATCTTCTCTGGGTGCATATCATCATGGAGGAGAGGAAGGAAAAAGGAGAGAAAGGAAAAGCAAACATGTTACAAAACATCTTTCCCTGCTTCAGATCTGTTTCCTTCTACCATTCACAGAAGATTATCCTCTCTGTCATGGACAAGAGTGACAAATCCATTTCAAGTTAAAATCTGGTAATAAATCTTCATGCTTATATTGCTGCTTCTAGCTCTTTTTCTGGACATATTTCCAGAGGAGCTGCCAATGCCACTTATCAGTGAGTAGGGCTGAGGAGTGAGAATTTGAATAAGATGCCTGCTCAGAGGCAAACATAAACCCATTAAAATCACAAACCTTGTATTGTTCTTAGTTTTAGGATCCAAACTGGAACATGCATCTTTCAATATTTACTGGCTTTCCGTCATGGGAGAGGCTGACTGTAGCTGCTTATAGCTTTTACTCTTTTTAATCACACCGGGTCTTAATCATTTGGGCTGAAAGTAGAAGTTGCACTTAAGATTTCAAACCGCAGAGATTTAGGAGCCATTTATTCCAATGCTATCACCTGTAAGGGAGGGATTGGGTTTGCTCCTTGGAAGCTGATGACATGTCCTGATAGCCTCGCACAAGTAATAAAGTGGCAGAATGCAAAGACACCACAGCTTGACCTATGAAAAGAGGGGCTGCCTGCTTTGGGAGCACCAAACCTCTCATTCACACCCATCCTTCATGCTGGGTGAAGGCCATGGGAGACCTTCTGGAGATGCTTTCCCAGTGTCCAAGCAGAGAATGTGCCAGAGAATGTGCTCCTGCGTGCACCCAAGCCCCATGGAGGTCAGTCCCTCCTGGCTCTGGTGCTGAGCCTGCCCTCCCTGCTGCAGGGACAGCTCCACTGATGTATGAGATGCCATTCATCTACTGAGCCTTCCTCCACCAGGCACCAAAAGGCCCAGTTTCTAAGGCCCTGTCATAATTTCATGTGTGTGGAAAGTAATTATCCTAAAAATGCAAGGAACAAAGGGAATTTTTTTCCCTTTTAATCCCCTTGCATCTCAGTTTTGCATCTGTAAAATGACAACAATATACCGCTGCTCATAAAAGTGAAGATGTGTGTTGTATTCCTCATGAATCATGCAAGTGCTGTGTGATGTCCCACATTCTAGTTAAGTGTACAAGGAAACAAGCAGTGCTATTGTCAGAGCTCAGCCTCGAGAGAGGTGGGAGGGAAAAGGCTGAGAAGCTTTTCCAAGTGAGAATGTCTAAGGAAAGCACTGACTAACTGCTCTTCCTGCAAATGATTTCCCCCCCTTTTCACTTAATAAGCAGGGGGTCTTGAGGAATGGTGATGTATCAGAGAAGGACAAAATTTATGTTCCCATGCATAGCAGGATGGAATGAAAACAGTGATATCTTTGGTGGTTTTGGGCTTTGTGAGTATGAATTAAAATGGGATCTGCAGGTACTTTTCTTGCTGGCTTCAAGCCCCAGGACTGACATGGATGAAGTGGTGTGGTAAAATAGGTGTTAGTGAGTTTTGGGGATCCACTTGGTAAAGGAGGTGTCTATAACAAATTCTGCTTTTATAGCAGATTCTCCTTTGTCTCCTGCTTGTGGCTGCATCCCCACTCGTGTCCAAGCCTGCATTTCCAGACTGTGCTGCAGCCAGGGCCCCAGTCCTGAGTGTGAGTGGGTTTGTAAACCACAAACTCACACCCCCAAAGGTGGGGAGGGCTCCTCTCCTTTGGCAGACTTGGTCCTGTGCTCTCCCAGGCTCCCACCTCTCACAGTCCTTTCCATAAGTGCAGACACATTGCCTGTCTGATGCAGAAGTATTTGATTTCCCTCCCAAGTGCTCTGCTCACACAATGGAAAGTTGTGGCTGTAGGTATCCTTGAGGTGAGGATGTTCCCATTGTGCTGATCCCAAGGCCACAGATGAGAGGAGGTGGTATGACTCAATCTTATTAGAAGGTATTAAACCACTTCATCTTTCATCCCTACAAGCATAACCCGAGGACAGCTGTGGGTGGCTGTAATCTTGCTGTCTCATTTTTCTTTGTATTTCTGTTGCTCAATAAACATTAACACGCTGTAGGAGAGTTAGAGATTTTATTTAGCTGAAGCTGTAAAGATGCCTCTTCCCCTCAAATTTCATCTCCTTTTTTTTTTCCTTTGTTTCACTGATGACTGGCATCATCTGTTCATCTCCTGGAGGGTTTTGAACTCTGTTATTATGATTGTCTCTTGCTGCCCTTGTTTTCTGTGCACAGTTTCTGTATTCCCATTGTTTATGATTAAATTAACCCAAATCCCATCCCTAGCCTTAGTAAATTTAAGCCTCAATATGAATAAGAACATTCCTAATTTTTAAGATGGGAATTGTCTTGCTGGCTTGGGAATTTTTGAAGCTTTTTGAAAATCAGTGATATTGTTTCTTGCAGGATCTCAGTGGATGTTCTTTCATTTTCTGCTTCTCTCCTCATGTTCTCATCTGCCCAAGACACACAGCTCGTGTTTTAGCACCTTGATTTCACAGTTCGTAAAAACTGGCCTAGCCTTGCAGTTTCCACTTGAACAAATATTTTTTTACACTTACCTAAATTATGATCAGGTCCCAAAACATTGGGGTATTCTAAATATAACAGCAACTGCCTTTTCCAATAAGGATGACTTCTTTACCCACAAACCTAAGAAAATAATTTTGAGTGAAAGTAAGCTTTGACCCAAAATGTAGGGAGGGAAGGCATCTGCTTATGGAGACCTTAGAATATCTTGTGTCAAATGCAAAAGAAATAATGCTGATACAAAACAGAAAGATGAGACTTGTTGTTTCAAATTACCCAAATAAAACATGCACATTTTTTTAGAAGCTTATTTTCCCGTCTTTTACTAAACCACCGAGGCAATTCAATGAATTTGATCTGCATTTGCAAATCATTTCAGTTGAGAAATAAGTCCTTTTTTGTGAATAAAATATTTGCCTGAAAAATATTTGCTTGGCTCTGGCAACGTGGCATATGGGCCCGTGTAATTCCTCTCCGTGGGATGTGTTTAACCCTGGGTGACGAGCACACTGTCAGTGCTTAATAACCCTCAGTGGAGAATGCACTGGGAATAACGTGCTGCTCGGGATCCCAGTTCATTTTATCCTCACCTCCAGCCAAGGAAGATGGATTGCCTCAGGGGCTCCTTCCCAGGTGCAAATATCTCTTGTAGCTGAAAGTTTCTTTTCACACTCTCCAACTGCCAGCCCAAGAAACACACCCACAGGGAGTCCTGTACAGCAGAAATGTTGCTGAGCCAGGCTTCTTTTAAAATTCCTTACTGCCTCCTTGTTGCTGATTACCTTCCCATGGAGAGGGGGGAATGGTGTAACACTTGGTAGTACATTGGAGAAATGATGACCACGGGGTCCTGCATCCCTTCAGAACATTTCTGCTGTGCAATGCTGGAACCTGTTTTAACTCTAGGTCCAGCCCTACTTCAGAGTATGGTAATATATTCATTTTAATGACTGAAGAAATGAAGGGTACTTGGTTAGCTGAAGTTCTAATACAATATGTAAGACAGAATGAAAAATAAATTAATTTTAAATGGTTTGCAGACATACAAAAGGTTCATTCGCTGCATATAACATGCTCAGTAAAATAATATCCTTTAATGTGCTGAACTCTTCATGCTTTTCATGAAGCTGCATCTAATTGTACTATTCAGAGTTGACTTATTCTGCCACTGCCTTCCTTTGAGAAAAATAGCATTTTAAGACATGACTAGCACTCTAAGTAGTCATTAATTCTTAATTAATTCAGAATGAAAATTAAAATTCTGTATTGTATACATCAACCTGAATACCGTACACGCACATACCTTCAGAAGAATTACTCTGGAGAGCATAAATACAAGGTGAGCACTAGTGAGTGTATATCTGTATATATGCACACACCTGGATCTGAATACACAGATATACCTTCATGTCTGTGCCAAACCAATCGTGGGACATTTTGATGTTTGCTTCTGAGGATAATTCAGCTATATCAGTCCTTTATGCCTTTGATTTTCCCATCAGAAGTGATTAAATAATGACATCTGGAAGAAGTTCTTTGGACATCTTACATACAGCAAGATATGAAAAGAAAAATTGTCTTTGAAGGAAGACATGACTTCACTAAGAATTGTTTATTAACATAAGAAGGAGGTAAATTAGTTCAATCTATTTGCAATGTAGTACAGTGAGAAATTATACGAAAATCAAATAAAAATGGTTGTGACAAACTATCCAGATGGTGGGGATAGTTCCAGGAGAGACGATGTTCAGCAAGGGACAAGCCTCTCTAGAAGGTGAGAATAGGAAAATCATTTTGGGACTAGGCTGATAGGAAGTTTCAGAACCCTGTGAAGACATGATTGAAAACATTTCTTTTGAAGATCTGGAACTGAACCCAAAGCCTGTTTGGACATTTTAGCACATGGCAGGTTACATTCATTTTAAAATCCATTCTCTTGCAGCCTCTGAGCATCAGACTGAGCAGCTGTTTCTTTCTTTTCATCCTTTCTCCTTTTGCCAGGACCTGGCATTATTTGTGCCATGGGCAGCAGTCACTGAAAATAGGTTCCTGACCCCTCAGAAACAAGAGGAGAGTGGTGTCCTGAAATTTAAAGCTTTTAATGAAGAGCTTAGGAGAGGCATCCAGCCTGTTCAAAGGCCTGTCCACCTATTTATTAGACACAGAGCTACAAAGAAATCTGTGGCTGTCAGACTGCCAGCCAGAAGACAATACAATTCTTTCTGAGCCCCTGACCAATTTTTTCGTTCATCTCTGGAATTGGTTGTTCCTGCCTCTTGCATTCAGTCTCTTAGGGGAAAAAAAAAAAAAAAGAAAAATAAAGGACAGCTGAATTTTAACCATAATATCAGTGCAGCTCTAGCTTCTGTGCTGGTAATCAGGACACAATGTACTGCTGAGGATGCACACTGTATTATGCAACTCATTCAGCCTGTAATTATCCCTGATTCCCCTCCTGTTGTATCAGAACAGCTCCTGACTCTTCCACGACCATTCCAGGCTGTGCAGCTCCTGCTGTTTGTTAACTGCTCAGATAACAAACTGTACTGGTGGTGGTGAGTTGGTTTTCAGGAATACAAAGGCATTTAAACTTCAAGTTAATTTATTTTTAAGGTTCTCATTAACATGTCATATATCTAATGTTCCCAGACCAGGAGCAGGATTTCTACTGTAGGGATATTTTAATATTCCCAGGTGTTGACTGCTGGAGTGTTTTAAACCCTTCCACTTGGTTCTTCATTAGGAGTTGGCCTGGGCAGTTGTTCTGCTTGAAATGTTAAATGGTTCCAATACTTTTCCAACTTGGGGTCACTCAGAAGTCAACAGAGAGATGGATTAAAGGGGGAAAAAATGCATTTTATTGACTGAAACTATCTATAAACAGCAGGGAAGAGCAAAGAGAGGAGTAGGTATGGCCAGAACTGCTGGTTTGACTGGAAACTAGAAGATGCATACCATACTTCTCTTTTTTTAGAAATATCCAAGTGCTGGGATCAGGCTTTGGGCAGAATTGCTGGTCATGGAAATGAGGAGAAATTATTTACCTGCTTTTGTGTCATGGACACAACCTGTGCCTTTGGCAGCGTTGGGATAAACTGCATAAATGCAACCTTATCCAAAATTTCAGGAGTTCATTGAAACACTTTCATTGATTTCCCACAGCTTCTTGACCTGAATTTCATTCAAATAGAGCCACTGAATTGCAGCTAGTGATACTTGATTATTAGTAGGAAAAGTGAGTTTCTCCCTTCACCACCCAGACCTTGAATCTCTGCAAGATTACTATCAAACTGTGGCCTTGTCAGGATTTCTAAAATAAATGAGATGGGATAAGACCACCTATACTTAATATATTGCTTTGCCTATTTACAAGAAGGAAATGGTAATGGAAATCTGAATGCCTGAATTATTGCTGCACTTTCTTTAAAAAACCATTTCATATAGAAATCAGACCTGCCAAGAGTGTGTACCTGTGAACCCAGCAAGGACACCCCTGCACATGCTCCTCCTGTGGGAATAATTATAGTATTTGCCTTTTAAATCCCTACATGTTCTAGCACGATGATGACTGGAATAATAATAATTGAAAAATCTCACGTTACCTAGCAATGATGTAGTTTATGCCTTACCAGTGTGTTCTTAGGTTATGCCTAATAAAAGATGACAGGACTAGCTTAAAGTCTTAATCCTGCAGCAACACTATAATCTGCTCATGTGAGCTGTATTTTCCTTCTTGTACAGGTAAATAGCATAAAAATTGGATCATTTCAAGAAACTTTGAAGCATTGTTGTGAAACAGTTACTGTGTATGCTGGTTTTCTTTTGTCCTTAGTGACTGGCCCAGCTTCAGAAATTACCTTTTCACTGAGGAATTTTGAGTTATTGTAATTGGGGCTGATTTCTCTTTGAGGAGAGAGCTCACCTTTTTCTTCTCTCTGATGAGAGGGAGATGCACATCTGAGACCAGAAGACCAGGTGTGGCTTCCATGATGTGTTTGACCAAGGCCAAGGGTGAGGGGAAAGATATTTTTGCTTTTTCATCCCCATTCCTTGTTATTTAGGAGGCCAACCCCTCTGGGCAAGGACTGTCTCTGTCACATACATGTACTAATGCCAAATGAAAATGCAGCAGCAGACAGAGCTTTGTCAATGACAGTCACTTATTTACTTATTTGTCCAACACAGGACAAGACACCTGCTTTTCCCTCCTCCAAAAGCCACTGCACTGGTTGGAAAACATGAATGACTGTGGGGAAACCACAGAGCCTGTTTATGTCTGTGCTTAGCCATTGATGGCATCATTCTTTAAATTAAAGCTATGGACAGTAACTTCACGTGCCAGCAATGTGATTTAGCCACTGTAGAGAGCCAGCTCCCATTATTTGGTCGCAGAACTGAAGATGTAATTTTAGAGAAGCGTATGAAAGGTCAATTAATTTTCCCAAACCTTAATCTTGAAATATCTGTGTTTATTTGACCTTCCAGTTCAGTCAGAATTGGCGTGGATTCAACCTGCAGCTAAATGAATGCTGCCTATTGATTTCACACAGACCAACACCAGTTCAGGGATATTCAAAAGGCATTCCTTCAGCTTTCTGAGGCATATAAATTGAAGTATTGTACAGCTGCCAGGGGTGGGTTACCTGGAAAAGATATCACAAATGAAAGTCCTTTGTGTGGATGTTTCTTAACAAATAATATTTTTCACATGGTAAGGTGCAGATTCTGGGTTAGGGGTTCTGCTGGCTGTGGCCATCTGTGCCATCAGTTGATGTCTTTGTCTCAATTTTCATTTATCTGTCTGTTAGAGCAAAACTGGTTTAAAAGCTTTTGGGTAATACCTAAATGTTGAAAAACTTCAAAACATCTTCTGTTTACTGCTGGGAGGAAAAAATTAGTTTTTCCCATTAAAAAAAAAAAAAGTTTTATCCTTGAGTTTTCCTTATGGAAAAGATGTTGATTTCCTGGCATGCTCCTCCATCCTAGCATACGATCCTTGCATTGCATCATCATAGTTTCTGGGAATGGGCTGCATTTCACTGGCAAGAAGCTGGACAAAGCATTTGGGATGCTCTGTGTTGTCCATGTCCTTGTGTGGGTGGGAGGAGATGGCTCATTAGATTTTAATGAGAGGGGCTAAGGCCAGTGTGCAGCAACTGAGAAGTGATACAACAGATCTGCAACACAGGATCTCTGTTATTTTGTAGCTATTTAATTCAATGAGGTTTCTAAACCTGATGTTACAGCTGCAGTTACATACTTGGCCTATTTAATCTTGTATTTTTAATTTAACACTCCCTTCTTGAACACAACTGTAAAAATCTACTTTTTCTTTCTCTCAGTTTCAATACCTAGCTTTAACTTTTAATCTGTTCTCCAATGACTCACTTGTGAATTGGAAGGACATGTTACTCTGTGCCTTTATATAATTCTTTTGTTGAATTTTTAAACCTCATAGGAATTACATTTTGTGCTTCTAATAATTGCAGGTTAATTTCCCCTTGGTTATGATCTACCATATTACAGCTTGGTCAACCATTCTTTTCATCTATTACTGCATCTATTTTTCACCAACTTGTCCAGAATACAAGATGCTTTACTTAATTATCCTTCTTCCAGTTCAAGTTTTCTCATCTACACAATGAAAACAAGCTGATGGGAAATAGTTCCCTTCACGACTTCAGCATAGATTTTTATCATTGTCCTTTCAGTACCTGCAAGACTATATCTAAAGGAGTGTGAAATCCTCCAAAAATGTCCTATACTTTATTGATTGATTGATTGATTGATTGTATTGATATTGAGATACTTCTCATGTATGTATGACATAGCAGCACAGGCATACTGGCCATTAAATACCTACAGATGACATCCTGACACTGTCTAGCCCACAAAATTGCTCAAAACTCCATATCCAGGCAACTTTCAGCACCATTTTCCAGGGTGTTCAAATAGGTCTGCTTGACTTTTTTCTTTTTTATTTCCCCCCCCTTTTTATTTAAAGCTTCTGAGGTCTTTTAATCACTTACTCTGTTTGATTGGGGTTTTTTTCATAAATAATAAAATGTCTTATAATAAAATACATGCTCACCCTTAGAACTGCATATCTCAAAGGAAAGCTTAAAATTAAATTATTAAATTTATAATGCACTTATTGAACAGTAGATATGCCAAATGCTACAAGACTATTAAGCACAACTTAATGATGTTTGTTGGCCAAGTTTGTACGCTGTGCTGTAGGAGCTCAGTAAAGTTTTCATCAGTGTTATTTAAAATATGGTAACCAACCACTATTTTGGTTGTATCAAGCTGCTGTGTTTGCTGCAGCTTAGGGGCCAGGGAGGGCTGTGAGTCTGGAAGCAGTTTAGTGCTTTAATGAAGCACTGGAGCTGCTCAGAGATGTCACTGAACCCCTCTCTGTGATGTAGGAGGAGGCTGGTCAGCTTGGAGAGGTGTGAGTCAGCTCCAGAGCAGGGTTTCACAGTGCAGAAGACCCTGTGAAAATGGTACCTTTTTACTTTTGTGGAATAGCTCCACTGTGGAGAAAGACACTGGTCTTTATGTTTTGGAAAAGCCACCTAAGAGCCAGGATCTGCTGGGAGCTACATGTCAGCTGTCTCATTTAGGAAGAAACATGATTTTAGGAACAAGAAAAATAGTAGAACACCTAATTAAACACCTGACTAGGAATGGTATATCTGCTTGGTTCTGTTATGAACAACAGGGTCTTGTGGACTTTGAAAGTTACTCTCTAAGCATTCACATGGAGAGTGTTTAAATTTGAAGTGTGGCCTGGCAGAATGACCTGGCGGCTGTGATTTTTATGGACTGGGATTGGGGACTGGGTTTGGGAACCAAGTGGTGTTTTCCAAAGCACTAAAATAACTCAGAAGCCTTAGTCTCACTGAAGAGGATGATTTAAGCAAATGAACTCCTTAGTATGCTGACTTCTATACAAAATGTGACTTCTAATTGCTTGAAGGCTGTATCTGCAAAGGAATTCAGAAGTTTATTACAATTTTAAAGAATACATAAGTAACCAGGATGTCTACTTCTGTTGATTTCAAGTAATTTTGTTTTAAATTATTCTTGCTATTCTCCTTAGATTTTATGCTACCTACTAAACAATTTAACTGTTTTGGCTAAACTTCTCCCCAGTGTAAGGGCACTTACTTAACGTACTTGTTCCCAAGAAAGACCTTGCATTTTGTTCTTCATTTCCAGAACGGAAAAAAAACCCAAAACAACCCTTAGATTGTCTCTTTGGAGTTCCCTACCTTTTAATCTGTGCATTTTAAGATTCACAGAGAGTATTAGATATTTAAAAGTCCTCATTATTCTCTGTTTGTCAGCTTTGAACTGTCTTTGCTATTAGCTTCTAAATGATCTAAGTCTTTCTATAACTGACTGGAGTGTTCCTCATTTACTGTTCCCCAGACTTTAACACTATCAATTTATAAGCACTTCTTAATTTGCTTCTGGTTACAATGCTTTTTGTATTCTGGGCCAGCTTTCTCCATCTCTTCTGCCACTTGTGGTATTGCAGGTATTAACTATTGACCTTGAATTGGGTTTTTATTTAAAAGAACAAACAAACCTTACTTTTTGATTAAAACGATCTGTGTAGTCATCATTATATCATAGTGCAATGAAGTACATAAGTGTTTCAGACATTCATCTTTCTGCCACCCTCTGCTTCCAAACTGCTCCAGGTTCCTGGGGTCATCCACTGGCCTTGTCAGCAACACAACTGTGAGTGCAGGAATGCTGCTGAAGATCACTAGTTTACCAAAACTTACCCTAAAATCCCTTTGCCCAAGCTGCCAAGCCTCTGCCATCACTCCTGCACTTGGCTCTTCTCCTGTTGTAAATTATGCTGCTGTCAGGGCAGTGTGGGCAGGGAGAAAGCAGTGGCATGCAGAAAGAGCTGGCTTGCTTTGTGTTCTCTCTCTCTGACGTCCTGCCCCTCTTCCTGTGTCTTCACAAGAGTCAGTCTGGGGAAGAAAACTCTCTCTAACTTGACAAATTTGCACTGCACCAAGATGAACAGTATTTTTTTTCCCCCATCCCTGGCCGGATCTTCTTGCTGAGAGATGAGATTTTGGATTGAGAAGCCAAAAGGCAAAGCTGATAGCTCTTCAACTGCTTAATTGATAGGTGATTGTGTCTACTGTATTGGCGATTGTATCCATTATGGCAGAAAGTGTTTCCATGGTTTTCCTTCTTTCAGTCAGCGCAACTTTTTCTAACATTTTTCTAATAAGCTCCCAACAATGAGGGAAATTATGTGATAATTAGGTGTAAATGCTACATTGGATCCCATTTCGTACCAGTTTAAGGTTTTTACTTCTTGCAAAAATACACCAGCAAAGAAAAAATTCCTAGCAATTTTTCTTTTCAAAACAAAGTAAAATTTAAATATTGTACATGTTAGTGGTCTTTTTTATTCTCCTCCCCTCTTCTCCAGATAGCCCTGGAACAATTTATCTGTAGGAAAGACATATAGTGTATGAAACTGGGAGTAGTGATGCTGCCCACCACTCTTGAGTAATTTGTTGACAACTCTGATTAAACTTTCTTCCTTCCTCCCTTTCAGCCCAATTTAAATCAAAATACCTGTGGAAACAATTTCTGTGAGAAAAATAGAAAAGTTCCTAGGGTAGCTGAAGTCCCACAGCCTTCTCCATTAACGTGCCTTGGTGTTTGCTCCATTTATGTTTTATTTATCGTGCTCCTGAGGTGTATCATGAATAGCATTTGTAAGGCATTCCTACTAGATAATGTGGGTATTGTGAAGAAGTAATATCCCATATAATACCAAGACATTTGCCATGACAAGTTCACAATTATAGTTGTACTCAATAAAATAATGTCAAATTAGGCTTTTTTTTTCACTTATGGCAAACTTGCTGGGGGTATCAGCAGAGCTCCATGGGTGGGCTCAGGAGAGCTCTGTTTCCAGCTCTGGCCAACAGCTTTGCTTTGACCTTGGGTCAATCACGTCACCACTCTGTGCCTTCATTTTTCCTCCTATCTCTCTCTGCTTCAATATTTGGTGCTGGGACTATCTGCTCATTCCTCCACCCCGGTGTGATCCCACTCCCTTCAGCCTCTGCACTGACCTCTTGGCACAGCGTTAATGGGAGCCGTGCAAAGTCACACCTTTCCTGGGGCTGCAGGAGTCTTAATAAGCTGCATTTATTGATGTCCTTAGGTGCAAAGTGCTGTGCCCTCATCACTGTTGTCACCTCCAGTCCAGGGTGCCCAAAACAGAAATGCAGGGGCTCTGTGGCAAGTAAACCTGCTGCCTTTCAAAGAGGAGTCCGTCCTGCCTGCGAGCACACATTTACCTCCTTGAAGGCATCACACTTGTTTTTAAATGTAAAAAATTATAATGCAAAGCTTTAAAAAGGCAGTAGAAGAGGTATGGCTGTAAGTGATAGCAAACCCGCTGGTGGCTCAGTGTTTGCTGGCTGGGGCAGATGTTTGCCCATCCTGCAGGTGCCCTGCAGTCCCTGCTGCAGAATGCCATTAAGGGACCTGCCCTCATGCTCTCCACTGAGCCAGCTGATGGCAGCAAGGCTGAATTGGAAGAAGAGCAAGTCAGCAAGGTCAGGAGCAAGAGAAATAAGGATTTATGCCGATTTTGGTGGTCCAGCTTCCCTCTATCTGAGCAGTCACCCATGAAGGTGCAGGTTTCCCCTTTGCTGGCTCCTTTCTCGTCCTCTGGGAGAGCAGAAAATTCTCCTTGTGAGCCAGTGCCAGAAGAAGGCATTGCACAACACTTCCCATGGAGAAGGGAAAATACTTGTTTTGGCAAGTAAGCCAGGGATTTCAAAGAGAAAGTGCAAACACATGCACTAAGCTGAGTAGCTTTATTTCTTCTTAGTGGTAAGTGCAGGTATGACACAATCCCTGGGCTGAATAACACTCCCAGGAATGCACAGGTAGCTCCATCAGAAGCAACAAAGTTACTCCAGATTTATGTCAGTGTTCCCAGGAGTTTACTGTGGTTTTCAGTTATCTTTAAGAACAATCACTGCCATCTTACTGAGCTCATAAAAAGGGTAGAAAATATTTTGGAAGGCTAACACAGCACAGACATCAGTGTGATATTAAATGAGTTTTTCCAGTAGCCTCTCCAAAGATTTATATCCATTTATCAATGCCTTTTCTAAATTGCATGCATAAAATCTTTACATGCCACATAACAAAAAGTCATGAACAGTATCAGTATTCAGATGGTATTAGTGACATTCAGCATGACAAACTGTGTAGGAAGCTGGTTGTCAAAGCCCTGTGATAGTGAAAATGGCTCTGCTCACAGTACCAAGATAATACTGCTCTCTCCTGAAGTCTGAAAGGCTGCTTAAAAAATCTCTGATATATTTCGCAATTATGTTAGAGACATCAACATACCATTAAAGTGTTCAGTGTTTGGTATCCATTGCTCCACTGAGGATATGTGGGAGCAGTCCAGCCTTTCCACGTCATCCCACTTCCTCAAGGAACAAAAACTCTTAAACTTGAGCAACTAAAACTGTTGTTTTATTAGTTTGGGTTTTTAAACACAATGCTAAACACAAAGCAGCACAAATTCAGCATCTTCTAAGAGAAATCTGAAGACACTGATAATAAATTACTGAATATTACTACAAATGGCTGATTTCCACACCGGGAAGCACACTCTGTCCAGGAGTTCAAGCCTGAATCTGCACAGCTTCTCTCCTGAATTAGCTATAAAAAGGGAAATCCTGAACATTTCAGGATGATGTATAATAGAAGCAACAGACCTATAAAGATTTATCCTTTGTTTATTTTAGTACACTTGGAGATTAGGAAGCCCCAGAAGCACAGGAACCAATAGAGTAGATTAGGGAAGGGATTGAGGTGTTTGAGTTCTGTTAGTTTTGATGGGAGATTGATACCTCAGCATCTTTGTACATCAGGTCTAAGGTGCTACAAGATGTGCAGCATGCCAAACAAATGCAGCAGATGCCCAGGATGGGCATGCACTGATCAGAGCTGTCCTCATGGTGGCTGGAGCAGTGAGAGGACATAGCCAGCAGTGTTCAGCACATCTGTAGGATTTGCACTGGGTGTGGGGCTCACAAATGGTACCTGAGGTGAGTTAGAGTTAAGCCTGAGTATAGTGTACTGAGGAGCCTGGTTTCCCTATGACCTTGAAGGGTCTCTCCATTCTAGAGTTAGTGCAGGAAAAAATGCAAATGCAGATGTTACTCTGATTTGGGATTCAGCCGCAGTGTGAAAGATGCTTCTCCTGAGTCCCTCTGGGTTGTAAGCAGCACCACAGCCAGTTTATTCATATTTAGCCAGTGCTGTTGCTCAAGGTCTGTAGAACATGCCATTGAATCAGAGAGAGGGGAGAAGAACGGGGAGAACAGCACTGTGTGCTCTGCCAACCTGCAGCTGTGATTTTCCTGTTGTAGATATATATATTTATTTTTTAATTTTTTTTTTACATTTGTTGAAGGAACGAAGCAGCAAATCACCAACAATAACAGAAAAATCAATACCCGCCTCTGCTTCTTTTGTGAGATCTGGAACATGGCCTCAATCTGTCAGACTGAATTACAGAGAGTGTGGGTGTCAGCAGGGGCTCAAACAAATAGACCTGCCACGCTGCTCATTGATAAAAGGCTTAGGTCTGCACCAGTGTCACCACTGCTGCTGCCTCCAAAAGGCACCGAGAGAACATGAACCTTTCAGACCAGAGTTACAGAGCCATGAATGTGTTCACTTGCACTTTGCATGTAAGATTGCACTAATCTCCGGAATAAAAAGGGTAAACAAACAATCTGACAAATACAAGACTCTGGGGCATTACTTTGCTAATGGATGTTAAATCAAATGGATGAGTTTGAATGGAAGGTGATATATCAACACAGGAATGTCATTCCAAAATAGGCCATTGATCCACTAGCTGAGAATCCAGTCTTTGACAAAGGTCAATGCATCAGAGAGAGGAACAACCTCTTCCAAACTCATCATTTTCCCAGGCAACACTAAAAGGCTGTATCAGTATACAGAGGAAAGATTCCTCCTGTGGCTCCAGATGGTAATTAGTTTATACCCTGGAGCATGAAGATTAACATCCCTTATCACTTTTAATTTTGCCAGTGGATATTAAGCCACTACAATGAGCTTTTGAATCTTTGAGTAGTACACCACGAGATTTTCATCTTACAAAAAGGTGGTAAAGTCCAGCACAGTGTTTGTATCATCCAACTGCCCAAATAGACCAGCCAGGACAGCTGCTTGTGCCAGTGGTGGAAGAAGGTGGTGCCCAGCAGTGCAGTGCTGCCAGGAGTAGCATGGGGTAAACAAAAAGTTAGCACTGGGGATTTATAGGCACAGAAACAAGCTTACAACAGGAGCTGAGCATAACTTCACTGATACATTTACTTTCTCTAGAAAGACAACCTTTAATTTTCTTAATTAGAGGTGCTTGGCACCGTGTAGCACAGTGCAGATTCCTGAGGGATAAAGGTGGGTTTTAAAGATGGGTTTGTCTGGCAAAGTGCAGCACACAGAGCAGTGCAGGGCTTGGGCAGCTTCTGGACAGAGTTGCCCGGCTACTGTGCCCTGGAAGAGGCTCCACACTGCCTTCTCTGCCCCTCTGGGCAGTGCCAGCTCAGTGTCCCTGTGCCTCAGTTCAGCAAAGCAATTCTGACTTGTCCCTGCCATCCTTCCCACCGTGGGACAGGCAGAGCTGCCCCTCCTACTCCAGAGTCTAACTAGACATCTGAAGGTCTTTGGCTTGTTGGCTCTGCATCTCACCCTTCCCTCCAGGGGAATGTCTTTCAAGCATCTTATTCTAAGCCTTGTTCTCTTAAATACAATGTTAATCCAGCCAGAAAACCAAAAGCTCCCACAAAGGCCTTATGCAGACCAATTCCCCCTGTTTCATATTTTCTTTTAACTAAAATATTTCCTTGCTACTTTATTTCAAAACGAGCTTTGATGTATGAATGTCGCTAGATTCCACATTAAAAAAAGGACATGGAAAATATGATCTTGTTCTTCCCCTGCTCTGAGTAGGCAGCAGTTAATTTCACAGACTGGTTATAAACCATGTTTAAAGAGGGAAAGTCTTCCCTTTAATCTGTATCAGCCTTTGCAGCCTTTCTAATTTCATGAAATGTCTCCTCATTCTTGTCCTGTACTATGGGCAGAATAGGAAAATCCAAGGGGCTTTCATTGCATTGTTCATTACTTCATATGCCTTTGTCATTCTGTATCTATCTATGCAGCAATGAAATATTGTTAATAGGGGAGCAGAAGCCTTTTGTTGAGGACGGGAGCTGATTGCCATGGACATGTAACTAATAATATATGTGGTTAAGATTGTAATTTGGAGCAAGGCTAGCACAGGAGAAAGCAGAGAGGAGCATACTGTTTCTCCTGATGAAAAGAGTGAATGCCATAAAGGAAGCAAAATAAAGATGAGCATCCAGAAAGGGGGAAAAAAATTCCTCTTTTTGAGATTATGTTCACCTCCATACCAAATTCTCCCTTTTTTGCCTTTCTTGTTTCAATTCTCAGTATAGCAGCAGTGCTGTGAGAAGGGTTAGTCTTGCAGTATCCTCATTTTCAAGACTCTTATGGTAGCGTTTGCTCTTGCAAAGTGCAAAAGTCTTGGTGATTTCATTTATTCAACAGATCTAGACAAGCCTTTGAACTTCTGTGTGCCTGAACCGAATCTGAATTCACAGCCTTCATTACTGACCTGATTCAGCTTCCCATGAAGTCAGCTGGAGTCTTTCCACTGAAGTCATTGTGGCCACTTAGGAGCTAACAGGCTTGCATAGGTTTGTACTAACTTGATTTTGAGTAGTTTCTTTAGAATTGTTTCTACACAGACCCAAAAGAGGAAATGACAAGCAACAGATATTTAAAATAATATGAGATAAAAGATCATGCAGTCTAAGAGTGCTTGGATTTTCACAGACATCTATGATTAAAAATCAAGCACTGTACTGACAGAAATTTGAATGCATAATTTCTACCCCAAGCTCTCCAAAGCCTGGCCTGACTAGACCCGAGTTGGATGTCAGATCATACTGCTCACCTTGAATTAGGTGCTATCCTTATTTTCTATGGAGATAGTAATCCATAACAAACAAGGATCTGGCTGTTATTGTTAGAAATAAACCTGGATAGAAGCTGAAACTCCTATTTGAAACCAGTATATAGGGAAAAAATTATTAAAAACCTATCTGCTGTGAAGTGTTGAGAAAACTCCTCTGCATAACCAGAGACCGTGCAGTGTCCAGTACCTGGGAGCCACAGCCCAATTTGCAAAGAGATGAAAGTGGGATTTTAGAAGGCAGGACCCTCAGACTGGGGGGCAGTCAGCCTGGCAGGGGGGTTGTGGGCACTCAGCAGACAAGGTGCTCACCGTGTTTCTGCCATACATTTTCCTGATTTGCCTTGTAGCCATAACCAGCATGTTTCTGCAGAGTGTTTTTCCTTCCAAGAACCAATACTTTCCCCTGGTACATCAGAACTGCCCAGCTCTGTTTCTGAGGATGCTGCAGTGCTGCTTCCAGGAGGTGAAGTTTCCTGCTCAGATTTTGTGAGATGCTGCTGGAGGTGTCTTGCAGGCACAGCTAATTCCCTGCTGCTCGTTTGCCAAAGCCTTATCAGCCATTACAATGTCAGCAGAAAGCCAAGCCAGCACTCAGCCCGTCATCCCCAAGATTCACGAAGGATCGGCTTTGGAAAAGGATTATGCTGAATTTTCTTTTCATCTGTATTTATGAATTTTTCTGGCTTGGCTTTGCACTGTGGCAATCTTGTGCTTGCCCCAGGGGGCTGTGAACTGCAGCAGTCTTCTTGCCAGCTATTTCCTGAATACCTGTGGTAACAGTTTCCAAGGGGCCGTGCCGCTTATTTGTTCCTCTGAATGGAAGCGTATTGCAGCAGCAGCTCTCACTGCAAACTGGAGGGAATTGAAGGAGAGTGAAATTGCTACAAATTGAAGAGTTAGGAAAATATGACTTAGCCTTGCCTGGAAAATAAGCCACAACACATAGCAGACCCTTTTAAATGAAGCATACAAATATGCAAATGCCAGTGTGGCTGCATGTCTTATGGAATTGTTTTGTGAGCACACTTCTCCTTGGCAAAAACATTACACGGGCCACATTCAGTCAGTTTTAGGAGAGTGCAGAGTTTTGCAGAGTTATCCCTATGTGTCCATAGCTGATTCCTACACTGCTTTGATGTAGGATCTCTGTAGCTCAAGAATGGCAAACAAAATTAGTATTCACCATGCACAGCACTCTGAATAATTCACAACCCAAACTATCTGTCCTGAGCACCAGGGAAGGTGGTAAGCAGATAATAAGAAGTATCCCGTACAGGAAAGCCAGCCAAGTGACAGGAAGCTTCAAGGATGTGTGAGATATTCCAGGATTATCTTACACAGCAAGAGGGAACTAGAAAGAGCTGCTGTTCTTATGCACCCACACAAGCTTTTGAAGTCAAGCATCTTAATGCTGTGGTCTGTGGCTCCAAGAATAAATCTGTAGCACAGAGCTAGGGAGAGTTGTGGTTTTACTCGTGGTACTACTTGATTTTAAAGAGGTCACTTCATTGGTTTCCTTCTTTACCTTCTGTAGTTGAAGCAGGAAAGCTCCACAGACAAGACATTGTGCTGCTGATCATGGGTGCCATTAAGTGACTCCTCAGAGGATGGGTATGGCTCTGTTTAGGGAAATCCCTCCATCTCAGGCTGGACTGACAGGCAAAGCTGGACCCCTGGGTGCTGGGCGGGAGTCACAGTGCCTGGCTGCACATATCCAGGGAGGTGACAAGTGGCCTGTGGAGAAGCCAAGTACTGTCTCCTCTGTGGCTGTTTGCTGTGCAGAGCTGTAAAACAGTGGGGGTTTCTTGTGTTGGGCAAGTTTAGGACAGCAGTGTATTTTCATTAACAGAGGGGGATTACCTGCAATGTCAACCTGGTGTGAAAATTTATAGTTCATGGAGCTATAGAGCCTTTTGTCCCCTTTGGTCTCCAGAAAAATAAAGCCACAAGTGCACCAGTAATGACTCTTGTCTGGCAATTGATTGGTGTCTGGCTTTTCATGTGGTTCTGCCCTTCAGTTGCTGTGTCTTTGGTGGCACCATGCCAGCAGTTATGTTCCTGCAGAATAATCACATGCAGCAATGTGTTTTCTTTTGTTTGGTTGGGAGCCTTTTTATTCGTTGGGGTTTGGGTTTTTTTTGTTTTTTTTTTTTTTTTTTTTTTTTGTTTTGTTTGTTTTGTTTTGTGATTTATTTTTTGGTTGGTTGGTTGGTTTATTTGGGTTTTCTTTTCCCCCACCACCCACTCTTCTAGTTGTTATTTTAAAAGCAACAAGTGGTTTTGCTCTGGGAGCAGCTTAACAAAATCCCAGCACCCAGTAGCACACCATTTGGCAGGTGAAGCCCTGGCCACAGCAAAGGCGTAGGGAGAATCCTCCAAGCAATGACAGAGGTTTTGTTCCTCTCTCAGGGTCAGCAGAGGCTGGAGAGAGCTGTGACTGATGGGTTCTGCTGCCCAGCACGCAGGAGCAGGGTCCAGGCAATGCCCTCCAGCACTGGCTGTGCTCTGACACTCGCTGTGATATTTTTCTGATAGCAGATATCTGCAGGGAATATAATCCAAACAGGGAGCAAATGCATGCACCAAAAGCTAAGGAATATATTTTAGCATTATTTTGTTCTCTCTGGGAGAAAGCTGAGTGGTTTGAGGTGGTGTAGAGACAACCACTTCCTCAAGCTGACTCAGGTCTCCCCACCCAGCATGTGAAAACCATGTTAGCTCTCCTTTAATATTTTTTGGAAAAGGCTTCTATTCACGTTGGTGGCAGTTTTTGTTGGGTTTTTTTGAACTTTTTCCCTGAGCTCTGCAGGCACAAGTGTGTTTCACAGCTGGTTTAGAAAGGATGCATCTAATTTAGAGGACATGGAGGGTTCCCACAAGCTGTAGTGACACTGATCACAAGGACAAAGCAAAGTACTGTGGAGGGTCTCTCCTGAAAAGTCTGCCCAGCACACTGATGCTGAAAGAGAGATGTAAAACACTGAGCAGCCTCAGAGCAGCTCTGAGTGACAGCTCAGACCTGGGACATGCTGCATTCTTTGCTCTCCACTTCAATACTCTTTCTTCTGCCTCTGGTACCAAGCTTTCCACCTTTAATTTTTCTCCAGAGCCTTTCCACAAGCTTCTCACTTTAACATTTCCTCAGTTCTCACTTTTCCTGGTGCCCAGGACACATTGCTATTTAACACCAGCATACCAGCTTGTTGGTTTTGTACTTTGTTGGATCTCAGGAAACCGGAGTTTTTGAGCTCTCTGTGCTTTCAGGCACAGACCCCCTGGAAAACAGTGCACTGCACCTAAAACCTTGGAGAAGACTTTTAAATATAAAAAATAAGCTAGAAATCATAAATGTGTAGTGGGTTAGATGTGTATTTTCACTGGGTGATGGGTTTTAAATTTGAGGTTTTTATGTAGAGTGGTAGCTATGGGACAAGATGGAGAATTTTGTGTGGTGTCTTTCTTCTTGTTCATCTTCTTCTCTTCCTTCTTCCTCACGGAACTTAGGTAGTTACCTTTAGATTGGTCAGTTGAAAGTCACTCTAAGGGTCATGGGAATCTATTATTGGGTTAAAAGTATAAATAATATAGGTGTAAAACTTTTATTGGGGTGTTTAGCTTTAAAAGGCCTTGAAGCAGGCTCAGCTTGGAGCCATTTTTGCTACTTCTAGCAAGCAGCTAGAAGTGCTGCTATGCTTTCTGTAAATTTTGATAAGATGTAATAAACTTCCAAGTCCAAACACAAGAATCTGGCTCGATTGCCTTTCTAATAATCCTGGCTCTGAACAGAAACAGACGAGACTGAGACCAACCACTAATTAGTGGTGCAAAAGCCCAGTAAAGCCTTGAGCACTCTTACAGTATTTCACACAGTCCTGTGAGTTTACCTGCAGCCTGCACTGGCCAGGCTGACTGCTTGTGGAGGGAAGGGACATGTGAAGCTCCCCTTGGGATGAGCCCATCGTGCACCCAGCAAAATGAGTGTCCAGTGTGCCATCAGAGCCTGAGGGAACTGGCCTGAGCTGTGAGGCTGTGAAATGTAAATGGTGAAAAGATCATGGATGCATGTGATTAACAAATACAAACAAAATGCCAAGTGCACAAATGGCTTTGAGAGGAGGCAGAGGCAGGGTTGTGTAATGACTCTGAGCACAGGCCTGGCTTGAGCAGCCCAGGCTCTGCCTCTGCTTTGGTAAACTCCCAAATCATCCAAATAGAATCAGCTCTTGGGCAGGGACAAGATGTACACAGTAATGCAATTTAAATTTTTCTTTGCTCTTTTGCTAGAAGGATGTGGTTTCTTGTGCCAGTTCTGGTAGTGCTCAGTTGAGCCTTGGGGAGATCAGGAGGAGCTGAGGGCTTCCCACCCAGTTAATCTCTCAATTGTGGTACTTAATGCTTTTTTGTCTTTAGAGAACTGAAGTGTAGTGTGGGTCACATGTGGTTTTCATGTTGAACCAAAACTTCCACATGGTTCTATTTTTAATCCTGGGCAATGATATCCCAGCAGTGACAGCAGGACAGCCCCACAGGTCTCCCCATCATCACGTGGGAGGACGTGTGGGGCTTCAAAGCAGATGAGGAACATGTGATATGAAAAGGCCTTTGTAGCCCAGAGTCACACTACAATAACTCTGTGCTCAACAACAGGTTGTGGTCTGAAGAAATATTGCTTCTGTCAGCCTTGCATAATGGAAACAGTAATCAGCCTCCATTAGGTCAGAATGCATTGTCAATCCACAGTGAAGCAGAAAGGACTACATCTCGGAAAACCTTTTCATTAAGCAAAGAAAATTGATACCAGTGCTTGGCTCAGCCTAACACTTTGTTCATGAGGCCAAGTGTGGATAATGGCTGGGTTTGTTTTCCTTTCATTCGTTTCTCTATGCACAGTTATTTTGATTAGGAAACATCCACCTTTCATTCTAGATGAACAATTCTAAAAAGTTTCTCCCAACGTTTATTATCTTGTATACACAATCGATGTTTGTGTAAAGAACAGTGTTAGAACATAGTTCAGGAAAAAATATTTTGGCTTGTAATTGAAGACACAGTCTCATTCTAGTTGAAAAACATTTTTTTGTCTGCATGACAACTACAGTATCTTTTTTTTTCTTTGTGGATTTTGTCAAAATAGCTAAGGGTCATGTTCATGGGGAATACTGTGCTTCTTAGTAGCTCACAATTACATGTGTGCATTAATGATGTAGTACTGGCTACACAAGGGCCTGCATGGGTAACTGTGCAGCCAGTGTATGAGAGCACTAAGGTTTAAAGAGTAGATACAAGACCTACACAAAATAATACAGGATGATGACATGTCTTTGTAGAGGCATTCTGTGAGAGTAGCAATGTAAATGATGCTAAGCCTGATAGGTTAACCAGAAATCATTGCTGTGTATCAACCTTGCAAAAGCCACTATCCCCTTACCAGGATGAGCTGATGATGGTCATGAAAAGGAGTAAATGGATGGGTGGGCTTTTGCATAACACTATCTGATCTAATTCTAGAAGTGGTGAATCAATGCACTCCTATTGCTAGAGGATTTTCTCTCTCAATTTTTTTCCTGTTGTCATTAAGCTTCTCTTTGTAGAAAGGAGGATCCTTTCAAGCCTTCTTTCTTGTCCTTCTAATTCCATGTGTTTTTCCTGCTTGCCCAAACCCCCTTTGTTTATGAGGATGTAATTAGGAGTAGCTCTTTCCCTCACATTTATACTATCAATAAACCTTCTCAGTTAAAAAAAACCAAACAAACTCATTTCAGGATACAGAGAAAGCACTTTACTTTTGCTCCGTTGCAGGTGGCTGTGGGAAGCCTTGATATTGTGGGTAATGAAACATTAAACAAGAGGTCAAGGGCTGGGAATTGCAATGCTCTGTGCTATTTGCAATATCACTCCTTCCTCTTCCCTGTATAATTCATGAAGGATTGTGGAGAAGGGAGTTTGTTGCTGGGGTTTCCTGGGGTCTGTGCCCTTTCCTCACCCGTGGGGTGCTGAGAGCCTGGGCTCAGTCAGGGGTCACAGACAGGAGGCAGAGCTGGCTGTGGCATGGGGCTGCCTCCTTTGCTGTGGCCAGCTCATCTTGACCCCTGATGGCATTTGCTCAGCTGCAGTGTGGCCACACAGCTCCATCTGCTCTCCCTCGCCTGCAGGAATGGCTTGTTGGCCAGAGCTGGGCAGGGGATGAAATGTCCTGCAGTCCTTTTTTTGGGTATCCTCTGATATTGGGCCTATAGATCAGCACAGTCCCACATTGGTGTGAAAGTTGCTGTCCCCTAGATCAGGCTGAATCCAATATTTATGAACATGAAGAATGAATATGAACATAGGGAAAGTGCACAGGAAGGATTTGTACTGATATAAAGTGTAACATGATAAACCATCACCCTGAAATACCTGTTCTTTGTAGCTAGAGAAAGTCATCCCAAACTTCTCAGTACATAAAACCTCCAGGATCCTGATTTTTTTGCTTTTTTTCTTGCATTGCCTCCTCCATTGTTTGCTACTCTTACTGCTTGCCTGTCTGTAGATATAAATGTCTCTTTTCACTGCAGTAACTGAACATCATGAATAAAATGAGACTGTAAATTCCTGTAGGGGACATCTAGCCCACAGCCATATAAAAATAATGATCCATCTAGAAAGAAGGGGCTAGAGAAACATAAAGTTATGGTGGTTGCTTCTGTAGTATGTACACCTGATACTGGGTCAGATGTCAAAAAAGTGATTAACAAGTCTGTGATCACAGAGCTCTAGAACAATTCCTTCCCAGACTGGACTTTCTTCTCTCCCTGTGCATTTATCTCTTAGCATTTTGGACCACAGTCATATGTTAGGCTGTCAGCTTTATGTTTCCTTTCTACTGTCACTCATAAATTATGTTTAGTCACAAAATCTAGCTAAGGAAAAAATTAGTGCTGTTGTTAGGAAGCCTTCATGTCATCATTTATGCTCAGTATTTCTTTGACTCTTCATTTGTGACCTATCACAAATTTGAGGAAAGATTTTTCTGGCAGAGAAGATTTTTATCCTTATCCCATGTATTCATTTGAAGGAAGAAGCCCGTTCTCCATGTTATTTATTCCCTTCTTTGCCTGTTTACAGTATGAATCTGTCAGGGATACAGAAGTTTTGAGTAGGGGGCTTTTCAATGGATTTGACCCCGGGTGAGATGTGGAAAATGAAGTAATTCCATGAATTCTTGTGTGAAGGTGAGGACTGCAGTAACCAGAAGATCAGCACAGACATGGAAATGTGCAACAGAACCGTGGTAGAGGATGTCTCTTTGAGGCTGAGAGTGTCACAAGAAAGATATACAAAATATAAGACTCTTGTCCCAAAGGATGTAATCCAAAATAAGTACTGTGGGGGTTGCTCTGGCTTTAATTTTATTTTTGGACTTTCTTGAAAACTTGCATCTTTTAATGGCATTGAGTTCCTACTCAAGTTCCCAGAAAAATTTCTGCATGAATTTTCTAAACTTTTCCTACCTAAATTATTTTTTAACTAGACCAGAATGTTCTTGATTTAACTGCGATTAAAGTGCTAGATAGAAGAAAATGTCAAAAAGCTCCTCAATAATATAATTAGTGTGTTTCAATATTTTAATTATGATTTTTCTCATCCAAAAGCATTTGTCTCAAAAGCTTATTTCAATTGTTATTTAAGCAAAAACTAATGTAGAAAGTTAAAAAATATTGAAGTTTTATTCCTCTGCTGATTGAAGTCTGGCTTTCTATTTTGGAATTAAAACGAACTCTCAAGTCTGTGGAGTTGCCAGCAGATGATGGAATTCTACCACCTTTTCAGAGATTCTCCCATAGGAAATGTACTCTTAAACTGCATAACCTTGCTGATGAAGTTGGTATAAAAAGAATGTCTAATTATGGCTGAAGACTGATAAGGCCTTAAGGAATTTACACTGCACCATCTACACTGTGTGCCAACAAAAAAATTTGTTACTCTGAAGGAGAGTCCAGATCTCCTCAGTAAGGTCTGGCCTAAAGCAGGAGACCTTGCTTTGCTTCCCTGGGCTTTTCCTTTGCCAGTGCCTGTTCTTTACCTCACCTTGAAGCTGCCACTGCTGAAGGAGGTGACACAGCCTCTCCTCACCCAGGAGAGTGTTGGAAAGGGAGAGACCAGCTGCAGAGTGAAAGTTTAATACTCCTTCTCAGGTCTAGGAAAAGCACCTTTCATGGCTGATGTGCCAGCTTCAAAACTGTGCTGGAGTCAAAGCAGCTTTTTCTAAGACTGACTCCAAAAAAATAAAAAAAAAAAGAAAAGAAAAAAAAAGATAGATATAAAAATGTAGAAAATGTGGTATTTTCTGACTAGCTCATGCTTGGAAAACTCTACTTTTCTATTGTGTTTTGGCCATTATATCACAGAAACCTGGCAGTTTTCCCTCTGCCTGCAGGGACTGCCAGTACACCAAGACTGCACCTGGAAGCCTGAACCTTGCCTTAACTATTTAATGTTGTGCAATGATTAGGCCATGTCTCCAGGCCCATTTACTCCATCAGATTAACACATCGGGCAAGAACACATACTTAGAGAGAAGTATATCCTGACAGATATAATCAAACACCATTTAAATCAAGGGAGACAGTGGTGACATTAATCTGCCCTGGTATAACAGCCCATTTAAATGAGTAGGAGGAGGGAGGTGGTACGAGTGAGGATAGATGGTGTGTTTAAGTAGAGAAATGAAATCTCTAGAATGACTTCAGTGGAGATAGTTTTGATTGAAGTCAAGTAGTAAAATGAGCAAGTGAGAGAGATAAATTTCTTTAAGCTGGAGACACTTCAGGTTAACAAAGGTGTGTGTGAGTACCAGGGATCTGCAACCTGCTCAGACCCACAGAGATCTGTGCTCTTGATACAGATAAATTAACAAACTAGAACAAAATGGCTCAGATTCCTTGTGGGAGCCTAAAAATTGCTTTGTACATTTTACAAATCATTCAGCGTGAGTTTGAGTTAGTAGATTAAGGCCAACCAGATTATAAATAAGAGGATTTTTTGAGACTAGAGGCCAGTTTAAATTGCCAGCTGGGAAGGAAGGGAAAAAGGATAAAGCAGGTTCATAGAGAGCTATGACAAACACTGCCACTGATGTTCCTGAAACGATGTCATTTTTAATCTTTTTTCCATATCTGATGCACAGCTGTGAGTTGATAACTGTGCTTTCTCAAGAAGCTTGAGGTGGTGTGTGCCCTCCTGCCAGGGCTCTGCACATCAGAGCCCAGGTAAATCAGGCTGTTAGGAGACAAAAGCCACATGAAGCATGAGCTGCTCTTCAGAGTAGCACAGGAAGCTATTCATGCTCTGCTCTAACTAAAGGCCACTATAAATTACACAAAAAGAGATTAGGATTGGAAGGTACTTGCTGTGCTGTTCTGGAATGACTAATTAGCTGATGCAAATCCAGTCCAAAGTACTGTTAAGGAAATCAGACCTAGGAGGTAGGTATGAATATTGTGTAACTCTCACCAGGAAGAAAACTAAGACTAGACTGAGCTTGCTACATACAAATACTAAATTTTTTAATCATAGCAAGACATAAATAATCCTGAGATTACAGCCTTTCTATTAAAATCTTACCTTTTCAAACTCAATCAAAAATGTATCCTGAAGATAAAACTACAAATCACTATTAGGCCTCAAAATAATTCATTGGATGAGCAGAAATCAGCCAAGGAAAAGCATTTTTATTAAAGCACCTTACAGAAAAATACAGATTTTTTTGTTCAAAACTTTTTTTCTTTAAAGATTATTTTAGCTACCATCTTCCTTTGACCTCAGTGGGTACATGAGGTTTATAGAGCTGAGGGTAGAGGATTCATGAGAAGCAGATAAGGCACATGTTCTGTCACATACCTCCAACCCTGTTCAACAGGATTCCTTAAAGCTGGACGTGCATGGGCCCTTCCTTTCTACTTATTTCTTCTGTTTCTCTTTTCTCTGTTTTTGGGCAGGGGCACTCTTAGAAGAAAAACATATCTCAGTAGATTTGCTCTCTTTATTAGGAATTTTTCTCTCTAACATTTTCACTTACATACACACTACACTTTTTTATAACACAATGACTGTTTTGTCATGCTGAATAAGTTTTCCTACTCTTCATCTTCCATTTGGGAATATGGGCTAAACCTTACAACAAAGGACATGATAAAAGGCAGGCGTAGCACTTTCATTAGGAGGACAGGGAGCTTTTGAAGTACAGTCCTCAAGTCAGCAAACAAAAACTAGGCAGCAAAGTGTGCTGCCTGCTATAAAGTGCTTCAGAGATGAGACTAAACCCAAGTGAAATATTATGCTTTTTAGTCACAGGTCCTGCTCCCAAGTGATGAAAGGGATCTGATGACTTTCTCCTGAGTCAGAGCTTTCATTGCCTCTGAGAAAGGGATGCACTGGTTATATAAATGACAATTAATTGAAGTACCCCAGAGCCTGGGAAACTCCAGAGCAGAGACACACAAGCCTTTGTAGGTGGCACATAGAATCTATCAATCAGGAAAGCTGTAGCTTCATTTTTTTTTTCTCCTAAGATGCAATTGTTCCTGCTAATATATTTATTTCTGAAATCCCACATCCAGCCCCCGGAGGCTCAAAGCTGATGTGAAATATCATTACAAAACCAAACTCTCACATTTGAAATGCACTGAATATAATGAGGAAACCCTCATCAAACTAGAGCAGCCACTCTTGCTATTTTGCCTGAAACTGTCTCTGTATCCCAGATGAGAGCTCTTCCCCACGCTCATCTTCTAAAGATGTAAGACCTACTTTAGAGAATGACATTTCTGAGTAAGGAGGGCAGAGCTATGAAAAGCCCTCGGGATATTGGACTGGCTTCAGATTCCTCTCTACCGAATTTGTTCAACTGTGCTCTATCTACAGTCTATACGATTAATTAATGTGTGATAGATTAGGAACTCCCAAATAGGAAATCATGTTTTCGCCACAGGCTGTAGCAGAAGTGCACAGGGTCTTATTCTGACATTGCTTTTGCTGACAAATGCTGGGAGGAACTCTGCTGAGTCTATCAGGCAAAGTCATCACAAGGAAGATCTGATAGGGCAGAGAGGGCGAGCAAAGCCACCCATCATCCTTGGGTCTGAGTCAGCCACTGCCAGGGAACAGACACACAAATGCTCTACTCGGTCTCCATCCTTTTGTTTAATGGGATGAAAAATCATAAGCACTCAGGGAATAGCACAGCTAAAAAGGCTCCAGGGAGATGTTCCAGCAGCCTTCCAGTACCTGAAGGGGGCTGCAAGAACACTGGAAAGGGGGTTTTCATAAGGGCATGAAGTGATAGGACAAGGGGGAATAGCTTTAACTTGAAGGAATGCAGGATTAGGTTAGATATGAGAAGAAATTCTTTACAGTGAGGGTGGTGAGGCACTGGGCCCAGCTGCTGTGATTGTTGTGTCCTTGGAATTGTTCAAGGCCAGGTTGGATGGGACTCTGAGCAGCCTGGTCTAGTGCCCACATCAGGGGAGTTGGAACTGGTTGATCTTTAAGGTCCCTTCCAACCCAAACCATTCTGATTTTAAAGAGCAGTGAAGCAGTTGCATATAAATATTAGTATTTTATCTGAAATCTTAGAAAAATGCAACCCTAATTGCAAATTCACCCAATATTAATATCTCATAAACACAAAAGAACTGTGAGTAGGCAATCCTTCGAGACATATCTTAAGTGCTATACTTAACCCAATTGCTCCTAACAAAATAGATTGATTTGTACCAAATCTGGACATTGGAATCAAGCACAGTGTGTTTTTCTCTGGAGAGGGTTTCAATAAAAGGTCAGACTACATCAGTATTGTGGCTGTGGTCTGCAGCACAATCATCCTGAAATTTTGTCTTCCTCAGTGAAAACCCAATGCATTTGAATTTGGTCACATCCGATCTTGAAATTTTATCTCTACCAGAGGGTGGAAACCCATTTATTTCAGTGTGCTACCAACAACGCATATGTGGCTTTCTTGTATTTGTCTTGTATCAGCTTATGACAATCAGAATTTATAGAAGTTCTTTCTCAGCAAAACCCCCATGCATACGTCCATCATTTTTTCCCCTCTAGCTAGATCTCACCTTGTTAATCAGTGTATGACAATGCTTTTAGCTCTCTGCAGTAACATTGCTAAGTTCAGTGACTTGAGTTGATATTTTGCCCAGAGACCACCCAGCTGTGTTTGGGTATCACCTTCCACACAGGCACAGCAGTTTGGGCTTATGGGATCTGACACCACTGTGTTTCACTTTGCTTGGATCATGTGTTCTCTTCCATTTACTTTTGTCACTATTTATCATTTTCTGAAATCAGCTACACAGAATCTCTCTCTCCATCCGCTACCTTAGCACGAAAAGGCTCTTTGCTGAATACATATATTTTAGGCTTGCTTTCCATAAATGTTTCTCAGAATTTGGAAACATGTGCAGGCGAAAAACAATTATGCCAACAAACCTGTTTTGAGAATAGCTGTAGAAATTTACATTCTGTCCTAGTTTCTGACACAGGCTTCCCTTCTAAGGATGGAAAATTGCTCAGTTCTTATCTGTCTCAATTCTCCACCTCTAAGGTGGGAATAACAACATTTCCTTTCCCCAGTGCTTTCTCTGTATATTTAGATTAGAGGCTCAAAAGGGACAACGGCTGCTTGATTATTTTCTAAAGTAGCTGCTGACACACAGAATTGCTTCTCTGTCTTAGTATTAACATACATAAAAATAATGCTTTCAAATACAAAGGAAAATTAGTTTAAAATTTGAACAAATACAGATTTGCAGTATTATCTGAAGTTTAATTAGTTACAAGTGAGGGGACTTCTTCCTTCAGCACGTCTGCATCATTGTGCTGCTTTGCCATGCCATGTTAATCCTGGTGCTAAATCAGTGTTTTCCATGCATATTCTCTAAGGAGTTTTTCTAGGCTGCTCCTGATGTGGTGTAGCCCTCAAGCCTGTAAATGGACAAGATCTTTCTGGTTTTCCAGAATTTTTTTTCTTTTTCTTTTTTTAATAGCTATTCAGAAAGACAGTTTCACTGTAACTTTCAGTTATAGTTGCAGACTAGGTTAATAGTAGTCTGTGATTCCTTGTGTTTCCATATTCCTGTTTTGCTTTGATATTTACACATTCTTAATAGTGAGAGCAGCCAGTTGGGAGGCCATATTTCCTCCTTGCAGCAAAAATAAAATAATAAAAAGAAATAATCACCATCAAGTTATCTGAAAAAGTTTTCGGTTTCTACATTCCAAAAAGGTGTTGTTTGTCTGAACAGGAATGCTTTCCAATTTAAACATGTGGCTCAGATGAGTACTAAATTCTCCTCTGGTTTTGAAAGCGTGACTAGTGGCCATTTAACCTCCTTTATTCCTGTTAACTGTCTGCAATATCTAATTTGCTGGGTTTCTAAGATGCTTGCTTTGTTTTTAACTAGCTTTGAGGTACAGGTTAAGCGATGTCTTTATGGCACATCTGACTACAATCTGCCGAGCTAAAATTTGTAGCTCAGCTGCCTCTTTTCATATCCTAAGCAATTCACCATTTTTATGATTTTACCCCTACTCTGACCCTGGGGGAGAAAGAACGTCTTTAGATCACCTTGCAGTCTGAGCTTTGTGCCTGGCAAGGGACTTTTCCTGCTAATTACCAGAGCTGTTAATTCTGTTGTCAGGTTTGACAGTGGAGAGACAGTGGCTGCCAATGCCCGTTTCCTACCAGTGGAGTGAAGAGGTAAGAATAGCTCTGTAAAAGGATGGAAAGCAATTTTAAATGCATTTCTGTTTTTCTTAATGTAATATTGCAAGATTTCGGCTATATGCTGTTTCCGAAGGAGGAATCAGCTCCTGTTTGCTGGGTATTCCTGCAAGGATAGTGACCTGTCTTGCTGCAGGTTTGACAGGCTGTTTACTGGGGTAAATCTTCAAAAACACTGCACAGTAAGTTTGAATGGATGGATGGTAAGAACCCAGCAGCTCCTTGCAAACAAGAGTAACCACATGGTTATCTCGTGGCAATACTGCTGCATTATCTCCTGGTAAGATGACAAATAATTTTAGCCAGAGCTGCAAGCAGTGAATTCAGTCCAGGGCTACCCCCATGCTGGATGTTAAATTCTAGGTTTGACTGAAATGCTTTTGCCCCTGCAGATTGCTTAGCAGAGATGTGAATATCCACCTCTGTATCCACATTGTGGTATTTCCTGCTAGGAACCATCAGCACAAACAAGGTAATTTCTTCTTGCTGTGGTCTCTGTTGTCACCTTCTAAACCTCTTGCCTTTTCATGAGTTCCAAATCTGGTATCAGCACCTTACTTTGCATCTGATGCACACAAAAATGTAACAGCACAGTTGGATTAAGGAATAAGCATCACTGCTCATTTGTGTGCCACAACCTTTGATTGTTAAAGAAAAGGGAATCGCTCTCTTAGCTCAATGCATTGGGGGTTTGGAAGAGGCAAAGATGTTTGTAAGCACAGATTTCCAGGGGACAGTACTGCAGCTCTTGTCACTGGAGAGTTTTAGGAACACTCAAGAGCACCTCTTCTTTTATAAGAAAATAGAAAAATGTTAACATATATACATACACATAGGTTCCATACAAGGGGTCTGTACTGGGAAGCTCTGCATTTTTGACTGCCAAAATCTGGCACAGCTTTGGATGTATTTGGCAAAGTTCAAGGATATCCACTGGTTTCCTGTTTCCCAGTTCTGCAAGAAGTTAGTTATTCCCTTGTGTTTTAAACACCTGATAACTTACAAATGTGACTGCTGCCATTCAGTTCCCAGATCAACAGAGGTGTCCATCAAAGTTGTACTGATTGTGTTTAGATTATTTTTTTTTAGCAAATAATTTCTTTCACTATCCCTTAAGCACATCAATCTTTGAAGTTAAAAGTCTTCTCAAGCGTAGCTAGTGAACCTGCTTCAATCACAGTGCTGATCTAGCTATTGATCATCAAAAAGCCTCTGAAAAGCTTAATTTAACCTTCCTAAAGAATCTGGACATCCACAAATACTTTAAAGTTTATTAAGTGTTTATTTGTTTTTGACATGCAGGAAGAGTGGAGACGATATATATTGTACAGAAGCCTGTCGCTCTTTGTACTAATCTGGGAGGTTTAAAACATTTCATTAGAATCTGGTTCCACTTCTGTGGAGCAGATGTTCTGTCCACAAATTATTTTCTGCAGATAACTTGTTCCCTGAGTTTACTCGCCTCAGCTTTCAGCAGGCAGCACACTGTTAATGGAGCAGAGAGATGCAAACAAGAACATCTTGAAAATTTAGTCATTATGGCTGGACCCTGGTTTCTCTGCTTTTCTGTAAGCAACTGGAGCTTCCTGTCCACATGAGACAAGTATTTATGGGGAAAATATTCCACCCTTGTTTAATTATTTTTATTTGCATCAGGCTGGATGGGGTTATTATGGAAAAATGTGGTCTCTGAACTTCAAAATAGGAATTTAGCATGAAAAATGTTTATTTTTCCTCATGAAAATGCTTTAAGAAAGCTTTTTTCTTTTGTTTTTTCTTTCCCCATATCATTTTGTATCCTCAGCTAACCCCTGCCCTGAGGGGTCTATATGTCCATTGCCAACCATGACAGCTTCTCTGCTTCTCTGTTCTGTACCTGACTTTCAGTATCTTGCCTAATTCTAGGAGATATTTCTCTGAGGAGAGAGTCCTGAGGGGAATGTCTCTTGCTCTTCAAAACAAAACCTCCTCTGAGGCTTGAAGGAGCTACTGCAACCAAAAAATAGTACTATTGTCTGGACATCCTCAAACTTTGAAAGTGTTCTTTGCACTTTTGCAGGAAAAGATGATGAAAAACTTTATATTTCCCCCCCAGTGATATTTCACTTTGAAGATGTATTTTTCTGAATATTGATTGAAAAGCAGAGCACAAGATCTCAAAATGAAGCTACCCTGAAGAGCAAAGTTCCCCTGTGAACCACTTGGAGCTAAACCCATGGTGATTTTCTTAATCTTGCCACAGAGGATGAGGAGAGCAGGGGAGCCTGTTACACTGCTCCTGCTGCCTCTGGGCATAACCATGCTCTGCCTTAGCTGTCAGCTTATCTTTGTGCAACAGAGATACTGCAGATTTTTCTTTCTTCAAATTAAGGTTGTTCATATATTTGAGTTTTCTATCTCCCTACTGATAACTGGGAAAACAAAGCCTGCTGATGGTTGTCTCCCCCAGTGCAGACTTCAGTGCGTTTGACCCACTTGTCATTTTCTTGGCATCACAGCCTGTGTGTTTTACAAAGGTTGTTTTGGGAATGAGCTAATGGCACAAATGGGGGATTTGTGGGGTTGCACAACTGCGTGGAATGAGAGCTTTAGGAACAGGGAGAAGAGCTCTGTCGTCTCTTGCTTGAAATGTAGATCACAGCAGGGCTGGACCTATTTAAAAATCACCAGAGGTCTTGCTAGTTAACTTCCCTTTCATGTAATAGAAGAAAAGGTTGAATGAGTCATGTGAAGCCAGCCATGAGATTAATATAGACAAAGATGTCATATCCTCATGCATGCAGCTGTGAATGGCGTATCTACTTTGCCATCTGCAGATTAAATGGACACAGTGTCTGAGTGGCTGCTGCAGGGCTTGGTATAACTCAGTTATCATCAGGCAGATTTCCTGTTGCCTAATACCCACACACAATGGTTGTTCAGCGTCAGGCTTTGGTTTCTGGAGGAGTTTCAAAACCCGACAGCCACAGTGTGCAGCTTTATAACAACACCACCGTTAACTAATTGCACTCGCTCACAGAATTATGAAACCCGAGAGGATAATTTGGTGCATCATGAGTACATCTTTGTGAATTTTTCATAGGGTTATTTTCCTGCAGATCTGTTTGCTCTAATTTCTTTCCTCTTGGTAATTTGGGGCTTTCTTCTCCAACAATTAGAAAAACAACATTCTGTTTAATTACAATATTTACAGAAACAGCTTTTTTTCCCATATTCCAAGTTGTAACAAGTTTTATGTCAATTAACCTGTATATTTGCAAAGACATACCTGTATTGACCCTTAAGTGTCATTCATTCAATTTTCAAATTGGACAGTTCAGTGTGAGCACTCAATTTATAAAACGCATTAATACGTTAAGCATGCACTTAATCTTGACAGGATGATCCTGTACCTCCCTCAAATCATTCTGGTTCAGGGCTGATATCACTGAGCAAGTCTATCTCTATCTAGAATCTTCATCAAAACTTGTTTGTGAGTTCATTCCAAAAGGCCAAAGCTGAGAGGAAATCTGTGCTCTTCATACTGAAATCTTTGATGCAGTCACGTAATTCCCATTTACTTCAGTGAGTCACCCATGTGCACAGAGATGAGAATTCTCCCTTGTTAGGCCTTTAAAGATTTCCATGGGAGTTTGCTTCCTTGAATATTTTATTTTCAGCTTTGTTATGGTAAGATGATTTTTCTGACATTTCGCTGATCACAAAGCAGCTGGCCCCATAAAAAAAAATGCATATACACAAAGAAAGAAATGACTGGGTGTCTAGGGGAAAATGTTAGTTCTGTGTCTGAGCTGCAACAGATTGTCATCATTAAAACAAAGCTCCAGCAAATTCTGGAATAATGGGCATGAAAGTGTAGGAACATTTTCTTAGATTGAAAGACAACAGAAAGGTGGTGCTTTAATTAAGTCATTGTTCATTTTGAGTGTATCACCTAGCTCTGATACATTTTTTAATTCTAAAATAATAGTCTTAAATACAAAGAAGATAACATGCAGAAATGCTGTAAGGTGCACTTGATCTAAGAGTGCAAATCACACCATCTCTTGCTGCAGGTATAGAAGTATTGCTGTACAGACCTGCCAAGATTGGAGAACCACAAAACCAAAAAGAAAAAAAAAAAAAACCAAAACAGATTATTGGTCATGCTGGAGGCTCTTTCACAAAGGAGAATTGAAATCCAAATTTAAAAGTGCAACAGAACCAACCTCAGACAGACATTTTTTGCTGTGATCTCTCTTCCATGTCTGTAGTATATTTTTAGCAGAAGATGTTCCCTACTCTGATTCCCCACAGCAGCCCTTTGCCAGTTCCTTCCAGGATCTCTACTTCAAAGAGGACAGACAGATGAGTGATGGAGGGGGCTCTAGATGTGTATTTGAAAGAGACACAGGGAGAGTCTGGACCCCTTATTGTACCAGCTCCATCCCCAGAGGAAAAGAGGGAGCTCTACCAACTCCCAAAGACTTTATCTGTCATAGAAAAATACACAGGCAAAAGAAATTGCCCATGAAGGGCAGAAAAACCCCAGGCAGTAGTGTTACGTGAGGAACCAGTTCATTCCCTCCCCCTTCACCAAGTTTTTTATTAAATGCTTTTTCTTCTGAGTTTTCCATTTGTTTCCTATTTCTATTGAATTTCTTGATTTGTTTCTCCTTATCTATATTGCATGAGTCGTCATGCTGTTAAAGATCCTTATTAAGGAAAATGAATAATCTTGTGGAAGTTACTTATAGTGTCTCTATTCCCCACTTTTATTGTTGTTTCCTCCCTGGTTATTGGAAATTAAAGGCCAGAAAATGGGTTTGGCATGGAATTTTCATGGGAATTTTTTGAGGTTTTCCCTTAAAAGCTTTTTAATCAAAAGCTGGATCTAAAACTCAAATGACTTCTACGTTTTCAAAAGGAATGGGTCAGCACACTGGGTTTATATCAAAAGTTACATTTTCAGAAACAAAGAATTGTAACTTCCAGTTCAATAAAAATGTTCTTAGGCAGACAGCATCCTGGCCACTGGCCCAGGCAGCTGCATTGTTTCTCCTGGGGCTGGGTTTCTGGGCAGTCAGAAGTGATGCAGAATCTGGAAACCAAGACTTCAGAGCAGAACAATGATGGAAATGAATTCACAGTCGTGTGGGGATGATTTCCTTGGCTCCTTTCCAGCAGCTTTCCTGTACTTGCTTTCATTCCCCTCCTTCCTAATTTGCTCTTCTTTCCTGATTGTTCCCTTTCCCCTTGTCTCTCACAACTCACCTCCCCATCCCCTCCTCTCCTTGCTGTCTTTGCTGTTCTCATGTCTGTGTCCTTGCAGTGATGCACTGACATGTCCTAACACTGGCAGAACTTTGGCAGGGCACATTTCCTGCAGAAAGCCAAGACATGTTTCAAGGTAGGCTCAAAGTGTTTCTTCTCACAGCCAAAAGAACTGGGTCCACCCCCCAAAACATGCTCCCTGGTTTATGGTGCCGTTGCTTAGCTGGTGCCTCACAAAGCCAGTTGGAATTTTAGTTCATGGTGGTTCATTAAGAGGGACTTTTCAGGTCTTGGCAAGGTCTCATGGCCTTTCAGAGCCTTTCTCTGTAACTATCGAAAGGGGCCTTTGTTTTAATTTCAGGTCTTGTTGGCTACTCTCTGTTTGCCTTATCAGCCAAGGAGAAGAAATGTGAAGATGTATGTGTCTGATTAAATATTTAAACTTCTAATACCAGCAGCTCACAAGACACATAAACCATAATTTATTTCTGTTTACGGCACTTCTGCTGGAAGTATCCTGCTAATCTACCTAATGCATGTAAGAAAATGCAGACATGCCAAGACTTGTTTTATTATGACTATCAATCTTCACAACAATATTGTAAAGCAATAAGGAATGGACTTTTCTGGGGACTAGATCTCCTATTTATTATAGTCAACGTTTCTTGTTACCTGTCAGTGCCCCGCATGCAACACGGGGTGACCTTTGTGAAGAAGTCCAATTGAGTCATGTAGCTTCAGGTGTAAGATTGTGTCACTTTTCGTGTGTCCTGGAATGAGACATCCTGTGGCTGTTGTCCTCATGGGAGCCATAGGACCAAGCACATCTGGACAAACTGCCTGGGGCCAGTGGAGGAGAAACATTCCCCACACAACCATTTCCTCAGGTCTGGTGCTCAAGGGAGCAGATATCAGAGATCAGCCCGGGGACTAAATTTCCACATTTCCAGAGGGGTCAAGAGCAGGGTGACTGAAGTCTTTCAACTTCATGGCAATCAACCCCCACATCCCAGCTGAACTCAGGACCTTGAGGCAAAAATGACCTTTCTCTCTCTGCCCCCAGTGGCCAGCAAGCCTGGAATAATTGTTTGCAACCATATTTAGCTTTGAGTTTGCTTCCACTCCACCCCTGAACAAATGATTTATAACTCTAATGCTGATCATTCTTTTTCCCACATGGGCGTCTTGGTTAAAAAACCAAACAACCAAACAAGCAAACAAACAAACAAACAAACAAATAAAAGCATCTTCTCCTTGGAACATTACCTTTTTCCCTGGAGAGTTATTCCCACTTTTTATCTCCAGGAGGATGTGGTTTGACCCTGTCTCTTCCTGTAATGCTTTCCTGTCTGTTGTTGCAGTGGCATTAGCAAGGTGTATTTTTGTGCTCAGACACTGTCAGTGGGTGTAGGGTTTTGCAAGATATAACTTTAGAAAATGAAATCTAACTATTTTCCCTCTTTTATCTTCTATGGGATCCAGCTAATTGATGCTCTGGTGACTTCTTGAGGCAAGAACCGTGGCAAGGAAGACCAAGGGATCAGTTCAGAGCTTAAGCACCAAAGCAGGGAGGCAGGCTCAGAGGTGAGGTCTGTGCCCCTGACTTCTGAGTGACAATTCTGCCAGCCTGCAGAGCCCTGATACAAAGAGGTGTGCAGTCAAAAATGGAAATGCAAGTGGACCCCAAGATAAAGGAGATGGGCAACAATAACATGCTTGATTGGCTGAGGCCTGCTAGATTGTTTTCAGCTAACTGGATGCCCTGCTCTTGGCGTCACTATAAAAGATCGAAAAATAAATCCTATTAATACTTTTATTAGCAATAATCATTCAAATCTTAGTGGGCTGAGCAGCCCTAAGCACCCGGGTTTGCCCAGGATTACTCCTGGCATAAATTGCATGCACATACCAGAGGTATGAGAATATCAAGTGAGCTCATTTAAATTAATGGTATTAAAACAAATGGAAAATTGATTTTTGGTAATAGAGGGCTTGATTTACCCTAGCTTATCTCCGTTGAATTTGATGGATTTGAACCTACTCCACTTTGGCATAAATCAGAGGAATACCAAGTCCAGGGAGTGTAAATGCTAAGACCAAGTTAAATATTTACTGTCTTATGTATTATTATATTCAAAATATTAGAAAATGTGTTTCTTCTGGTTTATTCTACTGCAAGGAATATAGTGGCCAGTAACATCAGAAGTAATGATTTGCCTTATTGCAGCACTTGGCCTTAATAACTAGTATCATGCTAACACAAACATAATTACAGATTCAAATTGAGCTTATATTTAAGATATTTATACAGTAACAAGCAGAACTCTGGCATTGACCATTCACAGACAGAACTGGTTCCCAGCCTCTGGGCTCAGCAGAGTGCCAAGGTCTGTAATCACTTGGGTACCTGACTGGAGTCCTTCCTCCCCCTTTCTAAAGTGCCTCCTTACTGCTCCACCCGTGAAAAATTAATGGACCTCCTTTCGTTTGCTTTTGTGACGAGAAGGAAGCACTTCCACTAATGACACTAAGAATAGGATTTACTGTAACTTGGCCTCAAATGGTATTTGTGGTTCCCACACATCCTGTAACAATAATGCTTTCTAAACTTAAGCGGATATTGCCACACTGACTGTTAGAGAAAAGCAGAAGGAAGATGATGAAGCAGCTTCTCTGAGCTAATTTTTTTCCTTTCCAAGGCATATTTATTGGCCTCGTGTTCCACACCTTGGCAAGGAAAAGAAAAAACCCAACATGAAAGCGAGATGGGCTGCAACTGTATTTTGCCAGCGTGTCTGGAGTAGGATGATTTCCTGCAAAAAATTACTGATGTGCAGGGACAAGTGGAAAAACAGATTTCTGCAGTTATTTTTTCACTCCTATGAGGTGATATTATCTGTCAAGGGCACAAGTACCATATTCAGCTCTACTTTTCCTATTCCCTGGTGAAATTTCTCCTCCTCCTCTCTGTGAATTCTTCCAGCAGCTGTATCCTCTAGAAACCTTCTACTGATCATTTGGCACACAGTCCCCCAGGCAATGCTCCTCGGGGGCTGCTCCAGCACCCAAATGAGGAATTGGTGGTGCTGAGCTCCAGATGGCAATCAGCTGCCTCTGCTCCTTGACCTCTTTCTTGCCCAAGGCTGCCTGCAGAGCTGTCTGTCAAAGGAATATCTTTTGTGAAGCCAACTCTTTAAGCAATTAAGGATCTATATGTAGGCAGCCAGTGCATCTTGCATGGTGCTTGGGCCAGCTAAAACTTCTCTTACCAGGCTCTGAGTAAGCCAGTCCTGCATAAAATAGAGAAATGCCAGCCATCCATCATCCCCTTCATGGCTTAGGAGTGTAATTTCATGAGCTGCCTGTGTGGGAGAGAAATGTGAGAAGATGCTGCGTCAGTGTGTGGGCTGCACAAGGGACAAAGAGGTGACTTAAAATTTATACTGGAAATAGAGAGTGAGTAATAATGTGCCCACAATGGACCTTTCTTCAGACGAAATATGCAAATGAAAAATTATTTGAAAGATGGATTTAACTACCAGCTGAAAACGAAGCTGGGACGCTGAGGTGTGAGCCAGCCCTCTGGCAAGATGGTAGTGAACAGGAATAAACTACAAAGTGAAAAAACACTGTGATGTGTGAGGATGGAGTTGTGTGGCCTGCAGCTCAGAAATAGAAATTTTCTGTGTACCTGATAGGCTTTTCAAATTTTCTTTGTGGTGCTTTCCCACAGTTGATGGAACCACAAGGAGATGAACAGACTTGATGTTCCAGAGGCGAAATCTGAGCCCTGGGGGAGTTCTAAGATGAATCCAGACCACAATACTGGATCCACGGGGCTATGGGAAAGCTATTGGAGCTTGTGCCTTGAACCTTAGACACAGATGGATATGAACCAGACCACCAAATCAGACCCTTCAGATTTTGGAGGCATTGTAAATAGGGCTCATATCCAAACATTATTGTATGACATTTTCTCTAGGAGGAAAAAACCAAAAAACAAAAGCCAAAAAAACCAACCAAACAAACAAACAAAACAACAACAAAAAAAAGCAAAACAACAACAACAAAAAAAAACAAACAAAAAAAACCCAAAACCAAAAACAAAAAAACAAAAAACAGCTTAACAAGCATGCCTGACACAGAAAATAAGTTGCTAGGAAAACCTAGAGACTGTATTTGAGCTGATGGAATGTTATATCTTTGTGTGATATTTTTCAGCTTTGGTTGCCTGAATTCACCTATGCAGTTCTCCAGCATTCATCAGTCAAGCTGAAACATGTTTTCAGCAATAAAGAGAAGATCTTCTTCAAAGAAAATCTTTCTTCATGCATATAATCTGGAGAAAGTATTTCTTTATTTTTCCTGTTGCCAGTTGGGATGAACAGGATATAATATTTTTTCTTCTGTCCATTCTTATGCATCTTCCTGCTTGAGATCCTTACAACCACAAAGTAAGTTTGGTGAAAAACATCTTTCCTATCCCCTTCCTTCATTTCCTATGAAAATACATACTTTGAAAGGCATGAAATATAATGCCAAGTGCTGCCTTAGTAAAGAATGTCTAAAATTCCTGCGAGACAATGTATTGTTTCAAAACAAAGCTATTTCAGGCAATTCTATCCTCATCTGTACAAAGCTATTCATCTGAGAAACTTCTTTTCCAGCACAAATATTCTTGCTCTGGGGTTTTATCTTTCATAAAGAAAAAAGAAAGTGTTTTGGAAGATCAGTTTCATACTGTTACAATTTAAAATAAAACAAACAAAACCAAATTCTGAAGAAGTTCAATCCATCTGCCATTCTTGCTGTCCATGTCTAGTCAAAGACAGCACAATCCCTCTGGAACTTCTCTTACAAACATTATTTATTTGACAGCCTGTGATTTTTTAGGTTTTGGGGTTTTTTTTTGTCATTTCTTTTTACCAAGAATGCTGTGCCATGCGTAACTTTTAAAGAAAGAGGGTAGGGGGTTAATTTTA
This sequence comes from Acridotheres tristis, assembly GCA_037013685.1. NCBI lineage: Eukaryota > Metazoa > Chordata > Aves > Passeriformes > Sturnidae > Acridotheres > Acridotheres tristis. The sequence goes on from CM072896.1 coordinate 19,117,771, forward strand.
TACACTTTAGGGTTTTACATGGACCTTGGTGTGGTGGGAACTACCCCCAAAACTGCTGACTTCTCCATGTCCCCATCTCCAGCCTGCTTTTCCAGGGAACAGTTGCAGCTCTTTGATGTGGCTGGAGGGAGGGACAAGCTGAGTTCTGGCCTGTTACAAGGCATTTTCTATGAGCAAGGATTTCTACCAGCCTATGGACTTTTATTAACTTTGATTCACAAAATCCCAGAGCGGAGCCCACTATAAGCTTTGATATTTCCAAAGGAAATACTTTGTGGAAGGCAGGAAGGCTTTGGCTAAATAGAAAACCTTAGCTGCTGCTTTATGAACCTCTCCCTGTTCATGAATGAATTCATTGTGGTCATGAACCAGGAAAATCTGGCTAACCTACCACAGGAAAAGACAGAATGAGCTCAAAAGCATGGATGCCTTAATTTCTTTTCCTTATTTACAGAAAACAGGGTTTCATACCATTGGTGATGCCTCCTTTCTCAGCATCCAGTCTGCTCACTGAAATTACAGATACAAAAGTACTTCCTTAGCCCCCTGCATTTTGACTTCAAATCACTGGTTTTGTTGTTATTGAGGAGATAAATATTCACAGAGCAAAGGCAGGATGCTGTTCCATTAAAATGTGTAACATTCTCTCTGTGAAGTAAATTTGTAGGTGTTCCCCTAGATAAAGACTTAAATTTGTCCCTTTAAATTCCAGTGCTGATGGTAACATGGATGGATCTTTAGCAACCATTGATAATCAGCCAGTTTGCAAGGTCGTCAGAAATATGTGCTTTTTCACAAGAACAAAAATACCCCAGAAACATCCTTTCTTAAAAAAGATCTGTGAAACAAAACCAAAAAGTGGAAAAAGAAAATTAGCAGCTGCTATTGCAGTAAACTTTAACATACAGACACTGCTTTCTGAGAGCTATCATTAGAGCCAAATTAAAATATAGCTGAGATTTTTCTAAATAAAACTGTCAATGAAGATAAAAAAGTTTTTATGTTGACAGTAAAGCAAATGATTTTTTCCACTCTGTTGAGGTTCTGTAATGGTTGCAGTATATCTGGTGACTTATGGCACTCTAATGACAGATTCACAGCTGCAGGAGACACAACTGCTCCCAGCATTGCTCTCGGGCAAGGGAAGCTCCAGACCTGTGGGCAGGGGCTGGATTTGGGGACAAAAATGGGTGGAGAATTTACACAAGGCTGCACATTAGTAAGATAAAGAGGAATACTGAGGAAAGCACTCAGGGATGTGAGTTCCTCAGGTGGGGGAAGCCCCATGCTGGAGGTCATGTCTTGGTATGGCTGGAAATGAGGTGCAGCATCAAAGTATCTGAATTTGGGTATTTTCTGTAAGTTAGGGAAGGAGTGCACCAGCAGCTGTGATAATTGCTGGAGATATAAAGTAGGTTAAGTGAGAATTACTTTATGCTGCAGTCTTTTAATGCACTGCTAGCATGTTCAGCCAGCACAAATATCCCCACAACCAGCCTGAAACAACGATTTCCTTGGGTGTTTCCCTGAAATATTCACATAGACAGAAAAGGTCATGGTGGAGGATTTTTTTCTCTTCTCAGCACCCAAAACTGAAGGCCTTGTTCCACCTGGGGGTGTAAAAGGCTCAGAGCTCAGCTATGCCCATGGTCTGACAGGAGAAGGGGTGGGTAAATGCTGACCTGTCCTGCTGCTCCATTCCCTGCTGGGGACATGTGAAATGAAGAGAAGGCTTTGGAAAGCTGCCATCTTGCTGGAAACACCCTTTGGATTAAGAATTCATTCTGAAGAGCTCACTAATCCACTACAATTTTATCTGTTTGGAATTTATGTTGCTTGTTGCAAATGAGGCTGGAGAACAGTTTGAATGTCATGGTTTGAAGCTGAACAAGCATCTCCCTGCTTGGTACCTCCATTGTAACATGATGGCAGTGGTGGTTGTGTGTTTATCTGATACTCTTTGGAGGAAAAAAATGGACAAAGAGGGGCTGGAGTGGTGAAGAAGCCATTCATTGCCTCTCTGTCCTCTGTGCCCACAGCAAGTGGAGAGAAAGGGACTGTAAATCCTTGAGCCACAAGCCATTCCCAAGTCTCCAGATGTGCTGGACCTGCTCCCTTCATTGTACAGGGCTGTTGTAACTTTGACCAAGGCCAGGGATTATTGGCAGCTGTACCAGGTCCCCCACCCCTTAGTTCCTGAGTTTCAACACTTTTAGCAGAAAAAAAAAAAAATGCACTTAATTCTCCAAAGCTATTATAACTTGGAGATCTTTGGATGCCTCCCAAATCATGTCAGTGTTAACCTGAATTCACTTGGAGGTATCTTCAACATTTAATGAGATTAGTTATTTCAGCAGGGAGGAGGAAGGTAAAAAAGCAGAATGCTTAGAAAAGAACAGTTTTTCCTTGGATTGTGACATCTGAATAATTTAAAGAAGTTTTGGGAACTATGCTTTATTTTAATTAGTTTCTGAATCAGTTTCTGCTTTGCCTATTCTTTCTCCCCCCTCTTTGTACTGTTTATTTTTGATGACATCTGCAAATCCTGAAAAAAAAGAAAAAGGAAGCAAATTAAGTTGGTTCAAGCCACATCAGCACATCCCTTGGAAGATCACAGCAGTCAGCTGTAAAAAAATGGGCTTATGCTGAAAGAAAATGAGGAGCTCAGAGGGCTGAAAATGAACTTACCTATTTATTAACTACATCTATCTTTATTATTTTTGTACAACACCGAAAATGTTCTTGGCACTTCACAGATGTGCACAGAGGATATGAGGTGAATTACTTTGGCTCTGTTTTAGTAAGGCCACTCTGCATTAACATTTCCCAAACTAGGAATAGAGTCCATCCTTTGACAAAGTCTCAAATCTAAATGGGCAGAGTCCAAGAGAGCGGTGGGGAAAGAAATGAGCTGCAAGGCTGGGTTAATGCTGGGGTTAAGGAGTATCACAGTTGCAGAAAAGTCTTTTTCTGCTTCTTGCAGACCCCTGCCCTGTGATATTTTGTTTTGCCATCAGTCCTTCTTCTTGTGTCCAGTTCTCACAAGCAATGAGTGAAGGGTAACCCAAGGAAAGTAGAGGGAGTGAGACTGAAGGAGATGATGCTCACAAAGCCATGAGGAGGAAGAGACCCAGCACCCCAAAGCAGAGGGAAACAGACCTGATCTGTTAGTTGCTCTTGACACAACTATTTTAGCTACAGCTTTGTGTCTTTTCAAGCAGGACAAGTTGTCCCTGTTGGACATGGGCAATGCTATTTGCAAACTGAAGTTGCCCACATGAGGAACTCTCTAAGTACGTGAGGAAAGGACCTGCAGCATCCTTCTCATAAAGCTTCTCATTCAGCTGTGTTAATCCCATGTGCCTCCTGGAAAGATAAGATGACTATGGAACAAAAAACTATGAAATGCAGTTGTAATTTCAAGATAATTTTGGATGAAAAATGAAACATTGCTTTGACCAACATATTTTGAAAATTAATATAAGCCTCAGATAATACTTTAGTAAGAAATAAAAGCACCAAGCAACCTATCACAAAAAAAAGGCAGAATGAAAGATGTTTCATTTCAATATTCATCAAACTGCAAGTTTTGAAATTTTTATTTGAAGTGAACATTTACGGGTTTAAAATTCATGTCCTACATCCTTCTACCAGAAAGCTCAAAGTGAATCATATATTTTTTCATCCCTAAACAGTTTTTATTTTCAAACTTTTCTAAATGCCAGGCAGGCCAGGAAAAAAAAAAAAGTTAGACGCGCAACTGAGATGTGGTTTCTGAACAAAGTGGGCTGTTTTGAGGTCCTGAGCACTGTTGTGATCTGGGTTCAATATACAGTTTGTGCAAGGTTGGTGATGGAGGTAATTCTGTTATCATGTCATTCTGTCCCACCAATCCTCTCCTAAGCATTTTCAACTAATGTGTGACAGTTATAAAGTGGATTACAGCCCATTCTGTCTGATAGAGCTCAGCTGAATCCATCAAACATATATCACTCAGGATCTCAAACTGGACTTTAACCTCAGTCTGTGAAGGTGGGGATTAGTAATTTGTCACGTTCTGCTCACATCTTTTCCCTGTTTGGTGTGTCCCTTGTGGTCCCACACTGCACATCAGCACACTCATTTTAGTGGTGTTTTCAGGATGTAATATGAAAATTACCAGGCATTATGAAAAGGTCAGCTCTGTTAGACTCATGGAGTAAGTAGGAGGCATGGAGTTGCTCTTAAGATATTAATCATCTGTCATTAGATCTTATTCATCATCCCAAACAAATCTTGGACTGCAGTTCAACAGAGTGTTTGTCCCACAGCCATCTGGGAGAGGTGCCATTTTTGCTGTGTCTTCTCTTTCTGACTTTTTCATCATTCTAATAACTGAGATTCTTATTGCTCCTTTTATATTTGCAAGTGTAAAAACCATACAAACGTGTTAGCTCTGTAAGGAAAAGCTGGAGGGAACAGCTGTGCAGAAGGGTGAGAGCTGGCCTGAGTGAGCAGCAGGGCTCTCTGGATAAGTACCTTCATTCACAGCTCACTTTTGAAACTAAGCTCAGTGGTTTGACAAGCTTCAAGAGATCCAAAGCATTGTCAGTATGAGGGAAATGCATAATGTCAAAAACATTTGATAAACCTGGTCTAAAGAAGGCATTAGACAGCATAATGATGGAACTATTTAACTCCATGGCACAGCCCAGTCTGCTGCTCCCAGCAGAGATGCAGTTTTTGTAAAAGCTTCCTTTGAAAGAACTGCTGAAGCCAAAATGGGCTTTGCACAGGCAGATTGAATGGAGGAAACCCTTCCAGAGGAGTTTGACTGAAGTCCTGTTCCTTGTTTTTGGGATTCCCAAGCAAATCCCAAACAACAATGGGGTTGGGGGGAGGGGGGAGGAGGAATAAATGCAACTGAAAAAATAAATTTATTCATGTACAGGAACAAACACCCTTCAACACTTCAAAACAACTCTTTAAAAGGAACATGCAGATCCTGCCACTTCAGAAAGGTTGAGGATTTAAATGGGTTAGGTGAAAGTGCACTGGAATACAGTCAGTGTTCAGGAGTTATCCTCTTACTAATTTGGAGATTAGGGAGGAAAAAGGAGCTTTAAGCCTTCTTAATATTCTACCTTCACATCTCATATGTGAAAGTTTAAGAGTTTCTCTTTGCTCTATGCTTTTTGATGGGATAGAGGGGAATAGAGGTGCAAGACTTATTGGAAAGGTATGTTTCTTTTACTGCCTGTTTAAATGGGAATAGTGGTACACGTTCTTCCCAGGTGAAAATGTGCTGCTGAATTTAATGCAGGTGCTACCATTTGGTGTCCAGGGAAAGTGAGATCTGGAGCCATGTGCTGCAAATTTTTGTTGTTGCAGAAATTGCAGGTTTTGCAGAGAACTCATTTACCTGCTTTGCAGTATTTGGGGTTTTTTTATCTGATTCCTCAGAATGCTGAGAATAAAACAATAATCTTTCTGAATCAGTTGCTGGTTGCTTTTTTGAAACCACAAGACCAGACTCCCCTCTTGTGTAAACAGGCACAGATGTGTGAGATAGCTGGAATTATGCAGTGCTCCCCTCCAAAGGCTGCCCTACCACTTTGGATGGCTCTCCAGCAGAATGAAGCTTCTGATGAAACACTGGAAAAGACAAGGAGACTGACAGATTTCCCTCTGACCAGTATTTCAGCTCAGCTTGCATAATGCAGGGGTTATCTTGTGCAAACTGCTCTGGCCACACCTGCAGTGGTCCTTTGTGCCCTTTTGCTAAGCTGATTTTCAGTATTCCTCCCACACAAGAGGGTTTTCTGTGGGACAAAGCCAAGTGGGGCAGAGAGAATGACTCTGCTGCCAACCAGCCTCTGGTCCTTTCCCCCACTGGCTGTGAATGGTCACAGGCAAGGAACTTTAATGGGACAAAATGATCAGTTGTGCAGGGAAATGGTGTGATCTGCAGACTTGTGAACACAGAGGAAGGGATCTGTGCTCATGTGTCAGCCATGAAAAACCTGAGAATCTACTCCCAGCATGAAGATATTCAAAAGCATACTTTCAGGATTAGTATATTAGATAACAAGAATTGAAGGAAAAACTCTTTTTTTATAGGAAAGTGAAGGTAGGATTTGGAATCTGATGTCAGGAATTGTTAAACAAAATGCCACTCAGACACAGCTGCTTTGTCAGCAACATCTACACATCTATTTTTCTTTTGTGAGGTACTGCAGAGATGCTTATGATAAAATTAGATATTTTGGTGCTATTGTTGCATACAGAATATGAGAGGGGAGAATGTTTGGAAGGAGGAATTGAAATAATAATAAAAAAATTATTAAAACCATCGGGACAGACAAGTTGAATAAAACCAGCTGAGGACCTGACTCATTTTGTGAAGTCTGTGGCACACCAGATGCATGCACATGTATTGTGCTTACTGCCCTGTGGGAGCGGCTGAAAGAAAGAAAAAAGACATTTCCAGAACAATACTGGCATAAGACATGTATTGTTATACTAACCCCCTGATACATTCTGGTTTTAGGGTAATTGTGTGCGTGTTTGGTGTTTGAAGGAGATAGGAGAGATACTGCAATGAGTCACTTCTTCTTTCCCTCCTTCTTCTTCTTTCCCTCCTGGCTTTGCACCATGGGAAAGGCTGGTGCTACTCCAAAAGGTTTTCCTCACTGTACCACAAAGACGGGCATTGTCATTTTTAATACATTTTAAGGTCACGTGGGACCTTTTTACTTCACTTGACATAATCCAGTTGAGCAAATGCTCCCTGAGAGAGGGATGTCCTGACTGCCCAGGGTGAGCCAGCCATCCCACAGCTCCCCAGCTCTCCCTCCACCTACTGCTCCCCCCTCCAGCACAAGCAGCTCATTGATTCTGACGTCCTTTCCCTTTGTTTTTTTGGGGATTTCTGTCTTCTGTAAAGGACAAAAGAGCAGCCCACTTTAATGCCGACTATCCAGGAGATAAGCCTGAACTGTTGGAATTTCTATCAGGATGCAGGTGCCTGGGATTTTTTCTCACAGGGATGACTTCCTGGAGCAGTGCTCTGGACCTGAAATCTTGGCCACAAGGAAAGTGAAGGGAAGGTTTCCATTAATTCTAAAGGGGAAAAAGCCTTAGCTGATGAGGCAAACACAAAAGTGATGTATTCTATTTCTACTCTACATGATTAATATGGGGAACCAAATGTCTGTATCAAATTCAGTGTCTGTTGTAGTTATGCCAAGTTTCAGGGCTCAGACAGCTGGCAACCAGTAAGGAATTTATTTGGAAATTCAAGCCATTAGCAAATGACCTTTTACTACCTTCCCCCTTTTCTTAGCCATTTTCCCCTCTTCTTTTATTTATTCCTATTCCGTTTGCAAAGGATTTTTCACAATTATTTTGAGACATTTTGGTTTGTACTGCAGAGGAGATAAAGCCCTGCTCGGCTGAGGTGAGGAGCTGCTGGGGATCCTGCTACACCTCAGTGCCTGGCTCTTCAAAGCGAAGCTCTGGTGAAACGTTTCTGTGGCCAGAGAGCAAAATGAGTTCCATGGGAACAGCTTCATTTCCTTTGATGTTTGGTGGACTTGGCAGTTCAGCATCCCTTGATTCACCAGCTTGGCAGAGAGCCGGGATGCCTCCAAAGCAGGTCAAGGCTGTCATAATTCGACCGTGGAACAAACCCACTCTCAGATGTGTTTCATAACAGCAGCTGAGCATTTCCCTGCCCGTGGAGAGGCTGGGTCCCAGTGGCACATGCCAGAGAGAGGGGGGAAGCCCTGGCTCAGCATTTCCTGGTCCCCAGCCCCATCTCAGCTCCCAGCTGTGCTCACAGCAGGCACCACAGTTCTGCAGCCCAGCCCAGCAGCCTCACTGTGGCTGCACAAGTGGAAAAAAAGCCCAAGGGAGAAATAAATTCTTTGCTGCAGCAGGACAGCTGTGTGGCACAGGGAAATCTGCAGCTTGTCAGCTCCTGATGCTGTTTCTGGGTCAGCCTTGCTCAGGAGAACCAGCTTGGGTGGTCAGGGACTGGCTGTGCAGTAGTGTCTTCTTTTGGAAGGAAAATATCTCCCAAATCTGCATTGATTGCATGGCCCCACCTCTCTGATCAATAACAGTGATGAAGAGACAAATGAAATGCAGAGACACGTTCTTCTGGGCCTAGGTGGGAAGCATGTTTGCCTCCTTTATTCCCCAGAACTGGCCATTGCCCTAGGGCTTATTTTGGGCTAAAGGAACCTAAATAGACAACATCATCAGGAGAGGGGATTTTAGGGTTCAAAGGGCTGTTACATCAAGAGAAGTGTTCAGTGATCTGTAGGAGTAAATATGATGGTGCCTGAGTCCATGGAGGTTGGTCAGCTCCTCACAAGTGGCCCTTGTCTGTGTTGGTGCTGGCTCTGCATGCAGTGAAGGGACAGCACTGCTCCCCCAGCTGAGCTCCTGTGTCCCCGTGTGATGGATGGACTGCCTGAGTGTAATTCTGTGCTGAGAGAGCTCCTTTCAGGCTTCCCTCCTCATTCTACAAGGTTAATTGGCCTGAGTTGGAAGCCTCAGGACATAAAAGCAAAATGCCAGCATGCCATACATTGGAACTAATAATAAAAAGGGTTAATTATCTTGAAACTGGGAGCTGTTGGAGCTGAATGAAGTGAGATAGCAGATTAGAGTGTGTCTGCCTGCGTGTGTGGGAGGAAGGTGTGGAGGATGTTTATTTACAATTATTCCCTTTCTGGAGAGCTGGTGCAAATCCATGCTCCCTCACCCTGTTCAAAAGTCAATAAGAATCCTTCTTGGCTTTGGTTTTGTTGCTGTTTCACTTAACCTTTAAACTTTACCTTTTGGGTAAGCCAGGAATCAGTGAATCAAAACAGTTTGGACGTGTCTGAGTAAAAGTCAAAACCCCAAGCCTCAGCTGTGATATCTATTGCACTGGAGCACTGGCTGGTTTTGGTACTCAGAGGTTTGCAGCATTCAGGTGCCTGCTGAGACCCCAGGATGCTGCAGCATCCCAGGGCAGCCCCCACTAATGATTTGCATGAGCTGTTTTTGCAAAGTCATCTCTGGTTTTCTTATGTCCTCCACAGGGTGGGGAATTAGGTTGTGATATTGCAGATTTTTTCCCTTTCATCTGAAAGTGCTAGAGGTCTTGAACCAAAGGCAGCTGGCCACTTTCCATGCACCCCACAGGACCTCCACCACCAGGACTGGTCTCACCCTGGCAACCCTCACCAGGACTGGTCTCACCCTGGCAACCCTCCCCATTGTACAGTTTGAACAAGTACACATTGAACAAGTGTTCCAAGTACAATCCCCCAAACCCCAACTTTTCTCTTGCAGCCTCTTGCCCTGCCCTTCCTGAGGTGGTTTATCTGGGGATCCACCATGGTCTCTCTGTGTTCTTACCTTTGCCCGTGATCAATAGGTTACAGAAATTTAAAGGAGAAATCCTATATATCTTTTTAAAATGAGGAGCAGGGTCTGTGACTGCAGAGCAGCTGTGACTGCCTAGAGCTACCTGTGAGCAGGATTTAAGCCCTCAGTGATGGGCTTGGCACAGTCATGCTGTATTTCAAAGTTTCCTGGGTGGAGAGAGTGAAGTAAGCTGTGAGTCTCTGGCTTCATCCTTTCTTCTGAGCCAGGTAATTCCCTTTGAACGAAGTTTCGGTGCAGAGATGTTATTTCTGAGAGCTGAGATTGCTGAAGATTTCTCTGAGCATCTGTGGTGCTGGGGTGTATGGTGGAATAAAACTAATTTCTCTCTCACGGGGCATATGCCAGAAGGGGCACAGTGGTGGGGTAGGGTCGCTGTACCTTGGAGCAAGCATCAGCCAGACTGTGAGTTTTTGCTAAGAGAAATATGGTAGAAATATTTGTAGATATTTAACCATTATGCTGTGCTGTGTTCCTGCTGTGCAACACACTAAACACCTCATCTTTAGAACATGCTTGGGGCGAGGATGAGCAGAGAAGAGGGAGGCAGCTGTTGGAATGAGATGAGAGGGAAATGTCATTGAGTTTGGAGCTGCAGGAAAGAGCTATGGCCATGGCAGTGAGGGAAACTGAGTTCCCTGGCTACATTTGGTGCAAGTGGAAAGGTGTTCTGCTGCCTTCGTGCCATCTTTGCTAGTCATTTATCCAATTTTCACCTCTTCCTAAGCTGTCAGCTTCACAGTATACACTTTCAGGAGTAAGCACTGTGCTCACAGCTTCTGTGCTGTGAAAATCTGAAAACTTGATGTCAACTTAAAAAATGTTATTCTGCAAGAAAAGGGGCGTAAAAAAGAGAAGAAAGAAAAAAGGAAGAGGTGTCCGAATCATCTCAATCTGTGGAAATAGAAGTTTAAAACTACGACCAACCCATGTTAGCTCCCTCAGGATGAACTCAAATCTAGAGTGTTACTGGTTTTAATAACATGCTGAGATTATGTAGCAGAGACGTGGGTGCCATAATTTCTTTGCAGAGCACACATTAAAAACGGGTATTTTGGCTTGCACCACAATGCTGCATAATGACAGTGTTATGTTCTGTGCCAGCAATTCAATGGGATGCTCCTTTCTTTGGATCACATATCTGTTATCCCTGCAGACAATGAGTATCTGATACAAAATAGAAGTGATGGATGCCAAGTGAACCAGAGAGTGGGGAGAAGATACTGTGGTTCATTGACTAACCAAATTACTTTGGGGGTATTTAAATGCATCTCTAGCTTTTTATTCTGCATGGGCTATTATAGATGAATTCTGTGATGATTCAGCCTTGGAAAAATTAACCTGTTCTGTTCCGTGTGAGATGCTGAGTGTGATGATGTGGTGACAGATTACAAAGCAGTTTCCAGGATAAAAAGGTCCTGATGAAATTTTTTTAACATTTATAATTTCATTTTAGTAGAGCAGTGTAGCTGTTTATGCTTAAAAACTGAGCTAAGACTGAGGAAACAGGAGCTGAACAGCACAGCTTTAGGCAGCAAACAGTGAACACTACATTAATGCATTCACTTGGCTTTATCCCCCATTTCATTCCTGGGTTTGCCATTCCACCACGACAGAAACTGAAGCTGATGATTTTGCTGCAGAAAAAGCAAAGCAGCTGCTAACTGAAGCAGGGAAAATCCCTCACCAAGTTATCTGTAAATAAGAAAATGAAACCCTGGATTGGCATTGCTGATGCTTGCACCCATCTTGTATTTTGCTCTGAGGAGATTGTAACAGATCAGTTTGTTTGCAAAGACTTTGGCATGAGCAGGGAATTAGAGGTCCATGGCAAAGAATGTGCATGAAAAGACATTTTGAACTTTTACATATAAATACACTGCAAACTTTTTCTCTGAGAGTGGCCAAAATAAGACACCACCATCTGTGTGTATCTTGTCCAAATAATTGAAGAAGAGGCTGCATTTCCAGTATCAAATACCAAATTCCTTATGAACTGCTCTGACTGTCACAAAAAGTATTCAGACTTATGGTAAATCTGTTTGGAAAATCTCATGTTGCTCTTATGCTATTTGAGCAATCAGCTCAGCCTTTCATACAAACTTGCAGAAAATAGAAGCCATCTGATTATCAGGAAAACTGTCTTAGCCACTATTAGAAAAGAATTTCTAAGCAAAAAAAAATATTTTAAAATAAACTTTTATATTGGCAAATAGGGCGCACAGACCAAGGCAATGCAGGGGCATTTTTGGGGCACACTGGGGTTTTTCTGAGAGGTGTTTGCAGCTGGATTTTGCTGCAGGCAGCTTATTGTCATGCAGAGACTGTGACCTGGTGTGCTTGTTGTTGCCTCAAATGAGTTTATGGTCGACCATGAACTCTTTACGATGTTTGGCTAAAACCCATCAACCAGTTAACCTGGAAGCTGCTGTGTGCTCCTCTGCAGCTGTTGAATTAAAATGAAGGCAAAATAAAGTTGAACTTAAAGGCACCTGAGAGGCTGAGGAGCTGAAAACCATAAACATGGAGAATTATTTTTGCAGATATGCATGTATAAGCTGACAAGTAAAGCCTTTAAATTGAAATGTGCTGTCAGTGAGGTGTAGTCAAATAATTATTGAAATCCAAGGAGTGGGAGAATATATAGTAAAACAGGAATATTGGTTGGCAGGAAGCCAACAGGGGGCAATTGGAGCCTTCCCTGCCCACAGCTGTAACCCACCTCCAGCCATTGCCATTAGCCCAAATTGCTGTCTATTGGACTGTAAAGTGTTACACGTTCCATTTAATTAACACCTTAAATTTGATCTTGATGGTGTGGGAGCTCCTGGAGAAAATGAAACAAATTTACAACGTGTGTGAACAAAAGCGGCCCCTGTGAGGGGGTGGAAACCACAAGAATTGCCATGGAAATGTTAAAGTGCTTTGCTGGAGCAAGGGGAAGAGCCAGGTGAGGTCTGCAGGCTCGCTGGGCAGAGCTGGGCAGAGCTGGAGGTTCTGCCTGGTTTTGGTGAGAGCCAGGATGGGTGGGTGATGGTCTCAGCCCAGACCTTGAGCTGTTCTCCAGGTTGATGTCCCACCATCCCAAACTTTCTCCTGCTGAGGGGGACAGCTCTCTCCAAACCTAAAAGTACCAGGAATGACATTGAGCATTGAGCATTAACGATTAATCAACAAAGTAATTATCATTCCCAGAGCAGGCTCTTAGGAGCATTCCTGTCAGGACGAGCAAGGGCTGAGAAAGGAGATTTAGTATGCAGCAAACACGAGCTGTTTCCCACGCTGCCTGCCACCAGATGACATTGGAGAAGGTTCTGATGTTCCAGAGCAGGATAAAAACTTCTGTGCGTAATTGTGGTCTGGTGACCAATGACAAAAGTCTTTCAAAAGAGATGAACTTGAATTTAAAAACAGAATGGAGTTGATTTTCTGTGGACCAACATGTGTATCCACTACTGGAGGCCTCTAAAAACATGTGGGGATGTTTGACAAGAAGTATGTACATAAGGTTAGGTCTGCTTTGGGAAGAATGATATATTAAGTAATTCCTTCTTTCCAGCCCAGTATCTGATTATTACCATTATTCTCACCAAAGATGCCTGGGAAAAGAAAATTCCAGATTATTTTCATATAAACATGTTGTTCTTGCTTCTTTTATCAGGAAATGGTAATTTCTTAAGTAGTTCAAGGTGCAGAATATATTCCATGTGGACACATCCTGGCTTTGGGATCGCAGGGGCTACTTTGCTCCCTCACTGGGTGTTCCCTGGTGGGCAGGGCTGTGTGCTCCCCACCCAAACACCTTTCCCTTGGGTTTTGAAAATCCTGCCTCTTCCAGCTGCTGTGAGCTGAACCACCACTACCCTTCTCAGGTCCCACCTTGGATTCCTGCTTGTATTCCACAACAGACTGGCTCTCTTTGTGGCTCAGCAAGATGCTTGTATTCCCCACATTCTCAGATTTTCTATCCCCAGTATGTACCGTAGCCATGGCATCAGTTCTGGCTGCTTTTTAGGGGGCAGTTTAGGGGTTTCTTTTAGGGAAATATTTTCTGCATTCTCTGCCTGCACGTCAGTTCAAAATCGGCATGGTTGGTGCCACAGCAGGAGCATCCAGCAGCTGAAGGCTGCCCAGGCATCAGTATGGGGGAGACATCCCTTGATGCCCAGCACAGATGGGATCCGTGGCTCTGGAAGGGAACTCCTCCCCGTGTTTGTGGCATCACTCGCATCGCCCTCGGCAGAGAATCCTCGGCGTCTCCATGGGAACAAGGCTCGGCTCCAGCGAGACACAGCTCAGGGCGAGCCGGCGATGGGGTGAGTGTGGGGGGAGAGCAGGAGTGCTCCTCTCAGCTTCCCTCTACCCCCACAATAATCACATGCAAGTTGCCTAAATGAAGAACTTAAGTTTCCTCTTTTTAGGGATTTGTTTGGGGTTTTTTGTTGGTTTTTTTGGGGTTTTTTTGTTTGTTTTTGTTTTTAATGAATAAATCAGTGGATGCTCAGTGCCCTGGGAGCCTGGGGCAGGTCCAGCAACACCTGTGGGATCCAAGGTCAAAGGGGCTTCAGCTTCCCTGTGGAAGTCATGGAATCATGGAGTCCAAAGCACCACGACCAAGGAGTTCAGTAAAGACATCAGGCAGTATCTAATGGCCACATTTGTGACTTTTAAGGTAATTTTTCAGGGGATTTGCTGCTGGTAGAGTGAGATCCATAATGACAATCCTGGTGCTTTCCTTTTCATATCCTGTATTTTTGCAATGTCAACCACAGAACTGGTGTTGTAAGTAGAGGGCACACAGGAGAAATAAATTTGTTAGTACAAATTGGTAAATCTCTCTCCAGGTTTCCAGAAGTGACACAGGTGATACCAGTTTTTGCTGCTTCAGCAGATGTGTAACAGCTGGCTGTAGTGGGTGTGTCCCATGGCTCTCAGAGCACTCACACAAATTGTCTCAGTTCCTGTCAATCTTTTCTCCCAGGTTTTTCCATGATAAGAAGTCAATGTAAGATGGAGTTCAACTGTACACGGACTTCTCCTAAATTTTCATTCCCCCTCGACACAACAACTCTACAACTGTAGGGTCCAAACTACTTTAAGCATTTTCTCCCTAGTGAATGGCCATGTTTGAGGACATGTTCAATCACAAGTGAACAAACATGCTTCAGTGCTACCCCACGCAGAGGCTTCCCTAAACCAGCTCTTGCTGCCCTGGTTTTAGTGGGAGCTGCAGGAGAAATGTTTTTTTCAGAAATGTTAATGCAAGAAACATTCCCTCCTGTCATGCCTTGCACACCCTTTCTTTCATGGGAATATTTTTTTTCAGATTTTATCATCTGCATGGCTAAAGGATGAACCAAAGTCAGTTGGGTTGGCAGAGTCCTTCCCACAGACTTAAATGAGCTTTGGGTAATCACCCAGTGCACTGGGGTGTCAGAGCTGTGCTGAGAGGTCTCAGAGCACTCAGAAAGGAGCTATTTGGCTATCAAATGGCAGAGCATTTTGGATCAATGACTTCCTTTCATTTCCTTCATCCTTTCTATTCCCTTCAGAACAATTGCTATTTCTCACTACTTTCTTTTATTTTTTTTTTTAATTTTTATTTTGTCTGTTCCTTATTATTGTTTTCTTCAAATAGTGGGGAAAAAAAATCCATCTAAAGCAAAGAGTATGCACCAACTATTGCCTTCCCCCTCAGCAGAAATCATTTGGGAGCACTGTTTTATGCGTGCATATATCTATATTTGTGTGTATGTATAAATATATATAGTTATAGCTTTCAAGCAGTGAATTGAGACAAAACTGAACTTTCATCTGTGTTTGCTGCTCAACATGTGTGATAATTGCAAAAATACACTTCTTGGAGTGAGAAAATGGCAGAGATTTTAGGCAGCTGGATCAATTATTTTTCACAAATTGAATTGGTCTGTTCTGATATCCTGCCAGGCTGCTGTAGGCGGGGAGGGAGCTCACTTTCACATGGGGGTGTGCAAGTCAGACACGAATCTGTGGAAAATCTCTGTGGGACATGCACATCCTCCTTCAAACTTCACATCTCCACCATCACATCGTGAAATTGAGTGAAAAGATTGATCCATTAAACCAGTTTGCTAATTCCTTCCCTGAAGCTGAATCTGGGCAGAATTCCCAGTCACTAAACTTTGTCAGCTAATCCTTGCAAGTCCTGCAGGCAGAATGAAAATTCTCCCCAGCTTTTCACTCATAGGGCCCAGCCCTCTATAAATAACGTTTATGGAGAAAGCCCAGTCATGCTGGCTTTAGGGAACACTGTTCTGCTTTCACAGTTACACCCAGTATGGGACTGGGACCAAAACCTCAGAGCCACAAAATTTCCATCCTTTGGGATGGTCAAATGTGTGTTTATCTCCTGGTGCTCAGGCTTCCCACCCGTCTTCCAACCTTGTCTGCACATGGTCTGAAGCTGTGCAGTGCAGGGAAGGGAGGGTTTGATCACACAAGCTCTGCCTGTCCATGGACACACACTGTGAGACACACAGTGCTGCCCCTGTGCTTCTCTGGATCCAGGCACAGCTTCTGGTGAAGGTCTGAGAGGGACCTGGGGTGGAGCTGTGCTGGAAATTCAGGGTTTGGGGCACTGACCTCAGGGGAGCTGGTGGCATTCAGGTGCCATGTGCTTCAGCCCCATAAAGAAAACATGGAAACGCAATAATGATGAGGATAAGAATACTTTGTCCATCCAAGGATCTCAGTGGTAGTACATTGAGTCCAGTCTGTTCCTGGTAGTCAGCTTTTGATTTTAGACTCTTTGACAGCAGCAGGAATTGCAGTTTAGCTCAGTTTTCCTCCTCTTCCACCAGCACCAGCCTCCTTCGTTAGGAATGACATATTAGCAAAATGAGTTGAGTGTGGGAGGAGGCTTCCAAGAGATGGTTTTGTTGTGTAACCATCTCTTTGCCAAGAACAATAATTTCCTTGCAGGACATCAAGCTGGATACCCTCAGTGTATATTTGCACCTCTGGGGACAAGTCACACTTCAAGTCCCTTCTGAGAAGGGGGAGAGGAGAACGAAAGAAGAGCATCCAATTTCACATGCCCTGGAGAGCTGCAACTCCCTCCCTCTCTCCCTCCCTCCCTTCCTTCCTTCCTTCCTTCCTTCCTTCCTTCCTGACAGGGAATGGTTTGGGGTGCTTTTAAAGCATCTGTGACTCTCTGGGATTGTATTTTCCCCCATTTGTGAAAAAGCCTGAGACTGTCCAGCCTCCCAGCTGCTCACGCCATTGTGGCACATGCTGGACTTTGCCAATAAAAGATCCATGGCAAGTGTCCTGGGCAGGTGTACCCCTCGTGGTTGCCCTGAAGGCAAGGGGAGGAGCTGAGAGCTGGCCCCTGTGCCTGCTGCAGCAGAGCACATGTGCGTGGATTATGTGATATGAATCTTAATCAGAGATTATTTGCATCACTCAGTGATACCGACTCAGCCCCTGCGCTGGGTTTTCCTCTTGTTTCCAGGCCTGAAATTTGGAGGTGTCCTGGTTTTGTGTGGGCAGGTTCTTGCTGCCAGACTGAACAGAGAAAGCAGGGTTTGGAATGAGAGGGCACCTGGGACAAGGCACATGCCAGCTCTTTTCTAAGCCCATTTCTATTTTGCTACACTGAACAGTGGGACAAAAACAACATTTGTCAAAATAATGATTCATCTCCTATCTAATATCATGAAGACACCATCTGATTTTTTCTCTTTCTGGTTTTATTTTAGCAGAGGAGTTTACCTTATTAAAACAAAATAAGTCTGTTAGTGAGCTGAGGGTAGTGTTGTTTGAAGGTGGATGCAGAAGATTCAGAGAGTTGCACTGCATCCTTTTTTTTGTCACGCTGAGTGATTTTGGCCAAGACTCTTGCCCTTATATGTCATCATATCTTTGCTTGTAAAATGAAGATAAAAATGCTGTATTCAGCTGAAAGGACCTTTTTTATTCAAAGGGTTTTTCAATACACAGAGTAAAGGGCTGTAGAAGGACAGATAAATGACAAGTGGTAAAGCAAAGTAAAAGACACAAGCCTTTGTAACCATATGCAAAAAAATATTTGGAGGCACCAGATGGCAGGATTCTAGACCAAATTTGTTTTTGTTCTACAAATCAAAACATAGCATCTTTTACAAATGTCTGTCAAGTGAGGCGTGGATCTTATTAAATGCCAGGAGTGTTAGAGTGTCACCACAAAAGGTCCAGGTGCAGATAGTCTGGGATATGATGAATAACCAGTAACATGCTGCTAGGCATGCTGGTTGTGGGGAGTGCAGGTGGCTTCAGAAACAAGCAGCACTGGGCAGTGCAAGCTGTGTGCTCCCAGGATGGCCACCGAGGTGGGGGGTTTTTCTGGAAGAGATGCTGCAGCCCGGGCAGGACCCAGTGCTTGGAAGTGCTCTAGCTGGAGATGAGGCCACCAGGGCAGCTGATTGCCATGTTCTCTGCACCCTTTCCTATGTGCAAACCTGTTGTGTGTCAGCTGTAGACCTGAACAGTCGTTTTTCTAGATGGCAATAAAACAATATGCATTTTCCAATTACCAGTGCGGGCAGCATAATTTCATTTTTCATTGCCTGCATAGTTAGCAGTGCTCAGGCCACTGTGGCCCTTCTAAAGAGGCAGGAAGAAATGGATAGGCCTTCTGTGGGATGTCTTTGCTAGCAGTTTTCCTTCCCTTTAATAGAAGACATCAAAAGAGATCACAGAGAACTTACAGTAGAGACTAAATGTGCAGCACCAGGATAAATAAGGCACACAGTCTTTAGGATTTAGAGGACATCCCTTCATTTTTGTTCAGTGCAGTCCAGTCTCTCCTTTTCCAGTTTTCGTGACGGATCTGACAAAGACAATCTTCTCTTTTAATGCTGAGCTGCGAGTACTGCCAGACGCTCTGTTCTGTCAGAGCTCATAGTTTTGATCAAACCAAACCAATTATCCCACCAGACTGATAGTTTACCATGTGGAGAGTGTCCATCTTACAAGACCCTGCTGGAGTATTTTTTTTTTTAATGTACATATGTATTTTTAGCCCTACACCATTATTACTCTGCTAGAGAGCAAATGACACGCTGCAGAGGAGGTAAACTGCCTTCAGCCAAATAAAGACTTAATTGTGGCACAAGCAATTCAACACATATAATAGAAGACAAGTGCATTCAGTCTGGAAGATCGATGATGTTGACAGCTTTTGAAAATTGTAAAATGTAACTGTTATTAGAGCAAGGTGGTGGGTGAGAAACAACATGGCCAAAAGTAGATCTTGTCAGCTAGGCAAAAAATATTTATCTCTTGAATGACTTGAGAGTTGTTGAAGAGGAAATATATCTAGTTTGGATCTGCTGGTCAGGTGTGAGATGCCTGGGAACTGGTCACAGAATACCTTTTGGAAATATAAACCTGCTGGGCTGTAAAAATGAGAGTGAAATCAGGACAGAGCTCGGCAATATTACAGTGTTACTTCTGTGGGGTTCTAAGCAGCACATCTGAGGATTATTTATTTTCCCTGTAATTTCTGAAGAAGTGGTTAGGCTGGTGAGGTTTATTCCCAGGTACCACAGAGGCTGTGCAGGGAGAGCTTTCAGAGGCATTGGTCTCAGCACACCCTGTGAGCAGGCTCCTGTAAATGAAGGAGGACTTTCAGCCCAGAAAAGGAAGGAGAAGGACATTGCAGTAAAAATAATCTAGGCTGCTTTGCAAGTAATTTAAAAGCTAGAAAAGAGTTGCCTTTTTTTTTTTTTTTTAAGAGCCTGTTGGAAAGTGTTCATCAATGGAATTTTTTAAAGGTCGCAAATTTCCTGAAAGGAAATTACTCCTCATTCTGAGACTCTCAAATCCACTGTCACTCCATCACTCTCCTAATGGGTGGCACTCTTAAAGGCACTTGGCTTTAACTTTTCAGCTCTTCTAGCAGCATTGCCCTCTTTCCTTGCAGTGCTTTTGTGGTTTTTTCCAGCCCTCTCCAATTCTGACACAGTTGTCGGCCTCCTTCACAAGGAGCCGCCTCTGACTCTTCTCCAGGGCTCCCGTGTGAGCTCTCTCATGCTTTTATACCTCACGTCTGCTGATGAGTCCTTCGAGACATTTTTTTTAAATGCCTTTTGTGCTCCTTGCAGGCTCTTTGCTCTGAGCTCCTCTCCACTGTGCCCCTCTGCCTTCCCTGCTGGAACCCAAGCACGCTCCCTCTTGAGCCTTTCCTATTCCTAGCTGCAAAAGATGATGTGTTAAAGTGATATGCCAAATTTGAACATATAAGGACTTGCATAGGGCTGACTTTTTTTAAAAGCCTATCTCACATAATTATTTTTCTTTGTTACATGGTGTTTCCCTTTGTTGTGGCTTTTCTTAATTAGTTTACTTGCTTCTGTAAACACACAGAAGAAAGGATTCACTCATCTCTGAATTGATTTCCACACATGCAATAGAAAGCATGGTGGAAATTACACTGGAAATGGAACATTATATGGTGTGGTAAATAGTAATTTGGAGGTATATTAACCTGCTTCCTTTAGGTAAAGAAATGTCTTATATAATAACTGTCCTTATTCCGGAGCTGACATTTCCTCCTGATGAAGCATTCATCTTATGGCTTGATTATCTTTCTGTGAAAACATTTCACCTCTGACCTTTGCAGATGCTATAGTGGGCTGTGCTTTCACACTGACTGGCAGCTTGCGGTGGCATGAGGGCAATTGGGAATATGAGGTGTTCTGCCTACCCTAAATCATTGAGGTGGTGACAACTTGTTGAAAAGCTCGTTGATGAAACCTAATTCCCTTCCTTTCAAGGAAAGATAACTTATCTAGCACAGTAAAATGGGTTGATGAAAAGAAAACGGAGTGGAAGCGTGGAGTGGGATGGAGAGAGGGATGCAGTGCTCCCCAGGGCTGCTGAGGGTAATCCCTCCTGGAGGGTGACAGCTCAGGGGTGACAACCTGCTTTGTGCCCGAGCTTCAGTGCTGCCAGAGAGACCTGGACACACAGCAAAACAGTGCTGGAACAAAGCCAGGTGCACTGTTGGTGTCTGCTGCTTTGGGAAGTCAGACCTCCTCTGGACTTCCCCTGGCTTTCTCTGATGAGCACAGAAAATGGTTTATTTCTCTAGGAAACGTGGAAGGCCGTGGGAGTAAGCTGCAACATTTTTGTATTGTGATTATTTACTGCTATATGCGGCCAG
The DNA here is from genome assembly GCA_037013685.1 of Acridotheres tristis. Taxonomy (NCBI): domain Eukaryota; kingdom Metazoa; phylum Chordata; class Aves; order Passeriformes; family Sturnidae; genus Acridotheres; species Acridotheres tristis. Next base: position 19,138,376 of record CM072896.1, read on the forward strand.
AAAAGGGGTGAAGCAGGACTAGGGATAACCCCAGCCTCTCCCAAGGGCAGGCTGTGCACACACAGCCTTTTCTCTCACCCTGGTCACTCGAGGGTGAGCTCTGTCCCATAGCACAGCTCCTGCTGAAGTCACTTTGGGATCTCATAAAGTCAGAATACCAGCACCCTGCCTTAATTTCTTTTGCAGTTCCTGCCTGACTTGCATAACATAAAGGCTGTCTTTAAAGTCTCCACATACAAGGAAACATGTGAAATGTACCCATGCTTCTGGGAGTACTTTAGATCCAACCAGTGAACCCTTCTACAAAAACTGCAAAAAATAAAAACATCCACAGAAGATGCATCTCTGGCTTGGTGCCATCTGACAGAGTCAAAAGCCACTGGGTGTGCCCTGCATCACCAGCATGGCTGCAGAGGGCCTAGGGCCAAGGCTGTGTGTGCAGATGGACTCTGAGTGACCCTTGTGCACCCTGCTAACAGCACCATGAAATCACTGTGTCCCACATTTGCATCTGACCCACCCAGAGAGATAACTTTGACCTTGTTAGGCTTTGTAGTTGGCTTACATTTCCTTTCTTTGTACTCTACAGCCTGGTTTATCATACTGTCATGACCCTGAAGAGACCAGAACTTGATGCACTGTTCTCTTCCCACCTCCTGCTGGAGGCAGAGCCTGGCTTCTGCAAGAGGGAAATCAGGATCAGGAGAGACACGTGTCCTTGCAAAGCTTTCTCTGTAAGGAGAGAGGTGGCCTGATGGTGAACTGCTGTGTCTCATTAAAAAGAGCCCAGACAAAGCCACAGGAATGACTGAGAGAACTGGATTCCCTTGGATTATTGTGCCTTGGAGCTTTTACTATGAGATGGTTTTCCAGATGTGCTCCAGTGGCAGTGAGGGCACAGTTCCTGCAGTGTGCCTGCCTGTACCTCCATCCCTCTGGAACAGCATTCAGAGAGAGTGCTCTGTAGTGCTTGGGTTTGCAGGAGTTTTAGGAATATATGTGTACACTTTTTTACATTAGCAAGTACTAATTCTGGAAGATAAGCCTTGAGCCAGAAGGGTTGCATTGCTTTTTCCTTCTAGTTGTCTGTTCCACCGCCCCCAGCTGCCTCAAGCAGAGAATTTGGTGTTGCAAAGACAAACCCACCACTCGGGAAACATTTCACTGTGCCATAGAACAGTGATGTGGGAATCACCTTGTACCTGGGAGCTAAAAACATCCCTATGGGTCGGGCCACTGAACACTTCAGAGATGAGAGCTGGGTGTTGAATATGACTCCAGATTTTGTGAAAGGCTGGTGCAGTGGCAGAAGGTCAGGTGTGATGTGTTTGCAGGAGCCTGTGCTGTTGAAGACACCCAGAGTAGTTTTTTGTGCCTGTTTCTGTGTGTACAAGGGAGCTCATTACCCAAGCCAGAGCACTGGGTCCTTCTCAGTAGAAGCAAATCAGAGCACTGCTGCTGCCCTGGTGCCCTGGCAGCTCATTACAGCACACCTATGGCAGAGCTGAGCATCCATCATGCTGACATTGGATCCCACATCCTGCAGGGTCCTGTTGAGTCACCCAGAGTTTTTTAGGTTTAGATCTGTTATTTTCACCCAACAAACAGCAGCCTCTAAGGAAAAAAGGTCTCTCTCCTCCTCCTGCCTGCTGCCTGGTCACTTCCACGTTATAGCATGAGGAAAAGTGAGTTTTAATCCTATAAAATAGTTCTCTAAACTACACAAAACCAAGCCTAATTTCACAGAAAATAGCTTGGAGGTCTCACACTGGTTACTGTGGTGTGGCCATTTCAGGTGGAGGACACTACCCCAGGTACACCAGTGCTGGGGGTAGCTCAGTCAAGCATGGAAAACCACAGCAGGGAAATGCCAACGTGATGATGGCCAAAGGCATGCTAAAGCTGAATATTGAGGGAATAATCAAATTATAGCTGTCAGGACAGAGCTGTAAGCTGTGGACTGTTGTTTTAAAAGGGGCTGTGTTGGTGGTACTAAGGGGAAGTGTGTGTGCAGGGCAGTCTGAGCTTGGGACTCATTTGCATGGCAAATGCAGCAGTTCGGGTGTGGAGAGGATTCCCCATAAGGGACAGTGTTTGCAAACACAATCAGAATTAATATATTGGGTAAATAAACTTCAGACGTGCTCTGCTCTGGATTAAATGATCTGCAAGAGATGAGAATCCTAGAGAGTTGAAAATGGAAGAAAAGTTCTGAGCTTGGTTTTACTTACGCTAGTAAGAATCACGAATATATCTGTGAAAGTTGATGGATTGATGCTTGTGTGACAGTTGTGTAAATGAGAGGATTTGGTCTCTGCAGTCTGTCAGAGGAGAGTGTGATATTACCAAGAGCTGTCCTTTATGAGCTTTTTCCACATGCTGAAAACTCTGTTAACAAAATGTAACATTTTTTGAGAAAAATTAATCAATTGGGCCAATTTTCTTTCTCTTATTTTTTAAAATGTTTATAGCAAAGCATCTCCTTAATCCCTACACTCAGAGCTCTCAGTAGTAAGTGTGATGATGACTGATGATGAGACCTGAGAGTCCAAATTCCTTGACAGGCACAAAAGGCTCCTTGGTGCTTGGTCTGCCAGACAGGTTCCCATCTTGCCTTTCCAACCCAGAGCTGCTCCAGGGCTCTCTGAGCTAAGCTGAGCTCCCAGACTGCTTGGAAAGAAAGATGCCAGCAGCTCCTTTTTGAATTTTTTTGTTCCAAATTCAAAGATCCCTCAGCACCCACATCCAGGTATTGCTGGGGAGCTGAGCCTTGTGGGATGCAGCTGTGTGAAGAAGCATCTGGCTGTGAGTGCTCAGCCCCAAATCAGCACCCTACACATTTTGTGAAGCTGCAATGGCCCTGTCCCCACCACTCTGACACGTGGCACACCCCAAGCACTGCCAGCAGGACTGACTGGGTTTTGTCAGCCTTTTGCCTTCTCTTCAGGCACTGTTGAGGTGAGCAGGAATTGTAATCACTTTCTGCCGCTTCCTTCCAATTAGTGGTCTCTCTTTTGTGCATCCTAAAATCGGTCTCCTGTGACATTTGCATGTCTAGATGACATTAACATTTCCAAACTGGCATGGAGCAATGCCATGGCTCAGCAACACAACCACCTGATGTGCTTGTTTTAGCCAAAATGAGGGTACACATGTGTGTGATGGGGAGGTGCAGAGGGGAATGCCTGAGATGAGTAATTGCTTGGGGATTTTAACCCAATTAAGACCAGTTAATGGACTTGTGAGGTGGATAATTTGTAAATATTATCAGAAGTTGGAAGTGTTTAATTGAAAATATCTGGAAGTTCCTGAGTCGATATGGGCTCCTGTAGCTATGAGGTGTCTAGGGAGCAACAGGATTTTGTATAATCATCCCTTTCCTGTACCTGATGACTGAGCACATTTTGTTAGGGCTTCCTCATCTTTTGCAGCAGACATGAAGCTAAGGTCCTGACCATGTGTGGTCAGAGAGGTCCCATGGTATTTGGAGCAGCACTGCTCTGGCCAGGTTCCAAATTGGGTAATTACATTACATTTCCCTAAATTCCCCCTGTAGTTTCCACTGGATATATTTCTCTTTTTCACATCCTGCCCGAACCCATACTTTAGCTCTGTAACTAATTAATTTAAGTGCTTTGAAAGTATAAAATGCTATGTCAGTGCTGTGAGTACTATTATTACTGGTGCCCCAGTGTGGTGTTGAACAGCTGTAATGGGCCAGCCCCAGAGGGAGCTGTATCAGAGAAGAGACATCCTTTGGAAGGGCTTTGAGGCTCATTGCAAGGACACTGTATTAACCTGCAACAAAATAATATCCCCGGTAAAAGGAACAGGCATGTGGACAGCATTTATTGAACTTTAAAAATTTGAATCTTCTTCTCTTAATCTTATTGAATGAAACAGTTTAACTAACATATTCTTGTGATGATGATTTACTCTCAGTTACCCACACAGAGATTAGCATCTCCTTGCACTAAGAACTGTATAAACTGTAGTGAGGGTTGGAGTTTATAATTGAAATAAATCATATGGGCAAAGAGATGAAAACAGAACTAGTCATCCCAAACTAGGCTGCACAGACCAACATTTTTTACTCCCCTTTGTAATGCAGGCTTCAGGTTAGCTGGTTTGCAGAATCCTCACAGGCAGCATTTCAAAGTTGGAGCTTCTCAAAGAACAGGAGCAGCACGTAAATTGGGTGAAAGCTCAATAGAAAGCTGCTCCTGGAGAAGCAGTGGGCAGGGGCTGATGCAGGGAATACTTTCAGTCCTTTGGCTGCACCTTTGGGAAGACCAGCAGTTCTCCTCTGAGTTGCACATCTGGCCAAGCACCAGCCTCAGCCAGGGCAGCAGTGGCTGTCCCATGGCCACATGTCACTTCATTGGCACCAGCTCAGGAGCTTGGCCTGAATTTCAGAGGTGCTTAACTCTTAGAAGTCAGAGTTTAAACTGCAGGATCTCTTGAGATGACCAAATACAGCTTTGCTGGTCTCCCTTCAGGAGCTTTTTTTTTTCAGTGGGAATAAATGTCTTTACTCTGTAAGGGGTTTACAGCCTACACTGCTGGGGTGAGAACATCACAGCAGAAGGGCATTTGGTTTTCTCAGTTGTTTTTCTGAACAGATGTGGAAAGAAGGACAGCAGAGGGGTTACAGGGGAGAGGGGGGAGCAGAGCAGGGCTGCTCCTGCCCAGGATGGAGCAGCCATGGTTTTGTTGGCACGAGTCTCACCCCAACTGCAGGACCTTGATTATTTATATTTTTTAGTCTCTGGCCAGAGGTGGTGGCCTGCAGTTTAGTTTTCCCTCAGAGCTGAAGCTCGGATCCAAAAGCATTCATATTTCTTCACCCATTTTCCTCCTTTCCTTGTTCTCTTTCTTGTATGCCTGATGCTGCCTTGCTGCTTGAGGCTGGGGTTGAGGCTTTTAGGGAGTGGGAGTGAAGCACAAGGGCCACACTGGCAGATAACAGAACTCCTGTCCCAGGAGCCTCTACATCACCCTGGAGCAGCTGTCACCATTGTCCTCAGGCTGTGGGACAAGAGGGTGTGAAGGCACGTGTGCCAGCAATGGCACTGCTGCTTTCCATTTGTCGTGCTGAAATAGTCACTCTTTTCACCTGTGTCATAAGGAATTGACACAGGGAGTTGATCAGCCCCAGAAAAGCATTGCTCCAGTGAGTCTAAACACAAGAACTTAAATTTGAATTTAATGCTCAGCATATAGCCCAGACCACCTTGGGTCAGTGTGTGCAGGACTCTGCAGTCTCCTTACCTGCTCCTGCATTTATTTAGTTTGCTCATTCGGTGCTCCATAGCCTCTGTAATTATTATATCTCTGTTTTAATACAAAGGAACATACTTACTTCAAGGGGAGCTATTATTTTAAAGGGATGAAACTCAAGCCTGAGGAAATTGCAAGGATGCAGTCTGCCATCTGTTTAGCTGCTTTGGTTATGGTTGGCTTTATGAAAGCCATTTTGCTCAGGAGGATGAACTGGATGTGAGTGGTTGACAATGACATTTAGAAGAGACAATCTGGCAAATGAGAAACTACGGGAATCTCCTGTGGACTGTTAAATACCGAATAAAATATGAATAGTGCTGTGTTATTACTAAAATGAGCTATTTTTAATGATCCCACTTATAACCCACCAGACCTCTGATGTGACAGTTAGCAACAGCACTCAAAAAAACATGAATAATAAAGAAAGCAGTTTAAAGGTTGGACTATATATTAATTTTTATTCTGGCATGGGTCTCAGGTGTTTCTAATGAAGAAAGATAATTGCACAAAGAGCTAACAAGAAAATCATGGATTTCTCCCTCCCACCTGAAAGTTATTGATTTAATTTAGTGTAATGATGCAGAGAAAAACCAAACAAGTTTGATTAAAATTTTCTGTGCTGTTTTTAAACAGCAGCAGAGAGCTGTGCTCACACTAGGTGAGGAAAAGGAAATATTTTTCAGATTAATAGCCACTAAAGAAAATGCTCAACAAGATTTAGTAGAGTTACACTTTTTTGGTTTAGCAGTCTAGGGTAATTGGCACTCCAGAATTTTAAAAGTCCAGATGAGATTAGTGTCTCTGGTTAACAGATGTTAATTTTTAATAAACCTTGAATTAACAATAAGGAGTAATAGACCACAACAAATATAGGAATACAATGTTCTAGTTGAGAGAGAGAGCTGAAAGTCAAGGAGTCCTTTTTGGCCCCAGTCCAGGTTCTAGCTGAATAGGTTTGTCTCTGAACAATTGAGCAACTCAGGTTGCTCCAACAATTTTCAGCTGATGAAAGAGATGAGTCTCTCATCTCCTTGCCAAGCTTAGCCCAAGGGAGAAGGTTAGATATGCTCAGTGATTTGGGCATTTTCAAGGTAGCTGCCACCCTTTCTGCCATTTGGTAAGACCCAGGGTGACATCAGTATCCCAGGGCTGGTTGGCTTCTCTCCTGCACAGTGTGGAGTGGAAACCTAGGCAACATCTCCAGCTTGGAATGAGTGAGCCACAGGATATACCTACCATGGAACTGTGCTTTAAATATTGCCCATGCATCTGCATCAGGGCTGCAAGCAGACACCTCTCTCCAGCTGGATCAGCATCTCGGTTTGCTCACCTAGATTGTGAGCAACTGACATGAAAAAAAAATTTTAAAAAAGGAAATTAGACCAAATTTTGTCTTTTATGTTTGAGTCTCGGTGGAGAAAATACAGAAATTGTGCTGGAAGCAAGGATCAGGACCCAGGAGTGGGATTCAATGCATTGCAGGAATTGTAAAATGTGTTGTGAGGCTCAGAACAGATGTCAGTGCCTTTACTGACACGGCTGCTTCTTTCCCTGTGGTGATGTGGCTCCTCCTGCACTGTGGCATTGGCAGAGTGCTGTGCTGTGCTGGCAAACCCTACTGTCCCCCAGGGCAGGGAGGGCTCTGGGTTAGCAGATGCCAAGCCCTGAATGAGGAAACCAAAGGGAAACTGGGCCAGGAACAGCTTGGGGATGTGTTAGTGCTTGGGAGCATCCTTAAGGAAGGGGAAATCACCACCCAGGATAAATAAAGAGCCTTTGGTGGCTTTGAAGAAACTATTCCTTGCCACTGAGAATAAAAAAGCTCTTTAGGTTTCTTTCCTGTTCTCAGTCCCTCTGTGTTTGAGAGGGAAGATGCCTCCATATGGTCCTGGCAGGGAAGCTGGGAGTGCTGTGGGGAAGGCATGACTGGAGAGGAGAGGAGCTGGTGCTGAGTGCTGGGCTGTCCCAGCCCGTGTTTGTGTGGCACAAAGAGGGAGACAGAGCTCCAGGGGTGCCCTGTGCCCTTTGCACCTCCTTGGCTCTCCCTGTGTCCCTCTCTTGGTGCATCCTTTCAGCTTCTTCCACCAGTTGTAGCTGGTGAACTGGTGATTTATGCACTAACTTATATTTTTGCAGGATTTGGACCAAGCCCTTGTCTCCATCCAGAAAAATTAAGGGGGATGATTTCCAAACCAGACACTCATGAGTATAATCCTTATTTATGTGAGAACTTCCACAGGCCTAAGCTTTTTACTGCCACTGCACTTGTAGTGCCCTTAATGGCTGTAGATACATAGCAGGCAGACTTTCAGAAGAACAGCACCATCACTCAAGTTCAGGAATCCTTTCCCAAGCAGATGTTGAAGGATTTGCCAGGACCTCATGATAGGTACACCTGGAAACCTCTGAATTTGATTTAAAGGGGTTCATGGAGTTGTAATTAACTCAGAACTGCCAGGCACAAATACAGTCCAAGGAAATAATATTCCAGCTTCTCAGTGCTTAAACGGAAAAATGAATTAATCCTTGGCAATTACTGAGTTAAAAGACTTAACTCATGACTTCAAATACTCCCACACAATCTTGTTTCCAAAGCTTTCATTAGCTGAGCTAATAATTACTACTACAATTAGAGATGTGAGGCATTAAAGAGTCCAAGATAATAAAACATATGTAGTTATTAAAAAAATTTACCATTCAGTTTTGCAGTGTGAAAGAAATTCACCTTGTCTCTTGTTTGGAAACGTTCCATATCCACACAATACTTTTTTTTTCACAGTAAAATGGTCTCATTTGCTGTTACAAAGCATCCCAAGAGAGCCCCAAACCAGTTCTTTGCTGTCTCCTTGTGTTTACCTGGGGCAGCCTGTGGTTGACATCAGAGGTCTAAATTTGTGGAAAGGATTTTTTTTCTGGAGGATATGCGTGAAGAAAGAATGTCTGATGGTTTCTGACGGGGTCTTGTATCACCATAGATGTGATTTTTCATTCATTTCCTTGTTTTTGTCCTGTTTAATACAAAGGCAATTCAGTGTTGGTAATTGAGGGAATGACATCAAATGCTGAACTAGGCCAACACTGGGATCTCAAACAATCGTGTCTTTATGGCAAAGCATCTCTCCCCAGAGAGGAGGGTTCTCAGCAGAAAGGAAAGCTTGGAGAAAGGAAGACGTGGGTGGGAAGGGAGTCACGAAGATGCAGAGGGTGCTTGTCAGTTTGAATTGTTTGGGAGTTTGCCTGGTGGAGAACAAGGGAAGGGGGAAGAAATTGACTCCTTTTTAAATATTTGATATGGTATTCTCATATACAGAGCAGCCCAACTTCAATCAGGCCGAGGGTTAACAAATGCAAATAGACTGTTTAGTCAGATCTTAAACAGATACGCGTTTTTTTCTTTCTTTTTTTTTTTTTTGGCTTGTTACCATAATTATCTCTTGCCAAGAAAACATGGAAAAATGCTGCTTTGCATCAATGCAAAGTGATTTTTTTTTAAATGTTCGCTCCCTAACTTTTGGGTTAGACACTCAATAGGAAAAACAGTTATTAGCAGGCTTGTGGTGTGTCTTGGATACCCTCTGGCTACCCCAGGACACAAACAGTCACCCAGCAGGGCTTGCACAGCCATTCCCAGGGCAAACAAGGGACCCTGGTGCAAGGCCAGTGGAAACTGGGATGCAGCCTCTGGGAGCAGTGAGGGCTTGCTCTGTGATCATTAATATCCTCCATGTGTGTGGGGTGCTCCTGGGTCCATAACTGAAGGTTATTCCTTAGCTTTGTACAGACACTTTTAGGAAAAGAATGAGAAAGCAGTGATCTCGATTTTGTTTACCAAAAAGCGGGGAGGCAGAGGATCAAGAGAAAGATACCTGGAGAACATGAGTGAAATGAGTTATCTGGAAGTTGCTCTGCAACTATTTTTTTTTTCCTCTGTTGAATGGAGTGTGTACGTGCATGAGCATCCGTGTGTGCATAACTCAGCAGCCCTGGGCAAGGGGAACTGGGAAATTCACTGGGCTGTGGCAAAAGGCAAGAAGTTACAAGGAGGGGAGAAATGCACTTTGAGGTTCTCTCTCCTCCCTGCCCATGGGCTGATGGACACTCTGGGATACAGTTTTGCTTTCAGTGGGGATGGACTTTACATAAAATCTTATCTTTATGGCTTGTCTTACCATTTTAGCTTGTGGGTGATGGCTCATGTCAGAAATTCTCATTGAGTGGGTCTCCTAGCTGCAAAAAGCCCCAGTTAGTGGCAATTCTTTAGTGTAAAGCTTCAAGGTTTTGGGGAGCAGCAAGAGAGAAACAGGCTTGAACCAAAATCAGAACATGCCTAGGCACTGAAATCCTCTGCCCTTGGACACTGCAGCCTGTCTTTGTGGTAACAGTCATTAGGCAAAGCATTTGCAATAATTTATTTGATGCATTTTGTCCAATTTTACTTTTCCTAATTGTACTAAAAGAGTGTTTGATGTCTCTGCATTTTGTTTTTTATATTCAAATCAGATCCGAAGCATTGTGCCAGCACATTCCTGCCTGTTGGGGCTATGGATAAACTATTCACTCTGACTATTTACCATTCAATAGTCAGTCTTCCAACCCCATGATTGAGAAACCATGTGATCTAATACTAATTTTGGTCCTTGGCTGACTCTCTGAAAAGCCTACAGAGAGGAAAAGAGATTTCCAGCTTTTCCTAGCAGGCTCACTCAGTAGGAGTCCTTCCATGAACTTGATTTTCCAACCTCAACAATTCTGTGATCTGTGGTATCTCTAGAAAACTTTTCAACTAACGTTTTTATTAACACAGACCTCTTATAAATATTTGAGGAAAACCCATTAAAAGGGTCACAAACTGAAGCAGTTTCATGGGCTTTGCTCACATCACTGAACATTGGTATATGTTTTCCAAGCTGTGATGTTGATGGCTTTTCATCTGATTCATCTGATTTCCATACAATAAAAAAAGGAATTGTTTTTCTCTAACTGTAGGCAATTGGATGAGCCATAAGTCAGAATTAAAATGTGATTATCTGTTATAAAGATCTCAGATTCCTTTCAAACTTTCATTATTTACAATCCTTGTCTTGGTGACATTTCAATTCTCTGAAAATTATGTTCTAAATTGTACCTAACATGCTCACCACCCACATGTAACACATGCAATAAGCTTATAAGATAGAAAAGGTGAATGTTTCCATTTTAAATTTGATTTTTAATGAGATTTTGGAGTGTAGGGTGAGTATTTTGCTAAAATATATGGCAGAGATTGCACAGCAAGACTCTAACAAGGCTTTCAATGGCAGTAATCTGCAATGTTATTTTTCTGCCATCTGGGTAAAATCCACCCCGTTCTCTCCAAAGCATTGTAAAGGTTCTCTGCGTAGGAGAAGTGTACAAGGTCAGCAAAGCAGGAATCTCATCTCAAACCAGCCCTGAGGCTGCTGCCGTGGTTGTTGCAGGGGGAAGGAGTGGCTGCTGAATGGCAGAGCCCCAGATTTCCTCCTGGTCCCCAGTATTGTGTGGAAGCTGCTGGGCTTTTCCCACTTGAGTATAAATAGTGTAGTAATATGAGTATAACCTATGGGAGCAGTAACAATGTGGAAAAGGGCACATCATGAATGGATTTTGCATTCATAGCCCTTGCAGCAGGGCTGAGCTGGATCCACGTGGAGCCTCATCCCTCCTGGTCCCTCCCTCCCTCCCTCCCCACAGTGGTTCCCCACAGCTTCATCCCCAGCACAGCAGGGCTCTGCTCCTTACCCACTTCAGCACACTTTTCTCAAAAATGAAACCACGTCCTCTTTTTCAGAAGAAAACATATGTTGAGGGGAAAAAATAATTAAAAATTTTCATTGGATCAAAGTCTGATCTCTGCTGCTTTGGCTTGACCCTGAGGTAAATTTGTGGTATTGAACCCAAGGGCTCCAGCTATTCCGTTTTTCCTTAGTTGTAAAAGAGCACAGATTCTGACCTATTATCTACTGGGAAATGTATCATTGGTGGTGATTTTTGTCTTTCTGCATTCTTTTTCTGGAGAATAATTGGCTTCTACTACTTTTGGAGGAGGTCTGAAAATCAGAGGTCTATAGATGACATACCCATAATCATAAAAGATTTATATAAAGATATTCCTTTTTCATTTCATTCCAGCAGCATAGCCTAAAACCTTTTTCTATAGGCTTACAAATCTGGCTTCTGAAACTAGCATTTAATGCACTGCTCACTGCTAAGTCCTTATGGGATCTGGCAATACTGAAATTACACTATACCCATATAGCAATTGCAGGCTTTCCAGCAGGCTGAGAGACTTCCTGGAAAGACCGTACACATTTCACTTGTCTTCACGTTAGGAAAGTATTCCCATTTTATACACCAGTGTCCAGATTCTCAGCAAGCCTCTGCTGTTTACAGCCACAAAATTTGTCAGCTCATATGTCTGAATGCTGTGATAGTATAACAGTGGATGCACCAGAAATTCCCCAAGCAGCTCTGTAGTTACATCTCCCGTGTCCAACAGACAGCTGCAGAATGTGCTCGTTACTGCACAGTTGTATTCAAAGAACTACTGCACCCCAAATATCACAGATGGTGCTGCAAAAGCATTGGGCCTGGTGTTTGTTGACAAAAGCAGCTTGGGAGCCGTGGCTGGTGTAGGGAGGGACAGCTCTGGCTGGAAATTCTAGGGTCAGTGTCGTGTCAGGAAAACACGTAGGGACAAAGCTAGGGATGAATTTGCCTGGGACACGATTTATGTTAGTGTGACTGTCACAGCTGCTAGTGAAGATCAGAGCCCACTGAGGGCAGAAGTGTGCCAAGGCATCCCAGCCTTGCAGGGGAAGCTGTAGGGGGGTGTTGGGTGCTGGGATGCAGGTCTGAGCCCACACTCCTGTGTTTTAAGTCTTGGCTCTGAGGCAATCCTTCCTTGCTTCTAAATTTTCGAGCACCCTCATCTAGATTTTCTCCAAGCCTGTCTCTGATCCACTGTCTATAAATAGCCTTTGCTTTTAACAGCTTAAATGAAAAAAAAAAAAAAAAAAAGGAAGGGGTATGTGCTTTGCTGCGGAGCTTGCAGAGCTCGCCTCTTCAAAACACTCTAGTTAGTGGGAAGGGGAGGAAGTAATGGGCGTTTGACTAAGTTAATGTACTTGGTGAACCACTGGAGAGCTGCCAGCTCTCATTTTTAAATAGATGCCAACATTAATTTTTAAAGCTGAAATGCACATTTTGCATGTTTGCTCTCGGCTCTCCCGGGTTCGAGGTGCAGGAGCTGGTACAGCCGGGGCTCCCTGGGGACCTCCCCATGGAGGCAGCTGGGAACGGGTGCTTGGAGCTCCTCTGTTCCCATGGCATTTGCTACGTGGGTGTAATTCCTTCCTTGTACAGAAAGCCTTACCTGCTGCTTAACTCACTTTAAAAAAAAAAGAGTAAAAAAAAAAATAAGAAGATTTTGCGTTTTCCCAGTGCTGTTTGTTCCCTTCAGGTGATAAGAAACTGAACCCAAGCAGAGTCCATGTTACAGATATCAGCACAATGGCATCTTCTATAAATAGGGTCACTGTAGCTATGCCAGAGCTTTGCTGAGCACAGATTTAATTTAATCAAGGTATCTCTTAGTGTCAAGGCCATCTGTTTAAAATTAGCACTATGATCTCTCTAGGCCCTCTTTAAAATTGTGACGGTCCAGAATCCGTATCCCTTGAAGGCTTTTGCCAGGCAAACAGCGTCCAGATTGCTAAGGGGAAGGATGTTTTCCTAAGGCTGAAGCACTCTTTGGAAAGCTCGTAGGCAGGCAGTAAAAACAAATCAGTAACGAGGGAGTTGTGCCATTCACTGGGGATTGCAGGGAGGAATTTGGCAAGGAGGAGGGCTATGGAGGGTAGAGCAGAAGCAGCAAGGTGTAAGCAAGCTGTTCCTTGGCACCAAAGCAGGAGGAAAGGTATTTCCAGATGGCAGTCAGAGGGACCAGCTGCAGAGAGGGGAGGGAGCAGCCCTGATGTGGAGGATTCCCCTGGCCCTGGCTGAACCTCCAGCACAGCTGTGGCCACGGGAGAGGGGATGGCAGCTACCTCCACGTGAGCTGCTGCCCTGCCTCTGCAAGCTGCAGGATTTGCAAGGTTTTCCCCCTGGGCAAGATCTCACTGGGCAGGAGTGTTTAGCAAGCTGATATTCACATCCCCTCTCCCCTGCCCTTGCTGATGGTGCAACCCAAGGTCCCCAAAAGTGATGTCCAGCTGCCAGGTCTCAAAACCTGAGTCCCTTCAGTCACCCCAGCGAGAAGAACAGGAATCACACAGAGTTGATTTTATTGCCATGGCACTGTAAGATGAGCCTACCCAGGAACTGATTTCAGTATAGATTTGCTAAATATTTTTTGGATTAAATGGCTCTATAACACCACCTGGGAATGTATGGCTCAGTACATGAGCTTTCCTTTCTGCAAAAAGCAAACACTACAGGTTTCTTCCCAAAATCAACAGCTATATCAATCCCCTTGGTCACCACAGTCATCTTCTTTGCCCCAGGGAGAAAAGCACACTGTGCTTGCAGCCATTTCAACCTGGTCTGCCTGGAGATGCTTCCCAGCCCCCACTGCACTCCCTCTGTGCCTGTCCTTTTCAAAATATCAGCAGAATTTAAAGGCAGAGCTTGCAGTAAAAAAGAGCTGTGTCTTAGCAAAAAGAGCACCTTTAATCACAGTTTACAATGGCAGCTTGCACAGTAAATAATAGTTGCCTTAAAATCCTCTTGCTCCTGTTCAGCACTCTCTCCTGTGCCTCAGAAGGCAGGGCAATGACAGTGCTCCAGCCAGGACATCCTCATCCTCATCCTCATGTGCTGCTTGGGACAGGCAGCAGAAGCCCACCTGTACCCCACAGTAATGTGAGCACAAGTTGTCTACATCTGGGGTCAAAGACTTAGTGGACCAATTTTTTAAACCATTTTTTAATGGGTTTGGGAATTTTTTGACTCATCTGGTTGAGAATTCCCTTGCCAACAATGACACCATGTCCTCAGGCACGTGGGTCACAAAGGCAGGAGTTTTCTGTCCAGTTTTGCATGTGGTCCAGAGTGCCCTGGAAGCCTTTTGTCCCCAAAGTTTTCCTGAAGGAACTGCCTTCAGGCTGGCCATAACTGCACAAAATACTGCATTTTGGATGAAGCAGCGTATCTGGTTTGTGTTGTTTTGGTGTAGAAGCACAACCAGGCTGGGACAATGATCCAGGGCCTCACACAACCCTTGCCCAGCTCAGCCCCATGCAGGTTTGTGAGCTGAGCAGAACCACCTCAGCTTTTCCCATCTCCACTTCCCTGCCTTGGCTGGGCTGAGACATTTCCCTGAGCACTTGTCTGTTGTCAGCTCTGCCTGCGATGCCTGCTGCAGTTTCTGGGAGGAGAGGCAGCATAAAATTCAGGATGAATTACCATATTTCTGTGGCTTATGGCACAAGGGACCTGCCCAGGGGAAGACAGGGCTGTGATGAACCCCTCTGACTCTTTGAGTCACCTCATTGAACTGCAAAGGCTGAATAAATTCCTTAGCAACGATGGAGTTTACCCCAGTGACTCAAGGCTGCTGATGTTTTCCATTTGTCTTTCTGAACTTGCATTTTAATATTAGCCAAAGTCATTCCTAATTCCTTTCTTAAGCTAAAATGAAGATTATCATGACTGTCAAGTATGCACTAGCACTCCCTAAAAGTAAGAATTTTATATAGCACCTTCAGATTAATATATATGCAAATAAGGTGTTACAGATTAATTAGTATGCAAATGAAGCCATGTGTTATTTGTGTATACATATATCTTTCCAAGCCTACTGCCTGGTTGGGCTGGCAGGTAGCTGGTGTTCTTGCTTATGAACAACTCTCTCTTACTCCATGGTAGCAGGGAAGGTGTGCATGTTATTTCACCTGCCTCTGCCCAAAGATACAACACTGGAAGTTCTCATATTTTTCAAATTGAATTTTCTTGCCTGTAAATGTGTATAACCGAGCTGCTGATCTCCAGCTACGTTCATGTAGTTAGATTTCAAAATACCACCTTTCTCAAGTGAAATCATTATCAGGACACCATTTACCAATTTCAAGTCATTAAAATCTCTGCAAGATGACAGATCTACCCAGGTCATTACAACAACAGCAGCAAAAGCTGCAGACAGGTTGTTAGTAAGTGCAGGGAGGAAAACCCAACGCTATCAAACCTGAAATGACTTGGGAGCAGCTGTTCCCAAAACAGCAGGTCAATGAAAAACAGAGGGAATGACATGAGCAGCTGTGCTGGAGGTCCTGCATGAGAAACACTTTCTTCTTGGTTTCCCTTGAATGAGCAGGGACCAAATCCAGCTGGTGGCTCCTGAGAGAGCCCACCTGGGCCATAGGAGGTGCACAGAGTAGAGCTGAGCCCTCTGAGGATGACTGCTCTGAGAGGTGCATTTCCATCCCATTTGTCTTTCCCAAACTCCAGGTCATGTTCTCCACACGGGTTTGCATCCTACTTATCCCAGAGAAATATGGAGCTTAGATGGAGATGTTAAAAGCTAGGAGCTCAAGGAGGGCATTCACAAGGTCTTCTTGTAGTCTGCAGAGCTGTCGTGGTATTCCCTGCACCATTTTCTTCCTCTTTTCCAAAACAGCGTGGCTGATCTCTGAGAGCATCTGGAGTAGCAGTCAGCTTTTCCAAAGCTTTTTTCCCCTGCTTTGCATCACTCAGCACACAAGCAAATGTGGGGCCAGTCTGGTGGGAGGCTTCAGTACAGCCAAGAGTAATGATGAGCCGTGGGGTGGACCAGCCTTCTGTTTAATTTAATAACCTTTTCCCTGTGTTTTGAGCCCAACAGTGAAATCCCTGCATCCAGCTGCATTTCACTGACTCATTACTTCATAGATCATCTCAATAATCTGATTCCAGAGCTCCCACACTCTATTCCCACTTCTCCAACCATCAGCCAAGTGAGCTGGGTTAAATTTCTTGCAGCACGGAGGGGACTAGAATAGGCTACGCAAGACCTAATTAGCAGTCTTTTCTCTTTACAACATATTGAAGTTTTCTAGGCATCGAGCCATATTTTTTCATAGCCTTCTCTTTCCCTCCCTCGCTTTTTTTTTTTTTTTTTTTTTTTTTTTTTGGGGTAGCTTCTAATTTTTTATTAAAGGATAACAGCATTATTGACAGTACAAGATACATGCTGCTAAGCAATAAAAAGGAAAATGTCAGATATACAAGATAAGAGAAAAGTGGAGCTAAGGCAGTCAGGCACATTACAGGAGCTATACTTACAGCCATAATAAAAGCTATACCAGTAATTTGCTTTAGCCAGTTCCTGTCTTGGGGGTTTCCTTCAAAGACATTCAGTATTACCTGCCCTGGACAAGCAATAAAACTTTCCGATTTTCTTTGTTGTTTCAGGAGTGGGACTCTTTGGCTTGAATTTCCTGCTGCTGGGTCTGCTCCCCAAAAAGTGGAATCATCTCTTTCTGCCTGTGCATCCCTCAGGTGAACAGCAATTAGAACTTGCTTGGGCATATGGTGTGTGTTCAATTGAAGCACAGCCGCTGAGATTTCCCTGAAACCAGCGGGAAACCCTGGGTGTTGCACTGCGAACCTTTCAAAGATCTCTGTTTTGGTCTTGAGAGCTGGTCACTGACCATCCAGAGCCCGTGTGGTCTGTGTGGTTCTGTTGAATCAGTGAGTGGAAGGAGGAGATGTGGTCATTCAATAGTTGCTTCTCTGCCATGGGAGCTTTTCCCTCTCCCTGAGTGTGCTGAAGGACAGTGATTGTGGGAGGTCCAGCTCCCTGCCCTTCATGTGAGACTTTAATTCTCCTCTTGCAGCCTTAATGAGTGCCCTGGGCAGCCAAGTTAGATGTTTTGCCACTGTCCCAATCAATGTTTAGTGCTCCCACCAGTGACCCAGGCAGGCTCACCTTGAAGTATCAGTGCTGTGTGGGGCCATGTCCAACTCCTCTCTATAAAATGGGACCTACCTCCTAAAGATTTGATTAAGTTCCCACTGAATTCACTAGCAAAACTGATAATAAAATCTGTTGGAGCAGGTCACATGGTAACAAATGTTGGATTTTAATTTATTATAATAATATCAAAGCTAATGCTGGCTTTGCAATGAACCCCTGGAATGCTGGCATACAAAAGAGGTAAAAAAGAGCAGTGAAAAAAATGCTATTAATTCAGAGACAGATATATTTATTTGAAGTAGATTATTCTTAGAAACACTCATAGCATTATTTACAAGAATATTTTAAAAATTGCAGTGCTACAAAACTGAGATTCATCACTGAGGTAAAACATTTCATTATTATTTCTCAAATCAATTCCCCCAGCAGAATATGAATTACAGGATTTCAGCCAGCCTTTTCAAGAAACCTCTTTTAAAAATTTACATAGCTTATAACAGATTGCCAGAAATATTGCAAGCAGCCATTAATTTACTCCTAGCCAATTAAAGCCTATGCTAACACATGCACTGATATGCACACACTTGTTCCTAATTTTTCTTCTGCAGTTAAGCATGAACAAAAAGACATGCCTTAGAACTAAAAAGAATATGAAGGCATTTTCATGCTTTCTTTTTTCAGGCTCAAGGGCAAATGTGCCTTTGATAAATATCATTCTGCTTTTTTTCTTCCAGTGAAGAACCATCTTTACAAATGACTATATTTTTTTTTCTGTTGTTGATTGGCAGGCAGATTTGCAAACAGCAGCATACCCTCCAAAACAATGTCTCCTTGAGCTTTTAAGTTTAAATTGTTAG
This sequence comes from Acridotheres tristis, assembly GCA_037013685.1. Classification (NCBI taxonomy): domain Eukaryota; kingdom Metazoa; phylum Chordata; class Aves; order Passeriformes; family Sturnidae; genus Acridotheres; species Acridotheres tristis. The sequence continues at coordinate 19,156,424 of CM072896.1, forward strand.
GGTTTTAAATTGAATTAATTTCTTACAGATACTAGGTTGAAAAAAGACATGAAACAGAGGGATTTGGGCTTTTTTATATTACTGAACTGATGAGATGATTTACAAAAACGGTGACAATCACCAGTGTTCTCAAGGGGGTGCTGACTGTGAGCCCTTTTATTTGCTGGGGGTTTTTTTAGCAGAGATGGTGCTACTTGTAAATGCCATCACCTTGTAGTAATCTACATACCCAAGAGGTTAATGCAATGAACTTTTATCAAACGTGGTATCAACTTCCTCATTAGGGGAAGCAGAGGGGCAGGCACCAATCCCTTATCCAGTGACAGCACCTGAGGAAATGGCATGGAGCTGAGTCAGGGGAGGTTTAGGGTGGACATTAGGAAAAGGTTTTTCACCCACAGGGTGGTTGGACACTGAACAGGCTCCCAGGGAAGTCGTCACAGCCCCAAGCCTGACAGAGCTCAGGGAACATTTGGAAAATGCTCTCAGGAACAGGGTGGGATTCCTGGGGGTCCTGTGCAGGGCCAGGGTTGGAGTGATGATATTTGTGGATCCCCTCCAACTCAGAATATTCTGTGATGCTATGAACTGTGTTGGCAGGCTGGGAATTTTTTACATACCTGTGAGAAAGAAGGGGTTGCAAGGAGAAACATCTGCTCTCTCAGCTGCAAGCCCCACTGAGTGTCTGGTGTTCATCCCATGAGCATCTCAGGGTGCATCCTGATACCTGTGCAGCTGAGACTCACCTGGTCCACCTGCAGCCAGCCTGAAGGAGCCTTGCCTTGTCCAGGAAGGGGGCACATCTCTGAGTCAGAGCAGCTCATGACAGAGGTACAGGAGTGCATGAAGGCTTGCATGGCCAGTGAGGCTTCATCCCTCATACTCACTGTCCTCGCCAAGGAAAAGTCAGTATGAAAATTGCTCTGTAAAGCTGTGGTCGCCCCTGAGAATTATCCATCTGAGCTGCTGGCTGTGTTCCACAGGGCAAGAACTGGAGCTAAGCATTTTCCAAATTATAACAAAACCCAAGGAAGACAGATGAGGCTTAAAACACTGTGATCCATGCTGTGAACTTTCCACTGTGTTTCAGCTCAAGCTGTAATATTATGATCAGCATAAAAAAGCTTGAAATGCTGGATTTACAATGGAAATACTGCCTTTTTCACACTACTAAACCTGGAGGTGTTCACACTCTCATATACTGATATGATTAAAAGCATCACAAGTCTTTTAGGAAGGCACCATGATTATTTTTCCTCCTTCTGTGACAAGACTTGCCACCCTTCCACATCTATTAGTATTACAAATTTCAATAGGAAAAAGAAAATCAATTCCACTTGAATATTATTTTTGATGGTTGCTCTAACTCTTCTGATGGGCCCAAACAAAAGACTCCAGTTTAATGTGTGTGTATTTTGAGCTGTGCCCCTTGCTGACCCTCCAGTTTAATTTCCGTCCTTCAGATGAGATGAATGAAGCGTGAAACAGGTCATATCTCAAAACACTGACACATGGGTTACAGACAGAACTCACAGGCAGGAGAGGCAGCCAGTTTGTAGATTAAATCAAAGCAGTTCTGAATAGATGGGAGGTCAGCGAGGGCCAGCTTTGACATTTGATAGGACCTTGTGATCAATCAGCTCTTTCTTAGGTCTCACAGATTTCTGGATGACAACACTTCTTTAAATAAATAAATAAATATGCAAACAAACTCAAATGAAGCTTCTTCAAATCTGCAAGAGGACCTCTGGATTGTGTAAGCAATAAGGATTAATTATTATCAGGGATGATAATAGCAGGAGTTGTTTAAAACAGCCAGCATGGAAGTTAGTGCTTTTTAATTGCAGGCATTTTCTCTACTTGCAGTGGTAATATTTTTTTGCATGGTGTGCATTATATCACTATGATTTTGGTAATAATCCAAAAGCATGATAGCAAATCCTGGTTGTTTATGGCACTTGGGAGTAATCAGAAGGAGTCCCTGATTAAAAACCTCCTGTTACATTGAAAGGAAGGATCAAATGATATCCTGGCCCCTGATGAAATTTATCCCCTGCTGAGTCATTCCTGCCAGGATGATTTATCTGGAGGGAGTAGGAACGTCCCTGAGAAGCAAATGTTTGGCTTTGGGCATGGACCATATTACAAGGAAATAAGAAAATTTTCCCAAAGGAGGAAGCTCCTCACTGTGTGGACTTTGCCACATAAACACACCTGGGCATTAAAGCTTGTTAGAGGAGTATTTGCAGCATCACTCCACATCAGACCTGGTTTTGACCCTCTGATGTACATGAGAATTTTCCTACAGGTAGACCCCCATGGAAAATCATTAATTTCAGAGGTTTTGGAGACAGAGTTAAACTTTCAAGGAGAATATGCAGCCTAAGAGTGTTATGACCAAATGGAGCTGTGCTCTCACAAGGTTTCAGGAAAATTGTTTCAGTTAAATTTTTCTGTCACTTAAAAGAATAAATTATATGTTTTCTTACTCCCCTTCCTTGCTTCATGCAAGAATTGGAAATACAGGATCTATTTCTGGGGTTGGCTGTGGAATCTCATTAGAGATCATTGTGAAAATATTGTTTTTCAAGAAAATATTAAATTCAAGAAAGACTGCCAGAAGTTTCTTTTTGGAACATAAAAGAAAAATAGATGCAAAAGCCTTATTTGATGTCAAGGGACGTGCTGTAATGAAATGGAGAAGAGCTGATGAGGAAAGCAGGATTTGGAAGTTGGTTTAGAGAGCAGTGAATTTCCCCAATGAGCCACACACTTCCCTGTGTGGTCTTAGCCTCTAGCTCAAGGTTCATAGACTAGGGCTAACATTTCCTTACCTTGGGGGATAAATTCCTTTCATCCACAACAATATAAAGACAGTAGGTACTGCAGTGATGGAGAAGCATATCAGTAACTTGACAGGCAGATTGATGGGCTTGTGTTTCATTGTTCTGCTAAGTAAGACTCCCTGGGCATTGCCAGACACACACTTCCAGGAGAAAAGAAAACACCAGAAGCCCTGTTTGCAGGCATTGAGCTGAGCTGTGATCCCAGGGCAGGACTGGGCAGGGCCCCTGAGCCAGGCAGTGTCCATCAGATGTTAACTCTCACAAAAAACACTGATAATGAGAAAGTAGGAGAAGGGAAATTGCTAATGATAGCTGTAGAAATGGAGCTAGAGACTCCCGAGCTCCTCTTTCACCTCACCATTCCATCTCTTCTTGACTCTGTACTTCTGCTCTTCTGCTCTGCTTTTCTGAGCTCTGGTTCTCTGTGCTTTTGAAAATATGTCAGGAGACTCTTGGAAATTGGGTCCATTTGCATGACTGCCATGCACCCATCCTGTGCCAGCCAATGCTCTCTCACCTCAAAAAGTTCCAGGGTTCAACACTTGGATGTTGCATACAGGCTGATGAATTATTAGGGTTACATGCGAGCACTGCCTTATAGCTGATGAAGAATAAATTAAAAGGATGCTTTAAATTAACAACTTACATATATTTCAGTCACAGAATTGTAGAAATGTGCTAATTGAAAGGGCCTCATCAGGATCATTGATCAACTCATGGCCCTATGCAAGACACCACAATAATCACACTGTGTGATGTCCTCCCTTCGTTATACCTATTTATTTTGCTGGAGCCCCTCAACCTACCTCACCCACGAAATGTGCTGTTGCACTCTTCTCTAGTGCTTACCAATGTATTTTCTCTGTCATAATCCACATACTTCTTGTTTTCATCAGTCATTTCAGTATAATAATTTGGAAATGGTCAGTTTTTTCATCAGGACACCCTAAATCAACACTAGCTCTGTGCTTGGGAAGAAGAGGAAGTTACAAGGTTATCGAAGTCACCAAAATCCAAAATATTGAAGTCACCAAAATCCCAAATATGTATTCCCTGTGAAGAAAACAGGTTTGGTTTTCATGAAGAACTCAAAGCAAATGCTGTTCATTTAATAAGAAATGCATACAGGGAATTCTGCTTGTGATCAGTGATTTGGTAACGTTTGTGAGAGTCTTGCAGCAAGAGCCAATTTTAAACTAGAAGAATTATCCTGGCAGAGGGACAGAGCACCCTTGGCTGGGAGAAAAGACCCAGAGCAGCCAGCCCTGGATTGGAGCTCAACCACTGCTTCAGCTGAGGATCTGAAACAGCTCAGAAAGAATCTGGTTAAATACAATGTGTAGCAGCATTTTATTGCTTTATTTCACTTAATAGGAGCCCTTCTCTGTTTTATAATTGACAACTTAACTCTTTGCCCACTGGAATAGTGGGCTGTCTTCCTTTCCAAGCTGACAATGGCATGCAGAGGTAAATCCAGCATTTTTCATGGCTTTACTCCCCAGAGGATTTCCAAGGAAAGCAATGATCACACTGCAGGCAGATGCTCAGGGAGCCTCTGTTCAAGGACAGAGCAGAGGCTGGGGTGGGGGTATGCAGGAACCATGGATCAGTGCCTGCCAAGCTAAAATAATCACCTGGTAGAGGTCAAATGCTAAGACATGGGGACAGCTTTTGGTAGGGATTGGTGTTACTGTTTCCTGGACAGCCAGGGATGTGCAAAGACGTGCCCCAGCTATAGGAATCTCTCTTGTGTCATGGTAGCAAGGTCCTTGAACAGCTGGCTGCAACACTTTTGCCTGTTTGCAGCCCTTGGTCTTTACATTGGAAAGCCTGAGGCATTTAACATGTTGGCTCCCTACACTGTCCTTTGCTCTCCTCAGGCTTCAGGAGATGAGCTCTGGCATTAAAAGTGAGCAGTGCAAGCTGCCTGCAGGCTCCTCAAATGCCTCCTTCTTCCATAAAATCCCCAGTCCACCCCGTCTTCAGAGACTGCTACTAAAATTATTTCCATTTTTAGGGATCTGTGAGAAGTAAGTTTTCCTGAAACCATTACATGTTTTGTTCCTATTCCAAGTGCTGGCTTTGATAGCTAAAGGGCAGCAACCAGAAAATGTTTTGAATTCCTTCCAGTGGAGGGAGGAGCAATGCAGACCTGATGTGATGGAATACCACATTTGGTGCATACACATGCCTGCACCATGTGCTAGCAGTAAGGTGCAAGACTCCCCAAAACCTTTAGGGCACCCTTTTCCCACACTCCCCCCTCAGTCCCCGCTCAGTCTGTGCCTGGTGTAAGATCCATCTCTTCCCTGCCTCCTTGTAAGGAGCTGTAAAATACAAAACCCACTCTTTAGATGAAGTCTAATGTTGACAGATGCAGAAAGACATGAGGCAGGAGAAAAAGAAACTGGTAGAGTTGATCTTTATTGCTATGGTTTAGCAAAATATGTCTGAGGGAAGCAAGAATGGTCCTTTTGAATCATTTCTTGCATTTATTATACAGCCTGTGGGAGAGAGGAATGCTTGAGGCAAGCTTGCTGCACAGTTTCTTGTAACAGTGCCTGCCCTGTCTGTGTGTGCTGGAGAGCTTCTCGTGTAGGAGAGCCCAATGTGATTAGAGCCATTTCTTTCCTCCCTGAGATTTGTCCTTTTTGAAAGCATCTTTTGACTTGAGCACCTGGTCTGAGATAAACCAATTTGTCACCACGATGTTTGATCATCTACTCTGAGGAAGGACAATTTTGGCAAAAGGATAGCAGAATCAATATTTAGGAATTTAACCTCAAGGTTTAACCCTTGAGGTACTGAATTTTGCTTTTTTTTTTTTTTTTTTTTGCATTAAGCAAACATTTACAGTACATATATCATGGACCTGTGGATTTTCAACCATGTAGCCATGTGTTACAATCTCTGTTTCGTTTTTTGGGTTTTTTTACCTGCACAATCATGAAAATTAAAAGGCAATTGAAATGCTGTAGGTGGAATTAAAAAGTAGGATCGATACATTATTAGTCACGCCATCATTTATTTGGGAAGTTTCTGCCCCATTTTTTAATTTTAAAAAATCTTGCTCTACAGAACACTATTTCTCCACTTTTATTCACAGTCTGAAAAGGAAATGCCACTGCAAGCTGCCATGTTTTTCACGCTTCATTATTGTACATTTTCTAGTACGTAATGAACTATCCCCATGAAAATTTGCTGTGAATTGTCTTGTAATTGCCTAGATATGAGGGAAAATGTGGTTAGAGTAAAATAACATTAATGTTAAAAATAGGAAAATTGCAGTTAATCCATGTGAAGAGAAATAATACATCTCATCACAGAAAGAGGCAAGGGTGCTGGTGGGAACAGGGAGCTTGGCATTCCACTGGGATCTGGCCTTGGTGGAGCAAAGGCATTATCATAGGGGCACATCTGTCCAGTGGCCATGGGGAACCTGCTTGAGATGCCACTTCCATCCTTCAGGCCTCTGCATAAGAAAGACATTAGCTAGCAGAAGTAAAATCTGAAAAGCTCACAGTAATTATGAGGAGATGGATTGGCTAACTTGTGAAAAATCCTACAGCGGGGCCAAAAAAGGACTGGGAAGGGATTAGTGAAAGGGTATCCTAGAAATGCATTTTGAAAAAAAAAAAAAAAAAAGAGTAATTTTAAGAAAGATACAGCAAATACAGATGTAAATATAAACGTGAAGACAAATGTGCAGTCCACAGGGAGGTGATCCTTGTGCTGCGGGATTTTGCAATTTGGACTGCAGAAAACTCCAGGGGCTGTCACTAAGAAGCAAATCATTTGCCTAACAGTGAGCAGGACTGAGTGATCTAATAAAGCTTTTCCGTTCCTCGTGTCTGGGGCTGGGAAATTAATGCAGGATGCAGTGCCAAGCTATGTATGTTAAATGTGTCTCTGTCAGCGTTGGGTAGAAGTTAATTTCGTGTGTTGATGATAGCACAGTCCGTACCACACTGTACCAAAGCAAAGGCAGGCACTTAACCTGGGAGCAGGGATTGTTTATTTCGTGCTTGCCTTGGGGTAAGAACTAATGGTGAATCTTGTAGGAACAGCATGCTAGATACCATCTTGTCTTTTATTTAAGTGTACTGATTTATCTCCTACGGGAGGTGGTGGAGTCCCTATCAGCTCTTGAGTCATTTAAAACTGGAATGAACAAAGCACTCATGAATAGACTCTGGGGAGCAATCATGAACTGCTTGGGGATGGACAAGATTAAATACCAGGTTTTTATCCAGCTATGGTGCTGCAGATACAGAGCATTAATCGCTGGGGTGAGGGCAGGGCACTGAAGTGAGAGGCTGGTGGCCCCTGGCTAGGGTGTCACCCCATCTCCATGTGCAGAGGTGAGGAAAGTCCCACCATTAAATGCTCCCTGCTACAGAGCATTTAAAACCAAAACCTTCAAGAGTATTTCTCAGGTATGTAAAGTAAACACACTCAGGCTGTGGAGCTGTGTGTGCACTTGTTGTGACCCGACATCCTCATTCCTGGGCTCTTCTCCCACTCTGGCTCTGCCACTGCACGAGGCAGTGCTGGGAGAAAAGCTGCAGAGAAAGTGCCTGTTTGTCACATGTCTACAGGGCGTGAAGCTTCCCAGCCATAAATACACACGGCTGTCAGCGTGACAAGATAATTACTTTATTGGTGGGTTTTCAAGAAAAATGTGGGCCAAAACTTCCTTGTTCTACTCATCAGAGAAACTTCATTGAATTTAAAATCACCATTCTTCCAAGTGAAACAGATTTGGCCCTAAATCATAATTCATCAGTTGTTGGCACCCTGCAATTGAAATCTTTTCCGCAACAAGGAAATAAATCTTTTAAAAAGTATATTAAAATCAGTATTGATTATTCCAAGCATGAGTGCTGCATTCAGAGCTATAAATCTTTTTTTGGGGATCCCAAGTTAAAATATTTCAGCAAAACTGCTGTATTAAAAAAAATCACTATGGTTTAATCATGTGGTAAATTGCTAGGATTTTTGTATGTGGAATTTATAGGGCACCATTTCTTTTAGATTAAATGAGAACATTCCTGATTTAGCTCTGATTACTCATCTACAGATGGGGTTAATGTCATGTGTCTCTTTGGGGATGTATCTTCTTAAGTAATGATGTCCTCATTGTGTGCTCTATGGATCCGTTGTCAAGACGTCTTTAAATATATCCTGGATGGCACATGGAAGTACCCGTAAATTATGTGTTGAATTATCAGGTAATTCAATCCACCTTGGTGTTAATCTTATTGCAAAATAACAAGCTACATAAAAGCCATTTAAGTGCAATTTAAAAAAGAAAAAGGCTCTATGAGATATAATCTCTTTAATCGAAAACAGATTTTGTTCAATTACTTTTGGTCTCCTCTGTAAAAACAGTGAGGCCAGATCCACTGTATCTCCAGAGAAGCTGTGTCTGTGCAGCTGGACACAGGAATTGGACTGAGGTGCCACCACGGCAAACTTGTGTTCCACCACCATGGGATGGGGCTGGGAAGAGCAGCAGTTCCTCTGCTCCCTGACCACCTCCCTGGCCCGTCTGATGTCCCTGGATCAATGCTCAGGGCTGATGTAACCTGCACCCTGTTCCTGACATGTCCCCTTTGCTGTGGCCTTGCTGCCTGACTCAGGGAGATGTGGGGCACTGGGTGTGAAAATGTTCCTCAGCATTCAGGCAGGGAATTCTTGGGGTGGGGATGGGCAGTGCAGTCTCCTCGGGTGGTACCTCCCCTGATGGGGCTGTTTCTATGTGGGAGTGAGGGTACCAATGAACTCCAGTGTTCTCAGTCCCAGGAACATCTCACACTTTGCTGCAGGGCCAGGGCTCATGTCGTTCCCTTCTGCTCCTTGGGAGCCTGTGCTTGAGGGGCCAAAGCAAGGCACACTTTGCAAGGGTTTGCACCAGCACTGAGCAAATTATAACCCACAGAAACAAGTTCCTTTGTGCTTTCTCCTTCACAATTTTCAGGCTCATTAGCTATGGAAAATTATTTGCTCATCCACTAAAAAAAATGCCTTTCCATTGCATGAATAATTGCTCGGTTTTCTGAGAAGTGTGTGCTGTTTTGGTTAATTCTCAGGCTGCCTGGTTTGTTCCTGCTCTGACTGCTGCCAGCAAAAGAGTTCTCAGCTTCTGCTGGCCTCCTGCTCTGCTACCATGCATTCCTAAAATTAGTAGAAAAATTACAGGTTTCACATCTTTAAGTCAAATGCAGGATTCAGAATCTGTTTTTTTCCCCATGAGTGAAGAGCTTCCTGTTTGTGAGTGCACACTGTGAGGGCCTCACGGCAGGTTAATTTGAATGGTCAAATTCAGAATTAATTCCTGGAAAAAGAGCTTTATTCTTGGAAATGCTATGTGCTATGTACTCCTCTCTTGGAACAATTTTCAGACCATCCTGTCACAAACTAGCAGCCAGCAGATGGGAAATTCAGAGCCTAGCAATCCCTTTCATTCATTCCACTGCTTTTCTGTACATAGACAGTGTTAATCCCGTTTAGAGTTTTTTTTTTTTTTTTTTCAGAGGGATATGGAATCTCTTTCTGAGAAGTGGCTACAAAAATACCTCAGTGTGAGCCTGCAGCAGGACTGTACAAGCAAAGGTATCTCAGTTTGAAATCATGGGCCTCGACCTGCTAAAAATGCATCTATGGTCAAGTCTTGCTGCACTCAATTTGTTCAGAAGAGGAATTAGTGGTTACTGGTATCCTTCATCCATGTAATTTAATTCACCAGGGAAGATGGATAACTACGTTAGCTTACACATAGGTATGGAGGTCCAAGTCAGGCCACCACACTCTGTGAGACATAAAATGTGATTAATATGAGCATAAATGGACAACAAAATAGTTTTTGAGCAGTCAGGACTGCAGAAGTCCCCCAAGACCTGTGTACAAATCGTGTTTCTTTTTGTATCAGCATCCTGCTGAGAGGTGAGCAGAAAAGCAGCATTCCTAGTCCCCAGATCTGTTCATCCTGACCACTGCACTGCCATGAGCTAAATCCTGTCTTTGTATCCCATTAAATGCTGTATTCCCTAAGGAATGTGGTATAGAAATTGCAGCCATGGAAGGGAAAAACAACAGTAACTTTATAATAACTTTGCCCCTTCCAGCTTCTGGCTGATGGAAAGGCTGAAGTGACACACGATGTGTGTCAGCACAGTGTTTGCAGCTGCTCCAACAGCTCACAGGAGGCTTCCAGGGCTGCCATTCCCTTGCACATGCTGGGTCTGTGCCCTTGCAGCACCCTGCAGCTCAGGGGGACAGCCCAGACCACCAGGGCTGGCTCTGCTCCCCCACCACAGGGACATTGTCCCCGTGCCCTTCAGGTGTCCTGCAGAGCACACCTGTGGCACCAGGGCAGCCAGACAGAGCACGAGTGGGGCAAGAATGAGCTGTAGTGTCTCTGTCCAGAAGAAAATCTGTATTGTGAGTACAGCTCTGCACAATAGATAAGGCTTCTCAGATGAAAAACTGCTTCCCCTTCCCAGCAGAGTCTAAAATTTCTTCTGATGCTGATGACGCCTTGAACAATGACAACCTTCATTCATCTCCTCTGGCCAGGAGAGAGCTGAGAGTTCACCTTTTCAGCTCTTTCACAGCACTGAAGGCACATAAAAGCCCCTCATCGCAGTTCAAGCACAGTCCTCCATTAGGAGTTATTTTAGCAGGAGCTGCTTTCCCTGCTCCAAGCCCCTTTGTACGGAATCCTCGCGGCGCTGCGTGTGGCACGGGCCGGCAGCTGACCCGGTGTTTGCTGTGCTGGACACGCCAGTAATGGAGAGTTAATTAACCCAATCCATCAGTCAGTCCCTTTCCAAGGCTGCAGTGATGATCTTAAAGCCTAAATGTCATATCTCCTTTCTACCTTTGTGTCATTGTCATCTGTTAAAAAAAAAGAATAAATGAGACTAGAGGCCCCTTTTGATTACTACAATTTTTCTTCACATGCTTCATTTGCTGAGCCATTCTTATCAGCCAAGTTGTCTTTATTTGGCAAACTGTCCAGGACTCTGGGCTTGCCCTTCTGGCAAAATGTTGTTTGATCTCACATTTGTTTTCATCTTTTGTCTCGGTATCTTTGTTATTTTCCCAAAAAGCTAAAATTATGCAAAACAAAACAAAAAAATCAAATAGTAGATTTGGTATTTGTTGCCAAGAGTGCATTTGTTTCTCCTTAAGAGCTCTTTTGGTCATGAAAATAACAACCTTTTCCTGCAAAGAAGGTAGTTCTTTTCTGCTAGAGCTAACACAAGAAGAATGGTCTTCCAATTAAGGTGATTTTGAGCAAAGTTTACCTCATGCCTGGCTTGTCCCAGCCTCCTTGTGTGACCTTGCATATACCCCCCAACTCCTGACCATTCTTCTCTCACAAAGATATTGCCTAATTAAAGATCAGGTTCTCAAAAAAAGATAAGTAGCTTTGTTTCTCTGACTCTGTCTGCAGAGTAGGCCAGCATCTCTGAAAATGAAGCCCCATTACAGAAATTTGCAGTGCAGGGAGGCATCCAAAAATGCAGGCACATAGAATAAATAGTTGCTTTTGAAAATCTTGGCCAACACCCAGGAACACTTGTAAAGTACTTTAACATCCAAATGTTGAAGAATGAAGAATAATTTAAATGTTTTGAAGTTATTCCCAGGACTAGGAGTTTGCAGTACTGTGTCACAAAAAGGAAAAAAATTAATATAGCAGATGTAATGAGGAAATTCTCAGAAGTTTGGGGGAAAAAGAATATTTTCCTAAAATGCTGTTGATTTGCTTTAGTTTGGTCTGGTTCCCTTCTTTCAAGACTGACATAAATCTTCTGAGCAAAGAAGCTTTCCTGGGAGCTGAGCAGATGCCTGCTGAATCATGGAATTTAACTCTTTCTCAGCAGCCCGCAGGCAGCACACAACCAAAGGGTACAAATCTGGGGGCAGTTCACTGACCTACACCCCACGAGGGTCTGGCTGTGACACGTCCTTGTGCTTGTTGTCCCTTCTGCACACTGATGTGCAGGTTTGCAGTGGGGCAGCCCCTCCTGCCCTCCCAGGGTGCTCCTGCAGATCCTCCCACCGCACCTGAGAGGGGCTCCCTGCTCCATGCACAGCCCAGTCAGGGTGGCTGCCTGCCCATGGCTGAGCACTGGTCCTGGGGCAAAACTGGGGCGGGAAAGGGCTTGGAAGAGAATCTGAGCCTTGGCCAAAAATAACCCTGTTGTTCGGGGGCTGCCTGAGAGCTGGGATCCCTTCCGAGGAACTCCAATGAAAGGTGAGACAAGTCTCCTGAACAGGTTATTATCTCGAGGAGACAAATCCTTCAGCAGGCTGGTCTTTTTTTTTTTTTTTTTTGTATACCTCAAACAAAGAGCCAGCACAATCAAAGAGCTGTAAGATCTTTCTTTGTCCTTTTTTTTCCTTTTTTTTTTTTTTTCTGGCTCTGTCATTCCCTTTCATTTCTGCTGCCCACAGAAACTACCGCGCCTCCCTGTCTTGTGCTGAACGTACATCAAATAGGAGGTGAAGCACTGGCAGTCTTCACAGGAGAAGCCAGGCGGTGAGGGGGAGGCCGTCTTGCATGCTGTGGTGTTTCATTAATTTATTTTTCCCCTCCTTCAGGGAAAAAGCAAATGTGGGTGACCCAGAGCAGACTGAAAAACGTGAGTGACTCGCAGGCTTGGAAGGAGCCTGAGGAGTGTGAGATGAGTGCAGATTGTGTGCTTCTGCTGCCAGGCTAAAGGAGTATAGGTCTGTGGTGGGGCTGGTGCTAAAGGGGTCCAAGAGGCTGCCTGGACCCCTCCAGGTCAGGATTAGTTGCTGCAGGCTGGTTCTCTCCTGTGGGTAATGGAGGGATGCCACCCCTACCTATATCTGGCAGGATTTACCTCTTCCCCTCTAGGAAAAAAATTTCTTGAACCCTCCCTAAAAACCAGGTCTTACCTCAGGACCACTTCAGGTTACTGTTTTTCCCTGTGTAAATGCTTCTATCTATTCCTTCAGTCTCACCTATAAAGTGTAATTTGCCTTTTCATACCAAGGCTGGCACATGCTCCCTTCTGCATGTGCATCAGATAGGATAAAGGCAATAAGCATTACTTGGCCTGGAGAAAAGAATTGCTATCAACTGGCTTTATTGTGCTGTTTATTAAGCGTGAATTAATCTTGGAAATGATATCACAGAGGCCATGGCTGCTCTTGCTATGTGCAATTGCTTTGTGAAGCCTTTGCTTGGGGGGCTATTTCTAACATTTGGCTAGTTTTCTTCAAGGGGTTTTGTTGTTAGCTATCTTGCTTGCAAACAGCATTCACTGACTACCTGGCAGTAGAAGCCATACTTATTTTAAGGGAAATCATCTGCAGAGGCAGGTAGAAGAGCTGTCAGATACAAGATGACTGAATTATACTTGCATTGCTAGGGGTCAGACAAGAAAATCTGTGGCTGTGTAACGCCTGGAACTATCACAGCAAGACCCCTGGGGCTTGGGGAAAGTCAACACCACAAATGCCTTTGTGCCCCAGCTTGTTGTACTGGGAAACAGCCTTGGAAGTCCTTCTTTCTGAGACCAAACCTTTATGCATGTGGATGTCAGCCAAGCCTTGTTCTGGAAGGTGAACTGAGAGCACGTTTTGGCTCAGGTGCTGTAATGTGCTTTTATTGCTGTGCTTTGAAATACATCTTTTCATTTCTCCCCAGAGCACTGGGCCTTTCTGGCAGCTTGAGCAGTCTCATGTAGTGCTTGCACCATGAAAATATTTGGGGTTTTTTTCTGTTTTTTTGCATTGCTGTGCTGAGCACCTCCAAGGACCACCCTGGTGGGGATCTTGCTGGTGATGCTCACATGAGAGACACTCACATGAGGGGCTTCAGGCTGGTTCTCAGCCCACCCTGGTCCTGCTGTCCTTGCTTTGTACTGACGACATCCAGAAGTGGAAAAGGTGCATTTCCCCTGCTCAGCCCCTGGCAGGGGAAAATTTGCTTTTTCTTAGGTTTATGTTTCTACCAAGCATAACCTAATGAGCCTGACCCTGCTTGCTCTCACCTGAGGAAGGGCTGATAGATGTGCAGCATCCCATACAGCAGCTTTGTGCCATGAGGAGGTGACAAATTCATTATGTAGTGCTGGCTGTGACTGGAACACACTGCTGCAGCTCCAGGCTGAGGTTGTGGCAGCACAACCCTTACACAGAGTCTTGTTTTATTTGTAAGCCACAGATTGCAAAGGGAGTGGCCTCGTTTTTAAGCTCTGCTACTATAGAGGTAGCCAGATGGTTTATATGGCATGATAGCAGGTCACAGAAATGTCTCTGGAAATGCTTATGTGTCATGTCTGTGTGAGACAGGTCATCTGCAAAGACACAGATGAGATCCTCCATTTAGAGCAAACTGCAGCAGCCTGATTTATATGGAACACGCAGCAAAGGTTGCAGGCTGTGAAAAAGCAGCTCTCTGGTTGTTTGTTTGTTTGGTTTTTTTTTTTTGTGCAGATAGCCTCGATTTCACTGCAAATAACACATATAAACCAGACAAGAAAGGTGTACAGTTCTCAAGTTGCTTCACTATAGGTATATTTATTCTGCCTCACATCCTGAGGTTCCTCTGTGAAGCAGTAGATAGCTCTGGAAGGCTGTCCATCTTCTCCTGTCACTGTCTGGTCTGGTTTTATTTAGATCTGGCACGGACATGCTGCTGCACAGAGGCTGTTGATTCATTCACATACATCCTCCAAAAGCCACATCCAGCTCTGTGCCCTTTCTGGGGTGGGGGGGCTGATATGTCCTGTCCCATATTGACCCTCCCTGGATGCCCTCCCAGGCTCCAGGCATTGGAGACCACGCTGCTGCTGCTCCTGCTGCTGCTGCTGCTGCTGCTGCTGCTGAGCTTGATGCTGTGCCCCTTGTCTAAGAATAGCCTCACTGTCTTGAATGCCTGCCAGTTCCTGAAAGCTTGGCAAGCAGAGGGAAGAAACACAGCCATTATGTAATGGTTTCTCCTGGCCAAGAAAAAAATCCCATTTATTGATCTCCTGTCTGAAAACCTCAGTAACTCTGCGTAATTGATGACCAGCTGTTAAGAAAAGCTGTTTGGAGGAAGAACATTTATAATTAAAGAACAGACACTTCAAATTCAGCTCTCCCTCCATTTTCTCTCTGCGTTTCTCTCTGCTGTCTCAGGGAACAGCCAACCTGCCTGGGCCTTTAAGCTTCTCATTTCAAACCAATATATGCCTTTCCCAGAGAGCAACGCTGCGTTCTCCAATTTCACTCCCTGTGCTACAGAGGGGAACTATTCATGGAGCTGTGTGAGAGAAAGAGATTAAGGAAATATCAAGACTAACAGATGGGAAGCAGGCAGTGGATGACGTGTAGGCAGGCTGATGTTACAGCAAGTCTTATCTTGTTAGCAGAAATATGTTGCAATAAGCAGAGTTCTGGGAGAGGGCTTGGTTTTGAGCACAGAATAGGACAAGACCTCTCTGTCTGATGAAGGACCTGCTTGTGTCTAAAAATGACACATTAAGGCCCTGCTACCCCTGAACATTTTGATCTTGATCCTGTTTTTCCAGATCTACCCATCTCCTCTGTGCCTTTGAGGTGAAAATGTTTCTGGGTTTCTCTGCTGAAAAGTGAGTGTCCCCATTTGTTTGAGGGAAACCAGAAAAATAGGTCACACACCTCAGCTGCACAGCACAGCTCCCCCAGAGCAGTGGCTATCCACAAGTGCAGCCATAGCCTTCCTCTTCCCCCTCCCACACACACTCTGTAAGGCCTGCACTGGAAATAGACAATTTAGCATGAGAATTATATTGTGCATTTAAATGTAAATTGCTAGGGAATTGACAATTGCTTTGTTTGAATTGTAATGACTGGAGTACAAGTGTGTTGGGTTTTTTCTTGGAATACATTTTAACTGGTATTTATGTCCTTTTACATTCATCTCAGGCACAAATATATGCACGTGTCCTTAAGCTTTCATCTGTAAATCCTTGAGCTGTCACAATCCTGTTAGGAAACCCATTTCTTTGACCTATCCAGCAATTGTAGGCTGGCACTCTCTCCCCCCTCCCCATGTTTGCTTTTCGGAAGAATCTCTTGTTTTAATTCAAATCGGTGAAAACCTCCGGTCCAAGATGCAAACACTGCTTGGGTTCTCAGGGGCAGTGATCCCACTCCTTTCCTCTCCTCCTCTGCCTGCAGATCAGATCACAACCCTGACATCCAGGGAGAGCCTCTGCAGGGCTGCTCAGCCCAGAGATTCCCTACCAGCCCTGCCAGCTGAGGGTGACAAGCCCATCTCCCAGGCTTGGCCACCCCTCCCATCCTGGTGCTCACAGCAGCTCAGGATTCGGGTGCTGGGGCTGAGTCTTTGTCATGCAGGTGGTCTGATCCCTCTGCTGGTGCAGAGCACTGCCAGCAGAGACTGAGCAGACAGTATTTTTCCTGTGGTAGGCAGGGGGAGAGGTTAAAAACAGATGTACACAGATGTGTTCACAGATGTGGCTCCGTCCGTGGATGCTCCTGTCCTATTACCAAGGTACTGAGCACCAGCTCCAGCACAGATGAAAGAGGCTGAAAGGGTGGCCAAGTCCATCCTGAGGCTTGCCCAGAAAAGGGTTTCTTTTACCATGCAAAGAGCTAATGAAAAGAGGGAAGCCAAGGGTTAATCAGCTCTACCTTCCCCATCAAGTCACCGAGTTTCGGCTCTGTTTGCAAGGAGGGGAGCAGTAAATACCATTATTCACAGAGCTTTTCTGAGGTGCAGCCAATTTTCAGGAATGCTGTATCTCAGTCCAAACAAAACCTGCATGTTTCTCCTTGGCCTGGCCTTGTTTCTTGAGACTGTTTCACTGATTGATACAGGAGATATAAACAAAAATTGAAATAACACATGCCTGGTAATATAAACAAAACACTTTCACCAGAGAGAGAGGATTGCAAAATCAGCAGCTTGCAGGGCTCAAATGCAGCCATCCAGCACTGAAACCAAGCCATTAGGAAAACAAATAAATAAACAAATAGAAATAGAACTGACTGCCATAAGCCCCTGACCTTAATTGTGTGGATATATGTCTGTGAAAGCTTGAGTCAAGCTTTTCCCTCCCAGCCCCCACATTAATTCCTTTGGCCTCAGGGGCATAAAATGCTCAATGGACCTGTCTGGCCACCCCCTCTCTCCCTGATCCACACAAGCAGCCAGGAGGTCAAATCTGTCACTGTTCCTCTGCAGAGGAGACCCAAGGGCTCACCCTGGCAGTCCTGGGCTGCTCTCCCAGCTCCTACCCAGCTTCCAGCAGTTGTTCATCTCCAGACCTGGATGGAGCAGCTGGTGACAATCCCACTGTGCTGATGAGTTTTTCCTCTCTAGCACAAGTAAACTTCATGGGTGAGGAATGTCTACTGGGGACTTGGAGAAGCCTGATGTGATTTGTTGTGCCACAGAGGTGTAATTATAGTGAATTTCATGCAGTTCTTTTGCAATTTGTCGCATTCGAAAAATCAGCGCCCATAATGGTTAATGTTTTTGTAGGACTCCAGGTGAGAATCACAGAATCAGTAAGGTTGGAAAAGACCTCTAAGATCATCAAGTCCAACCATTTACCTAACTCTGCCTAGGATTTTGCATGTTTCCAGGGATGGCGACTCCACCTCTTTCCTGGGCAGGCTGTTCAGTGCTTGACAAAAGGTGTGTGTTCAGCCAGGGGAGCATTCCTGGGTGCACCCTGCAGGTGTATGCCCACTGCCCCCCCAGGCCCATTCCTGTTGGGTGCACAGCTGGATTCATCTGCATGGCCGTGCAAGAGCTTGGGGCAATGCCTCCCAGCAATTCTGAGACTTTCCAAGATCCTGAAAGACTGAGCCTCCCATTTCTGGAAGAATTTCCATGGGAGGTGCAGACATAAGAGCTGAAGGAGCCCCTGGGCTATTCTCTATGGGAAAGAGGGAGCAGGGTCAAGCCCATGCACTTTTCTCTGTGGTACACTGAAATTCACCCTTGTGGCCTCACTCGTGGACCTGGCAGCACGTTTCCAAGCAGTGTCCCCTGCCACAGCCAGGTGGGAATTCTCCCCGGGGTGAGTAGTCACTGTCTTTAAATATCTCAGTCTTCAAATTCTCTTTTCCGAGCCTCAGACAAAAATATGACAGCTATCCCACAAATCAGCCATCTAAAAGAAAAAAAAAAGTCCCATTTAATTACTCCT
Organism: Acridotheres tristis; assembly: GCA_037013685.1. NCBI lineage: Eukaryota > Metazoa > Chordata > Aves > Passeriformes > Sturnidae > Acridotheres > Acridotheres tristis. The sequence continues at coordinate 19,174,464 of CM072896.1, forward strand.
GAAGGGGAACTTATACACGAGGAACACTTATTAGTGCAATATATTTTTTCTTTTGTAGCTTTGAGCTGATCTCTAATAGCACCAGTGAAGTCCCAGCGTAACCTTGGAGTGTGTTTCATTATCATTCAGATGGAAACTGCTGTCTTATGACTGCAGTTTTAAAATACAGTACATTTTTATAATTTCTAAGTAGGCAATCAAGTGGACATAACACATGAAATTATATCCAGTCCTGGCACCAAACCCTGCCCTTCACTTGCCCATGCTGCTCCCAGATATTAAGGCCTGAGTACAGCCAGGGGCTGGATTTCAACCCCAGGGTGATCCTGCAGTTCTCTGCTCTGACAATAACAATGCAAACATGTGGGCGTTTATGGATTCACTCATTTTAATTTTAAAGTCACTGTGACTTTTAAAGTCAAGCACTGGAGCCATCTCTCTCCCTTCCTTCCCTTTCCCACCGTGGAGGCAGCAGGGCAGGGGCAGCAAGGGGCTCCTGGCTGGAGAAAATGTGACCCGTGAGCTGCTCCTCGCTGGGAGCCTCAAGTGCTGCTGCATGCTGTCACCACTGACCTCAGGGTACCAATGTCTTTGCCTGTTTTCCTCCCCTCAGGCAGCTCTCTGGGTCTGCAAATCCATTCCTTTAGCTAATTAGCAGATGGCAAAGGCAAAACTAATCAATCATTTCCCAGTGGGGCTGCTGGTAGCCTGTCAGTTCAGCAACCAGAGAGGCTCTGCCCTGGCCCCACTGTCCCAATGTTCCCAGGTGGGTAACTGAGCATCCTACTCCATCTTGGGCCTCATTTCAGGCTCAGGACAAAGGAGGGTGACTGTTTAGCCTGGAGGACACACAATCTGTAGGAAGTTCAGTGGTTTTTTGTCTACACTAGAAGCCTGTTCAAAAAAACCCTGTATTTCAAGAGAGAAGAGAGATTAGGAATGTCAGGGTGATGTTTGGAAGCTGACAGATATTGGGAAGGACAATTGTCTCTTTTCTACTGGTGAGAGAATTAATATATTTCCATTGTTATTTAATGTATAGGCAGGGAAGATTGCAAAGATGGGAAAACTCCCCTTGGTTTTACCTCTACTGGCTACTGTGGACATAATGAAGTAAAGCTACAAAATGTGATATCTCGCACAGGTATTGCTGTCGACTTGGAGATAGATTTGCCATCAGAACTGGAGGCACAGAGACATCTCCAGGAGTCTCCCATGGCTCCAGAGGCAGCCTGGGCCAGTCTCCAGTGGCTGCCTGAGGTGATAATCCAGGAGCAGCTGGCACTGGAGGTGCTGAGGCCCCGTGCTGCTGAATGTGGGCAGCTCTCCCCCAGGTCCAAGCACTGGGAGCACCGTGGTGCTATGAGAACAACCTGCAGCACCTGAGGCATCAATGCCAACTCAATCCCAACCTGCTGGGAATCCCAAATGTTGGAGCCACTCACTGTAGATGAAGAGCAGCCAGCACCGAGATTCTGGCATCCCTGCTGATGCAGAAATGAATGTGCTGGTGATTTGTTGTGATGCATTTGAATCATAGAATCCTACATTGTCCTGAGCTGGAAGGGACACACAAGGATCATAGAGTCCAGCTCCTGGCCCTGCACAGGACAACCACAGAACCCTCACTGTTCAGCAACAGCTCATGCAAATGCACTGAGTTTTGCTTTATTTATTTTCTTCCTATCTGTAGGACATACCTGACACTAATGACAGTGCTTCTGGTATGCTGCAATTTTTAATGTATTTATTTTTATAACACATACAGGAAGTAGGACATGTGCCCATGACCTGCAGAAGGAACTGAGTCACAGAGAGACAGCACCAGCTCTTAAGGAAAGCTCGTTGGGAGAAGATGCAGTTTCTTGTGCATTGGGTGGCGGCACTCTGAAATTCCATAAGGCTCCTAAAAAGTCCACGTGATCATCCCACGAGGCACATCTGCACTGGTAGACACTCGTGCTCTCTCAGAAGGAGCTGAAGTGGGATGGAGACACGACCTGTGGGATGGGACACCTCCACCCCACTCCACTGCATCGCTGGCACTCTGCCCCGCCTCGCTCCGCTTCCATCTGCCAAACATTCCCGTGAGCCGCCAGCACTGCAAGTGGATTAGGTTTCCCAGACTCAAAAGAGAGCTTCTTTGTGGCAGAAAAATGCCTCCATTTGTTAGTTAAACCTCAGAAGTCTTCCCCTGGCAGAAGTTCAAATATGTGCCACGGGAGCAATGGTTTCACTGCTGTCTTTGAGCCTCGCAGGTTTTCCAGGTCTCTAAGTCCAGCCATATTGCTGCTCTTAGGTTTCCTCTTGGTATTTCCCAACATCTCTATCTGATTTTTGGAGACCACCACCTTCTGAAAGCCATGTTTTTAACCTAGGAATCCAGCAAGTGCTGCCCCAGATGCCCAAGCCATACAAGCTCCCCAAAACTGTGAGCAGCAACCAGTGTGACCCTTCCAGGGCATAAATAAGAATAGAAGAGAGTAAAAGTCAGGTGGCTTTACCAGGGGTTAACCTCCTATTTTTTGATGCTCCTCTTTGTTTCTAACTTTCTCCCTGCCTTCCTAGCAGCCTTGCTGCCTGAGATGAAGCCCTGCCAAAAGCCTCTGGGGACAGCAGGCACTACCACGTGCTGAGGCTGGCCAGAGCCAGGGTGACAGACAGTCTGAGATGCTCTCCTTCCCTAAGGAAGGGGATTTAGTGAAGCTCCAGAGTATCTGCCAAAGCCATATTTAGCACTGAGAGCTGATTGCAACACTCACATTGCTCACTGCAGTTTTATAAATATAACCAGCCCAGACAGAATCTCTCCTGACACGGAGTGAGGAGATGCAAGGAGACGCCCTGATCTACTGCCTCATTGTGTTGTTTGAAGCTTTCACTTCTAGCAACTTTCCCCTAATATACAGACCATGGTGGGTGGGTATAAGGGCAGGAAGGAAGGCCAAGGTGATCTCCTTTGCTTTTCCTGTCTGCCCAGAGCAGGAGGATTTTCTTGCTTGTCGTCCACATTGTTTGACTGGGTGTTTGCTCCTGAAATTGGCTCCGGGGCCAAGTTCAGGAGTCACAACCAAGATTCCCTGTCTCACACCCATCTGCGTTTGACCATAGGCATGTATCTTGGGGCAGAAACCTTGGGCTGTCCTAATGCATACTGCAGAAGGCAACACCAGAAATTGCTTCCTTAAATACCTACTGATCAGAAAGCACTGCTAATCAAGGGGAGCTCTTTCCCCTTACTAACGAGCTGACACTATGACAATGAAGCACCTGATACAGTGGTGATCACACAGGGGTGAAGATCTGAGAGAGACACTGCTGCCCTGGCACAGTACCAAGCAGAAGCAGGGTCCATACCCTTTAAAAAGTGCAGATATTTTCCGCTGCAAAAGTCAGGATTCATCAGCAGCTGCCTGCAGGCTCACCTACGGAGTATCCCAAGGTTTGGTCTTTTTCTCCTTAAGTTTAGAGGTGATTCTGATTTTTATTGATTGCAGGCACCAATTTCCAGTGGAGCTGCAGCTACAGTTGCAGTAAATTGAAGCCAACTGAAAGCAGAATCTCTGTATTGGCTGTCTTTCAGAAATGTCCCCCAAGCAGTCAATGGAGTCCAAGGGGTCACAAGCTGTGAGCTGCTCTGTGTGAGAGTGGTCCCTGCTGGGATTATATCCTTCCCACTAGCCAGAAGGACCACAGCACTCCTGGTGCACTGTCCATCCTGAAGTACCTAAAACACTGTGGGATAAATGAGAACATTTAGGAAAAAAGGAGAGGAAGTGTAATGCGACCAGAAAAAGCTTCTTGCTCGAATGCGTCTACCTGTTTTTAATGCCTAATGGAGAGAGACGCCTAATTGTTTCCAGAGCTCAGTAGCTGGACAAAAACAGAGTGCAGAGGTGGTGGAGTGACAATAATGAAAATCCAGGATATATGGCTGGGGCTGCCGGGCACTTGGCCCAGCACTTGGCCAGAGCAAATGGGCTGAGCCGCGCCGGGATCGGCACCAGCGACACTCAATTCTCCTCCTTGTCAAGCACCATAAATTAAAAACTGAATAAAAAGCTTTTAAGGGATGTGCTCACTGACAGTTTAATATAAGTGGCTGTGGCATCATTTTCCACAGATAGGTTTATACGGGGAAAGAAATTGCAACTTGCTTCGTAGCAGGTATTTTACTGTTATTGCAGAGTTCCCTGCCGCGCTTATTCATAAGGGGAGATTTTCCAAACGAGCATCATGTGAAAGTCAGAGGGATAATGGGTTACTGTGACCTGTGCCAGGCTGAGGTGGGTCAAGGGCAGCCTAAAGGTCAGCAGGGTTTCTCTTGGCTCCAGTGGTGGAGCCAGCCTCTGCTGAGGGACACAGCTCAGGACGCCAGGTGACATCCCCAGCCTCCAGGCAAACCTTCATTGTCACCTTCCCTGCCTCCTGTCCAGCTCAGCTGGCACAGAGCCCCTCATCAGATGTGTTGCAGTGCATAAATCCACTGTCCATCTTACAGTTTGGTTAAGAGAAGAAAGTCCTCAGAAAATGCAATTTAAATGAACAGAAGCTGTGTATGAAAATTAACTTCAAAAGTTTAAATTATTTGTTTTGGCACTCAGACATAAAAAATTATTCTTTTCTTTGCAGTACTTTAAATTAATTAGTTGTAAAGTTTCTGGTTTTAATTCCTTTGGAAACTTGAGCTGAAGATGGGATGAAGCAGGCTTTAGTCAACCAAATATTTATTTCTAGACCTTTGGGGTTTTGTTTTGAGGGGTATTGGGGGTGGGGGGGGAAGGAGAGAAAGAATAACTTCATGACAAGCTAAAATATTTTCCCTTCAATTTTCAAATTTTAACATTTTTCAAAAAATCACATGGATGAAATTTCTGAATAATATTATTGCATTTTCTTGGCTGTTGATACCCAAGTCACCAGCACAAACCACTTATGATCTGTGAGGCTGTGGTGAAGTAATTTGTGGTTGTTCTGTGGAACCCACTCCTTTCACTGTGCTTGAATTCAGAATGACTGTAATAGAAGTTCACCATTTTACCCACTTTTCTGCTGCTTTTTTCTCATTGTAGTCAACTTCATGGCTAAGCAGTGAGAGCCCTCTGGACCAAAATTTCAGGAAAAGTAAGGTTGTGTCAAATTGAATACTATTGTCCCTAGATTTATAACAAAGGTGATACCACTCACAATGTTGTTATTACTATCTAAGAAATTTCATTAGTAGTATGGATTTGGCTCAGTGCTGATGTATGCCAGAGGAAACCCTTCTACTGAGTCCAGCAGGCTTCACATCAAATCATATTTGCAGATATGAAGCTATACATCAACTAAACAGAACCTAGTATAGAAAAGGGTCAGCTTCTTCGGAAGGAAAAGATTGAGAGAGTACATCCTTCCTTTTATGCCTTTGTATCCATAATTTTTGTAAGTGCATCAGAAGTAATCTTGTTCACTGCAGATTTGAGCACTTCTTTCTGCTTGGATTTTTTTTTGTTGTTGTAGTTGTTTTAAATTGGCATTAGGAGAAAAATATTAACGGATATTTGTTAGAAGTATCTAGCCAGGAATAAAAAGAGTTGTTTTTTTTCCAGTAGGTAAGTGCTGTAAGTGGAAAATCAAAAGATTTCAAAAAATGCACCAGAGGGAATTCCGTCTGCAAGGAAGAGTCAGACCAGCCACCTTCCTTGGCATGTCCTGTAACTTCTTGTGTCACTGAAATTTCTACCGAGTGCCCTTCCTGAGCACTGATGCTTCACCCAGATTCGCATTTGAAATGCTTTGGATTTCTTCTCTTTCAGAAATAGGAACCCTTAAAGCTCTTGCAGCCCTTTTTCTTTTTTTAATTAAAAGAGTGATTCTGACTGTTTTGTTGGCATCACTGTAAATTGTGAAGCACTTCCTTAAACACATGCCGCAATCTGATTTTATTTCCATTAGTTTAATGGAAACAGTGGTGCAAGTAAGAATTTGCAAGGAGACATGTATGGAAAAAGCCAAGCTGCTGCCAGGGATGCCTGGGTGTTGGTGGCATTTGTGCTGCTGCCATGGTAATTGTGTTATTGGAAAATTCATTCCTCATGCCTGACTTGTACCTGATTTGGATCTGCCTGGCTTCAAGTTAATGTTTTTGTCCTGCAGTTTTGGTTATGTTTTCCTGATCCAAGTTTTTCTTTGACTAAGTCCATTTTTGCCATCCATGGCTGGCCCTGCCCTGGAGGACGCCCCTCACCCTTTGTTTCTGTGCCTGCTCATGTGCACGCTTGCCCAGGATGGGCACTGCTGATTCAATTATTACTATTCCAGCTTTCAGCAGCACCTTAACTCTTCCAAATGGGATAATTGATGCTCGCTGGTCTGGCAATGGCAGTGGCTGACTGGGCCACTCTGTAAAGTCAGAGGAAGAGTTAAACACCCTGAATTTTCATCTGGTGCAGCCCAAGGCTCCTGGCTGCCAGCAGCCCCCAGCTCCTCACACGCCCTGTACGTGAATTTTCCACAAGCCTGTGCTGTACAATGACCATTCAAGGCAGAGATTCCTTTGTTTCTTTTGTGTATCCTTATCCATGTTTGTTATGTATTACTCATTTTATGGCCATCTCTGTGTGATTTCTTCTATAAATAACATTCTCAAATCTCTCTCCTATCTTGTTTACCGTAGCTAATTCTTTAAGATGGGTGTCTCCACCAGAGCTGTAGTCTAAATGAACACAGATAAAAATCATAACATTGGCTTGGTTGTAGTAAACCAAGATTTTCTTGGTTCTGCTGCAAATCAAGCCTTTCAAATAATCTTTTTATTCTATCTCCATAAATACTGTACGGTGGTGAGAAATGATAGGTGATAGCTTCAGCCTTAGCTATCATGTTAGAGGCTGTCATTAAATACATAATTCCTGCAGTGTCTGCATCGTCTCTAAATGAAAGTCTCCTGAAGGAGAAGTCTCCAGGGAGGGGGAAGAGCTGTGAACCAGTGACTGCAGAGTGTGCCTTGGAGATATGAAGTTAGGAGGAGAAGCTGAAAACGTGATATGTCTTTTTCAGTTTGACCTCAGCCTCTAATAGTGTTTGGCAAGTCAGCCTGGCAGATAAATTGGTTCGTATTAGAAAATGGGGTTGATTTATTATGAAATTGATTGCAACCCTGTCCTGTGCTGGAGGCATTAGCGATAACAGCATCAGGTGCCTCAGCTCTTAACTAATGGGCTTTCCCCAGGCTCTCCACTGCTGCCAGGCTCCTACCCACAGCCAACAGCATCCAAACCACACACCTCTGCTGTTCCCTCCCCACAGGTGCAAAACCCTTGCCAGGCAGGGCTCTGTCAGGAAGCTGAGATCCCTGGAGGGAGCTGGCATTTCCCAGGACATACAGACTGGCAGGACTGGGGCCAGTGTGACATTTGCAGCCAGCACCTTGAAATATGTCCAAGCGTGGTTTCTCTTCTTGTGACTGTTTTCTGAAAGTGGGAAGAGTTACTGGAAATATGGAAAACTATCCAACAAACTCCTTCTGTTTATAGAATCAAAGAATGGCGTTGGGATTGGAAGGGACTTCAAAAATCATCCAGTTTCAATCCCCCCTGCTATGGACAGGGACACCTTTCACCAGACCAGGTTGCTCAGGGCCCTGTCCAACATGGCCTTGAACACTTCTGGGGATGGAGCATCCTTGCTGCTCTCTGGACAGCATATTCCAGAGATCTTTAAAAAATCTTTACAATTTTTTCCTAAATACCCAATCTAAATCTTCCCTTCTAAAGTTTGAAGCAATTCCCCCTGTCTTATTACTACATGCACATGAAGAAAAGGCTTTTCTTCCTTTCTTTGTTTTCTTTGGTGAAGTTGAAAGCTCTTTTAGTCAGAAAGAAAAACCACTACCAAATGTAATGAGAGAGTTTCACTACTTTTTGCAAAGAAAGCCATATTCACCCACAATTGCCACAACCTGCAGTGCAGTAACCTCAAACTCCTCAACAGACTGGGGAATAGACTTTCCCTCTGGGGCTGATTAAAACACAAATGAACAAACCAAACATAGTGACCTCTGGGACCCTGCAAACTATTTAGGGTGTATCTATTATGGGAAACTCTAATCTACCACTTGCAGTATGGTTACAGATTTAATAAATACCAAAAAAGAATATGTCTGGTGTCAAAACCAGCCTCCTGTGTTCCTGCCTTTCTGTTTGGACACTTCTGGGCCGTACTCTAAAGAGAAAAAGATTTTCCAGTTAATTTGCTGTAGTGGTAGTTAAGACCTTCTCTGCAGTTGTGTTTAGAAATCACTGAATAGCAAACTCTGGAATATTTAGTGGCTGGTCTAAGCAATATTTTTCAATATTTTTGAAGGAAAAGAGTTTTTGGTGATTGAAATGCACCTTTAGACATTTTCCAAATGAAAAATTTCAATATGAAAGAACCGTGCAGCTTGAAAGGAAAGCTCATTGCAAAAATGGCTTGAATTGGACAAAACTGAAAATAAACTTTTCAAAATAACTGAAAACAAATTGATTTGAGAATGAAGGAAGGTTACATTTTTATAAATGTTTCCCAATGACTCGCTGCCAGTCAATCGCACATTGGGTCTCTTTTGGCATAAATTACTTTTCAGGTAGAGATGACATTTGTTACACCACCCACATGACAGCCCCTGCTCCACACAGTGGCACAAGCTTGTCTGACTGCTTTTGCCATCAACTTTAGCAGCATTTTGAGGTGTGAAAAAGTACAATATAACTGGCCAGCAGTAAGGAACAACTGCACATCATAAACTTTTGCAAAGAACAGCTATTTCTGCAGGAAGTACTCAGTATGTCTTCAAACCAGCATTGAAGATAATGTCTTTCTCTTTCCTATCCTAACAAAAAGTAGGGCACATCTGGCAACAGCTACTATGAAGCCAAGAGACAATAATGTGTGTCTTTTGAAGCAAAATATTTGTGTGGCTGAGAGCTACAGTCACCTATTCCAACACCTAAATCCTCTCAAACCAGTGCCATACTCAGTCCTCTCAGGGTGCTGAGCCCTGGCTGTGTTCCCCATGAATTGTTCCTCTCCTGAGCTGGAGGCCCTATAACAGCCAAACCCTGCTCATTTAACAGCACTCCAGGGAAGAATTCACCAGAGAAGAGCAAAGGACAGCTTTCCTTCCACCTCTATCAAGCAGGTAATATACAGATGTGAATAAGACATCTAGGAGCCCCATATAATTTCAAATTAATTTTTATAGGATAACACCTTGGCCTGAGAAACACTTCTGAATATTATGAGTAACTGTCTAACACGTCACTTTTCTGGGCTTGTGCTTTCATTATTAACACCTCTGATTAGCAAAAACGCAGGCTCTGAGATGTTCCTTTGATTTAAAAGGTTATAAATTTTGGATGCAATGTCAGAGAGTAAATTTTACCACGCAGCTAAGCTGTGGACTAATTAAAAGACTACCCCAGTACTCTTCTTAACCAATACATCTCATATTTGTGACAGAGTCATGAATGATGCCATGTGCACCATATGCAATCTATTGATCTCTCTGTGTGTACATATGCTGTGTGTGTGTGCATGGGTACCAGAGCCCATGTTGATGATGGCTTCTTCACAACTGTGAGGAAGTTTCTCATCCCAGAGAATTTATAGCAGTGCAGTTAATGATTGCAGTCATTTTGCTTCCTTGCTGCTGCAGGGTTAATACTGTTCTTTAATTCCAGATGCCCTTGGAGTCATGGCTGGATATCAACCTTTCCCGTGAAGAGGGCTCACCTATGGGCATTGCTCTGGTGCACTGGGGTGAGTTTTTATCCATCACTGAGCTGTTCCTTGGGTCCTGACTGAGGTACCCTGATCCATGTCTTTTGGACCTGGTTGACTCTGTATATTGTAAAGTGAAAATAAGAAAAAAAACATGTTTCACTTGATACCATGCATTGAACAGTGACATATCCTTTAGGCTTGGCAGTCAATGTTTGTAGTCAGCAGCAGTGTCTTCTTTAGTGCTCCCCCTGACACAGAAAATCAGGATTTCCTCAGGTTGACTCGTGTTTCCCAGGGCAGTGTGAAATGAATTTCTGCTTGCCAGGATCTCCTCCTAAGTCAGTGCCTGCAAAGGACAAGCTTCACATGACAGTAGGAAAAGCAAATATATAAAGAACAAAAGGACAACCTGTGTTTGGAAAACTAGTTCTGGGGTGACCAGGTGCAAGTGGGAAATCATAACAACCAGCTTTAGGTAGAAAAGCCCAAAGGCTTTTCTTCAGAAATCTCTGAAGTTTCATGGATCAGGTTTTCCTTTTTCTCAGTCATTCTCCTCCTGGCTGTTGACGTTAGTGGTTTTGGCACTAGATCAACCAGGAAACAGAGGGACAGTTTTCCCCCTACACATGCAGGATTAGAGACTCATTCCAAGATAGAGGAGCTAGATTTAGATGAGAGGGAATTTCTGGTTGAGGGTGTTCACATAAAAAAGTATTATATAGTATTAGGCTTGTGTGAGCTCCCAGTGTAATAAAGGAGAATTGTCTAAGCCTTGGCAGGAACATATCCCTAGGACTTTCTTTCAACAAAAAAAACCACTGGAAACCTGCACTTAGCTTTTCTGCTAGCTGTAATTATCTGGCTGTATTGATCATGGTGCTAAGGTTATCTGATGGGTAGGGTATGAGCAAAGATCAGCTTCAATCCATGAATTAAAGCTGCAGACTGTCAGCTCTAATTTATACACACACAGGCTGAAAATTGTCCTCCTGCAATGGCAGAGCTCCCTGGAACTGACACAGATAGGCAGCATATGGAGCCTGTGCAGCAGGAACAGAGGCACCAGCACTTGGCATTGCTGCTCTGTTTTATGCAAATATCTGGGTTACAAAAGCAGGGAACAAGGGCAGAATGAATTGGAGGGGTCTGATACAGGCAGACATAAACCCCTTGGTGGCATTAATGAAATTCACAGGCTTGTGGAAAGCAGGACAGGCTCCTCAGCTCTGATTTCAGCCCTACAAGCATGCAATACCTTGAAGGCAAGAGATGGTGATAACTGTGGTTCACACAAGAGGATTTGCACAGCAGGGGAATCTGTGCAGCCTGCACAGTAAAATATGGAATTCCATATTCTCCAGTACCACAACCAGAGCCAAAGTACAGGAACCAGCAGTTTCAGGGAGCAGGGCCCTCATTAACACACTATCATTTCCTGTGGAGACAAACCTGTCCTTTGTGCTGCTGAGCTCTTAGGTGGGGTGGAGACAGGAGGAGAAGCAGGAGATGATGCTCTCCTGGCTGTGTTTTGTACCCTGCACTGCTGTCCTGACTGGATAAAATACAGAGGATCCACCCGGTCCCCTTCAGGCAGCTGTTCCATCAGAATGCTCTGCAAGGAAGATATACGAGTCAAATTAGATGTTAAAGATCCCCACAAAAGGCATTCACATCACCAGGAGAAGTGACAGAGCAGACCTGAGACCCCACCCCACTCCACTGCAGTTATTTGACTTTCACCATGACTGCTATACATTGCCTGTCCATTCACAAGCATTTGTTGTGGGCTTATTTGGGCATATCTTGGCATTTGAGAGATGTCAATCTGCTAAAACTGAAGTGGCAATAGCTAATCACAGCTTTATTCTCTGCAGAACATAACAGGAAAGCATATGGCTCAACAGCTTAACTTTCTTTCTCTGGGCAAACAGCATGGTCAGTTCTGCAAAAAATTTAAAAAGCAAACTGACAGAGGAATAGAGTCTCTAGTCCTTGCTGGAAGCTCCAGGCATCCTGTACTCAGAGATACCTCTAATGAAGGAAAAAAACACCCTCCCTCACATCATTATTCATTCAAAAATTGGCAACTCCAGGTTTTCTTCTCACCTCTGATATCTTGAGATAACACTGCTTTCAAAATGAATTATTTTTGCTGGGTCGCTTGAAATTCAGCGCCACTCATCTTGGATTTGAAAACTCTCAGTAAAGGTTTAGAGATGGGAATTTCAATCCCTAGACCCTAGAGGCCGTGCAGAGTGGGTGCTATATGGTATTCATTCAGAACACAGCCAAACCCACCCTTCCATCAAAACCACAGGACTCTGTGTGTGTGTGTGTGTGTGTGTGCAGTACTGTAAGCAAGACCTGCAAACACTATTTACAAGATTTCCAACATCCTTCCACAGCGAATTCTTTACAGCAGGAATCTTTTCCATCATAATTTACATTTCATACCTGTTTTCCCAAATCTTCAAAGTCAGACGAGCAGCTGTGATGAAAGCCACTGACTCACAGGAATAACCAGAGCTCAGGATTTGGCTTAACTTCTTGGCTTGATGCCGATATAACATTTCATAGATCTTTTTTAGGTGTTTCCCATTGTCATGGCAACTCTAATCAAAACCCTTTCCATGAATAGCCCTGTCAATTGCAGTACAAGCTCCTGGCTGACTGCAGCCTGCAGTTCTGCTCCAGTGTGGTTTCACAAGCTCTTCTTGCTTGACCTTTCATCTCCTGGCTTTCCCCAGATCCCTTATTGCTCAAGCCAGAAATATATCTCTTGTTTTGCAAGAAAGCTTTAAAAATCTTTATAAGTGATAAGTAACAGCCAGATCTTGCAGCTGACTCCAAGAAGGGAGTTGCCTTAGGAGGGATTACAGGCTATAATAAGCACCTCTCCTACACAACAGAGCACAGACCACAGAAAATCCATATGAGCACTGGCTCTGGCAGAGCCTTGAACTCTGCACCTGCCAAAACTGCCCTATAACACAGAGGAATGAGCTGATCTCTAGGGAGGGGATGGGTTTGGTAAAGGGGATCCCACTTGGGAGCAATAAATCCATCAGCAGAATTTCCTGGCAGTGCCATGGTGGAGAAAAGAGACACCACCTGTGTCCCCAAAGTCTAGCTGTGTGCCCAGCTCTGGGGCAGCAGGGTGGAGAATCCAGACTGCTAGGTTTGGCTTTTTCTATCTGATTTTTTTTCTTAAGGTGTTTGAACAGCCACATGGGAAATTGCATCACTGTGCAAATGAACAGGAGTTTGCCCTTGGATTTCTATGGGGCCAGGATTTCACCAGCTCTCTCTAAGGTATCATTCTTAGAAGGGGCTGAAAGAGTTTATCAGAAATAATGAACATTTTGCATATGCATCTTGTCTGAAGTCAATATCATCCCCAGATGTGGAAAATAAAGCAGAGAGAGGTGTAATCTCTTGCCTTAAGAGAGATCCCAGTCCATCCCTAACCCCAGGAACACAAAAGAGATCTCCGGAGTTTTCACTCCCATGTGGGAGCCACTGCTACAATTCATTATTTTAAGCACTCGCAAAAAAAAAAAAAAAAAAAAAAAAAAGGAATAAAAGGTAGGAAGGAGTAAAAATTACAGGGATAAAAATCCTTTATATATACATATGTATTATAGATATTCTATATATATAGTTTTGTCTCGTCTTGTACCTTCAACCCTGCTTTAAATAAAAGCTCACAGACTTGTCGGTTTCCATCAGGCAAAAATTATTATTCGGCTTTAGAAAGAACATCTTGCCAAGTGTTGCAGTTCAAAAATAAGGAAAACAGCTCTGCCAAAATGCAGCAAATGTGATTACACAAAGCCAAGAAGACCATAATTAGATCATTACCATGGAAACAACCTAATTACATGTGTAATGCAGCAAGGTCTGAGCTGCGCATCCGAATGTGTTTTGCTATTGTCTAGCAGGGCCATAGCACTGCCATTTGCCTCGTGTTATTAAGCCACCTTGATCATTTTGGATCGGGTTTTCTTGGAATAAGTCCCCCTCCCCACTATGCAAAGAATTAAACTGTGCATGAAATGACTTGAGTGAGACTGCCTGAGGCTCGCCCTGTGTGCAGGCAAACAGGATCCTGCCTGCACCACCAGAGAGAAACTCCCTTGCAGCAAGAACTGGAGCTCCCCAGGAAACAGCCACGTGCAGGAACTGACATTTGATCTCAAGTGCAACCCTGGACGAGAAAGCTGAGCTTCCCAGGGACTTGCTAATGGTTGCTGCCTTCCTCTGCCTTGTATTAATTTCTGCATTGCTGCAGCAATTCACCACTGGGACAGTGCCCTGTGGAGATGGCATGGACTGGGCAGGCAAAGATGTCCACGAGGTCTCTGGGTACAGTTCCACATGTTGCCTTCTTGCATAACTGGACTATTGTGTGGAAATGAGGGTTAAGCAGAGCTGGGTTGTGATGTTGTCTCGCTGGTGGAAACCAAATCACTCCTGAAGGACAGTGTCATGGATCATCTCCAGGCAGACAAAATGAGGCAAGGTCAAAGAACATGTTTGTCAGCTTGGAGGATCAAAGCAGAATTGTGAATAAACTGCATATAATCCAAAACAGTTTCAGAGAGGAAAGCCAGGCCTGTACATACACGGCTTCATGCCTTGCAGCATAAAAGTAGATACACAGGGAGAGACAGGGGAGTCATCAGTGAACTCTGCTATTATCTCCATAAGCCCACAGCCCACTGCTGCTGAATCATGTGGTTGTAGTAAATATGACCTGCAGGGTGGATACACAAAATGATGGCAAGCACTGCCACCCCCTTTCATGCACACTGGATTTCTGTGCCCATTCTTGGTCAGACTGGCCTCACTCAGCAGGAAGGGGAGAGGATGGCTCATTAGCTGAGGGGCAGAGTAACAAGGCAAGAGCCAATGGGACTGTCTGGCAAAGCTACTGCTTCTGCTAATTAATGAGGAGAGGTGGTTGCTGGGCCAACTGCAGATGTTGCTGCAAATTATGCCATTGCTATCCCTGCCAGCAAGCTCTCGCTGCAGCTCGCACATCTCCAGGTGTTCTTGCCACAACAATAGTCCCTGCTGTTCATTTTGTCTCCTTACAGGGAAAATACAATTCTTCCTTTTGGTGGATAGAAATGCTCATTTTGAAGAGTTTATCATGCCCAGACTCCACTCCTTTAACTTCTGTCCCGTTTTCCTTCCTCAACCTCTCTTCATTTTCCATTCAAATTGCTTTCCAGACCGCAGATTAAGGCTGGAGAGCAGTGCCCTGAGTGATGCCAATTTCCCTGCTCGGTTTCCCAGCCAGGAACACCGGGAGGATGTCCTGGGGAAGCTGCTGGCACCTCTTCCCACCCCAGCTCTCCCACTTGTCCCCCATGGGGCCATGATGCAGCCCAGGCTGGTGATGCTCTGGCTCTGAACTGGCTGTTTCTCCCCCACATATCTATGGTACAAACCCATCTAAGTTCACTGGGTAAAACCTGATGTTCAACTTTTGCACAAAGTCAGCAGAATGAAAGAAAAAGAAGGAGAAGCCCAACCCCCACAGTTCTCCAATTTTGCTCCGTATGCAAAACCTGTCTGTACAGTTCTGCTGAGCGCTGATGCCCTACTTTCATCCCTCACATAGCTCAACTAAAAATACACTGAGATTTCAAGCAAGGTCCCTGCTGTGAACTGTCTGAGTGAGCAGGCATTGCTGCAGCCCCAGCCATGCCTGCACCATGCCGTGCTCCTGGCACAGTTTAAACCAGCTCTAGGCACCACATAGGATGAGAAAAAGCCAGCAATCTTCAGAAAATCAATATTCCTCTTCCCCCTCAGCTCCAGCAAAATGTCCTGATGTGGTGTTGTAAGGGCAAAATTGAAGGAGGAGAGGAGATAACTTAAGATCTCCTCACTGCTATTGCTACTATTAGTGGTGTTCATTTTATTTATTTTATAACAGAGTGGTACCAACGAAGCCCTGCTGGTATCTAGGGTGGATTAGAGCAGTAACATCTGGAGCTCTGAAACAGTCATGAAAATAAAACTATGGCCGAAATTATTCATACTTGCTTTATGTGCTTAAACTTAAAAGAGACTATCATGCTATTTTTTGTCTAATTTGTGCAGTCCTGAGGAAGCAGGATAAATAAAAATTTGTAGAAACCAATTTTGGAAACAAGGAATTTTAATGGCAATTATTTGTGTTGAAGACAGGGTCAATACAGTTTTCTGCCCTGAAAAAAGTAATTGAATTTTAGCAGCTGGTTTCTCAAGTTATCCTGAACAATGGGGTTTTTTGACAAGAATGTGGTTATCTTAGAGAGCTTCAGCTTGAAATTCACTTCAACTGTCTTCTGCCTCATTTTCTGTTACGTAAGAAGGAAAATGGAAATTATTTTGTGACACATACGGATTATTTGCAAATAAGGATGTACATACATTGGCCTAATTTATTTGAATAGTCCATTACTGCTGTGACAAGTCAGCTGTTTCCACATGCAGAGCATTAACCTCACAGGTTTTTTGCCAGGGACGTTCTCTGGTTAGTGACCATCATTTGCAATACCTGGGATGTGACCCCAAATGTCCCAGCTGTGGGAATGTTAACCTGTTAATCCTGTGAAATGTGGCATTTGATTCCTACTGGGGGCACAAATCTCACAGGGAGCCTCTGCCCACAGCAGGACAGGGGACAAAGGATCTTCCCTGCCCACAAAGAGGTACCCAGCTCCTTGTTCAGGAAGAGGAATCAGGCTCTGAAGGAAAGCCTGATGGAGAGTGCACTTCCCAGGGCAACCCCCACTGTTGCAGGAAACACCTATGATTCCTTCCACCAAGGATTCTGTTATTCCTTGGCAGACTAAATTATGAGTAAAATACTTGTAAAAGCCATGAAGGCATACACATTTAATTTAGACTTCAGGATGCTGTTGCTTTTTTTCCCTATTAAATATTAATTCCCTTTAAAAGAGTACTTTTGAGCTGTTTTGAGAACACAACTGATAATCTAATGTCATCTAATTAATTAAGAATTTCATACTCATATGTATTAACAGTCTGCTATTATTGCTGAGGACATTTCACTGGTATTTAAACACATTGAACCAAACATGAATTGCATTTAAATGGCAATGATCCATACAGCTTCCTGGAAAAGCATGGCTGGGAGATAAAGTCTGACTTTGCCTTCCTGACCTCAATGTCCTGACAGCACACTGAGACAGCTCAACTAGGATTTCACCCCATAGATCAAGAAATGGCAAAGAAACAACAGAGTTTCTCCCAAAACAGCATAGAGAGGGTATTTTGTGAGCCCACTGGTGACAAACACCATCTTATCAGTCACAGGCACCCTCATTAACAGCACCACCTCTATTTTCTGCTGTGCTGTCCTTCCTCACCTGGCTTGTTGATTCTTTTGACATACATTTTATTTCAGATGTTGACAGGAGCCCTGTAATATCCAGAGTGCCAGATGCAGAGGCAGATCTGGCAGGAAGTGAAGATTTGAGCCTCTTTGTTCCCTGAATCCAGCTCCCACCAAGCTGAGATGGGAACCTTCTTATTTCCCCAAGGATGTGTCAGACAGCTGGCGAGGGAAAAGGTGCAGAAAGGAGAAGATGGGGTGTGGGTTTTAACCACAAGAGATGCATCAGTGGGATGTGCTCTCCTTTAAGAACTATCTCAGTTGTTTCCATTTCCAGGATGAGTTCCCAGCACTTATGCATTACTCTTACACCTGTCTAATATGGCACACATCGATTTTTCCCCTTACTCTCTGCTGACTGCACAGTCTGAAATACCAAAGACCTTAAAGTCAAGGTCAAGTTTTTATTCCCTGAGTAAACAAGCTGTGGAGAAGGGGAAAGAGAGAGCAAGCACATATACAAGAAGATAGCTATTGAACAAATATATTCCTTCTAAAAAATCTCTCCAAGGAAGAAAGTATACAAAAGATTAATTCTTTTAGTCTGCAAATTCTGCATGAAATAAAATCCTTTCTCTTGAGGAATAAATGTTAAGAGCAGGTCAGTGTGCACATGATCAAAACAAAGCCATTCTCTAATGCTTGCAGTCAAACATGACTTTAAACACTGTGGTGTGTACCTTGTAGTCAAGGTACAACCAAGCATTAAAAATTGTTTCCATCTTGCTAGCCAGGAAACTTTTCTTTTGCCCATGCACTGAATACTTTTGTTCCTCATCATTGTATCTAAGCATTGATCTCATTACATCAAACTCCCAGTGTTATTTTTGAGCAATTAATGACTCCGTCTATTATGTTTGCCCATTCGTAATTAGAAGCAAAGTTAGACAGAAAATGTCTGGCTGCTTATCTGTGATTCATGAACTCCCTTGAGCCTACAAATTTGGCTGGAAACTTGGTTAGAAATAATTTTGGCCAAAGATTTTTGGATGATTCTTGCTTGCCTTGAGCTGAAATACAATGAGTTGAAGTGTTTTGGGGCTTCTGCTTTGGGTTTCTGCCAGACAGAGAAATGGGTCAGTATGAAGATAACAATGCAGAGAGGTGGAGGAACAGGAGTTGCCTCACTGGGACAGACCTGGGTCCCATTCATACCCAATGCTGGCAGCAAGAGCATCCCATGCACAGGTAGGGGTAGACACAACCCTTGTCAGCCTCAGCCCTGTCTCTCAAAGATTGATTCAAAGACTGAAGTCTGATGCTTAATGTTCTCTCTGATTTTCATTATGCTTTATCTGATATTTTGTCATTAAAATGAGTTAATATGTATCTGGCAATAATTGAACGCTGATGTTTCAGCTCTGTTTGGAAATAGGGTCCCAGCTGGAGCTGACAGCACAGGTTTGGGACAAAACAAATTATCTTATGTAATTTAGTTTAGCTATTTTCAATGCTAGTATAATTAAATGAGACAAATTCTACAAGGAGAGGTAAAACCTTTTATTAGAACAAACTGTTGGTTTGGGGGGAAAAAAGCAGGTATGTTTTCAGGCACAAAAACCCTTTTTCAGGCTTAAATGCCAGAAAGCCTGTGAGTGTATCAGCTGGCCCAACAAATGATATTACTTTTCAGTGTAAATAGAGCTTCAGTCATATCCTTAGATGATAACAGCAACAATAACACTGCTAGGATAATTAAAAGCAGTTGGGGATGATTGAATGCCATTTCACAGCAGCGTTGGACATGAAGTTTCCCAAGAATAGCAGGGTGGAGCCATGCTGCAGACACAAAAATATTTGTACTTTTCTCTTTATCTTTACTCTGCAATTCTGGTTTTACTTCCACCAGTGTAAATTGAAGCCACGGCAGTGATCCCATTTGGATTTTGCCTGTGTTTTAGAACAGCCTCACAACCTTGTATCTCTAATGCAGAGGATAAAAGTAGGTCATTCATTTTCTCCACCATCCTGCTCTCTCAGTAACATTAACCAAAAAGAACAGTGCGTGCACATTTTTGCTGGCATCACCGTCACCGTATTCCATCAAATTATGACCCTGCAGTCCCACCATTGGAGCAATTCCCAGAAAACAGCAATAATGTAAATAAGGCAATAATGCAAATCATGCAAAAAAAAAAAAAAAAGAAAAAGAGAATCCTCCTAAGGTGGAAAATGGATTGACAATAAGCCAGCTTAGCTTTCCCTGATGTTGTTTATTTTCTTATTATGTTCTTAAAGCAAATTTTCCCCAGACACCTCACAACTGACTTCACAGACACAAATAGAAGCAATTTGTACGTCGCAGTAAATCTTAAAATAAGCAAATCAAGACTTATAAGAAGGCAGTCAAGACAGGCAAGATAAGAAGTAGAGAATGATTAAACAAAATAATTTTGCAAATTTAGATATTAGAATTTGTTCTCTGGGTGAGAGCAAAGCACACCATCAAAGAGCAGGGATGTGAAGGAGTTTTTACACATAGGATTAGGCAAGGCGTGGAAAAAACATCTTCCAGAGAAAGGAGACAATAAGATGTGCAACAAAGGGGCTGGAGATTTTTGAAAGCTGGTGGGGGGGAACAAAAAAACAAAACCAGGGAGAAAGCTGAGGGCATGTGTGTAAGAGCACTTGTCTGCTGGCCAGGATTCAGGTGAGGCTGCCTTGGCTGCAGCAAAAGCTGCTGCAGGTGTCCCATGCAGCACTTTGTCTTATTTCCTCTTTTTTAAAATACAGTTTCCAAGCCTGCACTTTTGAGTCACCAGACAAAATTGCGAGCTCCACCAGTCTGGGGGGAGAGTGCTGCTGACATGCGCAGAAATGCTCCAAAATGCCATAAATAAGCACTGCCAATGTTTATTTCTAAACATCAGAGAACCAGGGAAATAGAGTAGCACTTTGACTGTTTTGATTTGGAAACATTTGTGCAGATTCAACACTTGTCTGCAGCACCCTTCTGGGATGAAACCACATAGGTACAGCAAGTGCCAAAAGTGCAGACACAGAATTTGGAGGGGAAATTCCAAAACTCTGTGTAATTTTGAAGAAAAGCCATTTAAAAGAAGTCTGATAAGGCAGAAAATCTGTATTTCAGATAGCTCTCTCCCTCCATAGACATAACTCTCTCAGGAACCTCATGCCTTTGTTTTGTCTTAAAAAAAAAGCCAATAAGAGTCACGTTTAAAACTATTTAACTTTTTTTGACCTAACTGCATTTTAGTTATTACCTACTAAATGCCACTTCAGGCCATGAAAATAATTTTAAATGATTGATTATTTACATACAAATCCATATTTAATAATAGCTACCTTCATATTTAAGAGAGGTAACATAAAACAAGGTTCTTGGTGATTCCTACTTCTTATTATAACATCAATTGTGAAAGCAGATTTGGCTAATGGAAGGCCTAGCACTGAAATTCTCTATAAAAAATGTATGAAGATCAGAAATAATAACCATAACTGTTAACACTGTGTTATTAATCATTAATTTTCATTACTACTATGGATCATAATTATTATGTAGCCACAATAAACACATTGGTACTGGCATATCCAGGGTGTGATAACAGGGGGTTTTCTGCCTCTTCTTAAGGACTTTTCCACATTAAAAGCAATTTTTCCAGGTTTCCCTCCTCTGCACAGGCCGTTTGGCCATGCCAGGGGCTGAGCCTTTTCCCACTCTCCATGTCTCAGCCCCACCAGGGATGTCCTTAGCCCATAGCAGCACTCACAGCACAGTTTGACATCTCAACATTATGGATTAGCACCAGGACATGTGCCGGAAAATAGTGAGTTATTTGATGTTTCCTGCCTCTTTTAAATTTATGGGTTATCCTGAGATAATGATCCTGATGATGATCCTGAGACTGATACTGGAAGTGGAAAGTGAAAAATCCCACAAATCGAATCACAAGCCCCCTCTTCATTAGCATCCCCACGTAGGAGCAGATGCTCATGAAAAACAAATAACACAGAGAATATCTTTGGAGGAATTTGTTATTCCATATTTACAAATATAGCACTGAGGGGTCACTCCAACACAGTTTGCAAAGTCCTGGACATTTCTGTGTTCATCCAGTGCCTGCCATTCTCCAAACCCCTCCTGACTCTGCTAAGAGCAGCAGCAACACTTCTGTGCACGTATCTTCTGCATCTATTTCCCCTTCCCGTGCTGGAGCCTGGATAATATTCATTCCTCAGTGCTGTGATCACAGTGGAAAGCCCAAACTCACCCTTTTTCCCTGAAACATAATTCAGCGGGATATTATTTCATAAAAAAAATATGGCTGGTATATTTTTGTTTCACATGAAAAAGACTGGGATTCAATAATGCAGACATGGTCTCACGGGAATGAAATCCCTGCCTATATTTGGCCACGAAAATTTAATTTTTGTTAACCCTAAAGTGGAAGGAGAACTCAGTGTATTTAACAGGAGTGACTAGCAGAGCTGTGTGCACTGAAGACCACAGTACAATTGCCTTGGGCTGAGAATAATAATAGAACTGGAAATTATTTTTGAATTGTGATGTCCTGAAGAAAGAATTTTTCAAAGGAGCTATGCATACTCTGCAGCAAGGCCACTGAGCCCTGTGCTGCAGATTTGTCACTGCTCCATTCCAGCCACTGAGAGTCAATCTGCACCTGGCGTTATAGGAAACAGAGACAGGTAAGGGGAATGGGGAATAGACAAAAATATGGAGAAAGGAAGGCTCTGGGGACACTTCATTGTGGCTTTCCCAGAACTTAAAGCTAATGAAAAAGAGGGAGAGCAACTTTTTACATGGGCAGATAGTGATTTGAACCTTAATGGTCTTAAACTAAAAGAGAGAGATTCAGATTAGATGTTAAGAAGAAATTCTTTACTGTGGGGTAGTGAGACACTGGCACAGACTGCCCAGAACAGTTGTGGATACTCCATCCCTGGAAGTGTCCAAGGCCAGGTGGGATGGGGCTTGGAGCAGCCTGGGACAGTGGAAGGTGTCCCTGCTCCTGGCAGAGGGAAGGAGCAAGATGATCTTTAAAGTCCCTTCCAACCCAAACCATCTATGATTATATGAAAACAGAAGAAAATGGCACTAACAATGCACAGTGAATGAATCAGAATTTTCCAATCACAGTGCTGGGCAGGGCACTGAAATGCATCTTGATTTGCTGCTCACTAGTGTGGCTAATGCATCCCTTTTCTCCTGCAGAGTCTAGAAACAGACAGGGAAACACTCTTGTGTCATGAAGGGCATGAGAACCACCTGTAGGAAATGACAATTTATCAGGAATTCCTTGCTATCCTGATTCTTGCAGCAAAATCCCAAAGAGCTGCAGGGAGGGAGGTAAAAGTAGTGGATGTGCTTTTGTGGCAGCAGGGTCCAGCTACCCCATTAGACAAGGTTGTTGTGTCTGGTGCCCAGATAGGCTCTGGACAAAAGAACTTTTAGATGAGGATGTCAAGGCCCAGAAAGAATGAGATTGAAGAGGTGTTGAAGAAGTACAGCTGCAATCCTGGCTTCACCCTGGATCAGGACACATTTGCAGTGACTGCTCAGACTGCCACAGCAGGGACGTGTGAGTGTTGCAGGTAGCTCACAGCCCCTTCCCACAAAATTGTCATGTGTGTGGGCATATTAAAACCCCAAATTCATCTGCTGCTAATGAAGAAACTTTGGAATAAGACACCCCAAGGCCTTGAGTGGCTTTGGGTGTTTTGGGGAGCTGCAGCATCTGAAGAGCTCCACCACTACGAGATGTCCCTGAGTCCTTTGGCTCTGCAGCACAGGCTGCCAGGGCTCACCCACCACAACATCCTGAGCACAGGGATGTGCCTGATGGTTGGGAGGGTCCCTGCTCTGCACTGGGGAGGAAGGTGAGCTTAAACACCAGCACAACCATGGTCAGACAGTGCCAGAACCAGAGCAGAAACTGAGCTGGCCATAAACAGAGCCACGTCCACAGCAACTGTTTGATTAAGGCTATTTTTGGAATCGAAACTCGTGGGTGGGAAGGGAAGCAGAAAGCAGATAAATTAGCCTTTAAAAGCCACCCAGCCACGTTGCTGAGCTCTGTCAGCCTTTTCAGGTGGTGAGGAGCAGAGAACAGGATAAATCCCTCTTTGTTCTTCTGCCCCCTCCGTGTGCCTGATTGGGAGATAAGGCACAGGCACGGGTTCATTCTGCTGGTAAACCATGGGGTTATTCATTAACCTGCCTGGCTAATTAAAGCCCTGATAAGGGAAGAGCCCTGGTGGGGGCAAATCCAGGTGCAGTGGGGCCCAAAGATGACCATGGGGTGGGCAGGAATGTCCATGTCCTGTGCCAGGGCCACCGAGTCACCCATGGTCACACATACCCGGGGTGTCACCATGCATTGGGGCTCGGAGAAAGCTCCATTTCAGCAGCTCTCTTTTTGCACAGCAAAAGCAGGGATGTTGAGGAAAGGCAGTGATGCACTGTTGGATGAAGGCATTGCTTCCTTTTGGCAGCTGGAGATGCGACAGGAGTGATAACAGTGAGAAAAGTAGATGAATATGGATTTTTTAGTTTGGTCGTCAAATCCAAAAACAGGGAGAAAATGAGTAAACTCAAGTATTTTCCTTAACAGGAAGAGAAATGGTATTTTTTTAATTATATAATTCTGGTTTTAAAAATCCTTTCCTAAAATTTAGGTCAGTTTTTAAACAACAAAGCTTGTTTCCAAACTAAAAGTCAAAATATTTTGTTTTGATGATGTTGAAACAAAATGTCTCCATATCTCCGAACCATTTCTTTTTGACATGTCAGAATGAAACATTTGTACACTTTCTAATTTTTTTCGCAAATACCGTTGGTTCCTGCATTTTTCAGTGAACTTATCCATTCGAAGAATGTCACTCAACTCTAAAAATTACCATACATATAGAGCTACCTCTGTTACCACATTATGTCTCATGCAAGCGTGCCAAATGTGAATTCCTCACAAGGGAGCTGGTTAGACTTCAAAGCTGACCGATAAAGCCTGAGAAGGCACAATGCCAATTAAAAGGGTCAAAATGTTCCTCAACTTTCCTTCAACCCTCCCCAGGGTCCCACTCTGCAGGTCAGTGCTGTGAGCCACAGTCAGGTGGCTTGTCTTGCTGTCTTTGAAGAGCCCTTATTTGGGGGTCAAACCGAAGCTCACACCCCCTCACCTGTGTTCAGATTAGTGCTGTAATTCTCATTAAAGCAGCCTGTCTAAATCAGAGCTTCTGGGAAATGCATCTGATGGATCGTTGGAAAAACCCTGTTGATCTGCAGGTCTCTGCAGGTATCTAAAAAATCTCCCTGCTGGCTTCTTGCAGGGAGGTTGTGTGGGATCTAGCCATAAAATCATGGGCACGCCTGGAAATCTGCGATTCCTCCAGAGCCAGAAATTTTGTGTAAGGAGCCATGAAACAGAAACATCTCTCTACACAGCCCTGAGGAAGGAGCTGCCCAGAAAGGCTGGTAGGTAGCTGCAATGCTTGGAGTGATTCTCCTTGTCTCATTTGTCTTCAGAAAGCATTTTCTAGCCTTCCTCTGGGGATCTGATCATCAGCACCCTGGTTAAATATTATTAGACTGGGGGTGTTGCATGATTCTCATGCTCCTGATGTCTGGGTGGGTGAGAGAAGCCCCGGTGCTGCTGGGGTGGTGGGGTTTATGGAGAGTGGCAGCCTCTGAGGTGCCAAACCCTCCACAGCACAGCACCACAGCACATCTGTCTGAGGCCACAGCTGGCACACGCCAGAGTTTCATTAGCTCCCACTGATTTAAATAAAAACCCCCTCTTTGTTGCTAATCACTCCATTCAGGGTTGGAAAGTCCACAGAACCAAAAATATACCCAGTTAGTCAGCAGGCTTGTGAATATTTTGAGATTGTGTAGGTCAAAAGTCAGTTTGCCGGCATTATCTTGATTATCCTATGAAAGTCTTTACTCAAAAATAGTCTCCAAAAGTGCAAGTTTAGCAAAACTTGGAGCTGGAATCATTGGAAAACATTAAACATACTCACCAAGCTAAATTCACATGAGGGCAGTTACTGTGTAATAGGCAGAGGCTTTTAACTAACCTTTTATGTTTTGGTGCTTATTCACATCCAGGAACAATATAATAGGTGTAAGGTTAGAATAAAAAATAATAACTTCCTAAAATCATAATGCAGGGTTTTATATTCAGATCTATCAGGTGCATGCAGAATCATAAAATTATAGAATCACAGGACGCCCTGGGTTGGAAGCAACCTTTAAAACCTTTATCTCATTCTGATTCCCCTGCTGTGGACAGGGACAACTTCCACTGGACAAGGTGGCTCAGAGCTTCACCCAGCCTGGCCTTGGACACTTCCTGGGATGGGGCATGTGCATTTATTGGTTTTTAAAACAAATCAGAGGTTAAAACAATCTACAAA
The DNA here is from genome assembly GCA_037013685.1 of Acridotheres tristis. NCBI lineage: Eukaryota > Metazoa > Chordata > Aves > Passeriformes > Sturnidae > Acridotheres > Acridotheres tristis. The sequence goes on from CM072896.1 coordinate 19,200,022, forward strand.
GGTTGCTGGTGCCAGGACAGCTGGCAAGCATGGTACATGGAGAGATTTTTTTTAGGGAATCTTTCTCCAGGGTATTTTCTTGGCCATCCTTAGTGGTCAGGGAAGCAGGGGATGCCTGGGCTGGGAGCACAGACTCCCTGTGTTCTCTGTGCAGTGTGACTTCTGGCTGTGGAAGGCACCAGAATGATCCTCCAGCTTTCCTTATCTGCCTGCATGCACACACAGACAATTTGTACACCTTCATCTCATTCTGCTGTGCTCCATTAGAGTGATTTATGTGCTGTCTGTCATCTGGAGCACTGAGGAACACAAGTGAGGGAAGAGCAATAAACAAATAATAATCAGCAGAGATAACACAGCAATGAGTTCACAAATGCTACCCCCTAACAGGCAGTGTGTTAAGCTCCCAAAAAAAAAAAAGGGATATTAGGAGGGCTCTTAGCTCTCCTGAGAAGGGCAAAAGAGGGAGCCTTTGTCAGGGGGTTAAATCCCGTGGAGGAGTGATCCAACACTGTGTTCTTTGAAGGGCACAGGCAACACCAGGATGGATTGGCTGTGCACATGGAAAAAGAAATCTGATATTGTGAAATGGAAAAATGAGAGCTCCTGGCAGGGAGGTAAAGAGGGAGATGGATAGTGGCAGGGAACAAGGTTGAATGAGGCTGCAATGCTGAATGTGGTGTGAGCACTGAATCCTCCTGCCCAGCCAGGCAGGTAGAGCAGATGTTGTGTGTGCCACAGAGCTGATGAGGCCAAAAAATATTCATCCCTTTACCCTTGTGACCATGCCTTTGACTGCTGGTTGTCACCTCAGGGCTTTTTGTCACAGCCAGAGCACAGCACTGTACTGGAGGCTTTGCCAGGGCCACAGGAGTGTGACATGCCCAGGTCTGTGACAGCTGTGCAGGGAGCCAGGTGCCCTTGGGAGAGAGTTTGGGGTGGAAAGGACAGCAGAGATGCACCACCATCCCTATCCACCTGGCCCGTGGTGGGATTTTTGGGGGGTTCTATGCAGGGCCGGGATCTGGACTCGATGATCCTTGTGGGACCCTCCCAGCTCAGGACATTCCATGATTCTCCCTGCACTGTTTGTGTCACAGAACCACTGGCTCTGTGCTGGCCCCCAGGCCAGGGCACACCCCAGCAGCAGCTGTGGGGCTGAACAGGGGCCTCTTGCTCAGCACTCAACATCCCTACATTGTCAGAGAAGAACTGGGGTCCTTTTAGATACTGGTGGATGGTAAATTTTTCCCTTCATTTGTTATTCGTGATGAATAATGAATTATTCTCATAACATTTACTATGCTGTTCATTTATTATACAGGACAGGGGAATGTTTAGAGCTAATTATTGCTAGGAAGGTTCTTCACTTGCAAAATATGTGACTTTTGCATATTTTTATATCCATGCTTCAAGTGGGGGAAGGGCTGTTTGTCTGTTTTAGCAGGTTTTTGCCCCTCTGACACCCAGGCTCACTACCTGCCTGCAGGCAGGACAGATGCCTCCCTCACCATCAGCAGCCAAGCTGCTCTTCCCCTTTTGCAGGAGGAGAAAAAAGAAAAGTAGAAAATTAAAATTAAATTGTCACTTTTCCTTACACTCAGCAGTGAGGAGGAGCAGTGCTTCCCTGGCTGGTGGGGCAGAGCTCCACAGCAGCATCACCATGGCCATCCCATCACCCTGCCATGAGGCCACTGCTGCCAACACCTCAGCAGCTGCATCCAGGGAGAAATCCTACCTGAGTGCCATGTCAGCCCTGAGCCAGGGCATGTTACCTGGGAAATACCCAGAGCAGTGAGTGATGGCAGGGCTCAGTGCCAGGCATTGCAGGAGAAGCCAGACAGCCAAGTCCTGGGGAGCCAGGAGGAAGTGGCCTCCTGCATGGGGAGAGGTTGGGGACACTGTTTGTTATGCTCTAAGTACTGTACTGGGAGACTAAGTGAGTAATATCCTTAACAGTGGTCTACCAAGGGCTGTAAATTGCCAGTTGTCAAAACTAGCTGTGCTGTGGCTGCTGCTCACCAACAGATTTATCCTGGCCATTTAGAGTTGGTAAATAATTTATCCATTATTTTGAAAAATGCTTTTAAGGCGACTCGATCCTCATGTCCATCTCCTCTCCCCTGGGTGCAGGGCTCTGCTGTTCCCCAGGGCCAGCTGTGTCCCTGCCCTGCCCATGCACAGAAGGGTCACTGTCCTGGCTCTCCCTGAGTGTCCAGCTACAAGAAACAGAGCTGGCAGAAAGGCTGCAGCATTCCCAAAGCTTAGCCCTGTTTATTGGTCCCAGCTTGAAAGGGAGCATCATGGACACACCCATGCCCGTGCTTTTCCAAGCCCTGTGTGACAGCTTGTGGGTCCAGCCCCCAGCTGGCAGAGCTGGCAGAGATGCCACTGACCTTGATGGAGCAATGTACATTTACAACAGGAGACAAGCCAGTTCTGTGCTGTCTAAAATCCTCCTTATCTTCATTATGTGCCTAATATCAATGTCCTCTTGTGGCTTCTAGAGATACCCTTACATATCTCTGGATAACTGTTACCAGAGCTAAGTCAGTGAGAGGTTTATAAACCCATGGGGAAAGATAGTTCAACATCATGTTTCTGAATAATTGATTATCACATGCTTCAGTATAAAACTGATCTTCAGTGATACCCTTTTGGCTGTGCCTCATCATTCCTTTTTGTTTTATTTTCCTTCCCCAGCAGAAATCTCTCTCCACCAGCTGCCTTTGTAACCTGGTAAGAGCATTGTGAGCTGCCAGTAAATGATCTTTTATTTTATTTTTCATCCTTGTAGTGGTAAATTATTGTATCAGCACAGAGACGATGCAGGTGACTAACCTCATAAAATGTAGTAAATGATTAATAAAATCTCAAATAACAATAGCTCCATGGGCAGACCATAACTCGCCTCTCAAGCAGCCCCTTGCCTTTAGAGGATACCGGCTGATTACTCTGTGGGTGAGATTTTTTTACCATGAGATGACAGAGAAATGCCCACCTAGGAACAGCTCGTGAGCACTGAGAAGAGAGACAGCAGACCCTGATTTTCAGGTGCAGAGAATTCCCCCCTGCACTGAGCATCATCAGCACAAGCTGGGGTCCCCCGGGCAGGTGCTGTGCTCTGGTGCCACTGGGGCCAGGGCCACGGCTGGCTGGACACAGGGACACCAGAGGATTCAGGGCAGGGCACCCCTGTGGGCATGGCAGGATGCTCACACCTCTGGGTGATGGAGGGATGGAGGGAGCCTCTGCTAAAGCGTAGCCATGATCCCAGGGACACAGAACAACTGCTCCAGAATCTGCTCCAAGGGGCTGTATAAATTGTTTTCCTCTTCAGACAGGGACAATTACTTTTGGTAAGGTTAAATTAGCCACTTGGATGGAAAGGCTGCTGGGCTGAAGCCCACTCTCAGCAGATTTCAGAGGGGATGAGGGTTTGGCATGCAGTGACAACAGCTTTACCCGCTTAGTCAGAGATTTCTGGAGCAAAACAACTTTCCAGAGGCAGACAAATGCTAAACAGGAGCAGATAAAACCCTTCAGAAAAGCGTGGTCTGGATACTTGCCTGCCCTTCCCAGTGGGAAGCTGAAGCACCAGCCAGCAGGACCGGGAAAGGTGTGCACATGAAGACACTTTCTGTGCATGTTTCGTTTTACAGGACCTACAAAACTCAGAGCTACAGAGGCCGTGCCTCAGCTGCATCCCCATCACTTTGGCACTTACCTCCACAGACACAGTACCCTTACAGCACACAAAAAAATGCTTTTCTTGAAGTAATTTCTTCATTTCCTGAAGGCATAACATGGGACAGAGACCTCAGAGAAAGGGAAATAAACTGTACTTTTCCATGCAACTCCAACTATTAATATTCCAGTATTGGCCAAGCACTTGTAGAGCTGTAACGAGAACATCCTCTTATGTGCTGTTTCCAGGATTTATGCACAACAAGCAATACATAAATATCAATTAATGAAGCAACTATAGAAAAATTAATTAAAACATGAGAGGATAGAAGCCTCTATTCAGCCCCCTAAAAAGGAATGACATGCTCACAAACCCCTCCCTCCTGCTCAGAAGCAAGCTCTCAATTCCAGAGGAAGGAAACCATTAATTTTTTTTTAATTGCACAATACTTTTAAATTAATTTCCATAAGCACCGCGGTGGAAACAGCAAATGGGGGAGGAAAAATCAAAGATTTCAGGCTGAAATTAGGACTCCACAGCTGTCTCTTGCCTGCTGGTTCTGATCCAAACTCCCTCTATCCCTTAATTTCCCTGTGGTAGCAGAGGTGCAAACAGCAAGAAGCAGCCTGGCTGGGGTCCTCCAGAAAGTCCTTAGTGTCAAGGCTTAACTAATGGCACCTAAACCTTTAAACCTAAAGCTATAACCATTAATGCATTAATTAGCCTGAATTAAAATGAAAAACTATTTTAAAAGACAGCTGAAGGTGAAACCCCCACATTCATAGTGAGGTTGCTTTTTTTTTTTCCTGTGCAGTGTTCCAGCCACAATCTGGACATGTTTTTTTGGTAGAAAGTGGCAGTTGAGTTGACCCTGGCTCCAGCACAGCCATGGGATTCTCCTCATTGGCCATCCCAGGATGTAGCTCGTCCTGCTGGAAGGAAACACAGAACAAAACAGGGAAATGGGCAAGGAGCATCTCCTGGGCCAGCCAGGCAGAGAGCCATGGACAGTGCTTGGCAGGCAGTGTGGGCAGGCTGGAAAACCTTTTACAACCTGCTCACCCCCAGATGACATCTGTGACTGTATTTTTCTTTTCCTGTGTCACAGTCATTGTCCCTTTGGGTCCTGCAGGGGTCTGGTGCCAAGGAGCTGCCAGTGACTGTCACGGCCAGGCATTGGACTTGAAAATCATTGGTTGCAAACTGTAAAATGCTCTGATCCTATTTTTCCTCAGGCTTTTCCAGCTGAGAGACAGGGATATCTATTCACTTTCAGTGGACAAAAAGTGGATCAGTGTGACTGCCTTTCATAGGAAAATAAATGGAAAACAGGGCAACCCAGCAATGCTTTCCCTGCTTTTCCAAGAAGTGCCCAAGACCTGCATGCACAGAGGGGGTGAGCACACCAGCACTAAGATAGATAAACTGCAGCAGTGTCTGCTGCACACACCAGTGCCCTACAGAAACCCTGGTTTAGTGGTACACAGCCAGTCTGTCACACACAATCACCATGAACTCACTGCCCTCATCCGAGGGACTGCCAGGGTTAGCCCTTCATCACCACCAACCATAACAACATTTTCCTTTGCCAGCACCCAGAGCTGAGATTCCAGAGTGTTTTCCTTCAGGCAGCACCCAGTTGACTTTGTGTGCAGCTGGAGGTTTGCCCAGCTTGGTTTGAACCAGCACTTCAGGAATTGATCAATGCTGTTCCCACCCAGCAGCTCAAGGTGCTTAGCAAAGAGCAGAACTTCACCTGACCTGTAAAATACAGGATATTTTACAGCATCTACCTCAGAGCTTGATGAACAGATGCAGATTTTCTAAAAATCACTGTGCATGTGAGGCCAGGTGTCAGGAAGGAGCTGCTGAAGGCACCAACCTCCAGGCAAACCTCGTCCCCCGCTGTCCCCTCTCAGGCCAAGGTCACCTCTGCCCTCCTAACACTTTTCCTCCTTGGTAAGGAGCTGCTCCATTGAGTTATTTTGCCTTCTGCATTTATCAGAAATATCATCCATTAGCTGTAATGGGTAAAAATAATATTTTGCACGTCTAGGGTTGCCTCCTTGAAGCTCCTCACAACCAATATGAAAGCAGTCCTTACAGTGAGCTGGGCAGGTCAGTGCCTATATTAACATATCTGTATTCCCACAGATGGCTGAGGATGATGATCAGAATTTACAACAATGCAGCAGAGGAGACAGTCAGGATCTGGGGAAGGCAGTGGTTGTGTCAGGACCAGAGCTCAAGGTTACCAGAGTCCCCAGCTTAAACAAGGGTGTAATCTCGGACGAGGAGTCCCACCTAAGGCTGTAGCAGAGTGGACTCAGGCTGTGGCTTTATTATACCCAGACGATGTTGACTTGCCCTGTCCCTTCTTTCCACCCTTCCTGCAATACTTAGAGCTGTGCTAGCAGCAGCTGGTTCATCACTTCCCTCCATGCTGGGGGAAGGGGTTCTGCCCAAAGTCATGTCTGAGCATCCTGATGGTGATCAGTGAGCACCACCACAGCTCTGCCTCGACCAGGGACCTCGATGCCTTTGCTACCTGCAACTCCACCTGGCATCAGCTCTCACACCAGGACAGAGCAGGGCATACAGTGTTTCCTCGCTTAACAGAACTTGTTAATTTTTCTCTTTTATAACCTGCAGCATTATCAGCAGCAAATTACTGCTATCGATAACTCATTAGCAAATAAAATGAAAGACAACGCTGCCGACATCTGTATGAAACCATGTCTGAGAGGTCCTGGCTCTTGCTTATTGGGCTTTTAGTATTCATTAAGACTGGTAAACGGTATGTGTTTAAAATGCTGATCTATGCAGCATGTGTTGAACTCTCAATCTGCATTAGCTGAGACAGCAGCTCGTACCAGCTCTGCTGCCTAACGAACTTGATTTATCAGAGTTTCCTAAGCCCTGTTTATGAGGCTGCTTTGTTTGTAATGACTTAATATTTTTTTTCACATGGGAGAATTTATCAACATCTGTGCATCACATTGTGTCGGGTGTCCGGGTGGCCTTGGTTGTAGCTGTAGAGCAGAGCTGGGGCAGAGTGTCTCTGCTGGGAATCCTGGGACTGCTTTCCAAATGACAGCTAATTTAAAAGGTGGTGCTTCCTCTGGCCATTTGTATCAAAAGAAGGAAAAGCCTATTATCATTTCCTCTGCTGTCTTTTCTCTGCCTGGCTGGGGAAAAGGAGTGCAGGGCTGTGGGGCTGGGGAGCTCCCTGCCACGGGCTGCCAGCCAGGTCGGGCGGCAGATAAAAAGATGGGTTGGACGTCTGTACTGATAAAAAATGATATTTGTGCACGTCACCGGGCACTGAGCAGGTGGGATGTTGTTCTGACATTGACTCTGTCCTCTCCAGCAGGCTTGACCCTGAGCAGATAAGATGCTCTGTGCTGTTCTGTTTCTTATCTCTAAAGGCTGTGGCCCCATGACATCAAAGATACACAGAACTGATCCTTAGCACAATTACCCACAACATTTTCACCTGGTGCCCTCAAAACCTGGCCCACAGTCTGCCAAAAGCATGACTTCAGATACTTTGTGCACAGCATGCAGCTATTAGACAAAGACCAGGCATCTTATACCATCTTAACGATATTTTCAAGCATCTTCCAGTGGCCTCTGGATCTCCTCTGGTCTCCCTTTTGCAAACTGAGGCAGCTCCCTGAAAAGGAATTCTCTTATAGGGAAAATGTCTCTATGCACTTCAGACTTTGTTAGTTGTTTTTGTTGTTGTTTTGGGGGCTTTTTTAATAGTCAGCTAAATAAATATAAATATTTTTAAGCGAAATATTAAAACATTAGAAGCTTTCTCTGATATGGGATTACATCCATCTGTGCCAGAAATATGTGTGGTTTCTTACTTACCTGTCTCTCAGGGTGGAAAGTGGACATCAGTGTCTCCAGAGTGGCTGGGATGGAAAGGTAATTGTGAAATACTTGGGGCTTAGGGCACACAAGCCCTTGTGGGTCTTGTCATGGCTTTGGGAGCTCAGATATGAACCCAAACTGCTGGACTCCCCACCATGTTTCATTGTTAGGAAATTTCCCACTTCCTGGGAAATTTCTTTGGCTAAACCACAGGCAAAAATCAAAGAAGATTACTATTTTTCTGATGGAAAAAATCAGTATTTGATGTTGCTATTCAATGGCCAATAGCCCCACATGAAAAAGCTACACAGAGCAGCAAGAGGGGGAATTGGGAACCCAGGTGCTGCCCATCCAGTTTCAGGTGTTCTCATGCAGCAGACCAGTGTTACAATGGTCCTCTTGTAAACACACTTCACTGGGTCACACAGCATATTTGTTTCCAATTTGCTTATTCCTGGAATCTGGCATGTAATTTCTCATCTACACCATCTGTGGAAATTTTTATTAGAAGGGGGAAAACAATGAAAAAGATCCACTGGTCCTGGATTTGATTCCTGGCTCGGCCATTAACTCAGGCCATCATTATGCAAACAGCCACTGGGTTATCTGACTTCATGAATAAAGACTTGCTGTCATGAGGAGCTGGGGCAACAATACAGGACTTTAGGGGAACATCTCGCTGTCTCTCCATCTCTCTGCAACTAAAATATCTCTAAGAATACTTCTCTCCCAAGGTTGAGCTGACTTTTATGGCTTTACTTGGAAATCTTGAAGGGGAAGTGCTATTAAAGCACAGAGAATGATTATTAACTGATGGAGAGGTATTTTAATGAAATATGCTGGCAAGGTTCCCTTTACTGTGCAGAGCCAGTGTTAAATAGGCTGCTTGAAGAGCTGCATATCTTTGCTTTCTGAGTGAATGGCTGAGAAATAACCAGAGCTGCTTCCCCCAGTGCATTTGTTGCTGGGTCATTCTTTCTTCTTGCCATCTCTCCTTCATCTCCTCCCCAGTAAATTCAGTGTCAGCTCAAAAGCTGAAGGAATCCACAGCATTCCTCTCCTGAATTTCTCACTGCTGGGAAGCCTTTCTCTGTGTGATCCAAAGAGCCCATATTTCCCTGGTGTAACCAGCCCCAGAAACTCAGCCAGCACTGATTCCCCAAAGCTGTCACTGAGCCCAAATGCTCCTTGGTACCTGTGCTTTGGCTTATCCCACCCAGGATGGGTGCAAAGGGAATCAGAAGAGATGCAGAGATGTGTTTTTTTGACCATGATGAGTTTCTTGGAAACCATCAGTGGCACTGGACACAAAACTGAGCTGGAGTCTGGGAGCATCATCTTAGTGTGGGGACCTCCCTCACCCCTCACCCTGGACAGGGACCTTCTTTGTGAGGTTTGGGTTTATTGCACTCCAGTGAAATTGGTTCTGGCTGCAGAAAGCAGGAGGAGGCAGTGGTTGTTCACGAAGGCTGATGACCAGACTGGCCACAGTGGCTGAGCTCTCTGGCCAAATATTCCTGTGTTACAGTCACGCCCTCAGCATCTGCAGGGCTAGCAAAACCTTCAGATGGTTTTTCCCCCTAGATCTGCAAGAAATGACTTTGGAGTTCCAGTTTGTCCTCCTGAGACCTTCAGGTTAGCCACAAATTCTGGATATGGGCTGGTATTTTCTTTGCTCACACTAGTCCTGCTGGGTGCCACAGAGCAGTGAGAACCAGAACTTTGTTTTGTGGCCATCTCTAGCAGTTATCACATCTCCGGGCATGGGAAGTAGGTTGGCAGTTCCCCCCCGTGTTCATTGAACCCCTGCCAGTGTGCCATGTGAATGGGAAACCAAAACAAACCCTAAAACCCCTGCAAGGAGAGATTGCTGTAGGAAGATCAACTTCTGCAGCCCAGTGCTACCTTCAAGGAACACAGAGAAAGCAGCCGAAGGCACCATCTGTTTGTGGTGGAACCTGTAAATGTACATCTATTTCTGAATTCTTGCATTATGAAACTGGAAAGGTCTCAGCTGCAGTGTGCACAGGACGTGGAGCAGCATGGAGATGCTCTCTGTGTTTGAGCCCAGGACACCAGGAGAGCCTGCTCACACTGGCACTGAACGAGGAGAGGCCACAGCAGAAACCATTGCAAAACTTCTGCTCTTCCAGAACTTCTGCAAAGCTCCACCAAAGAATTCACCAGGCCTCGCCATGGAAAAGTAACAACTACTTGATGAGCCAGTTTCCCCCATGATGTATCTGGCATTTCCAGTGCCTTTGCCCCAAAAATAGCTGGATTTCTGTTAATGAATCATTCAGGTTTGTATCAGTTAGAAGCCTGACTGAACAGTTCTATTTTTTGCTTCTTCTGTTATCTTCCAGTGGTTCACCTCACCTCTTTTCCTTCTGTCAATGCCTGTTCCTCACACCAAAAGGGTGACTGTTTCATCACTAACTTCCTTTAAATGTTTTGTAGGGATGCCTGAATCTCTGGACAGAGAGGTCACCCAGCACAGGAAGCCAGCACCCATGGCACAGCAGGCAGAGGCTTTGCAGATTGTTCTGGGCAGCCCAGAGGTGGATCCCACTTACTGGAACCCCTTGATTTGGAGACCAGTACTCAAGGTTAACATGAGCCCTTGATCTGTTAAATCCCAGTCTTTGGGAGTTACCAGCCTCTGGTATTGGTGTGCATCAACACAGTGAATGCACAGTGGTCATTCTACAAGGGCAGGAATGCCTTTGAGACATTTTCTAGCCCAGAAAGACCTGAATCTTGAATTTTCAATGTGCTCTTGTACAAAAAACTGTGAAAGAAAAATGTGAAAGAAAGGAAACTGCCACCAGAGTGTAGAGCATTTCCATGAACTGTTCCAGAAATGTTAGATACCATTGGCACAGAATGATTATTATTGGAAGTGTGAATATCCTTAGACTTTGGTGGCCAAGGTGAACATTTGTTCAGCCATGTTAAAGCCTATTAGTCAAGTTGTGTATTAGAGAGCTCTGTCTTTCTAATGTAACTTCCCTGCTCATTTGTCTCACAAAACCATTGCACCCTCCCCTCAATTAAAGTTGCATGGAGCCTTCAGCTCTGTCAATGGTGTAATTTGCATTTTCCTTGGCTTGTGAGCCTTGGGGCTTTGTCTTGTGTTATATAGGATATGCTATACAACAATTAGCCTGGAACCAAGACAACATGTGTTTACATGATAATGAGCTATTTTCTTCTTCAAAGCCTGACTCATGTATTCCAGTCATCTCCCAGTCATTTAGCCTGATTCTAGCCTGTATTTTTCAGAAGATTTTGGCCAGCCACACAGCTTTGGGATGGCAGGAATATGGCTGCTATGACCATTTGCTACCAGGCCTCAAGCTGGCAGGGCTGACTGAGAGTAATGTAGGACAGGTGAAGAATCAACTGGGTCCTTCAATTATCACTCTATGGTTGCCTGACATTAGTGTTTTGAAGTGGTACAAATTTTATTTTTTTAAAGTAATATATTTTATAGTTTTAATGCATTAGCTGGATGCTGTGAAACACTTCCAGCAGCTTTAGTGTATTCTTGCTGTTTTCTGATTTCACAGGGTTTGGGCTCATTCCTATTTATTAATGCTGCCCCTTGGATAATTACAGCTCTCCTCCTCTGTGATCATCTCTGATCATATTATAATTTCCTTTAATCTTCATATGAAATTTCCTTAGATTCAGGATCCAGAATGAATTTGAGTATTATTGATCAAAATAATGTGCCACATCTTAAAAGGGCCCTTACTACGTGGTGTATATTCTTGCAGCTCATTACAGCAGAATAACTTTGAAATGCAGTCTTGTCCTCTTCCCTGTAATGGGAAGAAATGATATAGTCTTGATGATACTATTGTTCCCCCCCTTTGGTGTAAGATTAGCATCCATCAGCTGGACAGCGTGATTGATTTTCTAATTAATAAGGCATTTGTATCAGCTTGCATAACCACACAAAGCTTAATGGGTTCCCCCCTGTATCTGGAAACTAATTTTGTGTGCGTGAATTTATTCCTGCACTTGGAAGCTTTTTAACCAGTGGCAAGGCTAGTTGTAGAATCCTTTACCTAGAGCTCCACAGTGTAGTAAAGGATTTAAAGCATATTTCACTAATCACCACAACCAGATTTAAAAGCTCATTTTGAATGAAGGCTTGTGTTCTAAGGCTCGAAAACAATTGAGAGCTATGGGAAGAGGAGAATTGATGCCCTTCAAAGTGAGGTCAAAATACAGTTGGTGCAGCACAAGAGCACCGGGGCTGGGGACTGCCCTGCCCAGCTTAGCATTGCTTTTTAGCATTGTTTGATTTATCCTAAAACAATCCCTGGGCTATCAAAATGATCTATCCAGCTTTGCCCTGAGCTCTGTGAGCTCCCCTAGGAGACTGTGAACGCTGTAGCAGCTGTGACCTCAAAGGGATGCTTGAGTTAGAGAATTCCCAGCCCCCACAGACCTCCTAAATGTCAGAGATAGTGGCCAGGACAGGGAAAGGCCAGTCAGTAACCTTAACTCTGCCCCGTGCCAGGAAAATCTGAGTCCAGTTGCCACAGACAGGAGGCTGGAGGGTCACAGTGTGACCAGGTGGTGCTGAGGAACTGGGGCATGTCCTTGGTGAATAAATAAGCAGAAAACCAGTGGAGAGCTGTCCCACTTCAAGCACCTATTCTGGGTTACAGCAGCTAATTGCTGTGACAGCATAAATGATTTAGGGTGTGGGAAGCTCCCACCTCGCCCTGCATTTGAAGGGCTGCTTGCAGCCAGAGCCATGGCTGCATCTGCAGCAATGCCCCTGGACCACGCTGCATGCTGGATTCCAGTTCCCTGGGAGGATGGTGATAAACCTTCAGCAGAAGCTGAGCAGCGAGGGGTGTCCTGCAGGACCTGGCTGCAAGAAAAACACTGGCTTGAGAACTTATCGTCTGATTACACGTGTGTCCTTCCTGCACTGCCAGTCCCAGGGGAGCAAAGCTGTAATCAGTGAGAAGCGCTGGCATCTCCTTCAATTCGACTTTGATCTGGCTGCACTGAGAAAATGGTTTAATTCCCATATTGCATCATCGTGTCTTTCAACAAAAGAGAGAAACTGTGGGCTCTGCTCCTGGTATGAATCTCCCCTTGACTGCACAGTCCCCAGGAGCAAAAAGATGAAACAAAAGCTAAATCTTGCAGGCAACCCAAACTAAACGAGGTCAAAGATGTTCCATGATTTTAATCTACCCTGTAAATTAAATGCAGTGCAGATGGGAGCATGGTGAAGCTTCTTCACAGTCTTTTGCCCTAGCTTACACTTCCCCAGCCCCCTTGCACTAAATTATAAATCAGATGGCAAAAGCTATACATCAGCATGGATTTTGGCCCCTAGCCCTAACACACTGTCTAGAGAATGAACAAGCTTCACAGTGTTAAAATAAATAGACTCACATGCAAGCCTGGGATGATTTAAACCAGCTCTCAGTCGAGAATCAGTGGCCACCCATGTGGTGGTTACAGCATCTGGGACAGACAGTCAGGGATGGCAGCTCACAGCTGGGGGTGGGATTGGAGGGGGTCACAGCTGCCAGGAGAATGGGAATGTAAAGCTTTGGGGGAAAAAGATAATGGGAATAACGTGCTATGTGAGCTGTGCAGGCTGCTACCAACCACCATGCACAGGGCTGGGGAATTCCTGGCCTGGTCCAGCTGATGCACTTTATTCCTTGGATAGAATCTTAGAATATCCTGAGTTGGAAGAGGCACTCAAGGAGCATCAAGTCCAGCTCCTGATTTAGCCAAAATGGTGATACTGCTTTAGAAGGAGGTGGTACTTCCATTAAATTAAGAACATCCCAACCTGGCTTTAAACTGCACTAATCTGAAGTAATTTACTTCATGTAATATGATGGCACCTCATTCTCTGTTGGGATATAATGACAAACATTTGGAGCTACATGTCAGGTCATCCCTGGCATTTCAGGCCAGTTTTGGCTCCCAGAGGACAGACTGGTTTGCTGCTAAGGAGAACCCCAGTTTGCACCAGCATCTCCACACACCTCAGAGGTGTGGAGCTGAGGACACAAACTCCCAAAGCCTTTTGTAAAGCAACATCTCCATTCACATGATATAGAAAGTTATGTGATTTCTCTACCTAGGATGAAAAAACAACAACATCAAAACAGTTTCTGGACAACTCTAAGGGTAATGAGGCAGGACAGACTGAGTTCATGTAGCAATATCCCAGGGCAGTGGGACTTTCATAGGAAAGCTGATGGTAAGCTGAGACTGTGCAATCACTTTAAACCCCCAAGGATAAGGTCTACACTAAAATATTTCAGCCCTCCTCAATGAGCTTAGAAAAGAACACTGTTAGAATGACTGAGCTGATGTGTAATAAAGGAGGAGAAGATGGAGTGCATGAGCTTCTGCCTTGTACCTCCATCATGAGAGACTGGTACAAGGCACAGCTATGGGGACATTTCCTGTCCTGGTGCCCCAGCTGAGCAGAGCGAATTTAGGGGCTGGAATTGCCCCGTTTGGCCACAGGCAGATGCCTCCCTGGCAGAGCAGTGAAAAGTACTGGGTATGAGACCTCCTGCCCTTGTTCAGATGCTGGAGGAGGATTTCCTGCTCTTGAATTAACCTTGGAGGTTTTCCCAAGCTCTGCCCAGGCTGCTTCTGGAGGCAGCCAGCTGCAGACACAGCTCTGAGACACAGCTCTGCTTTGAGAAAAGCAAAACCCCAACACCTGGGCAGGCTCCTGCCTCCTTGGCTTTCCCTTCACCTCTCAGCCTCCTGATGTACCCACTGATTTTTTATATCATGTATCACACAATGCACATGTCCATCTGGGAATGCTCAGATTTCTGCTGGATTGGTCATCTTTGATTGGAACAACATGGGATGCTGGAGCACCAAGAGCAAACAGCTCCTCTTGCAAGTTGTTAACTGGATTCTCATTTAGATTTCATATTTGCCCTATCCTTCTGGTGAATTTGTCATCCCTAATTAATCTTGGATCATTTAATATCTTGTGTAACCACCTTATTGATTGTTCTAAATGTGCAATCATTTATTAATTTGCTTACTCCATTGGCTAAATGGCATTTTGTTTTTTGAGACCAGCTCATCCTTTTCTCATCACTTCAAAATCACTGGACTTATTCCATGAATTCACAGATTCATTATGTCTTGTTAATAAAAGGGGATAAAGCTGTCTTCTGTAAATAATTTTATTTCATTTGGTTTCCCCAGAATGGAGAAGAAGATGGAATATTATCCAGGATTTCCGAAGCAAGTCCATCTGTATTTTCAGGTGTTTTTGGCTGAGTGGTGAGAAGTGACAGTGAGCACTCTGTGCATTTAAAGTGGGACAGGAGCATCCCTTGGTAGCAGAGACTGTTCTGACTGCTTCACAAAACCTGAGGAAAAAGCTGCTGGAAAGATCTCTGATCCTCCCCATGAAGGCAGTTATATCATTTGGACATCCAAGCTGTTTAGCATGTTGCATACATTCAATCTCTGAATTTCAAAATTTCACCTGTAAGTAAAAATTAGTCTACTAATATGTTACACCATAAAATTTTTTCACTTCATTTTTTCCTAAGAATATTTTCTCAGTGAAAAGTGAGACTTGAGCAAGGTCCCTGGTGGATGGCAGCTCCAGGGTAGCAGCCCCAGTGCTGTCAGAGCCATGGCACTTTTCTAAGTGAGGTTACAGTCTATGTTACCCAAGCTGATAGTGGATGAGAAGAGAGATGTTTTCATCTCAATAACTGAAAACAATCTCACTTCTGATCTATAAATACACTCATCAAATTTCCCCCTGCCCTCCCTGTTGTATTACACAGCTCACACTATATTCCATTTTCTGACAATGAAGATGTAAAACATTTTATGATTCTCCATCATCTTCCCAGGAATAAAACCCTGCTGGGTTCCAGCACTGTGTGGCTGTGTTGTGTTAGGTGCAGCCCCATGTCACCATTGGTTTTGGTGGTGTTACAGAGATCTCTGATCCCAAATATCACCCTTTCCCCAGTTCTTTCTTGTCCTTAGGAATGCCATTGCCTTTGTGGTGAGATCCACCCATAATATCTCTGACAACAAATGCCTTGGGAAAGTGACCACACTTAGTAACTGTGGTAGAGTGTTCACACATTAAGACCTGATCCCAAATCCATTGCAGCAGTGGGATTATTCCCACCAGCCTCTGCTGGCTGTAGCTCAGGAGTCTCTTTTGATCTAGAGCAAGTCTTTCCCCAGAAGGGGATATTAGCTTTGAGCTGTCTTCTCCTTCTGTATTTCAGAAAAAAAAATCCCAAACTTAAAGGTGAAATTACTTAACTCACTCTCTGTCAGAGATCAAGAAATGCTACATCTGGTTTTTTTTCTCATGCAGCCCGTGGCTGCAGAAAGAACAGATTATCCAGGGTTAGGCAAACCCCATCCCCCAGCTGGAGAGCAGAAGGGCATTCCCATCACTGCTGGAAGAGTTAAGGATGGAAGTATCTGAACAGCTGCCTGCTTAAAGCCTCTGGCTCAAGCAGAGATCAGGGCAAATATTTCTCATTTCTTGCAGAAATGATAAAAGGAAATAAAAATCTGAAAACATTTTGTTAAAGGCCAGCTAAAAGCGAAATAGATACTTTCATAATTATTGTCACTAAGTCATGTTAATTGAATGCTGCTACATTCGGTCTCAGAGGACCTCTTGCCCCAGCAGCTGAGAAGTGGGGGGCAGAGGGACCCCCTGTTCTGCTCACCCTCTGCTTTGTGCTCGAGTACTCCTCAAAACAAGCACAAGTATTAAGACAGAGAAATGCTTTTCAGGCAATATTAGATAATTTGGAAAGCACTTGGGAACTTGGGAATGATTCATGCTGAACAAGGTGAGAGAGTGGCAAATTTCAGGGCTGTTATTTGACTTCTCAGTCTCAAAATGAGCACTATTATTTTTAGCATTATTCACTGATGTCATTGTAGCAGCTACTTGAAAGCTGCTGAGATTTTAAATGACCTAGGAAAAGGGGAATATATTCAGGTTTGTGGCACACCAAGGGCTTGGTCAGACACCCAGTGGCATGAGGGGGTTAATAGTCCATGGCATGATGCCTGGGGCAGGAGAATCCTCTGGCACAGCATGGACAGGAACTTTCCAGCTGCTATTTGGGAGGAAAGCCTGAGCTTGCAGGGAGATGCAGTGAGACTCAGGCTCTTGTTTTCAGTCACACAGAGATGTGGCTCACCAGCCTTCTGTGGCAGCAGCCGGGGGAGAGAAGGGCAGGGGGAAGAGCTGCAGGAAAAACGCCTCCAGGGTCCTCCTCTCTTGGATCTCCTCCTCTCACCCCTGAAATATTTCAGGGGAAGGTTTATCTTTAATTGCAGAACACTGAGTGGAGTCTCTGTATTATTAAAATGACTCCTGATTTTCTAGGGGTATTCTGTTAATTAGTAGGTTTCTCCTCCCAACTAGGCTGTAAATGGAAAGAATACATACTAAACCGATTGCCCTACTTATGCAGCTACTCGGAGGAATGCTAAGATGGATTAACATGCATAGCAGAAGGCTTATGACCCTGGGAGACAGAAGAACCTGGAATAACCTTAATATCCTGTCAACTTGCATTACTGAACCTCAGTGAACAAGAAGAGCCTATTTAGCAGTCTGTCTTGGAGGAAAAATTCATACCTTTTATCTGCCTTATTCCTCCCTCTTTTCAAATTGTTTGGGGTTTTTTTTTGTTTTTGTTTTTGGTTTTTTTTTTTATCTCTCACAAATTTATTTTTATGAGGCATAATAAAGCTGTGTCACCCCCCACATCTCCCAATCCGAAATAACACCCCCACGGCAGGGAATGGCTCAGCTCTTGAGAGATGCCTTTGTCATGCTGTCGTGTGGTGAAAATCATCTGCACCCAGCTGGGCAGGGGATGCTGAGCTGACCCAACCTGCTGCTGTCACCAATGCTGCCCACGTGTGACATCTGCAATGTCACCTCTCTGCCCCTGCGTGCTCTGGCTGAGGCACCACAGTGCCTGTGCTGGGCAGAAGGAAGGTGGGCTGCCTTAAAATGGTATAAATCCTCCCTTCCAAATATTTTATTCTCCTCCATGAATTGCCATTGTGGATTTCAGACCTGCCCCAAGCTGAGCCTTATCACCCAAATCCCAGATATTTTAGTGTTCCCAGTCTTCCCAATCTGAGTGTCTGGGTTCTTCTGAATGTTTGATCCTACTGGAAAGATGGTAACCATAACACCCCTCTTAACAATGCACATCTCAGCCCTCCCAAGCCCCTTCTATCACATAAATAACTACTAGGGATAGCAACACTCTTAATGGAATGTCCATCCCCTCAGACCTCTGTTATTCATTTAACACCTGGGAAGATCACTGGAGTCCCGGTAGCTAAACACATCCCTTTGTGCTGAAGTGACAACTTAAAAGTCCCTTAATTGCCCCCATGCTGGGGACAACCCAGCCCTGGCCACCCCTCTCTGGTCCCAGCAGCATCACAGGGGGGGTTCCTGTGCCAGAGGGGTAAACTTTAATGGGAGATGCAGCAGTGCTCCCATGGCAGGCAGACTCTTCATCATCATTAATTATTCCTCCTTCCCTCACCTTTCCACTTGGGGTTTAGCTCAGCCTTGATAAAAGAGGGGTTATTTCTTTAATGAAAAAAAAAGTCAGAAATGTATCTCACAATTACAGAGTTCAGTCTAATTAGGACTGAAAAACACACATGTAATTGCCTTATGTGTCTGCTCCTGAGATTCCCTTTCAGTGTTAAATACGTGTGGAGCACCTTCCCTGATAAATGACATTTTTCTTACAGTTCACAGGGAGCAAAAAGAGAGAGAGCCCTGTGCTGCTGCCCCTCAGGAAGGTCTGCTCCCCCCCAGCCCTGCTGCTAGGGTATTCCAGAGGACTGGAAGCAGAAAGTAGCCCCAGGGTTTGGGACAGCTCATGTCCGTGGAGGGAGAAAAATGTGCTGAGCACAGAAATAGGTCAGGGCTGAAGCAATGCATCCTCCAGCTGCTTTGCTTGCCTCCCTTAAATAGAGGAAACACCAGAACCTTCATTTCTATTCAAAGTGAGGGCCTTTGGGCTCAAAAGCCCTCATAGCAAATGCATAAGGAGGGAAAGCAACAAATACAAGTATTCCAGTTGTATGAAGGAAATTAGAGAATATAGTGAGGGGAAAACCTCATCTGGGACACATACAGTATTTATTCCAGCTACATTTTTCAAAAGCAGCAATCGAACTCTGTGCCTGCTGAAGGATATAATTCAGTTCTCACTGAGGGAAACAGTAAAATTCTCATTTAACAAGATAACTGCTCCTACCCCAGCCATTCTCTCTGCCTGGGGGTGCAGGGATCCCTGATGGGCTGCCCACCCCTCCTCACCACTCCATGCAGTGTCCAGTGCCAGGGGGATCATGCTCCAACCTTGTCACTTCCCCATGTCCTTCCCCAATGGAAAAATGCACCCATGTGTACCAGCAACAGGCACCAGCGCTGCAGAGGATGTGATATTATTTTATAAATGTGTATATATATATATTTATATATCTGGAGCTGCAGGGTGTGCAGGTTCCATGTGAATAGACTGGGCATTCAAACCCCTGTCATGACCTTAGCACCATGAAGGGGGGATGCAGGATCCAGGGCAATATTCCAGCACTTGTCCCACAGTAGCAGGAGAAGGAGACTGTGTGGGAAGAGGCAGGAGAAATATCAGAACCCAGTTAAAAGGTCAGCCAGGCTCTCTCAACCCTGGGTCCTCCCCCAGTGAGGAAGTGATAACCTTCTTTACATCATAACCTGTCAAAAATATAAACATAATGTATCAGCCTGGATGTGTCAACTAAAGCCAGGGAGAAAAATGTCCCTGGGACACAGCCAGGCTCCAGGGAGTGCCTGGCTGCAGTGCCTGAGTCATGCCTGCACATTGCAGCACACTTATTTCATCTGGGTCCAGTTGTCAGGCTTTGTGTTTATTGTGTCCCACATCACCCAGACGGGGTGATGGCACTGCCAGGATGGAGCTATGGAATTGCCAAGTGTATTTCCATGGTCTGGCAGGTTGGCCTGGCACAGCTCACACCATCCTGGGTCAAGAGCTGACTGCAGCAGGGTCTTACACGTGTGCTTGAGGGTACAGGAAACTGACACAGTAGAGAGAAATAATAACAGAAAAATCATAATGAACAAGGATGATGCAGAGCTCAAAGTATGAGACATCAAATTGCTTGTGAAATTGCCCACGACAGAGGAGGATGGAAGAAGATGGAGAAGCTTCTCTTGACTTTGGTTGGTTAGAGAGGAGGTGAAGAACTCAACTGTTGATTCATTAAGGTTTCCTCCAGCATCTCTCATTGGTTTTGTACCTGCCCTTTCTGCTCAGATCTCCTTCAAAGACCCCGGCAGGACTGTGGGGAAAACCCTCTGTGAAAATTCACCCTAAGAGCATAATTTTCTGGGTTATTCTCATTTCCACTGCAGCTCCAGCCAGCAGAGCTATTGCTGGACCCTTCACATCGAGGCACATGTGAAGCCCACTTGTGGTCCTGTAAAATTGCTGGGAAAATTGGGAATGGCAAAGAGATCCTTCTACAACTTTTCTCCTTTTGTTTTTTTCGGGTAGATGTTTGGCAAGGAGGGGCTGTGCACACCTGGAAGCAGAAACACCAGAGCTGCTGGGAGACAAAGGCAAAGAGAGAAAGCAAAAGGCTGAGATGATGGTGAAGCAGCAGAGACAGCCCCATCCTGGCATGCCAGTAGGCAAGTCAATAATTGAAATAGTATTTGCTGTCAAATTTCCATGTTTTCATAGTGTCTCTCACAAAAAACACTGCACATTATGATGCTATAAATCCTTATTATCTACGTCTTCACAACCAGAAGCTTCCCATTACCCAATAGAAGGGTGAATCCCATGAGACACATTAATGGCATTAGAAACTCCTCCTGTTATCTTAAACCTTGATTAATCAACCTTATTTAGTACATGATAGTGGGATAATTGAAGCTGTCCCTGTATTTTTTTTTAAAGTGCAATAAGTACTTTAGCATCTGCAGCTCCATTTTCTTCTTGCACAGATACTGATGCTTTCCTGGAAAGCCTTGTGAAATGCTCTGCCTGGGGATGCTTCCACTGCTCTATATTTTCGGGGCACGTTAGCTGGGGGTTCCTGTTTGTAGCATTTTTAGCAGGAGAGCAGGATTGCTGCTTCTCACAAACCCATCTGTTCCTGCTGCTCATTCACAACCTGGAGCCACAGTCTCCTGTCATCTCCCTGTCACTTTGGAAAATAATAACTGTGGGAGGACAATATAATGGATTGTTCACTGGCATATTCCTAGATATTAAAAGTACAATTTGGGGATTGGTTCCAGGAAAATGGAAAATTATTTTATAAGAGTTTAACATAATTATGAGCAAATTAGGCCTGATCCTCATCTCACTTGGGTCTACATTCACTCACAGCTAGTGGAGCTGGCTGGTATTTTTGGAATGTGAAGTCTTCTGTGACATTTTTTGCAACAGAGGTAATTTGGAGACAAAAGTTCTGTAATTTTTCTGTGCTTTTTTTCTGCTTCTTTTTTGGCTTTTTTTTTTTTTTTCTTATTTCAGTAAACACATGCAAAAAAAAAAAAAAAAGTCTTGTAAAAATTTTCCACAAAGAGAACAACATTTTGTTTTCTTGAGAGCATATTGTCAGGCAACAGAGGAACACAACAGAGGCAATTTGGGCTGAGGGAGTTGTTGCCCAGATAGTTTTATGTCCTCTAAAGCTGCCTTTGTCCCCCTGTATCGTCAAGGTCCATCAAATTCTGCTGCTCCGACTGACTGCCAAGGGAAGCTGCGAAAAAATTTTTGCCAATGATGCTTTGCACGTAAAAAAAAAAGGAATATCAGCAATTATTATTTTGGCATTATTAAAAATAGGCTTTGCATAAAATACTTAGAGAAGAAGTAAGCTCCAGTACGGTAAGGCAGACGGAGAGCATCCTCTCTCCTTCCCACTGCTCTTTTTCTCTGCTGTGAAAGTCAAGATGAACGAATTTCCCCTTTATTTCTCAGACACTATTTTCTCTTTGAGTAAAGATATAAGAGATCACAGGAAGGTAAAAAGGTCCTTTTCAAAATAGCTTTGGCTTTTCCTAATGTTTTATAGTCTGCAATTAACATCATTGGCCAGTGTCCCCCGAGGCCTCAGGAAATGCAATGACAGCACCAATGATCTTCATGACTGATGGACTTTTTGGCAGATGCTTTTAAGCACCAAAACCTGGCTATTGTGGACCCAAATGTGTGCAAACTGAGTGGTCCCCATGAGCCCACACAGCTGTAACCAGGGCCCAGCATCCCAATGGAAAGTGTTTGTTTAGGAGCACCTCCAACATTTCATAACCTAATGGGAGTGGGGGAAAACCCTTCCTGGTGATGGCACCTCCCCTCTTCTTGCCATTTTCATTCTCTCTTATTATTAAAAATAAAAATGTTTTCAAATCCCCCGTCCTTTCCCAGCACACTCCAGGAGGTGGGAGCCTGTGTTGTCTGGAGCACAGATCCTGTTTTTGGGATCACACAGACCATAGGTACAGCTACAGCTCAGGCAGCTTTAGGGCAGTGGGATCAGCAGAGTCCCAGGTGAGGGTGGATGTGGCTCCCTGGATGTGCTCAGACCATTCAACTCTTGTTTCAGTGGTGGTGATTTATGTCCTGATGACCATCTCCACCTGCTGAGTTATTTACAACTGATTTTTCTGGGGAAAAAAAAATGTACTTTAGCCCTTAATAGGTGCATTTCTTTGGGCTAAGCATGTGGGCACTGGGGACAGAAAACAACCAGGGGAACACACCAGCCATTCAGTGTGTCTCAAGACTCCAGGCTGAGGACAAAAAAACCCCTGCATCACCAGAACTCACTGCTAAATGATAACTTAAGCCAATTATACATGCCTCATTCATCTTTTAGATAAGAAGCAGAGAGAAATAGTTTTTCTATTTCCATAATCATGCCACTAACTAGACAAAACGTGATAATCCATAATGAGCTAGGAAGAGAATTAAATGGAGAACAGGGTCTTTTGATGACTTGCCAGTCCTCTCTAACATCATTCATACAGGTTATTGACACAGGACCAATTTTTCATCCTCACTTTAACAGGACTCCCATTATTACAGTTGAAAAATGGCAGGCACAAATGTTTGCAGGCACATTTTGGTACCTTAATTTAAGATTTCTTCAGATTTACAAGTTCTTAATTGTAAGTACAAGCCAGGTGCCCAGGAAATAATGTCATGTGCAAACAGCTGCAAATACTATTTCTGTGTGATTGGAAGCTGGTCTCCAACTCTGGCCCTCAGTAACCACAAAGTGGGTTTTCCTCCTCATGAAACACACTTTGTCACCCTTATTGGCCAGCAATGAACTGGAAATAAATTTCTGAGACACCAACTCCAGGCAAGAATTTGAGATGGTTTTTACAAAGTGTCTGGGAAGAGAAAGCCAAAAATTTTGGGAGGAGATTTGAGGAGGAAAATACAGCTTAGTCTGAGTTTTCTAAAATTTTGGGGAAAGAATTAAAAATACTGTGACTCCTGGAGTGACTTGGACTCCTGTGTTTTCAGCTCTGCAAGAGCTGGCACCTTGGCCACTTCAGCAAGTCTGTCTTTTGGGTTTCCTTTCTCCCAGCCCTTTCCTTTGAGCCCAGGCATGCTCAGCCCTGGCAGAACAGCCAAGGTATGCAGCCACGTGCTGAATACCACCTTGCCAATAACATGTCAATTTTATTTCTCTCTCAGGACACCAGAACTTTTTTCCAATAAAACACCAATTTCATTCTAAAAAGACTTTTCCATCTCTCACATGCATGGGAAAAAAAAAAAAAAAAAAAAAAATGGCAAGGATTAAGGAAGAACCCCAAATTTATTATTTCCATTAAACTTCCCACAGTTCTTTAAAGGAGGTTTTTCTCTGGATGCTGAAGTGTTCCTGCAGGGTCCCACATGGTTGGACACCTGTGTGGCCATGAGGGACCACGGTGCTGATGGCCCCTGTGCCACCCTGGGGCCTGGGCTTTCTGACAGAGACACTATGCTGCTCCACCCCAAAAATGCATCACCCCAGCGGCCCCCTGGCAGGCAATATGATGGGAGGTGAGTCCATGAGCATCCTCCTCACATTTTTCTTCATTCTTCTCTTTTTTTTCAGTTTCTCAGCTCACTCGATTTGAGGTTGGCATGCACAATCTGGTAAATATGACAGCAACAAGGGACTTTAAAGTCTTTTCTTGGTCATTACTTATTGATTGCCTTACAGAAAACTCCACTGGGACTGAAAGGAGGACAGAAATTCTTTCTAAAAAGCATTAATCCCTCTTTTTTAAAGGAGATTGAGTTAGATTTTTCCGTTTTTTCAAAGTAGAAGCTTCAGGGGTGGAGTTTTCTTCAGCTGAAACATCTCAGCTAGAGCCACTAAGAGATGGACAGAGGGGAAAAACTTTCCCAGAATTTTTTTTTTGATTGACAGTACCCAGAGGGTCCCCCTGCTCTCTACCAGCACTGAAGCTCTCATTGCTGAGAGGGGGGGCAGGTTTTATATGAATTAAAATTTGAGAGCTTGTGCCCGTCAGAGAACCATTGCATCAATTTGCAGTTTGTACAAATTAATACTACATCACGAGAAAGTTCAATACAGCAATTTTTGTGTAAAGCCACCCCAGAGTGCTTTGCAAATAAAACACACTAAAATGCCATGTGCAAGGTCTGCTCTCCACCAAATGAAAAATATTAATGCCCTAAACAGAAGGGATATTTATGCTTAAACCTGCAAGCATTTACTGATTTTTATTCCATCCTGACCTTGGTGGAAAGAACAGCCCCACACCAGCAGGGTGTCCCCCAGCCCAGGGTCAGCCTTTGGTTGGGGACACAAAACGTGGATGATTTAAAGCACTGTGAGCATCTCGTGTAAACACCTGGGTTTTAAAGATCACACACTGCTGTGTAATGCTCATCAAAATATCTGCTGGGAGGGTGGGGAGGCCCTGGCACAGAGCAGCTGTGGCTGCCCCGTTCCTGGAATTGTTCAAGGCTGGGCTGGAAGGGGCTTGGAGCAACCTGGGCTAGTGGAACCCCATGGCAGGGGGTTGGAACTACATAATCTACAACCCAAACCATTCCAAGATTCTGTGAAAATAACCTTGAATCATCCAAGCGTTGGAGGGGAGAGGGGTTGCCCACAGGGCTGTTTGCACAGCTCCAGGCTGCTGGGGCACAGCTTCCTCTGGCACACCTGAACACACTGGCCTTGAGACAGCAGGCTAGAAAAGCATCGAATCAGAGCAATAAATAGATCAGGAGTGATAAGAAATGTGGAGGAGGTAAGAAAGGAGCCTGACAAAGTTCAGGGCCAGTGCAGGGTGGGCATTTCCTTCATCAGGATAACAGAATACACCCAGGCTCTTTACAATGCCTTGCTGACTATTCCCATCCAAGCCTGGTCCAGAGTAGGGTTGATTTTTTTCTTTTCCCTCAAAAAGCTAATCTCCACTCCTTCAGTGTAGGTTATAGGATAAAATCACTGCCATTCTGGGAGTGCAAATCAGCTCTACCTGCCACAGAGCCTGCAGAGATTTACCACCATCGTTTAGCACACCACCCGTAGATTAAAGGGGCTTGTCCTTTTCACTTCACCTTATTTATGATTTTCAAACAATAAAGCATTCAGGGAGAAATTATGGCTCTGTTAAGCCATAGATGTGTCCATATTCATCCCCCCATAAATGTACCTGAGGGCTGGAAGTTCATCAGTTCGAATTCAGGAATGAACCTGAACTGGAGCCAAGCAAATATTGGACCCAGACCAGCTTGGGTTTACACCAGCTTTACAAAATCCCCTTTGCATTGAGACTTCAGGCAAGGTGCAGCCTGTTTGTGTTCCAGTCTGGGCTTCATACAACCCAGTGTTGCCCAAATGTTTATGAATTTTTAATGAAAATTTAGTGAGGCTGTATTTTTCAAGGCTGCTTTTCTGTGTGGCTGAGTCCCTGTGCAGCACTGGGGGTGTGCAGGAGGGTCCCACAGCAGGGACACACCTTTAGGGCTCAGAGCCCCCCTGTCTGCCAGGCCAGCAGCCAGCCTGGCCTTCCTGCCTGCATGGATGTGTTTAACTATTCCCAAGGGACTGGGGGAAATTTTTTTTTTTAAATGAAATAAAAAGACAGTTACTTGAGAAGAATCTCTGAACAGTGCCCCAAAGTGCTGAGTGGCATGTGTCTGTTTGCACATGTGGGTCTCCATGTGCCAGCTCTTGTGCTGGGAGGGACATCCCTGTGGCTTCAGCAGGGAGAGCTGCACCAGGCACTGGCCACATCCTGCTCTGGGCATCCCTGCTCCTTCACAGCCCCAGCTTCCACCTCTCCATGCAGATATTACAGCTCCAGCACTCTCCTGTTCAGTCCAAGGAGCTGCAGGTCTCCAGAGGGGTGCATTCCATGGGGCAAGGAAAGGGATGTGACCCTGGCTGGCTGCAGAGCCCAGCCGTGGGGACAGGGATGTGCCACACCACAGAGCTGACACGGGGCCAGGACAGCTTTGTCCCAGGTGCATGAGAGCAGTGACACGTGTGAGGGATTCAGTTAATGCTGGACCAGTCTGGCACGCAGAGCATGTAGGAGCTGACACAGTTTGAAACCCGAGTCCTTGCCAAGACAAGGAGACCTTGGAGTTTAGCACCACGTTAATTAATGTAACATTTAAAAACAGATTTCCTCAGACCTTGGCTGCTCACCTGGGTTGCCCCTCCCACACTGCCTGGGCCACACCAGGCACTGACCAAACTCCCCCAGTGCTGCCAAGCCACAGCCAAGAGGACACAGCCTTGCCCCCGGGTACACCCTGCAGGGTAGGTTTAGGAAGCCAGAGGTTGGTATTTTTTTCACTAATTGTTTTTTCCAGCAGACACTGCACTCCCGAGGACCCCCTCCTCAGTACTCACACCACTGTTTTTAACTCACATCACTTCTTAGAGGCTGGACCAATCCTGACTGCCAGTTCCTTCTTCTCACTGCCTAGCCCTCCTTTTGCCATGGACAATCCCATGCCTTATGTGTGCTTATTCCCATTGCTAGAAACTCATTTTCTTAGGCATGGTGTATCTGTCAAAAAAAGAGAGAAGAAATAAAATAATGTGACAGGTTAAAAAGTGGACGGACTCATCACATTACTCACACAAAGGTGAGCAGGAGCTGGCACCCAAATATGCAAACAACACACAGCCCTAAATATCCTAATGCATTTTAGAGTGGTCATTTCTAATTAGCACTTGAATCCAACACCCTACTTATCCTAATTAGAGACATAACAAAAAACTGTTTGAGCTCACATGCACATTGAATATGCAGATCTCTAGCATCCAGCACTGCCCTGCTCCAAAGACCAACAGCAGGCAAAGCCTCTCAGCATCCAGCATGGATGAAAACTGGTCCCAGCATGGACCTAAACTAGTCCCAGGAAGCCAATGTGCTGAAAATTTGCACCATTAACTCCATTAAAATGCTTTAAATGTAAATCTGAAAGGTTTTGATGAGAGTATGCTACTGGGGGAAAAGAAAGCAAACCCACGGTTTAGGAGATACTGCATTTATTTTCTACATCTTAATCCAGAGGATTTTACAGTCTAATTTAAACCAGGAAACAGAAGGAAGATAGATGAGGAGGAGGAGGGATAGCAGGGGAGAATAATAAAATGGTTTAGGCTGGAAAGGTTGTTTAAAGGCCATCTAGTCCAACCCCCTGCACCAAACAGGGACATCTTCATTAGTCCAGTTTGCTCAGACCTCTGCCCAACCTGACCTCAAATGTTTCCAGGGCTGGGTTATCCACGACCTCTCTAGGCAACCTATGTCAGTGTTTCACCACCTTCATCCCAAAAAATTCCTGCCTGGCCTTTTTTTTTTTTAGGGTAAAACCATCGCCCCTTGTCCTATCCCAGTCTGCCCGTCTGGGAAGCCTGTCCCCATCGTTCTGACAACCAGGGAGCACAGGTGGCTGCGCCAGGGTTAAACACGCCCTGTGGCTCTACAGATCTATCAGGCCAGACAACACAGACATCATTTCCAACCCTGTTTAAGGGAAAACACCCCTGCACATCCAGGAGGCACGAAGCAAGCACAGCGAACCTGCAGTGCCCCGTGTGCACATCTCTCGTGTTCGGGGCTGGGTTTAGCCAAGCTCCGGGAGGGTTTCTGTGCATGCACAGAAGGGATGCTCTCAGCTCCATGGAAACCCGGCCAGATGGGATTGGCGGCCAGACCCCGGCTCGGCAGCAGCCACACCGCCGAAAGGACGAGCACTGTTAATATTTAACACGGAGCAGGGACGTGGTAAAACCTAGCAACCCCTCGGCAGTGCTTATGCAATTCACCATTAATAGCTCGGAGGGATCCAGCATCGTTTTAACACCTCCCCTCCCCCGTTTCTAAATGTGAGGGCTTTTTTTTCCTCCCTGTTGCTAAACCTTAAAGTGAGAGGAAACAAAGAAATCACTATTACATAATACAGACCTACAGCCAAGTCGTATTCCTGCTGTTTTGCAAACATTCAAGGGAGGGCAAATCAAAAGCTAAGAAGAGCCATATGATAGGATCCTATTTTTTTTTCTTCTTGATTCCATTTTCTTATTTCCCAGCTCAATACATTCATTTTCCCCAAGATCTGTTGGACCTCCTCTAATACTGAGAAATCAAGTAGGGTATTTGGCAGTGATAATTATTGGCAGCAATATTATAATTATATCCCACAGGCCTACAAAACGTAAGGTTATGCATCATCATGATTGCATGTTTCTTAAAGAAAAAAAATGATTGAGAGTTAGGGTTATTGAAGGTCTGCTAAATTATTGAAAGTGAGGGTTTGCTTCCAGAATCACACAGGCTTTGCACACCCTGCATCCCCACCAGGTCAGGGTGTTCCACATCAATCCATCTGCAGCAAAGTGGGGTAACACCAGCAGTGCCTCACTTGTGGAGATGCTCAGCTCAGTGTGATGCAGAGGGAATATGGGAATCCTTAGAGCATTTTAGGGCAGCCTCAAGGGCCCAGGGTGGCTGGGCTGCCACCAGACCTGGTGTGTGAAGGCAACAATTGCTGTGCCTCACAATATTCTCATGTCTGGTAGCACAGCACAGCAGAGGCTGGGGGAGGATTACTGCTGGCACTGTGTTTCTCAGGAGGCATCTACTGTGTTTAGGTTTGGTTTTGTTTTAATGCTCCTGAACACAGTTCTTGGCATCTTACCCGGGCAGAGGGCAACAGCTCAAGAGGTGGATCACCCCAAAGCTGCTCAGGATCTACCAGAAGGTACCTACCCAAAACACAGCATTTCTGCAGTCAGTGGGCTGCCCCATAGGAAAACACAGAAAAGAGAGGGCCTGTTGATCCTTAGCAGAGGTTCAGCCTTTCCCAGGACAGGTCAAAGCTGTGGTTTGAAGCTGTGGTTTGGTCAGTGCCAGGGAGCTGCAGTGGTACCTGGAGGGAGGGCTGCAGTCACTTCTGGCTCTCCTGCAGGTCAGTGCTCTGCATTTCCCATTAGCAAGCCCTCACACGTCTCCCTGTGCCTCACTTCTCTGAGTGTAACATTTCCTTATTTCTTGGGGCTGTTGTGAGAATACACACAAGCCTGTAAGCTACTCAGTGTATAAGGACACCTGAAGTTTGCACAAAATAATTTAAAACACCTCCAAACCCCAACTCTCAACTCCCAAAGAGCAGAAGTACACTTTACTTCCCACTTCATGTTTTTCCCACATGGAAGAGGGGCCTTCCACTAGCCCCTGAGCCAAAACCCTTGGAAAGATCTTGAAAACAAGATAATATATGTTGTGTGGATCCTTCTGCTCTCTTGTGTTAGCTAGCTAACCACCCTAGAAAAACAAGCCATAAATCAATCGAAAGCTTAACCTACAGTCTGCCAATCTGAAAAGCAGACACTGCCCCAGGAATGTGACCACAGCTCACTAAACAATAGGAACAAAGGGGAAAAAACTCAAACAATCCTAACTTGCACTCAGTAATTCAGCAGAGCTGCAGAAGCATCAGGCAGGCAGCAATCCCCAGGAGCTCCACATCACCTTAAGCCCACAGCCTCGCCTGAGCAGGGAGGTGCAGAGGGCTCTGGTTTCTAGGTGAAGATGGGTTTCAGCCTCCAGCTCAGCTGGAGAGAATTAAGACAGCTCAGACTTCTCCTATAAAGAGACTGAAGGTCCCTAACAGTGGGATTTTCTCCTTTTCCTCTTTTGTTTTTTCAGGCTTTCAGTAGAATAAGGGCTCTTCTAGATTTTGGTTAAGGCATCACTGCTTGCCTTTGTTCTCAGGGGTGTGAGGGCACTCTGTGTGCCTGCTCTGAGCAAGGGGCTGGGGGTGTTGTGGGCTGAGCTGGACACAGCCCTGCTGGCTCCCAGTGTGTCCTGGGGAGTTCCAGCAATCCCTCAGCAGCAGCAGGGATGCCCAGGGGGGTGATGGGGACACAGAGAAGGACCAGGTCTGTGTGAGGGCACCAGCCCTGCTCAGGGACAGTGCATTAAATAACACTAGAATTACAGCCCAGGTTGACACCTGCCCTCGAGCAGGCTGAGGGTTGGTGCTGTAGGACAGTTCTGTTGATTTCTTGTTCCCTTGCAAGAAGAGGTGCATCAGAGGGATGGTTCTCCTCAGAGACACAAGATGATCTTTACATAAACACGAAGAATTTTAAGGGCTGTGAGCCTCTAGATCATCTGCAATATTCAAAGCTCTTTTATGACCAATGCAGCAATGTGAACAATATGTCATTATTAAATGTAACTGTGTCCTCAGTGAGGTTAATGTATCAAATAAGGACCAGTCTTCAGAACAAAATCCTGCCCAAAAGACCAGAAATTAAGATGAATAAGGAAAGAAACCTAATGAGATTGTGAACTCAAAGTGAATTTATCAGCTCTGACCACAAAGCAGTATGGAACAGTAGCAAGACACTCATTAACAGCTTGCAGCTGCTAATAGATGACTAAGAGAGAAAGTTTGCTGTAAATAAATGCTAGTATTGCTTCAGGACTTCTGATTTTGTAACTGGGGCACTTGTAAATCAACATCAGAGCACTGCAACCCGTGGGATACCTGTTCCCAGATCAGGCCAGCTGGAAATGAAGCCAAAACCAACAAGTTTCCCAGACTGGGGGCTGCAGGAGCTGTCTGGGGGAAGCAGTGCCTGATGCTCCAGGCTGCCCTGTGGAGTCCTTTCATTAGTTAGGCAGAAGAAAGAAACACCCCCTTCTCCCCTCACTTGTGCTAAAAACCAGAGAAGTGGCCTGTATTTTTAATACCTTTTTTTTGCACTTCATTACTGAGGGCCTCGAGCAAACTCTGTCATCAGCGGTGACATAAGGAATAGAAGCAGTTGCAGGGCAGTGCAAGTGAAGGGGAAATTAAGCCATTTAACACACAGGCAGGAGATATGTGTTTGGGTCGAGGCTGGGATTTTTTTCTAATTAAAAACCCGGAGAAAATCTCCTTGCCTCTAATGGAATAAGCACCAAGGAACTTTATCTGGCCCACGGACTCCCCCCACTCCCGCTGTCTGCTGTAAGAAAAGCAGGAGGGAGGAGTGGGTGAGTCTGATTTCTATGTAAAGATTGTACAGCCAGACCTGCCCTGGAGCTGCAAAGCAACCAGACACTGGAATCCAGCCAGTTTTGTGTCGTTTCTGCAGGGCTGGCCAAATGTGCTACTGCTATTTTGGCTTCATCCGCCTCTTTCCCCTTTTCTAGCCTAATTGCTATGGCTCCTTGATTTCTGTTTAATGGAAAGGGTTAAATAGTTTATTATACTGGAATTTGATTTGCAGAAAAAAGCTTTGGTGTTTCCAGGTTGCCTGTGATTGGCAAAGCAATTGTAATTTCTGCTGCCATGGTTAATATTTGGAAATAACCTTTAACTGTTTATGCAAACACAGCTTGCCCTGTCCTTTCCTGTGAGTTACTGAAGTCTGTGGAATTAACCCTCACTGCTGCCCTGTGACTCTTCACCAGGCATTCTGCTCTGCTTTTATGATGGGGTGATTGAAAGTTTTTACATGTCAGGTGGAGATAAAGCATAAGAAATGCTGTGCTGCTGCTGTGAAATTATTCCTCATTACTTAGTGTGAGGGTATTCACAGAACTACTGAAAAATACAGGAGGAGCAGTCTTAACTTGTGAACACAGGAATGAGAGTCCTGTTCCCATCTAGGAGAAAAGTGCCCTGACCACACCAGAGGAAATTTGAGTGCTTGGCTGGTTGTGCTCACTATCCCCATGGCAATGGTGATGCCAGCCTGAGGAAACCATAGTCATCTGACAATGGGGTTTTTTAATTTCCATTAATTCTTTGTCTTTTTCTTTGGAGACATGTCAGTGCTGGGTATGGAAACCAGGGATCTCACCCTGGTTTAGATAACACAGTATCTGTAGCACAGTGTCCATTGCCTCACTGAGGAGCAGGGAAGACCCCTCCTGTTCACTGGGATGTGAAAACTGGATGGAAAATTCCTCCATGCTCAGATAAGAGACTTGGAAAACAACTGCTTTCAGCAGGTTTTAAGAGGCAACATTCCTATTTCATGTAATCCTATACCACACTTCCCACCTGAAAAGGTGTCATCCTCAAAAGCAGACACTAGGAAGCACTTTAATGACCTTTTAATTGTGGTGTTGGTTAATACAGAAAGCTACAAGATGGAAAGGAAGAATTAGAGGTCAATTGAAATCTTCCACAGCAGAGATGCTACAGCTCAACACTCAGACTGAAAGATATCTTGTTTGGAAGCAGAACAGGACCACATTCTCTTCCTTGAGCTGTCAGCTGATTTAGACCTAAATATTCCTTTTAGAATATGTTGGTAGTAAAACCTTTGAAGCTAGTGTGGGATTAACTCTGGATGTTGCTTTGAAATCTGACATTGTGATAGAGAAAATCAGAAATGAGTGGTAGGGTTGGCAGGGAAGCTGTTTGCAGCCCTGTTCAGGAAAGATTGTGGCTGGAAAATGCACCTCTTGCACAGGCAAGGTATCATGCTGGCTCATTGCAAAATCTCATTTATATCCTCTCCTTTCCAATCTCCTGTGCTGGGTGGCTTAGAAAGAACATAAGGACAATGCAGAAGTGGTCAGAGAGTATCTTCTAAACTGCTGGTGACCTGTAACATTTAATTTTATTCAGTCTCACTGGAGCATTTTTCAAGAATTCTACAGCTTTTTGAATCAATTTGTATTTCTGGTATCCATAACATCTTGTGGCAGTCACGTGTGGTTTCCAAGGTTCCATTGAACATGAATAGAGATATAGGCCAGTTCAGTTTTGGTAACATTGAGCAACTCCTTGCAAATACTTTTCCACCTTAACCGGAGAGCAGACATCAAATAGGAGCTGGCTGGACCCCAAAACAAATAAATAGTGCTGATGTTCAGAAAGGAAACACCAGTTGTCCTTAAATAGTCAAGCATTGTTCTCTGACTTCCTGCAATAATCTCTGCCTTTTTACCCAAAAAGATTCCTAACTGTGTGGGTCCAGTACTTCTCTGGTGTCTGCCTCTGTGTGTTTGCAACATTTGTGATTTTTATTCTTTTACTTTGAACAATCCTGTGCCCAATAGGCAGCACGTGGCATTTGGTGGCTCTGGAGGGTATGAAGTGGATATTCCATGTCACCTCCTGGATAAAATATCCACAAAATATCCATACCTGCCTATACAGCTTGATGTCACCAGCCTGGTGAGTGCCAGGGAGACACAGGAACTGAAGAGGTGCCCCAGGGATGGGGCACATGGGGAATGTGTGGCCACCAGCAATGACTGATGAGATGATGAGGACAACTGGGAACTTCTCTGCTTGATCAGCAGTGCCTGAGCACTCACAGCAGCTCACAGAGGCAACAGCCACCCTTGGGGAAATCGAGGTGATAAAACTGAGAGGAAAGTGTGACTAAGATGGCAGAGCAGCCCAGAAACACTTGGAGCCAGGTCCAGCGTGGCTGGGAGGAGGCTTCAGCTGAAGGTGACCTGCAACAGCTGCTCAAAACCTTCAGAGCAATATAAAATATTATAATATAAATAATACAATAAAATAAAGAATATAAAATAGGGAATATTGCAGTGGCTGGAGGATGGGGCTGGCAGCTCTTGATGGGAAGATGTTGCCAGCAAAGGAGAGGCTGGGCCATGGTAGGAGACAGTATGATCATGGGAGATGATGATCTGGGACCCTGCCAGGGTGAGCATCCAACACCATGGCAGAGTATCAGCTGTTCTCTAGAGCTGTCTGGGAGAGAGGAGAAAAAACCTTTGGTCCACAGGGCACGTTCCCTGTGGGAGCAGGGCAGTTTGTCTGTTCCTCCAAGGTCTGACCCAAATAAATCTGGATAAACGCCCTCCAGGAACTTCAAGGCACAAAGTAAAGCAAGAGGGAATCCTGTGTTCCAATCTGCCACCTGTATTCTTCTCCTGGGAATTGTGGAGTATTTTCCCATTTTAATTATCCTCTTTCCATCTAGATCTTGTTCTTCTGTAAATTAGTCACTGGCATAAAAAGGGAAGGTGACAGACATAACCCAATTAACTTTTGCTGGTGATTCATCTTTAAAAGTCTCAGCACATCCATAGGGCTGTGATGGGACACAGGCATGGAATCCTCTCCCCAGCTCCTGGCCAGCTGGGGTGTTAAACCTGCACACCTTTCTGTGGCACCTGAGCCCTTGCTGAAGAAGAGTTCATCCCACATTTCATTTTTGCTGAGGGGCACTGACCCAAACCTATCCTGGGAGATATCAGGAGCTTACCCTGGTTCTTCCCAGTTTTGAAGAATTTCTTGGGACATCCCCGTGTGGAGTCCAGGGACACAGTGCAGTGGCAGAAAACAATGGATGTGTGTTACTGATAAATTGAAGAATCTGCCACCAAAATATATTTGGAGGCTAATTTGACATTTTGCTGATGGATTGTCCAACCTGCATATCTTATTTAAGTTATGCTTACAAATACACCATGACCTCTGAACACTTCAATAATGGGTTTGAGCCAGGAGTGAATTGTGTTTCACTGAAGTAATTATTTATTCACTTAATGGGGACTGATGGTTCTGCTCAGCTGGGAGCTGTACATAATTAAAACCATGGTCCCTGCCCCAAGAGGCTTCCAGTCTGAAAGATGAAGCAAAGACTGTGCCAGCAGAAATTGCAGGAATCATGTGTGCTCAAACTGGAGGTTCAAAAAATTACATTAAAAAAAAAAAAAACAAATGTGAGCTCTTTTCACACAACTTGAGACAGGGCATTTGGGGCTAGCATGTATTTAACAGAGGTTTCTGCTTGTATGGCTGCAACACTGAGCTTATCTTACAGCTTTTGGGAAGACCTCTGACCTATAGCAGCCATCTCTTTTTCAAACTTGCAGAAAAAAAAAAAAAAAAAAAAAATATATATACCTAATCCTGAAACTATGCTCAATGTAACCTGAGGAGAAACATTGCCCATACTGGAGCTGCCCCCCTTAAACCCAGCCCAGGAAAGTGTGGGAGCCAGTGCCAGACACCTTGCCCCAGGCAGAGCAGCGTTGATCAAAGGGACCTGGGCTCAGCAATCCTGACATACAGCTGCTCTGCAGCTGCCAGGAGCCATTGCCTCTCCCCAGACTCGAAGAAGGGCTTGTGTTCCTGAAAGCTCGGCTGGTTTTTTTACTAATTATATCATTTGGCTTAATAAAAGCTGTTACCTCTCCATACAAATCTTGTGTCTCTTTGAATAGGTTGGCACATTTCCTAATAGAACCAGAAACTGCTTCTTAAACAGAAGTTTGACAATTATTGTTATTAAAATAGGAGAGGAAATGGAGGCTAGTTCCCAACAAAGTGATATTTATTGCTCAGTTTAATTGCCTAATGTAAAGCACATGACTGGGGATTTGGAGGGGCTGATTTACAGTTTGGTCACCCTTTGAAACAAAGCCACTCAGGGTGAAATTGCTATTGGAACTCCAGGATTGAAATGGCTCAGACAGCTGAGAGAGGAATAGAACTGTCACCTAAGCACTGCAAGACCCCTCAAACATCTCCTCAGACTGGGACTTCATGGCTAATCTTTGGGACATGTGCAGGTTTTATGGCCTTAGGACAAATAGGGAATAGTTTAAACAAGCATTTTCTGCCCAGCCCCTCCCCAGTAAGCTCTGAACCCAACATTTTCCACGAGTGATTCAGCAGCATTGTGCAGGGGGATGGGAGCTGCCCTGCTCTGAGGTCTGTCAACATGTAATAAATCCAACATGATGGCAATGAAATGAATTTTTTTTTTTTTGATGCCTGGAAAGCTTTTTTCAAAATTTGCTATACTGACAGCATGACTTCAAGGGTTGGGGAGGTTTGAACTCCTGGGCACAGGAGCTCATGGTTGTGGAGAGTGGGAATTCACCAAAGGGACACCCTCTGTCCACAATGAAAGATGCCCACACAAACCAGACCCCCATACTTCAAACAAAAAAAAACAGTCTAAAGTCCTTTTCCTATCATTGACAGCAAGGATTTTCGCTAAGGACTCCCTGAATATCACCAATATCCTGCCATGCCAAGGGCTCCCAGCACAGCTCCTCTGCAGCCAGGCAGATGGGACCCGAGGGCTTTCCAAGTGCACCGTGGTTTTCCTTAAGTGGCATCTTGTTTATTGTAACGTAACTGTGAGGCTCTGAGCTATTCCCATAGCACTCTTAGTAATCAGCCCTGGTATGTTGAAGGGCATATTTGTCATGTCTCTGCCAGTCTCTCAGAGAAACAGTCACGGGTCATGTTAGTTACCTAATTTATATGTCAGGGGCTGCAGGATTGAATCAACAGCGGGTTTTTTTGTATTTTTCCAGACAGTAGCTTGATATTCCCAGCATGCTGAAGCCTAGGAGTTCCCTTGCTTTTGTGATCATTCTCAGTCCCTCCTCGTTTGGCTGATGCTGCAGTAATTCAAGCAGAAAAATGTGCTATGAGCACAGAGACACAAAGTCTCCCTCAGAGATGATTCTCCAGAGCAGCTCCTGTGTGTGCAGCCCGTGATGGGAGTGTCCACACATCCAGCACCACTTTGGGGGACCATCCCAAAGGCCAGGAAGCAGCACCCTGTTCCCATGCAGAGAGAGGTTATGGAGTGGGCAGAAGCAGTGGTGGGTGACCCTGTGAGCTCACCCTGCTGTTGCACACACAGCCACAGTGCAATTCTTGCAGTGCAAATGAAATCCATGTGCTCGAGACAGGTGAGGAAGTTTTGGCTGTGGAAAACAGAATCTGCCAGACCTGCAGCACCCTGACAGGGAGGTGGTGGAGTCACTGTCCCTGGAAGTGCTCAGATGTGCCGATGTGGCTCTTGGGGACATGGCTTAGGGGTGGGCTGGGTTAATGGCCGGAATCGATGATCTCAGAGGTGTTTTTGCAACATTAATAACTTTGTGATCCCTATTCCATTAGAGCTCTCAGGGGGTGGCCAAAATGAAAGCAGAGAGCTGAGACGAGAGGCCAACACCTCCAGCACCAGCCCATCCCAGTGCCAGGGCCAGGGGCTGCCCAGCACTTCCACATGGATATTCCTGCTGGGACTGAACATGATCCCATCCGAGGGATTTCAGACAGATCTTCTGCAGCATGTGAATCTGTGTTTGTTTATTTCCATCTGGCCATATGTGTTTGGGAAGATGGATATAGGAAAGCGTTCCTGATGGAAGCAATATCTGCAGTGAAAAGCAGTAGCTGTGCTATTCCCTAAATCCCACGGGATCCCTGAACATCCATCACGGTGCTGGGCCAGGCAAGTGCCATGGGAAGGGACCCTGGCTGCAGTGTGCAAAGCAAAGAGCAAACGCCTCAGGCTCAGGGCTGTGGGGTGACCGAGGGTTCCCCCACACTGCTGCAGGGGTGTCCCTGCATTCCGGGGGTGCACTGGGGGGCTTTAACCTGGGGTGGCTGCAGGAACCACAAAGCACAGAGGAAGATATTTCACCAAGATCACGTTTGCTCCAGGCTGGAGGTGAAATAAAACACAAGGCTGTGCCCCAGGGGCCGTGGGAAACAAGGTCAGGTAGGGAGGGGAGACAGAAATCCCAATGGGCACAGCCTGCCCTAATGGGGAAACGTACAGGAGAAAATTATTAGCTTGGGTTTTTTTGGTTTTTTTTTTTTTCAAGGCGAAAGATCACCCGTTAACTGTTTCTGGAAAATACTTTCCAAAGCCTTTTGTGCAGCAGTTTTTCTTAGAAGGGCTCTCCCAGCACGCCAGGCATCCCGGGTGGTGGCAGGGGAACGCCCCTCGGCCGGGGATGGAGAGGTTTGAACTTGAACTCATTTATTTAGCTTCGACTTTTCTCTTGATGGAGTACCTGGACTTTGCCCAAACCTCAAAAGTAAGTTATAGCCAAATATTTTTGAGGTTGGTAATGAGATACCAAAGCTTTGCTTTAAAAAAAAGGGCCCCGTCCCAAATTCCCCTGCAGCACGTGGGGCCGATGCTCCATGGGCACTGGGGATGGCCAGGCTCTCCCCCAGGTGAACCCAGCACTCGATATTTCCACTGCAGAACAAACATTTGGGCATTTCTGTCGTCACACACACACAGTTAACTGCGATAGATCACGTCCTTCCCTACCCTAAATTCCTCCTTGGCTCCTGAAGTCTTCCACTTTCCAACTAGAACGATGGTTTGACCTGCAAAGCCTCTGTGTTTGAACAAAATCCTGCAAAAGGATAAATGCCTTGAGATCTTCAGGCTCTGGTGCAAAGCAGCATTACAAAAATCTGCAGCTTCCATGGGAGAATAGTCAATTATCAACTAGATGCCCCCCTCAGCAAGGGAAAGGGTTAATTGCTTTGGATTCCCCCTAATGCTCATGGTTAGTGCCAATCAGATCTGGAATGATAAGAATAAAATATGACTGAAACTTCTGGCTCTTCCAAAAAGCGTATGTTTTAATTAAACTGAGAACTAGCTGGTTAATCAGCACAAGGACTAATAGTCTGATTAGCAGGAAATGCCTGGTGAAAAACAGCCCCTTTGTTGGGCTGGGCTAGGGGGAGATCCATGGGCTGGGGACACAGCCTGTGCTTTGCAAAGGGCATCCAGGCTCCATCCGAGCACCCCTGGGATCAGACACATTCCTGATCCCGAAATTTGCCTCTGGGGGGGATGGGAGAAGGGAAGGATGTCATTGAATGGAACTGCCTCCCATCAAATGTGTCCCTGCTGAACACCCAGCTGTTGAAATCTTTTTCAGGGGATGCCAGGGGGGCAGGTGAAACCTCTGGTCTCAATTACCTTTGAAAGGGAGAGTGCAAGGATGGGGGAGACAGGATTGCAAAATCAATTTGAAATTTACTGTGTCAAGGGAAGAAAAAAAAAAAGCCAAAACAACAAAAAGCCCAGCACCATGCAAGAAATAAACTTTTAAAATTAAAGAATCAATGGAGAAACGTCCTTCTGGCCACCCCTTCCCCCACAGTGCAAAGCACAGGCTTCCTTCTGATTAAAGCTCCGCCTGGAGCATTTTCGGTGGCAGGAGGCCAGGAGAAAGCTTAAGGTGCTCTGTGCAGTTTAAGGTGGAGCTGTTTGCTTCGCCTTCCC
The DNA here is from genome assembly GCA_037013685.1 of Acridotheres tristis. Lineage (NCBI taxonomy): Eukaryota > Metazoa > Chordata > Aves > Passeriformes > Sturnidae > Acridotheres > Acridotheres tristis. The sequence continues at coordinate 19,239,245 of CM072896.1, forward strand.
CAGCAGCATCAGGTGTGGCCACCACGGAGCAGCATCCTCGTGCTGACACGGTGACACCCGGGCACGGTGACACCCCAGAAAGTCACAGTGACACCCCAGGCACGGTGACACCCCAGATATGGTGACATCCCAGGCACAGCGACATCCCAGACACGGTGACAGCCCAGACAGGCCATGGTGGCTCTGGCTTACACCCCGACATGAGCAAAGTCAGGCTCTCTCTGGCAGAGAAGCCTCAGTGGGGTTTTGTTTTGCTTGCAACTGCCTCCGATGGCTTCCACCAAAAAGATGAACTAGGGTTGAAGTGAGAGGGAAGGGGGCAGGAATAGATGTGCCCCACTGTTAGAAAGAAGTGTTTGGGATGGTCCTGCTGATGCCTGCACACTGGGGTTTGCTCAGAGCTCTGGGATTCAGCCCCAAACCCTGCAGAGCCTTGTCCATGGTGGCTCCAACATCCCTGCTTTCCACCAGGGTCAGTAAACACCCAGCACTGCCCTGCTGCTGCCTAGGGATCAGTGCTATGGCATAAACGCCCCAAGAAGCACCTGGAGGAGGAGAGATCTCAGCCTGCAAACAGGCAGGAGGGCACCTCTGTGTCACAACAGCTTGGGGAGCAGGAAAGGGGAGCTGACTATGAGAAAGGGAGGGGCTCCAGAATCCAGGACCAACACAAGCAACCCATGCAGAGACCTGTCCCAGCCCCTGCTGGCTGCTCAATGCCCTTCCTCTACATAAGAGGATGCCTCAGTGAAAGATGATGGGTCTGATGCCCACCAGGAATGCTTTAACCCACCCACCAGCCCATCCTTGCCAGTGAGGGAAGAAACTCTGGGCAGCCTTGTCCCAAAACCACATGGGTGCCTCTCTCCAAAGGTAACTGCAATTTTGGGAGAAGGCTCAGCTGGGGCTGCCTGTGGATTTGAGCTGCCCTTGGATCAGCCAAGCCCGGGGGACTCCCCCCTGTCTCCATGGAGGGACAACACAGTGGGGAGGGAGGTCTGGAAGGAAGCAACAGTGCCATGAGGTTAGGAAATAACACACAGAGGTGATGCAAAAGCCAGGAGGATTTTCAAAAGGGCCAATCCCAGCACTGAGCCCTCCTAAACCTGCACAGGGCCATCAAACCTTCAGTGTCATCCAGCCCAGCTAAACTTGTCATTCAGCATGTTGGCAGCCTGGCAGTATCTCCCATTGGAATCTAAATACATGAGATCAGACCTGATCAGATCTGAACCAGGTTATAAAATGGCACATGCAGTTTTTAAGTTGTGCTGTTGTAGAATATATCTTACAGAGATTTTTTTTTTTTTTAATTTAAAAGTAATATGAGGAAGCAGGTGAAAAATACTGTGCAGCTCTCAGAAAGCCCCAGATCCATCTGCATGGAGCCACCACTGAGACTGGAGAGCTGCCAAGTGCAGAATCTATAAATCATGAACTGAGCCCCCCATTCCCCTCCCTAAATCACAATTGTTTTAAAAGGAAATAAAACATATTGGTTCTTTTAATTTGCCTTTTGGAGTCTGTGCCTGTAGGCACATTTTCCAGCTTTTCAGAAACACAAAGACTAGAAACTTCTAATTTCTCAGTGAAAGCTGAGCCTCGCTTAATTACTTGCATCCAAGAGCCACAGCTTTATGAAAAATTCCAAATATCAGAAGATTGCTATTAAAATCACAGGGGCTGGCAATGCTGAGATTCCAGTTAGATGCAGGATATTCCTTTTGTGGGTGTCCAAGAAGAGCAGGCACCAATGGGATGCTGTTCTGCTACAAGAGCAACGAATATAATGAGTTTTGGTCAACTGACACAGAAAATAGACCTAATGCCTACGTTCCTTTGCCAGCTTTGTCCTTGTTTCACACTGACACTCAGCCCCCACTGGCTTTTAGTCATGGTGTCAGTGGTAATGCACACAGGGATTTAACTGGGAACAGGGCAAAGGTGGCTGGCATTTGCACAAAGGTTTTGGCAGTCACAGGGCAAAGCACCTGGCAAGGGTGATCGGGAAGCAGGGAGGTGCCAAGGGCAGTTTGGGGTTTAGAAAAGAAAAGCTGAGGCTCAGCCAGCCCTTCAGAGAAGCAACCTGGTGAAATTATGTGATATTTGAGACATCTTCTTGTTCAGGTCCCAACCTGCACCCCTATCAAAGCTCTTTGTTCACCTGGGCTGCTCTCCAGGCTTTGGGTTTAACATTGCAGCCCTGACCCCAAGAAGCATCTCAGGATCACAGAATCATTTAGGTGGAAAGATCTCCAGGATCATTGAGTCCAACCATGAATCCAGCACTGACAAGTCCATCATCATCCCCTTAAACACCATCTATGTGGTTTTTTAACCTTTCCAGGGCTAGTGACTTTACCACTTTATCAGCCTGTTCCAATGCTTGAACACTCTTTCCATGAAGAAATTGTTTCTAATATCCCATCTAAACCTCCCCTGGCACACCTTGAGGACATTTCCCCTTGTCCTATTACTTGTTACCATTGTTATTTTAGGAGAAAAGACCGACCCCCACCTTGCATCCTGTCCTGCCTTGGGGTTTCAGTGCTCCCTATGGCTCCCAGTGTGATTTCTTCTAGATTTACTTCAGTGGCCATGTCCTCCCAGCAGCACAAGCACATTTCATGTTGCTATTCATGGGAATGATGAGATAATGGCCTGAAATCTTGGTTCCTCTAACATAACTGAAAATGGAGCAAAACTGCAACTCTAAAAAGGAAGTCTAAATTAGGTTGCAGAAGAGCAAAGGATATTTGACAGCAGGAGCAGGCTCTGGAAATGCAGTCATTGTTTCTACTTATGGGTTTTGAAATGTAAATAATTTAACACCCAGATAAGCAGAGGAAAATCTGCTATTTTTGGTTTATTATGAACAAAGACAGCTGTGTATTCTAAAACACACAGTTCAGCATTAAAAAAAATATATATATAGAAATAATGCTGTCAAGAATGTCTTTAGGTATTTACAACGCAGTGCCAGGGTCTGGGCTGGCTGTGCCTTGCATGACATGAGAACATTTGCAGTGACCTCGAGTCTCACCAGGTCATCAGAATAAACCCATAAATAAACAAATTGGATGGGCTGATCCTGGGGGTTCATTAAAAATTTCAGCTGAGGGATAAAAGCACAGGGAGAGGTTACAAATGCAGCCTGACTCAGATGGCCAGGCTGATTCCCAGTTGGGTGATAGATCCAGAGTCAGAGCAGGATCCTGCTCTTGCTAACGAGATTCCCACAGCTGCACAAGGCACCAGCTCTGCTCAGTCCAAAGCAGCATGGAAAACCAGACTGAAAATTCAAATCCTGGGCCCCAATAAAATAACAGCTGAAGCAGGCACACAGATGTGTTTTTGGGAGCTGAAGATGAAGCCTCTTCCTTCAGAGACCTTAAATGCCTTGTTTTTTGGGAGTTGGTGCAATTAGGTCTGGTTTGCTCTTTTGTTCTCTCAGCCCTCTCAAATACACATTTCTTAATAACTTAATGAAAGAAAGAGTTAAAGCCCTCCCAGCTATTAAACCTCCTCAAATGTCACTGCCTTTCCAGCTGTGCTTGCTGCCTGCTGATAGACTCAGTAACAATTTGATGAGATTTTGGTGAGACTTGCTCCTGTTTTTCTGCTGGGTGAAACCAGATGCAGTGATGAAACGCCATCCACTGCCACAACAAGAGTAACCACAACATTAGGAGTAGCTGCTGCCCTTCCTTCAGTGTTCACTTGGTCTGGCCACATGAGACTGGGAAGATTAGGCAGGAAATCTTTGTAGCTCAGAGATGTACTGCTGGGTCCCTCCTCCTGGTCCAGACTCTGCAGAGAGGACACAGGGGCCAGGGAGGAATTTTTCCCCAGCACAAGGGCTGAGTGCCCACACTGTGGAGCACATCCACCTGCCAGCATTCCTGCAAAGGAGGGCAGGTCTCTCCCGGAGGTGCTGATCACTTCATCCCCAGCCCATCCCCATCCCCAGCTGGTGATGGTGGTGCAATTTGGGCTCTCCCAACAACAAGACTTCACAGGCCTGGCTGGACAGGTGAAACCTGTGCTGGTACCTGCTCTGGCAGTGCCTCAGACAGCTGGGCACAGCTGAGAGGAGCCGGGCAGCATCTCCTCTGCCACGGATGGAAAGGTAGATAAAACTCCTTTAGAAATATACAGGTATATCTTGGGTGGCCAGAGCTTCTACAGAGCACAGAAACTCTCCGTGCCATTGCCAGGCTGCCTGGCTGTAAACACATTACCGAGCTGGAGGGCAAAACACATTGGTGCTGATTCTTCTTGGAAAACCTGACTCTGGGTGTGGGGAGCACCTGGAAATCTTCCTCCCAGCTCTTATGTTAATCCAGGCTCATTGAAATTCAGGAGGAGTCTTCCCATTGAGCTTTGAATAAGGTAATTTTTCTCTTCAATGTTCTTTTATTTTTTCTTTCTTTTTTTTTTTTTTTTTTCCAACCTGTGCTCAGTCTGGGGGAAAATGTATTTAAGCACAGAAGGGCTGCACTTGCAGCTGTCTCCCCAGCAGCACTGTGGCTCTGTGAGAGGCTTCATTCCCACAGGGAGGTTCTCAGAGAGGATGGCCTCCAGTGCAAAGCTCCTCAAGCACATTTCTCCTCACTCCAAACCCTCACAGACACTGTGGGTCCAGCTGGGCTGATGTGGAGTCAAATGCTGCTCGGGCTGTGCTCGTTTTGCATGTAAGAGGGAGATAGTGAGGGGAAAAGGTGGGCTGGCATGTCCAGGATAAGATTTTTCTTGGTTTGGGGGTTGATCTGGCTCCTTTCAATGCATGCTTTTTATCTGTGTACCAAAATAGTAAGTTAGGTGTTATATAAAACATCTTATCCAGGGGATTTGAAGCACCTCTCAATGAAGAGAGGTTATTCCCAATTTACAGCTGGAAGTGAGACATACCCAGCCTTGCACACAGCAGTGGTGGCTGAGCTGGGAATGTTCCTAAACGTGCTTGGCTCTCCCTCCCCAGGGCCACCACACCTGTGCTATTCAGTCTGCACAAACTGCTGACCCTCAGACCTCCTTTGATCCCAGACTATCTCCCCTTCCACTTGACTCCAGGCATAAAAGGCACCAGCAACTGACACCCATCAGCCATGCTCCAAAATGTCTGATTTTTTGGGACAAAAGTTCTTTTTGCTACAATTTTTCCCTGACTTCCCTGAGATTTGAAAGGGTGAAAGGTCCATGGAGAAGCCACAAAACAAAAAACCTTTCCCCTTTTTTCCCCCCCAATCCTCTTGGCAGCTTTATCAGCCTTGCCTGCTTTGCCCTGGGAGATATTTAGAATAGACAAGCAAGCTTTGAGTGCTAACTGCTTTCTGTTTTATCCCCTTTTCTGCTGAGTATCCCTCCATCTCTCATCCTTCCCTAGCACCCAAACACAAAGGTAGGTGAGTGAGTGAGTGAGTGAGTGAGTGAGTGAGTGAGTGAGTGAGTGAGTGAGTGAGTGAGTGAGTGAGTGAGTGAGTGCAGGGAACAACGAGTGCTCCAGATATGAAGCAGATGAGATTGAGGAGTCTAGCACAAATTGTCTCTTTTTTAATTCGTCGAAACTCTCTTAATCCTCCTATCCCTCCAAGAATACTCCCTGTATGCTTCATTAGAGAGCTGAAAATGAAGCTGCTCCTTTGCAATCCAGGATTTTGTAGTATCAGCCATAGGTGTGACTTTGCCCCACATTATTAATAAAGATGGTGAATATTGCAAATGGTTTCCTGTGAATGTGGGCTTGGATGCTGGAATTATTTCACTGGGTGAATTCCTCTCCTTTCTTCGTGCTCCACCTTTCTTTGAGTGTTCATAGAGTGCATCCACTGGAATTAATGTCTGCAAAAATTGACTTTTGTAACAGGATGAAAATCAATAGAATTTTTCAGTTTCTCTTTTCAAGCTGAATCAGATGAACATTTTGAGCCAAAGTACCAGAATGTGTCACGGATTGAAGAGAAATGGTCAATCAAATTTATCCAAAATCCATGTTTTGACAATTTCCATTGTAGTGAACTGATCAGGTCTTGCTAAATCCTGTTTCCTTTGACTATGAATCACAACACAAAAGATTTCATTTCCAATTACTCCTATAATGAATGTGTGCAGGGTCCTACAGGGCCTTTGAGGCTGTTGGCAGCTGGATGCATTTGCTCCCCTTTTCCCTGAAGGATAAATTCCTTGGTTTTCCTGTTTTTGGTGATACATACTCACAAGACTTGCATAATACACCACAGGCTGGAGGGTCTTTTTGACTTACGTGAGATTTCCTCAGGATAAAATTATAGATTTTGCAGTAGCTTATTTTTGCTAGAAAAATGTATTTTAATGGGAAATTCCCAAGTTGCTCTTGAGCTGTGATATTCACAGAAACACAAATCAGGGCTCATGAAATGTACTTTTTAAGCATATAGTGATTTTTATTCATTTCAGACATATTTTGACACCTAAGCCAGGAGGTAAAACTCAAATCCTGTGATCTACATTGATTAACCATCTAGCTCAAAAAAGTAACACTGAAAAACCTGAATCAATCATGAGCATAATGAGTTAAAAACATTTCAAATAATACTCAACTCTGGCGAAGTAACAACCTGCTTGCAGAGACTCCACAAGGAGAAAGAAAATCTAAATTCATTGGATAAATTATTTGTTGCAAATTATTTCTTCAGCTCTAATTAGTAATCTTCATTTTACACAGTAGGCCTCTAATGACCTGCTTGACAACTATGATGTCTGATAGACAGTGGGGATTTGCATGAAAATGAGTTTTGTTTTCTCCCATCCCAGCCATAAAATGACAACAGTGAGGCAGCTCAGCTTTACCATGCAAAAAGGGAATACCCAGGCACCCAAGCCCTGGGTAAGAGAAGATAATTCAGCTGTATTTTGGGAAATAGTGGGAAAAACACCAGGAAGCACTAATTCAAACAAAAAAAAAAATAATAGCACCTGGCATACAAAGACTAATCAGAGGTGGTTGCTAAGTGGAGCCATGTGAAGAGCAGATGATGGAGTGAAAGCAGAAGAGCCAGCTCTCAATGAAAACGTGGTGACCCAGCCCTGACAGGTCTCACACTGCTGTTTTCTGGGATTGAATAATCCTTTGCCTTTTTATGGCAAGGGTTTTGAAATGTTGGACATATTTCAAGAGCATTATCATCTCCTGTCTGCTGAAAATTGACAAGATTTGGATCTTTCTCTGGCTTGTGTATCTTGAGCCCAGACAGATTCAAGCTGAAGACGATGCTCTTGCCAGTCATGAGCAGCTCAAATAAGGTTAAAACAGAGCAAGAGAAAACCAGGGAAAGGCAACAAAGCTGATGTCCCTCCTGGAGCTCCAAGGATTTCTTTCTCTGGGATTTGCAGTATTTTGTTGTGATTTCAGCAATGTTATTCCCAGCCCAAAGCACATCTTGTGCTTTGACAGCTCGCTGCACCTGGAAATTATTATTTGAAGAAAAACTGGCAACCTCTCTCATTTTGGAAGGTGTTTTTTGGAAATGAGACTTTATTTTTACCTGCCTTCTGAACTTCTGCTGGTGTAAAAGGAGGTGGAAGTGGATGTCTATGTAAGGTGGTGCAAGAAGCACTGCAATACTGCCTGCACAACATTCTTTCAGAGTCCTGATCTGGGGGTGCAAGCAGGGAGAAGGTTGATGTTTTGTATTTTGGCAAGTAGGCACTGGGTGCACATACACAGTCAAGCTGCCATCAGAGTCCTGTCCACTTATTTGATGGAAAGTATGAACATGATGGCTTGAATTGCTACAGTAAATCAGTGAGCTATTGGGGTAACTGAGTCCAGAATCTGATCTCAAAATCAACCTTATCCAATTTTTCTTTTTTTTTTTAAAAATTACTGTCTTCAAAATAATATTGCAATCATATAAATTTGTGAAGAAAAAGGCAGTTTTTAGTTGTCGATCATCCCATTCTCTTGATTCTTTCCTTTAATGATTTGGCAAATGATCTCCCAGCAGAAAGAAAAAAAAAAAGAAAAAAAAAAAGAAAGAAAGAAAAAGATGTAATAAACTACTTTCAGTCACTTCTTTGTGAATTGATCCTGCTCCTTCTTCATGTATTGTTGATCTTCTAATTTAATCACTTGTCCAGAGGGCACATGCAATTTTTTAGGAAGTAAAAATGTCACACAAGAAAAAAAGGAGGATGAGAGTGGAAATATCTTCCCTTGCCAGGCTGTGTGTCCTATATGGGAAGCATCACCCAGCATAGGCACTGCCTTGGGCTGGGAACTGATGAAGATGAGCCTGCCTTCATCCTGCCAGCATCAGTGCCACCAAGCTTGACCAGGGGAAGCATAAATCATTCAAGGACCAATGGACAGGCAGCCAGGAATACATCAACACAGCCAGAATGATTGAAAGAGTTTTATTTTACCAGAAAACCAACCTAAAAATAGTCGGGGGAGGGCAGGGGAAGTGCTCTGTGCCAGCAGCCCCGGCCAGCACTGCCACCTCTGCAGGGGCAGCACAAAAGTGCTTTTCCACAAGTGGGAGTGAGGAAGTGAGTGTGTGCAGTGCTGGTTCACGGGAGCAGTGACTGGCCATGGTCTGCAGCCTTTAGCTGGTTGGCCATGGCAACCTCTGGCTTTCATGTACCCAGAAAGGCAGAGGCTGAAGGATTAGGCATGGCTGTGCTTGTGGATGCAGCACTTTAATGATTTATTGAATTCTTTTGTGTGTTGGTTGGGTCTGCTTTTTTTTTTTTTAGGGTCAGGAGTTGCTGTTTTATAATGCTCTGTAAAAAGCAGATGTGTAAATCGATTAACTTTTAAAGTGCATTTTCACAAGTAGCAGAAAACCTGCTCAGCTCTACTGCCAGCCCAAACCTGCAGTCCCAATGGTCACCCCACAAAGGTGTTCAGCCCTTCAAAGCTTCCCCTGTGAAATTCAGCCACCTCTGTGGGAATCCCCAGCCCCAGTCTGTGCGGAGGGGACACAGCACAGATCCTCACTTTCAGTCCCCAGTCTGCCAAGGGACCAGAGAAGATCTGCATCCCTGGGAGAGGACAAGCTGCAATGGGCAGCAATTTCTGCACGTGGATGCAGAGGGGAGCAGCTGTGGGGTGGATAAGGAAGGGATGGAGAGCTGCAACATGCAGCAGTTTGGAACGGGCAGCAGGAGGAGAAGTGGCCAAGAAAGTCCTTTCTAGGGAGTTTCCATGAACATCTGTAAAGTGCAAAGCCAAGCTGGGACACGTGCCCACAGCCTGATGTACAGACCTCTTCCAAATCTACCCCAAACCTTCTCCAGGCTTAGCTGGGCTGGTCCAGGCTTCAACATCTGACAGCTTGTCTCCTGAGACCCTGCAGAAAATGGGGATGTCCTTGGGCTTTCCAAACCTGGGACTGCTGCATGTCCCCACGTCCTCCCCAGGTCTCTCCTGGGCACAGTCTGGAGCAGCGAGTGGGGCTGGGATGAAAATAGAAAGTGCCTAGAAAGTGATGGTGGCCAGGCTCTGAATCTACCTCCACAGGGTTTGGGTCATGTCTCCTGGGGTTTAAAAAAAGAAGCAGGCTGTGACTGCAGGCCAAGTCCACTGTTGGTATAAATGGCCACGGTCCCCCTGAGCAGAGTTAAATCTATTTATACCAGTGAAGAATTTGGCCATCAATAGAAGAAATCCTGTACTCTGCTTTGGCTCTCTGAGTTTCTGCCCTGCAGAGCCACAAGACTGTGTGTCCTTAGAAAGGAACAATAAAAGGGAGCCTTTCCACTAGCACTGTTTTGCAAAAATTGTGGATACAGGGAAAGTAAAAGTTTTCATAGGAACACACCCATCCTGACTGGACTTTCTTTGGAAACTGTTTTTCAGCAGGCTTCTACCATAAAATTCTACCCGGCAAAATTTGTCCCCTGCTGAAGCAAACAGCTGAGTTCAAACCACACAGAGCACCAGAGATGGGAATAAATGAAGGACCAGAAACCCAAATTCCAGCTCTCGCTCTGCCTGTGGGACTTGCACCAGCAGGGAAGCATCTTACTAAAGGGCGACTTGCTCATCCAGGGTGTTCCTCTCTCCAGGAGGGTGGAGAGGGAATTTGAGTTACTTGTTTGTCTTAGAAAAGCTTTGGCTTCCTCTCAAATTCAGGGGAAGAGCTGCAAAAATCTCAAAAATAAACCCCAACCCCAAAACCTTCTTGGGTTTTGAAAGCTTTTTCCTACCCTGTTCCAGAAGGGGCCGTTAATTGTAGAGCATTTCAATTGCAGAAAGTGACTATTGAGTCAAAGAGTCTTTTTGAGCCTAACCAGATGTGTGGGGCTTTTGTAAGTCACTCTCAGCTCAATATAGTTAGCATTGCTCAGAATTTTCATTGCCAGTGGCTGTAAATATGTCTGTATGCATTTCATTGTAGAGACCCTTGCAAGCATCTAGGAACAAAACTTTCCCTCCACACCCCAGCCACCGAAATGAGATTATGCACTGATTGCATAATTACTGTATAACAACGTTTGCTCAGCCCCTCCGTGCACAATGCCTGTTTTCATAGCATTTAATGGCAGAGACATAATGGGCACCAGCTTGAATAGCCGCATGCCAACGAGGCATTGCATTTCCCAAAGCAGCTTGAGTCTGCAAAATCTGCTCCAGCTGCTCAGCACACAGAAGGGTGACAAGGGAGTGACTCCCAGCCCGAGCTGGGACAGGAATTGGAATGTGCATGGAGAAATACCCCCCTTCCCCAGACTGAGGTGGGCTGGCTGGCTTGTAGCACTGGCTAGTTTATTTCTTCAGGCTACCACAAGCCAGCTACATTAATGCTGTGGCCTTCACACTTGTTTTGCCTGCACCAGCATTTGCAAATCTGGACTGATAATGCTCTCGCTAATTTTACTCCGTCTGCTGCTGCTCTGGTCTTTCCTCTTTGCTCTGAGTGAATGATTTAAAATGGCTCAAATCCCACACAAGGCTTGTTTTTGTAATGACTTAGGCAGCAAATTTGTTCATGTATTCAGCCCTGGCTTCATCCTGAGTGGTATAGATCTGGAACAGCCCATAAACAGCAATTTGCTCATCTTTTAAGCTCTATTGTTTAGGCAATGGGTTTTACTTGGATGGTTGAAGGCCAGCCCTCTCTTCGAACAAAATGTTTTCTCTGCTCCAACAATAACTACAACCCTTTCTTTCTGCTTTGCATTTATTTGCAATTAAAATAAATGGACCAAATGCTACCAGATGAAATGAGCAGGACGTTCCTTGCTGACTTACCCACAGCTCCAACAGGTCACTGCTTGTCCTCTCTGCCCACTGCATATTACTGATGTCTTGGCTCTCCTTTCCTAAAACACAAGTCCTTCAGGGATTTACTGGGTGTTTTCTCAGCCTGTCTCTGGAAGGGGCATGTTGATGGTGCACAGTAGTTACAGCAGGGTGGTCTCCAGTTCTGCACACATGGGTTTATTCTGGGGAATGTGAAGGAGCAGAGCTGGAATCTGCCTCCCTGTGACAGTAGAGCTGTTGGTGTCTGCCTGTTCAAAGAGAGTGGCAAAGCAAAGATTATGGGCCTGAGCTGATTAAAGGTAATTTTTTAAGGGTTAGGTTGGAACCGTTAGGTTGAAACATGTTGTCTAGGGGAAAAAAAAGTGAAGCATTTTGAGAAATTTTCAGGCTCTTTAATGCCAGTCACATACACTTTGGGGAAAGAGGTTTTCCTGTTCTCATCCTTTCATTATCCACCGTCTCCTCCAACTCATGGCTCAAAGCCACTCAGATCATGCTCCTTGGTTTGCCACCTTGCAGTGCTGTGATTTGTCTCTCTGGTTTGGCAAGTGCCTGGGGAAGTGCCCAGAACAGCTGCTGCTCCCACACCAGCTGGGCTGGCAGTGGAGCAAGAGAGTCAGGACAGGACAAACTCTGGGCAGTACAGACATGCCTGTGCCATGCTGAAGAAATCCACCCTCCCCACTATTTTCTGTTGGTGCTATAACCAGCAGAAAGCTATTTGGAGAAAGGCTTTCTAAGTCTGAAGCATGCTAAGGAAGGCACTCAGGCTATTGGGAAGGTAATGCTTTGTTAAAGTTCTTTACCCTTTTCTACTATGCTCACTCACCACCATAAATTGATCAGAGCTTTCATGGAGAGGATGGCAAAGTGAGCTTTTCTGGTGTAGCTTTATGAGCTATGCCAGATCCCTCAGCTGTACTGAGCCACTCTGGGATGGAGAGCAGTGGAGATGGATCTGGGATGGAGAGCACTGGAGATGGATCTGGGATGGAGAGCACTGGAGATGGATCTCGGATGGATAGCCCTGGAGATGGATCTGGGATGGAGAGCCCTGGAGATGGATCTGGGATGGAGAGCCCTGGAGGCACAGTCAGTCAGCAAATGTGGGGCAGGAGAGAAAATGCCAACAATTCCCAGGCAGACCTTCACTCCTGCCAAGTATGCCATTGGGCCCTTCATATCCCTGCAGAGCAGATATTTTTGAAGTTTTGCTAGACCTTAGGAAAAAAATCAGAATTTTAAGGTCCTAGAGAGATGTACTGAGCAGAAGAGGAGTGTTGCCCTTCAGGTCAGCCTCTATCCCCCCGGGGTGCTGGCACGATGCATTACCAGGTCAGCCTGATCCCAAACAAGCCAAACATCCCAGGAGAGAGTGTGTCTTCAATTAATCTGTTTTTATCAAAACACATGGATGGCTTGGAGCATGGATGCATTTGGCACCCAGGCACACCAAGCCCGTGATTGCTCCCAGCTGCAGGCACAGCCTGTGCCCCAGCCACAGTGAGAGGCCAGGGGAAAGCCACAGTGAAACCAGGAGCTTGCTGCACAGAAAATGGACATTTTGACAGGCTCCCATCTCATATTAGAAATGTTTTGATTTCGTTTCCTCTGCAGAATATAAACAGATTTTGAAACCTCAGAAGTTGCCATGAGACAAAACCCGCTGTTTCCTGGCCAGCTCTAATTGCGGCTTGCGACCAGCCCTTGCCTATTGAAGTCAGAAGTTACACAAGGGAGGATCCTGGCTCAGTACAGACTTGTGTGGAGAAATGTGATTTGTCACTATCTCTTTAAGCAAAGTTAACTCTTCAGTTAAGGATTTTTTTGGTGTCTGTCTCTCTTTACTGCCAGCAAATACCTGCAGAAAGTGTCCTACAGGCAGTGTGGCAATGGGAAGGGCTGATGTGAACGTGGCATGTGATGTAAGCATAGCAATGCCCTGCTTTTATCCCCTGGAGTGCTGGATCTGAGTGCAGCCATGGGGCAACATTCCTCCTTGATCCACAGGCTGAGACCTTTTGAGTTGTCTTGGAGATTTTAATGCTAGCAGAAGAGAAAAAAAAAGGGGAAGAAAAAAAAAAGAAATGAGCCACTCAATTCCTGCAGACAGCTTTGAAAATATCAACCTTGACAGCTTTGAAAATATCAGCCTTGCATTTCTGGGCAGCTCATGAGCTCAGGAGTGCTGACAAAGAATTAGGGAAGTGCGAAAAAAATGATGAAGTGCTTGGGCAGAGGGGCTTGGCCATGGTGGGAGGAGGCACTGAGGGCTGCATGACTGCATCGAGGAGGAAAATACCCAAGGGGCAAGAGAGGGGGCTGGACGGAGGTGGTTGGTGTCAAGAAAAAATAAAAGCCAACAGTGGCAGCACACCAGGAAACCTTTTCTCAGTCTGAACTTCAACCCATTGTGAAACCTTCCCTCTGGGGAAATGCTGGAAACCCTCGAGGTCATGTCAACAACAGTGGGGCTGGCTGGAGCTGCAGGAGACTTGGGAGGAAATACAGCTCTGGAGAGAGCTGGTGTACCTGGGCTCTTCTGATCACATCAAAGCAACCCGTCCTGCAGGGCTCAGTGCAGGCAGGACCTGACTGGCAGCCAGGTTTGGCAGAGCAGGGGCAGGAAAAGCCGATTTTGCAACTGGTTGGTTGAGTTACAACAGGAGTGCACAGACCCACTGCCTGTACAGGCACTAAATCTACAGGCCAGTGTTTTTCTTTAGGATCAGGATTTCATCTAAGAGAAAATCCTAATTTCACTGTCTGGTACCAAACAAGTTGATAGCACTGCCAAGGATTTATAAATACTTCTTTCAAAATAATCAGTGCTGCTCTTGACCTGAATTCAGGCTGTTAGGTTTTTCATCCCCTTTCATGACAATTTTATTTTATCATCCCTGCCACTACGCAGATTTTTCTGCAATGACTAATTTTGAAGATGGGAAAGCTCACTGCTGAAAAACAGCATCAGAAATGTGTGGTTATCAGGAGCAATGGGTGCCAAAGGCACAAATCTTACAGCTGTGTGAGGGGAAGCAACGACAGTCATCTGAATACAGAATTATTTGCATCCCATCGTTGTCGTAGTGTCTCTGTAAAAGAAAAACAATCCTTTTTTTTTTCATGTCTAAGGAATAACATCATAAACCAAATAATCCCTCCAAGTTACTGTTAAATTTCCTTTGTGCTGTCTGTAGCAATCCCTTAAAGGGTTAGCTCTGAGCATTTCTTAATTTTGCAAGGATAACTCAGGAAACAACTGCAACTATGTTGGGTAAGTACACAGATTGTTTTTTCAATGAATTCTTCGTGTCTTTGATTTCCTTTTATACTTCTGCATTCTGGTGCACCTAAGCAAATATTTCTGGGAGGAGCCAGAGAAAATGGAAATTTTTTCTCAGAACTGACATTTTGAGTATTTCCAGTCAGCTTTCAAGTTGACTGAAAAATGAGGGTCATTGTTTGGGAGAAAAATTACCTGGTTTATTCCACATTTTCCCAGTATTCAAATTTAAAATCTCAGTGGTGTTCAGGAGCTCCAAGGTGTTTATTTCTTGCCTGGGCTCTGCAGTGCTCATCCATGCTGCTCTTGAGGAATGATGAGAGTTATGTGATGTATCAGATCCATTGTGACTGAAATTATCTGAGAAATCATTGCAGACCCCTTTTCATTGCAAGAAAAATGGAATTCTTCCCTGCCAGAAGATAAATAGAGCTATCATCTTTTGACCACAGCAAATCTTCAAACAGGGAAAGAAGAGATCATGTTCTGTGATTGCTTTTTCATATGCCATAGATTGCTATGGTAATCCCATTGCCAAGTCCTTTGGTATCTGAAAGCCTGGGCAATGGTTATTTTTAAAGCCTTAAACCACAGACTGTGCCTCCTGAAACCCTCAATATTGACTGTGCCAGCTCTTAGGTTTCATTTTTGCAGGTTTCAGGAGATCTGGGGAGTTTCCAGCCCAGCGAGCAGCAGAGCTTGTTCATCTTAAGGCAGATGCTTCCAAAAAGCAGTGGGAGCAGGGCACACATGTTTCCAATTATCATATAAGAATAAAAAAAAAAAAAAACCCAAAACATTCTTAGAGGTTTCCAGACTTAGGCCTAAGTGTTTACAAAACTGGTTTCAGCTTTTAAGAATGTATTTCCTGGCTTTGAAGCGGAGCCCCTTGACTTCATGGGATGTTGGATGTGATCCCTGACTGCTCCTGGAGCTGCAGTGCCAGAGTGGCTCAGAGCAGGGGCTGATCCCAGAGCTCCATTCCTGCTGTGCCAGGGATGGGAGGGCTGTCCCACCTGCCAGCCCCATGGTCTGCAATATTTTGTAAGGCTTGTTTGGGCTTTTTTTTTATTCCATTCCATAGGACACAAAATGCTGCATTGTTTTCCAGTGTCTGAGGAGGTTTTGGCCAGCCCCAGTTAGGAGGCACATTTTTATTCAGTGCTGTAAGAACTAAAAACTTCAGAGTATCCTCAAAATCACAGTGGGGAAGCAGAGACAATGTCCTCTCTTGAGACACCAGTGCTGGATCACTCCTGATGTGACTTTCTTCATGTTTTTTCCATAGCCATTATAAAAAAAGCACCAGCCCAATCAGTCTAAATAGAATTTATTGTATATTAACACTTGTATATTAACGTTTTAAATATATATTATGTCCTTTTTGCCCTCTGGTTTTTTTCTTCTTCCATTAGCAGAGAAAACTGCTGTTATATTTTATTTCCCTTCACTTCAGCACTTGATGCACCTCCATGAAAACCTGCAGTTATTCCATAAAATCAGTCACAGAGGTAAATAATAACAATCTTACCCCATAAACCTGCTGAAACTGTTGAAATACAGCAAAAGATTAGAGCAATCATTATTAATATAAACTATAAGAAAACAGAACGTTAGCTGCATTGGTTATAAAAAAGGAATTTTTTTTTCCAAGTTGGTTTTAATTTCTAATAAATGGCAGAAATATTTTTTTCTGAGAGCATGAGGGATAGTTTTATAGCCTCAGTCTATCAGAAATAATGCCCCGTTGGCTCTGTTTTCTGCTGCACACGCTGAAGAGCTCAGACTCTAAAGCACCAGCTTCTCTTCTTCAGATAAAGGGCAAAAATACTGATAATGAACATTTCATAAAAGCACAAATACTTTTATCAAAGGGAAGGATGCATAATGCATTTTTAGCGTTATTATTGTTATTGTAGCACTTGCCTTTACACAATTATTATTTGATGTTTAGGTTTGCTTGAGAGGAACATCTGAAAAATATCTTCTAAGTCAAATCCAATGCTTTTAAAAGGCACTTAATGAATTTTTCTCGCTGTGTTTATATTGAGAGGTTATTTGTTTGGAGATCATCTGTCATTTTTTTGTGCAAAACATTTAAATTTTGTAAGTCTATTAGTGAGATTACTCGTGCAATGGGAATATTTTTCCCCAGTCCTGCAGGAGTCCCCTGCATAGTGATTTAATGCTTTTGAAACCTGCCTGGCTGCCCTGGAGACCATTTTTTTCTTAATCAGTGGAAATACAGATCTAGTCTTTCCAGAACATGCCCGATGTGTCTGCACACATGAAGGGACACGAAGAGGTTTGGAAATGCCCCATGGGAACAGTGTTTTTGACCTCTCCATGGGTTTCTTTGGAAACTGTGGTTAGATAGAGCCTCTCAAAACACCCATCATCTGGGCTTTGGGGAGCCAGATTCTGTTTTTTTCATGGTAATACGAAAATCAATTTTTTTCCCTTACTATTGATTCCACCCCTTAATTTCCTGAGGAATTCCTGTAAAATTCCCTGAGGAGTTGCACATGGGAGAGGACAACCATTTCCAGGTCAACTCAAATACATCATCATAGTTATATACAGCAAATTTTCATGCCCCCTTGTCTCACCTCATGATGTGAGAGCCGGGAGGTCGACACTGCACTGGAGCCACTCCACCCATGGTGCTTCTCCTGCACATGGGAGAAGTAAATAAAAGCAATGCTGGGATTAGGAAGGATCATATCCTGTGCTGCCCTCAGCCTTCCCAACCTGCACATGGTCCATGTCCATCACTGTGGGGCAATGTCTGGGAAAACCACTGGGAGGGGTGGATTGTTTTCCACCTGGGGATTCCGTTCAGGCTCTCTTCTGCATCACCCTGACAATTTAATTTAATTGACAGAATACAAAACCATGTCACATTTGTATTAAAATTAAATAGTATGGACCAGACATCTGAGAGTCAGGCAGGGCAAAGGATTTTATTATTTTTTCTCCCTTCTTAGTGTCTCTTTTAACATTGCAAAGGCTGCCAGAACCTGAGTAGTGTTAACACAGAGAATGTCACTTTAAATTGAGAAGTTTATCACTTCAGCTCTCCTTTGCCTCCCTTCTCTGACCAGTCTGTGTCTGGCAGCACAACCTTGTCTCTCATTAGTGCTGAGGCAAGAGACGAGGCCATGCTTGGGCAATCTGACAGTTCAGGCCCTTGTTTTTACAGATTGCCTTTAGCAGCTGAGCTTGTCAGACATTTTAGGTAGAAAGAGCAGAAATGAGTAATGGAGGCATCTGATTATAGCCATAAAATTCACCCAACCCCAGAAGGATGCATAGCTGCTCCAGAAAAACCCAAGATATTTTAAGGTGTTTGCAGACTCCGGGGCTGCCGACGTTGTTGCCAGCAGTAATAAACTGCCATGATCCCATCCCATCCCATCCCATCCCATCCCATCCCATCCCATCCCATCCCATCCCCTCCCAGCCCAACCCAGCCCAGCCCAGCTCAGCCCAGTGGGCTGTTTCATTTGGGTGAGGAGTGGAGGGCAGAAATTCCTTTTGTTGATTTTCACTCCCAATGGCAGGGTCTGCACAGAAACCCAGTAATCCAGGGCTGTTGGTAAATCTTAATTCTATTGCTGCTCCCTTGGGGGATTGGCATGAGTGAGGTTTCCAACACTCCTCGGGGTCCCTTTGGGGAACAACAGTGTTCTGAGATCCCTGAGCTGCCACTGCATGGCTGTATTAGATAAAGCACTTAGACCTCTGCCTTGGGCAACCAGGAGAAGCAGAAGTGGCCAGAAAATCACAGAATTATAGAATAACCTGAAGTGGAAGGGATCCAGAAGGATCATTGAGTCCAGCTCCTGTCACTGCAGAGGACAACCCCAGGAATCACACCATGTCCCTGAGAGGGTTGTCCAAAGGCTTTTTGAACTCTGTCAGGATTGAAGACACGACCACATCCCTGGGGAGCTGTTCCAGTGCTCAAACACCCTCTGGGTGAAAAACCTTTCCCTAATATCTGACCTAAATACAGGGATGCCTCTCGTATTGGCAGCACTGGCCCATCTGTTCCTCTGCCCTCCAAGCCAGCTTGGCCTCACTTCTCAAGATGTGGGGGCTCAGCAAGCAGAGACCTTTTTTAATTCCTGGCCTGAATTTTACCTTTTGCTCACATTTTGACAGCACTGACAACAACAACAACAAAAAAAAAGGTTTGCATTTTGTTGTGCTTCCACAACAGACAAAGAAGGATGGTTTCAGTCTGGGATTGAAGCAGGAGGGAGCAGATTTCTCCCCCAGTGCTCAAACTCCTAAAACTGGGCATGTGTATCCTGGAAGCAGAAGGATGGTCCGATCATGATGCATGGACACAGACAGGAATGTCATGAAGCCAGACAGCACTGGACTGGCTCCAAATGCTGCTCTCAGTTTCTTCCCCAAGTTAGCAGGCGAGTGGCCACATCTCCAGCCAGAGGTCAGAATGACCTTGGAAAATGTAGGCAGTGCAGCTCACCCAGTTTGTAAACTGAGCCCAACACCAGGAGCTGTAAGATGAGGCGGCCCAAGCCAGAAACCTCAACCCCATGACCTGACCTGGTCAGCCCTCCATGACCCTGAGACAACTAAACCAACACTTTATCATCAAACAGCAGATCCTGTGTCCTTTTGTGGTCATCCCAGCTAAACTGGCACAAGGGGTTTAATGCTGAGACTGAGTGAAAAATTTCTGTTTGTTGAGCTGACGGAGAGGCTGAAGATGCTGGAAGGAGGAGAGCCAGGGCTGACACAGAGCAAGGAAAAACTAATGGCTTTTAGTGTTTCTCATTTATTTTGCCCAGTTACTTGGAACACCTTCTTTTGAGGATTTCTTTTTGCCCGTTTTGCTTTACGGCAATTACCTCTGATTGTTTCAAACTATTAGCATTCAGAAATAAAGCACGATTATCTCTTTCCAATATTTTTTTGCAGATTTTGATTTCAAATCCATCCAATAAACCCAACCTGAATTAATGAGCCTGCCTAGGCAGTTTTTAGATAAAAGCAAAGGCAAGGAGACATTCCTGCTTTGCTGCTGCTTGTCAATGCCCACCAGGCACCTCATGCTGCTATTCCCTGCAAATAATAATGTGAAATGGTCCTAAAGGGTGAGTGCTGCCCTAGCAGGACCCCTTTTTCCCAGCTATCAGAGGACACCTGATGGTTTTAGCAGCAGCAGAGCAGCGGTGTTTGGTCTCCTGAGGTTTATGAGCAATTACAGCAGGGGCAGTTCATGCCCAGGCACTGCCAGAAGCGCTGCCTGCTCCACCACGTCCAGCCCTGCTGCCAACACCTCCCTGCCTCCCATCAAAGAGAAACGTGAGGAGCTGCTTCACCTCATCCGAGGGAAGCTTTTGACACAGTTAACTGTAGCATATTAATTAACAAACTTCAGCACCGAGGCTCCTCTGATGCAGCTCTCACAGGGTTTCACAGCTGGAGTGGAGGAGGAGGAGGGAGGGGATGTTCATAGCTCAGGGTCCTTCACCTTCACAGAGCCACAGCATCCAGGTACAGCACCAGCAGTCGGGGTGCTGGGAGGGGATGGAGCTGCAGCATCTCCCTCCCACCTGGCCAACCTCACCCCCGTGTTATCTGGCAGCCCTGGTATCCCACAGAGGGGCTGCTCACTGTGATTTGCTCTGTGAATTTCTGAGGAGATAGCAAAGACAGCTTAGAGCAGGGGCTGCCTGGCTCCTCCTGCCCCACATCCCAGCTTGGCTGTGTCCCTATTTAGACCCATTGTGCTTCCATGGTCCTGTATTCCTGCAGAAAACTAAACCAAGAGAAAATGGGGCAGTGGATGACAGCAATGTCACTGTGGCCCCAATGCACAGCAACTGCAGGCCATGGAAATTGGGTCAGCTTCTTCTGGTGTAAATCAGCACTCCTTTGCTGAAGCCAGTGGAGTTAAAAGAGTGCAAGAAAGACCAAAATTAGGTCAATCAGATGCACAGCTCCTTTTATGCAGCAACGTAACCCTCTTCTTTCTTCCTACTATTCTGCACAGTCAAGTAGGTCAGAAATATCTCCTGTCAGGCAGCTGGGTCCACTGAGGTAGCTCTGAAATATTCTCCAAATCAGTGGGACATCAGGAAAAGCCATCCCTGTCCCCTCCTGCCACTGTGGTCTCTGAGCACAGGTCTGAGGGGAAATAGGCTCTCAGGGGGGAAGGAAGGGCTGATGAAGGCAGGGATCAAAACACCCCAAAAGTCTTAGTCTGGGTTTATTCACGTAAGAGGTAATCCACATTCCTAAATACCCCATTCATAGCACTTGCCTTCTGGGCAGGGTTTTTCCATGGCCTGTGCTTGCAAGGGACATCACAGACATGATGAGAGGCTATTCTGGTGGCCCCCAGCAACCCCTGAGCCACCTGCACAGGAGCCTGGTCCCTGCGTGAGCACTGGGATGTGCTACTGCAGGGTCTCAGGTCTACTGTTTCCAGTGCCACTGCTGCTGGGGCATGCTTTCTTTCCCGAAGGAGAACTAGAATAATTGGATCAGACCTCTCCTCAGAAAGCAGGACAACAGCTCCTCTCTTTCTCTGCAGAGCCTCTTGTACACAACCTTCTGTACACATTTTACACGCCTTGAACCAGTGAGACCCGAACAACTGCTCAACACCCACTGGAAAAGAAGCATAATTGAAACAAACTGGAAATAAGATTATTAGCGAAGCAATCCAGCTTCCTATTTTCATTCACCAGGAGCAGTGCCAAAAGGTAATTCTGAAGCTGGAGAAACTCTGTGAAGAACCGTGGTGGAGTCAGCAGAGCAGCACAGGGAGGGTGAACGTGGGAGAGAAATAGTCTTGAATCTCTGAAAGCTCTGTTTGAGCTATAATGATTTTGTGATTCTGACTGAGAACTTTCTGCCTGAATCATAAAATAAATAAGGGTCCTGGAGCACCATGGCTTCGTACCAGCAGTCAAGAAGATGAAATCATGAGACTTTCAAAACCAGAGCTGCTCCCAAGTTTGGCAACTCCCCTCTGTGGTGAGGAATGAAAGCTGTGTGCCAAGTCAGTCACAAATTATAAACAGTCCCAGAAACGGCGATTTCTTCTGCACCAAGCCTTTTTCAACATTCTCTTCTCTTAAATTGTTCCACATCTCGTGCCTGCCTTACCTTGTGTCCATGTCTCTAATCTCTAGAGGTCTGCAGACCATTGGCAATAGGTGGCTAACACATGTTAGCACCAATTCTCCCCCTGGGTGTCTATGGAGCCAGGCTGGATAGTGAGGGGTCATCATTGCTTATCACACTGAGACATTACTGTAGTCACAACACCCATGTGAGACAGTGATAGTAGCAACCAGACTTTGGTCCAACAGCAATAAAAATGAATAATACTAATTTCTGCAATTATTTACCACTCACAAGCAAATTAGTCATCTCTTTGCCATACCTGAGACAGTAGATGCCACAAAATACCTTCAGTGCCATCTAGCTACTAAGTTACTTGGAGAGATAAATTTGCAACTTGCACTAATTGCTATAAGGCCCATCAGTGGCAATGTCCTGTTGCAGCAGCTGATGCTCTGCCCTCAGGGGTCTAATCAGGATGGTAATGAAAGCCACAGAGATAATTCACAACCACAGAAAACTCTGCTTTAAATGGATGCTTACCTAAAGTATGGCAAAGTGAATTCCTCAGAAGAATGACTAAATGAATAAATAACTACATGTACCCCAAACCCACAGGATATTTCCTTCCACTTGTAAAGGCACTTCAGTATCTCCAGTCCTTCTGCATATTGCCAAGAAGGAGCAACACCACTTTTGTGGCTTAGCTTTAGTTCCACAGAGACATAAAGAAGCTGTGAGAAATACCTCCCTTGCTTTCTACTTGCCTTGGGTTTCATGTCCATCTCCATATCCATCATGGAGATGGTTCCATGTATGGTTCCAGGACCTCTATGTCCATCATGGAAGTACTGGAGTATTTTTATCCCTGATCATCTCTGAACTGCTGGATTTTTATAGAAAATACAATAACCTTCAAAATTCCGTGGACTTATTTTACTCGTGATGGTTCCACTGGCTGTCTGTGATGAGTGCACCCAGAGCTATGTCCACACACAGCCACGTGTGTGTTGTGCCAGGCTGGTGACAGGCTGGGAAGTGACTGCATACTGAGGGATCCTGCAGACATGTAGCTTTCCCTAGATAACTCACTCTGAACAGAGCTGGTTTTTCACTTTTTCCACCCCTGGCCCAGACTGTGGACTGTTGCCAGGCATTTTGGTGTGTCCTGGACCAAGTTTCTTAGCAAAAAGCTAAGAGAAGCAAAACAGAATTAATGTCAAAGAGCAGTTGTTTTTACTACATACTGTATTTTGGTGAAGTTATTCCATTTATGGTGTGATTTGTCCAGATAAAATCTGTCTAGAAATGACCTTATGGTCTGGGTATGATGCTGATACAGGATGCATGTGTGCTTGTGCTCCCACAATGTCAAACAGCAACTCCTGGACAAGGATCAGCTCCAAGGATGGAGCAGGCAAATGTCTCTGCCCGCTCTGCAGGCCTGATCCTGCACATCTTGGGAAGGTGAAATCAGTCCCACCAAGGGCAGATTCCCAGGCTGAGGCAGCAGCACACATCTGGCAATGATGCCACACTCACTGATGGCAGCAGGATGTGTGTCAGGAGAGATCAGTGCCAGTTGGAGCACAGTGAGGAATTCTTCTTTGGAGGCTCTCACTGCCTTAATGCTGGAGAGTTTATCCAGGCCAGACCAGATTATCATGGAATCACAGAATCATTAAGGCTGGAAAAGACCATCGAGTCCAACCATTATTAACCCAATAACACCATGATCACCACTAAATTACACTTTCAGGTGCCACATTCACACGGTTTTTGCAAATCTCCAGGAGCAAACAGCATCAGTCATTTCAGGGAGCCCAAGCCAGCTTCTGCTGGTTGGCAATCTGTAATGTCAAAGTCAGTGCAAAAGTTTTTGGAGCATATTAGAATTGAAATTACTGCTGAGGATGATACTCATTTCATATGGATGGACCTCAGCAGTGTGAAGTGGGTCTTAAAAAGAGCATCTGTGTGGTACCCACATGGAGAATTTTAATTGTTCCTTAAAGCTTTCACTGCAAAAGGTAGATCCGAGCATGGCAAAAGCTGGCAGTTCAAGCAGAGAAGGCCTGCAGCCCTCAGGTGTCCCTCTGAGCTGGAATTACCATATAGACACTTAAATAAAAATGAGCCCAGCACAGGAACCTGACACCACATTTCACTCCAAGCCCTGCTGATTTACACCAGCCAAAAAGAGACCTGACCTGCAGGGCCAAACCTGGCCCATGGCTATGTCCCAGCAGCTGCAGTGATTTAGAAGCTCTGTCAGTGTCAGTCACCAGTGGGTCTCGTTGAAAGCCAGATTTATCTTGTAATCTGCACTAGAGGCGTAAACTGCTACTGCTGCTCCCACACAAAATAAATCAGCCCAACGCAGCCTAGAGCTGGTGGCTGTGAGCTCCAGCCCTCACTCTGATTTACACATCCCTATGTTAAAGTCAGTGATGGCCAAAAGTGGGCAGGATCCTTCCCGTCTCACCTCCGGGCAGAGGGACTCCAACAGCAGGGTGGCACCGGGGGCAGGTGGGGACCTGCCTGTCCTGGGGACAGCAACGAGCCTTTGGGTCAGCCTCATCCAGGCTTCCAGTGCCTGTCCAGAGCTTCCCCAGGCTGTGGCAGCAGGAGCTGTGTGTGAGGAGGGTGACTGAGCAGTGCCACTGTCCTGCCCTGGGAGGGGACCCTGCTTTGCCAGGGGAATGCCTGAGCACACAGGGCTAACTCAGCCTTCAGCCTCACCTTTATTTTAGGCATCTTTCTCTGGTTCTGAAACAGAGGCTGACAAAACTCAGGAAGAAAGATAATAATATAATGTCCACCCAAATGTAGTCCCAGGGAGCGTAAGCCTCCAACTCTTCACACTCTTACTTAGATTTCCAGCAGCTCTCTCCTTTGTGATTTTTTTCTTATCACATAACATAAAGAACACTGTTTTCTCTTTCAGTCCTGTACAGCACACACCACCACTGCCCTGGCACACTCCCTTTGGAGACAAAGCAAAAGCCCCAGGACATGGGCAAATTTTGAAGCCCACCCAGCAAAGGGAGTACAGGATTTGGGGGTGCATCAGCAAATTGGTGATTGCCACACATCCAAACAGGGCCACAGGCGTGGGGTTTTGGTGACCCAGGAGCCAGAGGAAAGACAATGCTGTTTTCCTGGCTACAAGAGGCTGGTGGCAGCCCATGAGAGCCCACCCTGATGAAACAAAAATCCAAGTGTTGTGCTGGAGTCTGCGCATTCCTTGGTGTCGGGTGAAGCCACAGGGGTTTGGCAGAGCAGCCACAGCTACACCCGGTCCCTCCACAGATACTGGCAATTTCAGGCAGCAAAATAACACCCTGGCAGTGCCAAAAGCCACAGCGATTAGCAACAGTGTAAGTAATCAAGTAAAAGCTCTTTTCCACAGCCGAATAACCAGATTGTCAAGCATGCAAAGAGTAGTAGCTAAAATTGATTGCAGCTCACATGGATAATTTCTATCAGAATTATGTTATTGTATTAAAACAGTGATGCATAATGTATGGCCGTGCATCTGTGCAATAAACATCTTACATTTAATTTAAAAATCTATGAGTCATTAGAAAAGTTCTCTCATTATGTTGCACAGACCTTTGTTGAGTCAGCAGTAGGAGAGACTTTAAAAAATAAAGTTCAAGGAATCACATGGATGTGAAATACCTGAGCTGTGAATGGGAGTGTGGCCTGAGCACTGTGTGACAGCATATGCTGGGTGGAACAGCCCATCCTGGGGGTCCATGTGCTATGCAAAAATTGGACATCCCTGCTCTGCACTGCAGGCTTCTTGTGCAACAGGCTTGTAGTAGCAGAGTTAAAAATCAGCATGTCTGATCCTGAAGCCTTTGCATAGGTTTAACTTCCATGAGGTTCCCCTGGCACTTGCAACACAGGTGAAATTGCCAGCTAGGTGGAGGGTTGCATCAAAGGTGCAGTCAGGGTGGTTTCCATCGGCACTTGCTGTGAGCTGTGGGTCTGCAGTCACTGCGTTTTACAGCACGGAGACTCATCATTATGATTATACTCACTCCCCTCCCTGTGCTGGGTAATCTCTCCCTGCCACTCACAGAAACCCTTTGCAGCTCCCAGAGCCCTTTTTCCCTCTGTAGTCATCCATGGTTTTAAGGTGGGAACAGGCAGACGGGTCTCCTTGTTCGGGTTCTTCCTCCAAGCCCTCTGTACTGACAGCAGCTCCTGCACTCTGCTCTCAGCACGGTGGATCAGCTGGACACCACAGTGAGCTCAGCCAAAAAGTGGAGCTCAATGCTTGATTCAATGTGAAAACCACCATCAGCTGGGGACCAGGTCTGGACAGGCAGTGTGATTTTTTTTGTCATGTGAAAATGGGCTGATCAAAGTGCAGCTGGCAGGTAGCGTGGTGGGGCAGTGCTGCAGAGAGCTCGGCAGGCCTGCAGGAAACCACAGAGCCCTGAAATGAGCCTGTGTTCACCAGAGTCAGCAACAGCAGCCTACAGACCTGAACTTCATTATTGCTTATTGCATACACCCTCTAAACTGATCTCTTCTTTACCTTCCCCCAAGTTTTATATCCTTGAATTTTACTGGGTAATCTTTCCTCTCCGTGGACAAGGAAGGTTTTAGAAGATTTAGGATAATAAAAGCATTGGGAAAAAGGAAAGCAATGGGGTTTTCAGGTACTGTGCAGAACTGTGCAATGGCAATTTGGAGACAGAAATGCTATTTCTGGCACTGATGTCGTTCTGCCTCGGGAATTCTTCCTCGATCCCATCTGTTTCCACCTGCATGAGGGTCTCACACTGCCACCTTCTCTGCTGAGACCCTTACTGCCCATCCAAGCACCTCACACAGCACAGAGGAGGTGTTTTCATTACATGCAGGAGGAACCAGAGATCTCTGTTGCTATCTAAACATTAGGAACTTTAATATTTGCTGTTCTCAGGTTCCTGTCCAGCAGCCTGTGCAGCTTTCCACATAAAGACAAAAGCATCAATCAATAGTGAGCACAGCCACACCATGGTATTCATTGCTCCCCGAGAGGGGGTTTTACCAAAGCTGAATCACAGCAAAAACCTGCAGAAATTATAGTGATTCCAGACTTTAGTGGATATCACTGGGAAACAGAGTGGCTGTATGGATTTTCCACCTACCACCAGTTACTAGCAGCACAACATACTTCACTCCTGAGATGCACACTTAGGATTGGGTTAAAAATAGATAAAGGAGGGAGAGCAGAGCACCGTGGTGTTTGTGTGTGATCGGCACAGGAGCCAACTCAGCAAGAAAGGCACTGGGCAGGGTGGATCCAGTGATGCCCCTCGGCACAGGGGCTTTGCCCACCCCTCCTGGAAGATGCTGCTTGGCAAAGCAATGGAGAAAATGCAGCAGGGCATAAGAGCAGAGCAAAGCATGGATCAGATAAAGACTTAGAGCACACAGCTCTGACGCACAAGGCGTGCAGGGAGCTCCTGCACATGGTGCCAAAACCTCACTTAAAAAGCACCTTCACTTGAGCATGGGGATAATACTTTGCTCCTCAGTGTTTGAGATGAAGGGAGGATGCCTCACCATGCTTGTCTTGGCAAGGAAATGGCTTCACCTCCCCGGTGGCTCAAGGGAGGGTCTGCTCAGCTCAGAGGGAGATTGGCAGCCTGGCCCTGGCGGGTGTGTTGCTGTTGTTAATCATTATCACAACTGACATGGAATGTGAGTCAGTGGGAACTGAAAAGTCCAGAAATAAAGCTTCCCTTCCCACCTTGGAGACCACCCCAGTGGTCCCAGTTGAGTGCCTGGGACACCCGAGGCCAGAGCCAGCCAGCATGTGGATTTGGCACCACCATAAAGCCCTCAGTACCAGCAGCTCTCTCTAATTTGGGCAATTTGTGTGAATGATGGGTGCCCTCATGCAGCCCGTGGGGACAGGGCTGTGCAATAGGACACAAGAGAGAAGAAAACAGAGGCATCAGTGTGTGTGCACATCTGTGTGTGTGTGTGTGGCAGTTCAGGCAGCACGTCACGTCCCTGCTTTATTCCATGAAGTATAAAACCACATAGAAGATGTTTGAGGTTATCTGAATCTTGAACTCCTAAACAAATGATCAACTTCTGACTCATTTCTAAGAAACTCGGGCTTCTGTGACCAAGCTTCCTTTACAGTCATCAGTGAATTTTAAATTACAAGCTGAGAGGACGTAATTTTCAGTGAAAGATGCCTCCTGTGCATTTTGTGGGTTTGATTTAGTAGCTGGAAGATGATACTGAAATATTTGAGTCTATAACAATTAATGAGCATATTCTGGGGGTTATAGCTGAATCACAGCTCCTACCATGGGTCTCCTTTGGTTTTTTTAACTGCTAACAAACACAGAGGTTGTGTATCTCCACACCCAGAACTGCCTCCACATTCACGCTAACTTTAACAAGACTCACTGTTTTCCAAGGCCCACGAAAGGCCTTGACCTATAAAATTCAATTTCAAATGGTAAAACTCCCCTGGCCACTGTAGAGGCTGGTGACAAACTAATCTGTTATGTTCTGTAACAGTCTGCTTTGAGTGCTGGCTTGACCTGTAAGTGTTCTAGATACAACCTGACTAAAATGGGTTTTATTATTTCCCATTAGTGCCTGCTGCAAGAAAATCAACGGGCAGTCCACAGGGGAAATAAAAGTATTTTTTCCTCTAGATAGCATCTGCTGCAAGTGTAAACAGACCCTTTCCCATCCCTCTCCTCCTTTCAGTTTCTTTCCAACCCTCTGAGGTGATCAGATTTCCCAAGAGATGTGCTTTTGTTGCAAGCCCCGAGGCAGGCTGAGGGCAGGAGATGTTCCCCCACCCCGCAGGACCTGCTGCTGTGGTTGGGTGATGCTCCATCAAACCCCTGGCCCAGCAGCTGGCCAAGGAGATGCACTCTCATCATGCTGAACTGGCAGCACAGGAGGAGGACTGTGGCTGAGCACTGTTTGCAGTTGGACTTACTGACATCAGGAACTTTATTTTTCAAAGAATTGTAGAGTGGTTTGAGTTGGAAGAAACCAAATGCCCCTGCTATGGTCAGGAATGCCAGCAGGTTGCTCCAAGCCCTGTCCAACCTGGCCTTTAATACTTCCAGGAATGGGGCAGTCACAGCTTCCCTGGACAACACTCAACACATGCCCAGCCATGCTGCTGTGCAGACACAGCACTCAAAGCAAGACCACGACAATTTGGGGCAGAACCCTGTTCAGTGTGAGCACCTGGCCTCATGCAGGCACTGTGGGACAGGGCTGATGGCTCACCTGTCCTGGGGTCACCTGCACTCAGGCACCATGACCACAGAGGGACACCCAGCACCTCCAGCCTGAGCCTGCCCAATGCTGCCTCCACACCCCATGTGCCCCTCGAGCTCTGCTCCCTCCTGGCTTTTTCTGCCCCTCACCAGAGAGTAGTTCCCAGCAGTGCCCACCAAACTTGTTTGCCCTCCTTTCATTTCCCAAAACTTTTTTTTCTTTTTAAGGCAAATTACGCAGTTAAAAAAATCCCCTAGCATTAAAACCTGCCTCACGTCGTCATGTCTCAGTAAAACAATGACATTTTCCCCTCTTTGATGCTCAGATCTAGCTCTGCAGGAAATTTTACTACCATGACTCTTTCATCTCTCTCCTGGTTTGAAGATAAATGATCCTTGGACTCTTCTGGACCTGCATAAATCACAAAAGCAATCTACTAAGAGAGCTGCCTGTGGCACCGACTTCAGCTGGAATTGAAAAGGACAGTCAAAAATATCCATAGTGCTTACACAAGGAGTAACAGAGCTGGGGTAATCCAATGCCTTCTCCTTTTGGCAAGGAGGGACCATGGCATGGAGAAGAGGACAATGGTGGCAATATGGCACTGGGTGAACGACAGCCCTGGGATATCATCCTTGGAGACACCAAGGATCGCCAGAGAGAAACCACAAAACTGATCAACTTCTGAGGACACGGGACTTGCTTCCAAAGAAAAACAAGTCCTGGTTCATCTCCAGGCCACCAAATTTTGTCCTGGAGGTCAGATGCTTGTGACACCATCCCTTTCCTAACCACATCTAGCTTTACCTGCAACTTAAAGGGGGTTTGCCCCAGTCAATATCTGAACAAGAGACTATGGACAGAGAGATGGCACTTTGGGGACTCAGGTTTGGGGGTTAGGAGAGGCAGCTCGCCTTACACTGCAAACAAATTTCAGCCTTTGTTGAGGTTTCATATATAGGATGGAGAAACTTGAATGGTTGCTGCTCAGCATTATCTTTTCTCCTTGCAGAAACTTCCCTGAGGGTCCAAAGTGATGGGGAAGACAACCATAGCACCAGAAACCTGGCTTGAGAGTAGGGTGACAGCCTTCACACAAGGCTTTGTTTGGAAACTTCATGAGAAACCACGGGGAAAAAAAGACAGCACATGGCCTGGGAAAAAGTGCATGGTTTCTCTCACATTGCCTCGCTTGAGGCTGATTTGGCCAAACTGGAGCAGGGAGCATGTGGGGTAGATATCCTGTACACTGAGTTTGCCTGGGAGATGGCTAACGGGGTGGACCAACAGTGGCCAGCTCTCAACATGGCTTTGTGGGGTAGGCACATCCTCTGTTGCACGAAGGTTTGGGTGCAGCTGAGAGCGTGATGCTTGTCCCCAGGCACAGCTTCACCCTGGAGCACCCCGGCAGGCTGCAGCTGCACAGAACGCTGCTCCAGCAGCTGCTGCTCCACTAAGCAACTGCTCCTGGGTGACTTGTGCTTTCCCGTGGGTGGGGTGTGGGCTGCAGAGCTATTTTTGTGTCTCCCCTGGCTTTCACCCGAGTGCAACTGGATACCACAAACCCCATCAGCCCTGAGCAGAGTGTGCACAGCACTGCTCATGCAAAGCACAGCGTGCTCGCCGGCAAGGAGATGAGGTTTCTCACTTCTTTTTTTTTAACTTAAGCAAACTTTTGAAGCCCTAATTGCCAAGCAGTTGTGTTGCTTATTGCTCCTTGAATTCGGGAACATCTGCTGAGATCATTCATGCAGGGTTGCTCCCCATTAACACAGGTGTTATCTTGAAACTGGATCTAACACAGACCCCACTGACACTCTGCTCCTTCCAGTCTGATACAGCATTTTGTGATCCTGTTTCCAGTGATAACTTTCCAATCCACACCACAATCCTTTGAGTACCTACAGGTACCCAGCTGTTAAATAGTTTTTTACTACAGCAAAGCACCACTACCCAGCAGTGACCCCCTTATCAGTCAGGGTGGGATGTGGGGACACTCGGCATAAAGCATTACAGATGATGCCCTCTATTTTTGCTCCATCTCAGTTGGTATTGCATGGCCATCTCCCACTTTTTCATCCGCTTTATTCAACTCTCACCACCTTCCAATAAGAGGTACAGAAACAAGAGCCAGGATGTGTCCTGAGAGATGTTTTTTGGAATAATTATCCTTTTTTCTGTCATAGAGGTGCAAAGAGAAGCAGCATCTCTCTTGAGTTCTAAGCCTTTTTCATGAGATAATGAAATCAATAACTCAAAGCTCTTCATGCAGGTTTAGGGATTCCCATGCTTGGCTATCTCGACTGGAGGCTTGTGAAAATCAGGCCTGATTTTCACAGCTCTTTGATTTTTCCCTTTTCTGACTTGGAAAAGCTTGGGAGTGTTTGCATGGCATTTTACACATGTGGAATTACTGATGTAATTTTGGTTTCTTCCATCCTTTTATTTGGGTACAGACAAATAACATCCTTTTGCACAGCATGTTTGTGGGAAATGACGCCAGCTCAGAACGAAACCTCATGAGCAGGAGGACAACAGACGGAGGAAATGGTCTGAAAAGCAATGGATGGAAAGACAGAATCAGGAGGAGGGAAGGGGATGAGCAACTCCACTTCAGCAGGGTATTGCACATGAGGAAAGCAGAATGCTGGCTTGGACATTCTGCTCTCTTCAAGAATGATTTTCACAGAGTTTTTGTATTCCTGTTGACACTGTGGTCTCTGGGACCATTTGGACTCCACTCCTCTGAAATGAAACTCCTTGAGACTGGAAAAGACTTTTAAGACCATCGAGTCCAACCATTAACCCAGCACCAGTGGTGCCACAAGGGAGGCTGGCAGGGCAGGGGTGCTAACCTCGAGATGAAGTCACAGTTGTGCACTTGAATGTCTTTTCACAAAGCAAGTGTGTTGATTTGGCAGAAATTTTCTTATTCCCCAGGTGGTTTTCAATGAGAAAAATGCTGCTGTGCTTCAAGGTTTACTGAGTTGCTTAGGGAAATGAGTCCTGCTGGAGTCCAG
Source organism: Acridotheres tristis (assembly GCA_037013685.1). Taxonomy (NCBI): domain Eukaryota; kingdom Metazoa; phylum Chordata; class Aves; order Passeriformes; family Sturnidae; genus Acridotheres; species Acridotheres tristis. The sequence goes on from CM072896.1 coordinate 19,271,175, forward strand.
CAGCCAGGCCTAGCTAGTGGCCAACACCAACTTTCCTGCTCCTGTGTTTGGGAAGGGTTTTCAGAGCCGGAGCACTACAGACCCAGCCTTCATCCCACATTCAGTTGTGTGTTTGTGATTTACCAAGCAAATGTCTGTGGGCTTTAGGGTGCAGTTTCATTAAAATGTCCTTTTTCCCTAACTCCAGAAGATGGTTACAAAACATGCTGAAATTTGCTTTTCACTCGTGAGGTCTTCCAGAACTTTGTGCTCATCTATCTTACGTTATTTTTCTTTCTATTTGTGGTTTTGAGGTCATGGCTTCAGAAATGTAAACTCTTCAAGTAAAGTTCTGAGCCAAAACCAAATTTTTGGAGAAAATACTGACCTTTCCAGTGGTGCCTCATAACTGAAAAACATGGAAATGGATACATGGGAATTGATCTCTCCTCTGATCAAAAGGTACCTCAGCGAAGTTATGTCCTCATGGAAAATACTAAATGATAGTGTTGGGTGGACAGTGCAAACAGACACAAACTTTCCCACAAATATTTGCTTATCTTAAATCTGCTTGGCTCTGCTCATGGCTCGCCAGAGTTTATTTTCCACAAATATTCTAACAAGAGCTTCTTGGCAAGAATATACATAGAAGCTGCTCAAGGTAACATCCGAGGAAACTATTTTTGAAGGTCTTATTTAATGCCAGCAACCCTAAACCCCTGCTATTTTCATGTTTTTGGAATTACCATCCCCACGGAGAGGGCAGCATTCCCCTTGGAGGAGGCCAGGCATGGGGATGTGGCTCTGAGTCATGAGTCAGATCCTTGTTCTGCTCTGGGGAAGATGCTGATTAACCATTGACAGCTGGAGCACTGAAGACTGCATGGTCAGAGGAAGAAAGCTCTAGAAATGCTCTCCCCTGCTCCCTGCCTTGGGTTATGTGAAGGCAGGACAATCAGGGATCTCTTCTCCTTCCTCTTCCCCAAATGCAGATGACAGCTCACAGTGATGTCCCAGGTGATATTTCAGGCACAGGGAGCAGTGAGGGTCCTGAACACGCAGGTTTGGGTCACTGGTCTGACTGCACACCACTGCCAAAAACAGGAATAGCAAAATTCCCTTCCCCGAGCACTTAGGCGACCGAGATCCTGCTGGAGCAGGCTGCAACACGAATCCTCTAGGCAGTTTATATATAGCCTGAGAGAATCTAAGAACATTATTTTAAGTTCATGACCTAGTCTTCATATTCCTTGTAGCAATCAAAAGGCAGCTGGGACCAGACTTGCCCTGTGAATGCAAGACTGGGGCACCTTCTCTCTCTGGAGCCTGAGCAATGAAGCAGATCCTTGGGGAAGCCCCAGACCAAACTGGTGCTGCAGAACTGGGCTGCTGGGGCTGCACATTCAAGCTCACTGCAGAGCTTGACATCTTCAATTCTGGCTTCATTTTGTTTCAGAAGAGAACAACTGGAACTCTCCTCAAAACTAAAAGGAAGACCCTTCTGGAGAGATCACAGCATTTAATTTTTATTGAGACTCCTTTATTTTCTATTATTATAATATAAAATTAACAATAAAACTGGAAAGCCATTCCAGAGTGAAAATTTTAATAGAATCATATAAAATCCCGAGTTGGAAGGGACCCACAAGGATCACAGAATCCAACTCCTAGCCCTGCACAGGAACCACACCATGTTCCTGAGAGGATTATCCAAATGCTTCCTGAACTCTGTCAGGCTTGGGGTTGTGACCACTTCCCTGGGAGCCTGTTCAGTGCCCAACCACCCTCTGGGTGAAAAACCTTTCCCTAACACCTAGCCTAAACCCTCCCTGACACAACTTCAGGCCACTCCCCCAGGTCTTGCCCCTGGTCACCCTCCACTTTTCATGAGGAAGCTGCAGACCCTGATGAGGTCCGAGTTCATTCTCTTCTTGTCCAGCTGAACAAATCAAGTGACCTCAACTGTTTTATGGCTTCCCCTTCAGACCCTTCACCATTCTTGTGTCTCTCCTTTGGATGATCTCTAATAGCTTTATATCTTTCTTATATTGTGGTGCCCAAACCTGCACAGGACTCCAGGTGAGGCCACTGTTGTGTCTTTTTTCTTTCAAACCTGGTAAGTCTTTGGGGAACACATAATTTTGGACCTATTTTGATGGAAGTATTTCATCAGTAGGGTTTCAAACTTATCTATCAGCTCTGTTAACAGTACTGAGCAGTAGTATTTTGTTCTTCTTCAGGCACCTTACCCAGTTTATCAAAGCACATTATGAAACTATATGGTTATACTCTATTCTACATTGATCTGTCTAAAGGTGAGGTGGAAGGTTTTTCGTTTCTCTTCTAAACCATCATTGCCAACAGATCTCTGTAAATTACATGTGTACAGTCAGGAAATGAAACCATTTTCATGCTGTACGTCAAAACTGGGCAGCATGAACTGGCTACAACCTCCCCAGGCAGGACAGAGAGCTGCAAACATTCTTCTCTTGCCATCATCTTTCCATGGAGCTGTTTGTGAATCTCCTCATTGCATGTCTTTTTTCATCCTCTTTTAGGCTGCTGGGTGTGTTCAGAAATCTGCTGGGAAAAGCATGGTGGTCCCATGTTGCCATTGCTATTGATGCTACAGGGTGGAAGAGCCATGCAAATAATTTTGGAACAGGAGATGTGACAAGGGGGAAGAGAAAATCACAAGCATTTTTGCAGAAATGTTGCCTGAAAGCATTTTAACAACTCTTTTGGTTTTTATTATATCTCAAAAAAATTAAAGGGAACGAAACCTAATCATTTGGCTTACAGAAAAGAGTGACTTTTGCAAAACACAATCACAACAGTTGTGATATTAGCAGCCACCCCTTCATCATTCTGGTTACGTAGGCACTGAATGAGAAAGGCAGAAGGGTATGTTTGGAAAGGAAACCAATTTTTCACAGGTTCCTCCCTCCACAGTGGGAGACCACAGACTGAGAAGAGCTGACTACCCTTCCGGTAGCAATAATGCAACTGTGCTATTCATAGCGAGACAGAAAAACACCAGCTGATTTTCTTTGCATCATAATCTGGTAACCTCGGAATTAACCTTGCTGGACACAGATCTGTTAACTTTCACCATGCTTCTCCCATTAAACTAGTGAAGTCTGGGACAGAAATAGCTGCCCACAGCTGTTATGAATTGATATGTTCCCTGATGATGCTTGGCGCTGCCTGCAGAAAAAAGTCTCTTATTTCATTCTCTGCCATGAAGTCAACCTTTTCATTCCTTTTATTTTTTTATTTTTAATATTCTTTCATTGCAAACTGATGGTATTAGACTGCTGTGCTATGCTTTGCTTGGAATGGAAAGCAGACGTGTTCCTTGAGTCTGCTCCACAATGGTAACTCCATACCTGATATTTTCAGTATAGGAAAGGAAGGGTGGAGCGTGCTGGCAGGGCTGAGAAGCTGCAAGTGCATCAAGTTACACCCAAGTATGCCCTGCACTTACAGTGCTAAGAGGGAGCTACAGACCCTGAGATGTCCCAGCCCAGCTGGCAATGACAGAAAGAATCAATCTACTTGAGGCCACCATCCTGAGAACACCAGCTTGCACACAGTGGCAGGCACGGGTTCAGTGCATGCTCAGAATGGAAATCCCCAAATCTACAAATGGCACAAAAATGGCAAAATCCTCATATCTGCAGAGCCATCTCTGCAAACTCGTTTATGTGTGTACCAGGCAAATGCACATCTTTAGAAACACATTAACACCAGCTTAGGACTCCTTGGGCCTGGCCACCCTGGCTGAAAGACATTTAAGTACTAGTTGAGTGTCACATCCACAAAGTAAAGCTTTCATAAATCTTTTTGAGCCCTGGTTGAAAAATTGACTTAATTACCAACAGTCAGATGATGTCCTTGGGACATACAGCACGTTTATAGAAAACAAAGTAGGGGAAGGTGTTTAAAGTGACAACAGTGACAGCAAAACCCACATGAACTCCTGATTTGCTGGCAAGAACATTTGCAGGGTACAGACAAAGCAGCCCAGGTGCCAGGATCATCTGCTCAGCACTTGGCAATGTCACACCCAGACACGAGGGACCTGCCTGCAACCGTCTGGATTGCAAAACACCCAAACCTGCCCATTCAAAGCAGCAGCATTTTGTGAAGCTGCATCACTGCAGGGCATCCTGGGGTGGGAATCTCACCCATCCATCCCAGATCCAGGTACCCCACTCTGTGTCCTTGCTGTCCACAGACTGTCCCCACAGGTGGCAGCCACTGGGTACACAGCTGCTCTGCCACCATGTACACTATGGCACAAAAACAGCTGCACTCCCCCACCCGCAGATGGGATGGGGTGGTGTAAAACTCATCAGGTGCTTGGTTTTCTTCTCCATAGTCTCCAATCCTACCTTGATTTAGAACAAATGAAAGCATTGAGTGTCTCCAAAAACTCATGATTTCTGATTTTATGCCTCTTGCTCCATGCATTGCTCCCATGTTTGCCTTCCGTTGTCCGTCATCTAGAGCAGAGATTACAAGTTGCACCATCAGCAGCCCAGCAAGGTCTAAGTCACAAGGAAGGATCTGAGTCATCTTCCCAGGAGAGTATTAGCCATACATCATTGTTTGTTTTCAGGCAAACCCGTACAATTATGCAACATAAATTCTTTTAAAGCATTTGGGACTCGAGTTCAATTTAAAATCCTGTAGGTTTTATGGCCAGAGTGAGGGATACAAATGTGTGCATACAAATGAAGACTTAGGAAGAAGTATGTGGGGAGGATTAAAGGGCATATGGAGCCTCATGCACACTCTGGGCAAGCTCTGGCCAGGCTGTACCAGAGCTTGGGGGACCTGAAGGAAGAGCCCATGTCAAAAGCTGGGTTGTGATATTTATGTCTCCAGAGCATGGTTTTGCTCTCCCACTGTAGTGAATGTTTTCTGTGAGCACAAGGCCTGATTGTGATCTCCTGCATTTCCATACGCTTCAATAGAGCTAGGTGACTTTGCCTAGATTAACTCCTGATTTATGCTGGCTTAAATGGGAATGAAAATACCATCTATTTGAAAACAAGGATCAGTTACACTAGGAGCAGAGGGAGATATTAAAATGTGTCCAATCTGAGTATTTTCTCACTCCAGGGAAGTGTGAAGTCAGAGGTATAAGGCTGCTTGTTCACCCTGGGGCAGCAGGATGACCAGTGCCACAGCTGTGGCACCTTGAGGTTGTTCATTCTGTCACAGGGGCCTCAACCGTGTCTGAGGGGATTTTACCACCACCCTCTGCCTCCTCCCTCTCCCAATGCAGGGGACAACGGGTGGGTCTTGTCCTTTTGTCACCTCACAGGGTGACTATGGCACCTGTCACACCTTCCTTTACTTTTTCTTTAATTAATAGATGGAACACAAATCACCCCCTTCCAGCACACACTCCGTGTGAACCTTTCTGCTGTGAGCAAGATGCAAAGCCCAGTTGTTTAACCTCGAAAGCTGCTCTGCATCCACATCCAAAGAGTTCAGCACTGAGCACCACCAGGACTAGCCCAGTGTTGAGTGTAACCACTGGCCCCAGGGCTTGTGGGGCAGGAGGCAAATGGGAGGAAAAACAGCCCCAAGTCGTGTTCCCAGTGCCCAGTTCAGCCTTGGCACTCACCAGTGCTGTCTGCTGTGATGGAAAGCATACACTTACTAAAACATTACCAGGAGTGGGGCGAAAGACAACTGTAACTCAACATCTGCAAAAAACCCAAATTGTTAAAAAATAATTTATTCATTATTATTACCATCAACATCACTACTATTTAAAGACCCACTGTACGTGCTGTTACATGACCCTCATTATACAAACAAGGTCTTGGTCCTTGTAAACTGCAGATCCCAGTGAGAGCCAGGAGCTAGGGATGTAACAACAGAAAGCAAAGAAAGAGATCCCAAAGCTTGGCTGAATGCTTTCCTCAAAGTGTACTCTCATGATTTCAGGAGGCCTAGCAAATAAATCAGAGTTTACAATGTTGGCTACCTATTTATTTCTGCTTCTGTATAGAGGAGTGTAGTCTACAGTATTATTTTTTCATCTCTTTTTTTTAGGGGAATATACAGACAGCTTTGCATCTCTACATTCATTTTTCACTTACAATGCAAACTCCACTTAAGCTGGGGGAATTACTGACAACCAATACTGAGGCAATCCAAGGCCAGACCTTGACCTATTGATTTCCCTGAGATTGCACAGGACGTATGCTGCTCATTGCAGAATACAGTCTTTGTTTGTTTTGTTTATTACTCAATATATAACCATGTGGAATAAAGGACACCGCCGAACTGCAGAAATGCCTGAGGATTTCTCTTTAATTGAAATCAGGACTGGGAACATCCTCGCAAATCAAGAGCAGTCAGCCTTTGAGAAAATTCACTGCTTTCACAAAGTTTACTTCCAAATGGGATTTAGCTTTAACTCTTTGTCTCTCACACTAGCTCAGCTACATAACTTTGTATAATTTTTCTGAAGTGGCTACATGCTGCTTAGTAGTCTAGAAACTTCCAGGCACAACAGATGCTGGGTAGGACTCTTGTTTATACTAAAGCTGTGAACAGTAGTTGATAAAAATCGAGCACATGTAATTATTAGAGATATTCCTGATATCTGTCAAAATCTGTGTTTCAAAAAAGCATCTCCAGATGCTCTTTGAAATCCTTTGAAAGGATTTTGGTTCAATCCATTAAGAACCTACAGGCTCTCCTTGTAGAACTATGACCTAGATCTGAATTTTCCTTAAATTTGACAGTGCTTTAGATTAACTTTTAGTTCAGAGCCCTCTAATTGCAATGCAGAGAGCAGTGCAGAGAGCACTTAACTCCACCAGCAGTTTGGCTCCAACTCCAACTCTCTCTGAGACTGCCCCCGCCCCTGATAAATGGGTGCCAGCCCCAGCGAGCAGAAGGAACATTTCAGCTCTGATGTACTAATTAAAGTCCCCTCGTTTCCCACACTGGAGCTCCCCGTGTGTTATGAAACAGCCAAACAAGAGTGTTCCTGCTTAGCTAAAGATTTCACAATGGGACTTTCCTTCTTCAGCTGTAATTTTCCAAACTCCCATTTCCAGAGGCTCTCATTTCAGGGCATTTATTGGATTGAGATGTCTCATAATTATAACAAAAGGGTTCATCCCTCCAGCCTGTTGTGAATGGGCAGCAGCAGGCTGCAAGAAGATCAGGATATGAAGATTAATGCAACAAACTTGAATTCTTTTGCTCCCTCCAGTAACCAGTGTGTGCTTGCGTGCGTGTGTGTGGCTGGGAAGGAAAAGAAAGGGCTCCTATGCTCAGGGATAATAGCAAATGCTACTGAAGAGGAAAAAGGGAAACACTGTTTATCCCTAGCAGAGAGATAATTGATCTGTAGTCTGCACACAACTGGTCTCAAAGCAGCCAAGCAGCCTCATGGAAGGGACTGGAGCTACCCAGAGCCCAAACGAGCCTGTCAAACAAAGGCTTTATGGGGACACCAGGGAGAACAAAAGTGGCACATTTCATTCCTTCATAATAAATCTTCCATCTTTATTGTGCAGAGATGTTTTGCTCCTGGGTGTGCCGTGTTTCAGAGCAGGGCCTGCCCCTGCCACCCCACCCCCCCGAAATGCTTGATGTGGACCCAGAGCCTGAGCTGTGTGGCTTTATGGAGTTTATTTTCGCTGTGCACAGCCAGGCCCAGCTGTTCTCTGCATCCTCAGACAGCTCCTGAGCTCCAGCTCCATCACTATTTTATGTGTGCTAAAGGTAATAAAAGAACCATTTCTAAATTTAACTAGCATTACATAATGCAGCTATTTATTATGTAAAGCTGCTGCTTACAATGCCCAGAATATTGATCACTACAAAAAATGCAATTCAGCTAGAGCTCATTTAAATTAATGCTACTGTTTTTCTTTCTTTTTGTTTAAAGGATAAATCAAAGACCTAATTTGTCCTCATGAATTCACCCCTGTAAAGCACACAAGGCACCAGGCAGTGCCTGGTTTGCTGTCACTCAGGCTCATGTGCAGCTCTCAGCTCAGAATCTGGCAGAGGATGTGCCAAGATGACAATTTGTTCATTATCCAAACGACTGAAAAAGGCAAATAAAGCACACTAACCTGCATACCAACCTGCTTAATTTCAAATCAGGTCAATTTTTTTTCTTTTCTCAGCTATAAAGCAGCATTGGCAACCACTTAAGAATTCCAGAATTATGGCTGTATATCATCATTATCACCTACAGGAGATCATGAATAGGTATTTTCTTACAATAGCACATGAAGCCAGAGAAAATGAAAGATGTTTTCCTATTCTTCAGGCCTTTTGGGGTTAGAAAGAGGGATGAAAAAAGAGAATTAAATATTAACAGAGCAAACAGATCACTAAGCAAAAAACAATTAAATAGCACAGCATCCATTCAACAGTAACACCAAATCATGATGCAACCACAGAGCGTGGGGTGACATTCTAATCATGGATTAAAGGACTGATTTGTGTCTCATGAGTATTCATGGGCAAAACCTGATACGTGCAAACTGATCTCGGGGAAATATGTTCTGTGGGAAACAGGAGGTGATACCAGTGTCTGAGCAAAATGATGAAGCCTTTTCTTGACTGTGCCTTAGGGACTAAGGAAATATTTACCTTTTTATCTCCTACTTTCTTTTTTTTTTCCATGGAGCTGTTTTTCTCTTACAGAAAAACTCCTACTACAGAATGAGACACGGGGTTTTTCTCATCTACCTGCCCATCCTTACACTCACCTGTACAAATACCGGCAATCATAAGAAGTCACTCCTGCCATTTGATGTCACCTAGAAAACCAAAGGTTAGGAGGAACCATGGAACATGCCACCGTGGGCAGCACTTCTCTAATGGCATCCAGGCGCCAGCATTTCCAAACATGAATCACACCTACAAACAGAGAAGGAGATGGTGTAAATCCAGCCCCACAGCAGCTGTGCTGTAAGCCATTGCACAAGGCTGATCCATGGGGAAGAGGCCTTGGGACAGCAAACTGAAAATGTCCTGACTTGGAGGGAGCACCTTTTCTCCACGATTAGAGTTGCCTGGCTTGGCTTCAGTGCAAAGGTTGCTGTTAGTAACAATCGTACAAAACTTCTTTTCTTCCAGTTACAATCAGCTCAGGACACAATAAAATTAAATATACTAATGAGCTAAATTATGGGCTCCTAGAGAAATTTCCCTTTTGGAAAAGACCTAAAGAAACCAATGAGTCTCACACTGAGCATCTCTAGGGGTGTCTGAATACCAGCTATTGACATGTAGATGTATGCTTTGTGCAAAAGACTTGGAAAATGATTCTTTGCAGTATTTTCCACTAAACAACCACTCCGAAACATAGAGGAAGCCCACCCATGACTTCAGTGCACTGAGGAGGCTTTGCTGGGTATCCCTAAGGCATCTGAATTACGTAGCTTTAGCCCTGGTATAGCAGACTGGTTTCCTTTCCCTGTTTTACAGTTTGGAAAGTCCCTGATTTCTCCATCTACATTCTCATCTGCTATCAATCATCAATGACAGGGCAGCACTGTTTGGTAATACTGAGATTGCTCTTCTCACTCAGCCTCTGAGCAGATGTCTTCCTTTCGGCACAGTAAAAAATCCAGCAGCTAAGGCAGTACATTTTTATAATCTTAATGGAGCTCATACTTAAAGGAGCTTAAAAAGTGGGAAAGCCCCTGTGGAAAATCCAGTGTTTTCATATGCAGGTCAGGTTTTTGGTTGTGTATTAGCTGCTGTTATTTTCAGTAGCCAGTGTTTCATTTCTGTTCAGAAGCAAATGCAAGAAAGCAAGTGAGCAATTTATAATGAAATAATCAATGCTGGTGGTGAATTTGCTGATGCCTGTGCACTTAGCCTTGCCTATGATAAGAAATTTCTCTTGGGGGCAGCATTTCTTACAGAGATGGATGGATTTATTTTCTGGCTTCAAAATGTTTACCAGCACATCTAGATTTCCTTCTTCAGCCATAGTGCTGGTTGGGGGGCCAAGAGCTCCCCACACTAATGCCAGCAGGGGAGAAAAGAGGCATCTGGAGGTGGAACAGCAATCCAAATGCAGTCCACTGTCCCTTTCACTTCCCCTGAAATTCCCCACTTAGCAGCTTCAGTGTGGCACTCCATGAGAAACTTGCAGTTCACCCAACCAACCTCCAACCTGTCATGGGATTTAGGAGCCCCTGTTGCCCAGGGTGGGCTTTGTGGGAGCACCAAAGCACAGGCTGCCTGCACCAAGCACCAGGGATCACTAATGCACAGGACTATCTGAAGCCCCATTCCCACAGTAAGATGAAGCACATGGAGCTGAGTTCAGGCTGCTGAGAGCCCTAAGTCACTTAATGTCTGCCCACGCAGCACTGGCTCCTGCCCTAAGCCTCTAAGGGGCTTGTTTTATTGGTGTGGGACAGGTCTGCTGGTGAGTGTGTAGGCTGTGGGTCAAGCCAAGGTGACAGAGAAAATGCAGCCCAGTCATGCTCTGTGTAGGTCAGATATGGGAAGCTGCCCCACAAACATGCCAAGAAGTTAGAGAGCTGTAAATGTTTAATTGGATTTCTCCACATCAGTCCCAAGCAGATGAAGGAAGCCCTGCAAGGAGGATGGGAGAAGCAGATGCAGTGTCTACTCTAATGCTCAGGGCCACAGGCCCTCAAACCCTGCGGGTTTCTCAGGAGCACGTGGCCAAACTAGGTGAAAATATAGCCAAGGAGGGCTAATGAGGAGCCTGGCTGGCAGCAATCCGGGAGGGCTCGGCTCTCCTGAAAACTAAACATGAAGAATATGGCTGAGGTTCAGTATCTTGGAAGGAAAGTGCTGATGACCAAAGGAATGAAGAAACCATGTAGTGTATTGTGAGAGATGAGAGTAAGAGCAGAAAGGTGTTCTTCTCTTACTCAGGGAATAGTCCCAGAAACCTGAACAAATAGCACAAAATAAACTGGGGAGCTTTACACCAACGAAACTTCACATTCCACATTCAGGTGCAATGTCAGGAGTTCAGTATTTATCAACAAAATTGAGAGGACAGTTGTACTCCCAGCTCACTTAACCATGGGAGCTCCAAAATAGATGCTTCTGAATGCAGGCAGAGAGAAACCCAGGCCATTTTTGGAAATTGCTGTCTTGTTTTTTCTCTCTTTGAAACTGAGGTGACTGATTTTCACCTTGTTTATGTGACCATAAATCAGAATCAAATTTAGCAAAGGCAAGAAGGTGATGTGACTCTGGATGTCATTCCAGCAGTTTTCACAGGGGAAACAGAAGACCTTCCTGCAGAAATGAAGCATAACAAAGTGCAGTCCACCTGAATGTGGCTGGTTACCTTTGCTCAGCAGCATCCATAAGTATGGATGGGTAAGAATCTTGCTGCAGAGTACACATTTCTGTTTGGTGCATACTACATGTGAAGATGCTTCTGGCCTAAAATTCCTCTTCCCATCAATTTCCCTATTGAACAATTTCCTCTCTTTTGTCTTCTTGCTGGGGACAATTGTCTGCCCTTTCCTGCTGTGCAAGATGCTCCTGCTCATCTCAGCGGCATCACTGATCCAACCTGGGGTATCCCAGTATCAAAACCAGGAGGCTGAGCTGACCTGCAGAAGCCCCACTGGTGATAATCAAGCAATATAAGCGGGACTTACAGACATCCCTGTGTGGGGAAATGACTGGTGAGTGAGACAAGGTGCTGGGCAGAGAGAGATCCTTCATCCTTAGCTTACAGGGGCCGCTTCACCCTGGGGCACAAAACCACCAATGTCCTCTTACAAGAAGCTCCTGTGAGGGCTTTAAAGCAGGGATCAGACCTGACACAACGTGGGTGTTAAAGAGAGGTCATCCTGCAGCCTGTGTGTGTGTTGAGAGCAGATTGCCTCAGCATCATGGCGAATGAAGAGGCCTCCTTTTGCCTGTGGCCTGCCTTCACATCCTTCACTTCAAAGGCGGGGGCACTGTTTTCCAGCTGCAATACTCTGCTGGTCTTGGGGGAAGGGAGAACAAGTACTTATCTCCAGTATCAAAAAAAAGAGTTATAGAAACATCATGAAGGGTGTCTAGCCCTTCCCCCCTCAGCCTACAGGAGTAAACATCCTCACTTAGGTGTGCCTTCTACCATATTAATAGCTACTTCCCTTTCCGTAATCACTGGGTTATTGCTCAACAAATTGCAGCAATGTTAATAGCCAGTGACCCACAAACTCAGTACAGCATCAAAGGTCGCCGAGTTATCTCACGCAACGAACTTACTTTTGATGAATTGGTACCATTCCCTGGAACGTTCTTACAGTAATTTTAAGAGTCATAACATCTTACCATGTGCTGCTTTAACTTTTTGACATGGAGCTAAAAATAGCAAGTGCTGCACAGCCTGGGAGAATAGCTTCAAGTTCAGATCTGAGCTGAAAATCCCCAGTGTTTCAGGCTGTTCGCACGAGCATTTTGATTTCAACAGACCATAAAGACAAGGTTAAAATGAGAAGTTTGGATTTGAGTCCCAAGCAGGAAGGGGACAGATACAAAAAACGTTTACCTGACTTCATCTGATTTCTATTTAGAGCATCACAGCATCAAAAGCTGGCAACCGATCTGCAGGCAGAGGCCAGCTCAAAATGATCAGTGATCATAAGCAGATGCTACTGAGGCTTTGGTTGCTGTGCTGTTTGCTGTCTCGGCTGCATCACCACACGGGTGTTGTCACCCACCTCGGGTCTTGCTCACCCACTACACGACACGTAACACTGCTCACTGCTGCTTACTGGCCTCACTGGGTGGAAAGAAGGCACAGTGGTTGGCTGGGTTTCACCAAGTGCTTTGAGACCCCTGGGTGGAAGGTGCCATTATGACTGGTATTGACTGTGGTGATTTGCTGGCTCTCTCCTAGCTCAGCATCCTGCTGGGAAGGCAGGCACTGAGGGAAGTCTTGAGCTCTGAGTGCAGATGTGTGCCAGGAGCCCCAACAAGTGAGGGATGGTATGAGTTCTGCATTCTGTGACCCAACAGGAGGCCAAGCCAGGATTCACAGCCCCTTGCCATGGCCTTTCCTGCACTGCCTGGGTATGGGAAAGGATCCCTGGGCTTTTTGTGTACCTGATTCTGAGAAAACATGGAAGCTTGGACTATTTCTGTATGATGTTTCCATAACGCCCCTCCACCACATGCCTGCTGTTCCTTGCTCTGCCCTGGCTAATCTCACGCACTGGGCTGTTCCAGCCCCCCGGGATGCAGGGTGGCTGCATTGGAAGCGGCGAGGAGGCGGCTCTGCCTTGTTTACGTTTGGAGCATGAATGCCTGCTCGCAATCCTGTGGGCTGTTCCGGTTATCAGGCACGGCACTGCTCTGCTGGCAGCTCCCTCATCTTGAGCTTGTAGCGGGCGATGCGACGCCTTAGGTAATCCAGTGTGGGAAGGGTGAACACCCTGCCATTTACTGGCTATTTATACACCCAGATTGGCTTTCTCTGCCTGCCTAGCTCCTTTATTTTTAAAGGGGAATGTGAACACTCAAAAGATCTTTTTTGAAATTGTAGTCTCTCCCCTCACCTAGATGCAGCCAAGGGAATTTTCTGCTCTAGCTCCCACCAAAATTTCTAAGACATAATGCCATGTCAAAGTAGCCATGAGGCAGAGTCCCTGCCACTGGAATTGAGGTGAGGGGAAGATGGGGATAAAGACGACGACCATGGCTGCAGAGGTGCCAGGCAGCCCAGCGGGGCGAGAGCAGCCTTTCCCCAAGGTTTAAGGGCTAAGCCTGGAATATCCTTTCATTAAGGCTTAAAGGCACATTTTGAGGCTGTGCATGCTGTGAAGTGAGGTGGATGGGTGCAGATGGGATTCCTTGGATTTGGACTGGCAGGTGGATAGGTGCAGATGGGATTCCTTGGGTTTGGATTGGAGCAGCATGCCTGCTGCTCCATACTTCTTGCCATCCGCTGTTAGATGTGATCTGTGCAGGCACTGTGGATCCCACTTGCTAAATCCTGGGCAAGCTCACATGTGATGTTTTGGGGTAATTCAATCCAAGCTTGTGTTGTGTTTGCTGGGCTGTAGACAAGAAGGAAGATTGTCATGACAGAGTCATCTTCTTTTCCTACCCATCTGTCCACTCTTCCTTTTATAACAGGGATTTCTTGTGTTATTCCCTCATGGACTATTCCCACACAAACAGGAAAATCACTCTGCTGTTTCTCCCACAGGAAAAACAACAGCAGAGTGAAGTGTAGCACTGCCCTGGTGCCGTGGTTGGATATGGTTTAGGTAACCAAGCTGCTCTTTTCTGCCACAGGAGGCTCCTTGGCAAAGCCAATAAAGTAAGAGGAAAATGTTTCGCACTTGCACAGTCTTTGTGCCAGGAGCTCTCAGCACCGTACCCACAACAATGAACCAGCCTCACAGTGCTCCTTTGGGGCAGATTAGCACAATCACACACATTTTGGATGGTGATGTTAGAGCCAGTAAGTCAAAATCATTCCTTCTGGTATGTCCTGCTGCACTATAACCAGATCAGCTCACTAGGGCACCTAATCCACGGGCTGCAGGGCTCTTTTCCTGACTGTTCACAACCTCAGCAGGAAGAATAGGATGCTCAGCTGTTCCCTGAAGCTATTTCCCAGATGCTGAAAACACTGGGATTCTGCTGGGACTCATGCAGCAGAAAGTGATTATCAGGCTGAGGCGAGAAGCTGGAGAACCTGATAAATTCCCAGTTTCTATTTACTGTTCCCTGAGGACCTATAGAGTGGGAAAAGTGCCCTCCTGGGTGATTTTCCCACCAACCGTGGGCTGGCTGGCAGAGGACCTGTGTGCTGCCAGCGGTGTCTTGGGACATGTCACCAGAGGGCATTGCTGAGACTTGCAGAGTCCAAACTCGGCTGGGATTGCACCAACAATGCCATGGGGACTCTGAAGAGGGGAATTTAGTGTTAACTAAATACTGTTTCACTGTTAACACTATATGGAGCTTACAGGCACCACCCTAGACATTCCCCAAAGCAGCAACAATCCAGACTGTGCAGAGGTTGGGGTTGGCACAGGAGCTATACAGACAGTGGAGATTTAGGATACATCTGGTACTCCTTGTCTCCCCGTGGCCATTGTCCTTTCACAGTGCCAGAAGCTTAGGAGTAATGAGAATTAAAAAAAAAAAAAAAAAAAAGAAGTAAATGCATAAATAAACATGCATCCTCTCAATGTAAATTAAGGCCATATTGCAGGAGAAATTGAATCCAAAGAATGCAAAAAGTCAAACAAACAAACAAGCAAGTAACCAAAGAAAACCAATTATTTTTTGAAGGAGGAATGAGTAAATAAAACAATGAGTGCCTCTGGCCTCCAGCATGTGTGCACTGGCACTATCAAATCTCCCTGGGAGCAAGGCCTGGGCTTCCTCTTGGAGTCACTCCTGCCTCACCATGATGCCCCTCTACCCTGTGGCCTGTTTATCTCCGTTTAAAACACTTGTGTTGTGACAAACTGCTCTGCCTGATGGACCTGGCACCAGCATTTTTTGGTTAAAGCCATAAGCCATAGACAAACCCCAGAAGAATGAGGATTTCTTTTTCCATTTTCCTTGTAGTACCCACTTTGGAAGAAATTAATTCCTCCTCCTCCTTGATTGGCCATGCAGTCTTACAAGATATCCCTGCATCATTTGAAAACCAGCATAGATGGTTGGCCTATTGTGAGAAACCACAGGGAGTTTTTAAGCTGTACAGTAACCAGCTTTAGCTTCACAGGGATGAAAATAGACAATAGCAAGAGGAAGGGGTTCTGGAGAACTCCAGCTCACTGTTTCCAATTAGGAAGTGACTTTGGTTCATTCCATTACTGTAGTGCATCTTCATGAGCAGCACAATTTTTGGGGTCCTCTCTTGTGCTCTGCTTCCAAGAAACTTCCCTGCTCAGCAAAGCACTTCAGTGCATGCCCCAGTCCTGCTGAAATCAACGAGATCCATGCAAATTCCCTAAGGGGATCCCAAACCTTCTAGCCTTCCCTGAGCCAGCATCTTCCAGCCTGTAGGACGGGAAGGGCCCTGGTTGACAGTGAATGGTCTCGCTGCTGCCTTGCACCACCTGCACTGCCTCGAGAGCTGGAGAGCTCTTGTCTCCTCATACTTTGACCCAAGCCCAGCTTAAGCACAGGCCACTGCTGCTTTAGCACATTATTACCCAAACTGCAATACAGTCCGCCTGACTTGTAACAAACCAGCCACTGATGAATTTACTATTTACTGTAAATCTCCTAGCCACTTCCTGGCTAATTTTACAGGTTTTAGCCAAGGATTATTCATGCTTCTGGCCGAGTACTATCCCATGTCAGTGCGGGTGGAAGGATCTGTCCCTCATTTATTGTCCTTCCTAGTTTATTGCCTTTGTTTTCCTTTTCACAGATTAATTACAAACATCTCACTCTGTGAACTCCCACTGTATGGTGGCTGTGTGATCTCAGTGCCATGAATTATAGATGCCTGACATATCACACCAAGCTATTAGGATTTTTTTTTTCCACAAGCAAGCTATGAATAATGAAGAAGATCTATTAAATTTATAATATTCTCTATCTTTGGTATAGGAACGGGAAGGCAAAGCCCGATGATGCCTTTTATTGCCCTCCCCTCCTTTTCTGGGCTCAGGCAGCTCAGACAATGTGAGTTTCAATATGGACTCTGTGTATTTAGGAGAAATTATTGATGCTGTTGAGATTTCAGCCTTGGGGTCCTTCCGTCAGTCTCACTAGGGTATCTCTTTATTCAGATCGCTGGGGATTGTGGCCGGCCGACGGCCACTGTGCAAGGGGCTATGGCTGACACGGCCCCACCACTCGCTCCTGTGCCAGTCGCCTCCTGCCTCCTATTCTGGCGCATTCTGTGGGAAGGATGGAGGTAGAGGAGGTGTTTAAATGGAGGGGTGGAGGGATGTTGTGACAGGCGGCTGAGAGGGGGCCACATGAGAGGAGGGTATGGACCCCCATGGATGAGAACGGTGACCCTCAGCCGCCCCCCGCCCAGGGGTTTCCCCTCAGCGGCCCCTCCTCAACGCTTTCCCCTGGGTCTCCTCTCAGTGGCCCTCCCCTCGGGGGTCTTCCCTCAGCCATTTCTCCTCAGGGTCTCCCCTGGGCACCCCTTTACTGCCATTTCCCCTCAGGCGTTTCCCCCCCCCCCCTACCACGGGGGTCTCCCCTCAGCCTTTCCCGCGGGGTCTCCCCCGGACCCCCACAGGGGCGCGGCCCCGCCCCCTCCCCGCGCGCGGCAGCCCCGCGCGGTGCCCGCGCTCCGCCGGTGACGTCACAGCGCGTTATTGCCCGTGCCCGTGAATGACTGAGCGCCGGAGGGGGGGGGAAGGGGGGCGGGGAGGCCGCGCGCGCGCGGCGCCCGGCCAGGCGGAAATGGGCGCGCGGGCCGCGGCGGCGGGCGGGGGAGGGGCGGGCGGCAGGTGGGGCCGCGCCCGGCGGCGCCGCGAAATGGCGGCGGGAGGGGCCTGGGGCCGCGGGTTCGGGTCCCGCACGGGCCCGGCGGGGGACGGGGCGGGGTGCGAGGTGCTCAGGAGGACTTGGGCCGGCACCTGCCCTCAGGCACGGCGGATTCTGAGCAGAACAGTGGTGTCTGCAGGCGCCAGGCATGGGGAACCCCCATCCACATCCTCATCCCATGCCCATCCACGTCCTTGTCGCCCACCTCTTTACCCAGTCCCATCCTCATCCCAGTCCTTGTCCCCATTCCTGTCCCTGCTCCTCAGTGCCTGCTGCGGGTGACAGAGTGGGACCCGTGGCTGGTGTCACCCACTGAGGCTCTGGGCAGCCCGGGTGTCCCCACAGGGGTGACCCAGCCCCGGGCCCTGTGGCCGGAGTGTTTGGGGATGGCCTCCCCACAGCTCCTTTTGCCGGATTCCTGCCTTGGCCACCAGTGTTCGCCGGTGCAGCCACGGCCTGTTTCTCTACCGGTGACAGGGTCAGTCCTGCCCTGCTCCATCCCGGCCACAGTGACAAGGGCATTGTCCTTGTCTCATCCACTGACCGTGCTGCCCTCACGCCCTCACTGCTCACCTGCCATATCCCTATACATGGACCTGCCTTGTTCCCCCTCTCCTGGCCCATGGCCCTGTGCCGGCGCCGTCTCTCATTCGGGATCAAACACAGCCTACCACCTGCTTTTTCAGTGTTCAAACAAGCCACTTTAAGCTTTCTCATGTGTTTCCAGCTTGGCTGTGCCACGAGGATTACGATTTATGGCAGCGTGAGGCAGCTGGAGTGCTGCATGTCCTGGCTCCGTCAGGCACGGCTGGATCTCGGTGTCTGGAGCTGAGGCTTCCCCCCAACCCAAACTCATAGGATATGAATTCCTTGGGCCATTGGGATCACCCAGAGCTTCCCCAAGGACTCCAGGAGAGCAGGATTGGACACAGGGTGGCCCTTGTGGTGATGGGAATCACCTGCCCCAGGAGCAATTTGCTCCATTGGCATGGTGAAAACGAGGGAGAAGATGATGATGATGGCACTTAGTTTTATTTATAGGGTCAAGTATCTGCTAATAGCAGAGAGGTTTAATCTTTAGGATACAGAAACACTGCAGAAAGCAAATGCCCCGTGCATTTCAGTGCACACATAGGGTGATTAAAGCCCCAGATTGTCATTTGCCACCTGAAAGCTGGATAAAGCACAGGGAAAAAATCTGCAGCGTAGCTGAATCCTCTTGTTCATGCCCAACAGGAAGGTAAGGGCTTTACTGGAGCATCCCGTGTGTGATACCTCTGGGAGCTGCTGGAGCCAAACAAGACGGACACAACAAATGCCTCTGGATATAATCGTTCCCAGGCACAGCAGAAGGGAAGGAAGACTTTTATAAACAATTATCCATGCAAGCTGCAAGAGTAGCATTTGCAGTAGCTCTCCAGGGCCCTGATAATACTCCCTGAGACATGCCAAGATGGATAGGATTTATAAACCGTGGATGGGTATTTCCTACATTGCATCTCTCCCGGCAGTATTATCCCATGAAGCTCTCTGCAGAAGACGTATATGTTCATGAAAACATTTTATAGCCCTGTTCTGCTGGGATTAATATCAGATAAGAAAGTCCAGACCACGTGTACTTTGTTCTTCCCAACACTTTTCCAAGTCTGCAAATAGAAAAGAGTCCAAAGGAGCAGATGACTATTAACTAATATTCTTGCAACTTGGTGCAATTCTGGCATTTCATACATAGTTTTCATAATAATTTACAGGCAGTGCATTTCTTCAAAAGCAGACTTATGTCTGTGTCCAAACACAGTGTTTCAATCTAGAGATGTACAGATAGAAATTATATTTCTCGGTGTACAAAAGCTGTTAATCAGTGTTGGGAAGTCACTGGTCGAACTCAGTGAGTGGTTTTGAGTCCCATAAAAAGCATTGTAGGTGCCCTGCCATGGGGTTGTAGCTAATAAAAGTGTTATACCTTGTCACAGTGGTCACATTGTGTAAAGCCCTTCAGACACCCCTCTCCTCCACCCTGGAATCTCCCTGAACTGCCCATTCTCACTCATTTTTCAGGTCTGACCTTCAGAAACTACCCAACACAATGCAGCGTAGGGAACTTGCTGGACAACTCAGCCTTGTAACTGGAGGGAATGGAAGGAGATGTGACATTCAGGTCAGGTTAGAAACCCATCTGTCCCTGTGGGCCCAGGCTGTGGGAAGAGACATGGCAACACAAGATACCAGCTCCAGCTGCAATTAGTGGCACCAAGAGAGTCCTCCTCATTTTAGAGGCAAAATCATAACAGCCTGTTTGTGGAAAATGCCAGGATTTATTTCATGAATAACATATATGAACCACCCAAGGCAGGGGGATTTGAACTATATGATCTTTAAGGTCCCTTCCAACCCGAACCTTTTTAAGACTGTGGAGTCAGAAGTTTCCTTAACAGGAAAACACTGAGTCATCTTTCTGAGGCTCATATGGACCCAGCTGGACTTACACCACTGTGAGAATGAGCAAGGCCATCTCCAAAAATCCAATTCTCTTTCTGAGAGAAAGAGAATGAGAGAATGTTGCTGCCTGGCAATATTATCCACACACAGAACTTAATGTGGAGTGAGCTGCAGGATGGCTTTAGCACAGGGAACCCTTCTCCCTTCAATGTGGCCATGAAATCTCACACTCCGTGAACATTCCCCATCACTCCTGCTCTGAGCTCCCCCACTGTGTGCCCAGAATATTCCATGGTCACCAGTGTGCTCGGAGCCTTTCTGTCTGTCCATGGGAACCTGTAGTACCTCCAGGGCACTGGTATTTGAGGCATCTCAGGATGCAGGAGCTGCTGCTGTGCTGCCTGCAGCCCCCGCTCCAGGCAGGAGAGGTCAGATGGGCATCATGCAGGGACACTCATGCAGAGAGAACTGAACACGTTGTGCTAAACACGTTTTGTTTTACATTAGGCTTGTAATTTTAGGGCTAATGTTTGGTTTGGAAGCTCGAAGCCATGCCCGAGCCCACAACTGCCAGCTCTAGAGCAGGCAGTGGTGTAATAGCCATTTAATTCCCCTGCACTGTAATCTGATGGTGGGATGTGCTCCCAGGCTGCTTTTAGGTCTGACTGGGGAACGAAATCAATCACAGAACACCCGTTACAACTAAAGCGCTGTTGGTGTCAATTACCTAAACTCTGCGAACGTAACTCTTCTAATTTCCTGTTAAATCAGTAATGTTACCAATCTCAGTCTATTATTTTAATTAGGACTGTGACTGCAGTTGCTAGGAGCCGAGCGAGCGCAGACAAATGCGAATGTGTAATTAGTCCCACAAACGAGTGGCAAGTTGAATGTGTCAACATCCTGGATAGTTACAGCATGGGGTGCAGCGGGAGGCCAGGAGATTTGGGCCAGATCCTGATCTCACTGGCCTCAGCGCCAGCCCAGCCAACTCCACAGAGGTCAGCAATACCCAGACATGAGCTGGGCTCAGGGAATCCAGATCCGGCCCCTGGTCATTGCAGCTTCTTAGAGCTTTACCCTGGGTTATTTTTAAAATGTCTGATGTCCCACCTTGTTTAATTTAATTTTTTTTCCTTGCTGTAACGCCTCCTCAGAGCCAATTATCCTGCAGTGAACACTGCAGTCAGGTTAGCTGAACGTGGGTGTTCCCAGCGCCAGCCGGCATCAGATTCCAGCCCTCCCAGGGGACCGGAGTTCCTAGGGTGGGTATGGAAGTGTTTGGCTCCCTCCTCTCCCTTTCTAGCTGTGAAAGAAACCTCTCAGCTTCTGTCACATCTGACTGCCTCATGCATCCCCAAAACAGCCGCGCTTTGACAAGGGAGACAGGCGTTCTGACAGCAGAGCAGCGCTAGCTACCAGCCTCACCAGAAAACACAAGCTGAGGACAGAACCCCTGGCTAAATATAGAGCTCAACTGGGAGAGAAAACAATGTGGCATTGCAGATCCATCAAAATTAAGAATGAAAATCTGAAGGCGCTGCTCAGTGACGACCCCCGGCTGCTCCCAGCGAGCGCCGTGTGCCCAGAGGTCCAGCCCGCCACCAGTATCCAGCATGGAATGGCACAGGAGGGAGAGCACTGCTTTTATTAGCACTTGACCATCAGTCAGCAGTCCACACTCCACAAATAAATGAACGGGCTGGGTGCATGTCATCCCAGTTCATGTGTTACAGAAATAACGCTGGACTGGAACCAGAGTTAACACAGCTGAGATTTGGGATGTGGCTGATTCAGAGAGAGGGCAGATGGCAGGGCCTCGTTGGGCTAGACCTGCTCTTGGAGGCAGACCTGATTTATAGCTCCATCCATCTCCTACACTCTAATTTCTCTGCTTTAGTAGGTCACTCTCCTGCTTCACGTGGTACTTCTTTTGGAACAAATAGACTAGGAAAAAGTCAAGGGTTTGGTGCATATTGAATGGACTGATTTGGTCACTTTTCCAAGACAAAACTAGCATAGAAATAGTATGAACAAAGTGAGAGGACCCTGAGAGTGTTGTGTGAAGGTTATTCAGGGGACCTGAGGACCAGGCAGTGATGCTGTGCCAACATGAGCACTGCAATGCCTTCAGTCCTGGTACCTCATCTGGGTCTGGCTGTGGCTTCATGCTCTCACTCATGGTTTGTGTTGGATTGGATTTTTCCTCCTGTCTCATGACATTCAAACAGAGGTCAGACCCTGTTACTTGATGCATTAAGCTTTGAGCCCAGTTCCCCAGTGATGGAGCCTCTGCCACTGCCTTGCAAGAGCTGCTGTGACCTTGTGGAAGATGCCTGACCTGCCCTTGTTTTCTTCCCACTTACTTTCCTTTGGTCCTTCAGGAAACAGCTTTAATCAAAGCCACATTGCATGTGTGTTTTGTAACAACAAATCCACTGTTATTGTCACTGGTGGGTTTTCAGGCCCTGTCCCAACATGTGTTCTTGCAGCAGAAAAGCCAGTATCCCTCCTGGGACGGAACCAAGGCTCAGCAGTCCTGATGGTTAGGTGCCTGCTCCATTCCTGAGAGCCCTGGGTAGGGTGGCTGTCACCTCTGAGTTGTTGCATGTCAATACACTCATCCAAAGAGCCCAGGGGCTGGCAGAGCTCCCCTCCTCTGGCTGCCTCCACACCCCTTGAGATGCCTGTTTTGTGCAGGAAACAGGGAGAATCGCCATCCTCAGGCCCTTGTGTCCTGAAGGCACAGGAGCCACAGCTGGCAGGATGCTGCAGCACCCCTCGTGCTCTGTTGATCCTTACTCCAGCTTTCTGCAGGAAGGAAGGTGTAAAGCACCTGTACCATCCCAGCTCCAGGCTGGCCAGGCAGGTTCCTCATCCCACCCTGCAGCTCTCTGAGGTGAACTCCTTGATAAAGTCTGTGTGATGTCACAGATGTGCAACTGGCTGGTAATGTGCATGTTAATAAGGCTATTAAGGTTTACAAATATTCTGCACTTCCTTACAGTTTATAATTTAATTAATTGCCAGTTAATTGTCTTATTTTCCCCCTGTGATTGATGTCAGCGAGTGGGATTAGGCAGCATCAGATGACAGAGGAAGGAGGAATGAATGCAGCATCCTATGGTGGTATGAGAGGAGATGTTTTTATGGACAAATCCTTTCTGACATGGATGAATACCTCAATGAGATATCACAGAGTATCAGCTCAATACATATTGTAATGGGATCATTAGTGGAAGTACCAGCTGTGTGAGGTTTGTATTCACAAGCCACGAATAAGTAACGGGGAAATATTGGCTCCTTGGAAATGTTTGCTGAGCATAAATCTTTCCTGTTTTTACTGAGCTGGTGCTCAGTTTGCATAAACTGGGAAATAATTCTCTAAGGCTTGTGGGACTGCTCCAGCTACCCCTGAAGTCAGTCACAGCAGGGCAGTTTTGGTGAAGGAAGGGAATTTAAACACAGACCTGATGGGCAGTATTTTTCCATGGGGAAAAATTAAAGAGGAAGGTTTGAGGAGGGTCTCCCACCAGGGTGAGCAAGCCAGGCTGTGGCTCTGTCCCTAAAACAAGAGGCATCTTTAGTTCTGAGTGGGAAAGGGCTGAGCAGACTCGGCATCTTCTTCTCTACCAGGATTTTGAGTCTCTCCCAGGCTTGCTCACACCCTGCCCACCCCCGAATGCCTGTTTGATGGACAGGTCTGTGCATCACAGACGTGCTGAGAATATCATTCCTTCAAGATCCCGTTGTGCCTGCAGACCCTGGCAATGTGCAGCCTCAAGGGCCAAGCGGGTCACTGAGCTCAAGTTGATTCTTGACCTGGAGATGGTGCAGAAGGAACTTCAGGGCTTTTGCCTTCCCCGAGTCTTTCTGGGTGACCAAAGGCAGCCAACTCTGTGGGGGAATGGCATTCCTTTAGCTCCCAAAGCCTGCAGCGGTGCCAAGCAAGAGGGTCTGGGGTAAACAAAAACTCAGGCAACTTTTGACCAGACTTTGATCACATTTCAGCAGAATAAACCTGGAGTGAATCCAGTGGCTTTGATATGAGTGGGATCAGACTGTGAAACTGGGCTGCACATCAGAAAGCCTGAATGTTCCTGCTGGGGTGGGTGTGCAGTGTGGTTGAACCCCTGCTTGAATCGGCACAAACTAACGAGGTCATTTCTGAGGCTGTAATCGGAACGTGGAGCTGGCCAAACCACATCTGTCTCCTTTAATTCATTCCTTCCATTTTGGGGACTTAGCCTTTAGGAACAGCTATCGGTGATTACATAAAAGAGATTAGCCAACAGTTCTGCATAAATCAAGGCCAGTGCAAGATGTGTCCTAAGTGCATTGC
The DNA here is from genome assembly GCA_037013685.1 of Acridotheres tristis. Lineage (NCBI taxonomy): Eukaryota > Metazoa > Chordata > Aves > Passeriformes > Sturnidae > Acridotheres > Acridotheres tristis. Next base: position 19,295,416 of record CM072896.1, read on the forward strand.
GAAACCTGTGGCTGGTGGAGGACAAGTTCCTCCTCTTGGGGAGTGAGGCTTTGCAGCACGGGGTCAAAGACAAAACCTTCCTGTTTCTCAGAATGGCCCTTCAGACAAAAACCTCTCCAGGCAGAGATGTGCATGGTGGGGCATGGTCTGCCCCAGGGTTTTCTGGTGTGGATTTTTTCACCAAAGGGGATTTTCTATCCAAGATACACGATGGAAACAATGAAAAAAGGAAGGGGCTGGAGAACCTTATTGTAAACCAGATCCCCATGTGTGAATGGAAATAAATCTTGCTGCTGAAGGAAAAGCCAAACCAGAATGTGTTACATTTACTCTTTTAGCACAGTTGCTAAGAAAATATCTTGATTCGAACACTGTTGGATGACTCAACAAATCTTTTTTTTTTTTTCTGTTGTATTTTGAGGCAATTTTATAAATTTTCCCGTTTGGTTTTCTGTTAGCATGCAGGGGGTGAGGTTGTCCCAAGGTCAGGGAGTTGGAATTTCCCTTTCAGTGCTGTCTTACTGCTCCTCCTTTTTTTCTTGCTTTTTTTGCTACAGGTCACAGCAGATCTATGGTGAGGTTGGTGGGGCAAGTTCAGCCCTTCTCTCCCACTCCATCTGCCCAGGATAGTGCCAGTCCCTTGACAGGAGAGCACCTGGCTGGGCACTGTCCTTCCATCTCATCATCAAGACGTCTGCATCACAGCTTCCCTCGTGAGCTTTTAGGGCTAAATTACCAAAAGCAGTCTTGAGGTTTTGATGTCTTCATTTTTGAGGAACTGAACATGAGACACAGCAGCTGAGTTTCAACAGAGCTGAAGACCAGTAACTCCTATTACTGGCTGAGCACTCATTGCTGCTTGAAATCAGGCTTGGAGTGTCTTTAATGGTATTTATTGTTTACAGGAGAATTGTGCATCAAACCTGAGCAAGACCTGGGAGAAATCGAACAAAAGGGGATTTACACTCCTCTGGTAGGAAACTGAAACAATATGCAATTTAAGATCTGCCATTTAAATGTATGTTGGCTTCTCATGATGGAACCAACCACCCAGAGGCATTTAGAATTATTTTTTTAAAAGTACAAAAATGCTTATTTCCTATTGAAATGTTCAGGAAACACATGGCCAGAAATAGAGCTGAAAATGAAGCTGGTTATCTTTCTTCATCCTTTGATCTCTAACATCTTTCAGAATCTAGCCTCCAAGTAATGTGCCCAAGGATGCATGAATTCAAGGGCTGAATCTTTATCTCCTCCACTTGATCATCTCTGCACAGCAATTCACAACACAGATACATTGCTCCTCAGGACTAGCCCTGGCTGAGACTAATCCCAGAAATACAGAAACACAGGTTGTGGATGGGAATTTATAAATGCCCTGCACTGGCACCCTGTTTCCTCCTATCCAGGTTGCAGCTGCATTTGGCCCGTGATTCTCTCCAGATGTGTGGTGAATTTAAAGATCTATCCCAGCCCTTGACCTACATGGAGGAGCACGGAGCCAGTCATTTCTGAACCAGCAGCCATAGAGAATCTGACGCCTTTTCATGCTGGAAATACCACGGGGAGGAAGGAGAGTGCCTGCAGACAGCAACTGCCTCTGTAGTGAAGGGAAGTCTGAAGTTTCCCCTCTGCTTTTTCGTGCATAACAGCATCTGTACGCCTCATTTCCATCTTCACAGCTCCTGTAATTTACATAATGAACATTTGCAAAGCCTGAGATCTAGGTTCACTTTGTACCACATTTACTGTAGATGACCTTCAGCGTATCATCAGAAAAGTTTCCCAGGCAATTTTCCCAAAGGGTGTGAATGTGAAACCTAAGATTGTCAGGAAAGGAGGAAAGGGGAATGAAAGCAGATTTCTGAGATATCTGTCATTCAAACATATGTTTTTGCTTCTACAGCAGAACAAAAATATTTGAATTTAAAAAGCAGGGAGTTTTGTCTTTAAAACAGGTGTTGGTATCAGATCCCTCAATAAAGTGACTAATTAGGTTTGCCTTCCTAGATCTGCAGAAAGACTATTTCCTTGATAAAAATGCATTTGAGAAAATATTAAATAGAGGGAAGAAACCCTCAGAGAGACAATTTTATTTGCATTCCTTCATAAGCAATGACTGTAAAATGAGTTTATGCACTTTGGCCCCTGATCAGATAGTGAATCTGAAAAAAAATCTGGTGACAAATAACTGGCAATCTAGCAGAGATTCAGGACTGAGGAGGAATTCTGACCTCGAAGGAGAGGAATAGGACATCAGGGTGAGAACAAGCAGCTGAAGCCACTTATGGCTCCTCTGAAGGTGTCAGCTGCAGCTCTGATTGCACCTCCTGATAGTGCTCCAGTAATCACAAAGTGACAAAGCAGGAACTGACCCATTTTTTCTTCTCACACTCATCCTCAATGAACTGTCCTTTTTAGCCCCATGTTCCTGCAGACTTCATCTGACAGAGAGTCCTGGGAAGCTGCATCTCCAAGATTTTATTGAACTTTATATTATATTTACATGGGGCAACAGGGGAGACACATTTATAGGTGTTGGCTTCTGGATAAGCATAAATCAGGGATCATCTCTCATCTGACAGGTGCTTGTGAGTCCACTTTTTGTGTGATGTTTGGGCAACACCACAAGTTATTGCTCACTGCAGCAATAGAAGATGCTTAGAAAGAAGAAATTAATTTTGTAACTGACTCAGGACTCCTGTTTGTACAGAAAAGGAGCTGAAAGCTGAAATGCAGAGCCTTATTCTAGTGATGAAGAAGGGTTCTTATATCAGCTGTCATAAGACTCTTCAGACAGAATGAATCACAAACCCACCATGATAGGCATGCTGGAAATGCTCACGTAGATAAACCTGACACCATTCCCGTTGCTGTAGGCCAGGCATATATGAAGTGTTGCTTTCCATAATAATCTTGGGAGGGCAAGCAAGCTTTTTAGATTCCTTTGTGCTTTGAGAACACTGCCCCATGTGCCCTCCTCTTAGGGCAGGCAGGTGTATTTGCACACTGCCAGGTAATTACAGTGTGATGGGAATTAGCCTGTATCTTCCTACCTCTGGTTTGTTGCCAGTGGTTTATCCATACATCTTTTGGGATTGATGTTACAGCTATCAGGCCAGTGTATGGGTGAGAACTTGAACTTCATCAGCTTGTTTCTTTTAGTGTGGTCTGGCTCTTGGACTCCAGTCATCACCTTGGCCTGCAGGCAGATAATTGTATAATTGTATGTTTGGAGGGTGGGCTGCATGTTGCAAACTGTCCACCTTAGGACCAAAAAGGAAAGGGGTGGTTTGGAGGGAGAAGAGAAATGCTGCTGTTTAATGGGCCCTGGGAGGGACCTCTGGTCCTTAGTGGCTGCTGTCAGGCACAGCAGACAGGGCTGGAAGAGGAGCACGTGTGTCAGATTTGTCCAGCACAACAGTTCCTGAGCCAAAAATGGGATCTGTGCAGCTCCTCTATGCATTGTCCTAAAATGACATAAATTTGCAATAGTCACTGCTGGACCTTCTTTCTGGATTGGGAGGGCTCTTGCTTTTAGCCTTAAAGAAAGACCATGCATTTTTAAGCACATGCTGGGGTTGTGAACAAATGGTTAATGTAGCTGCAAGGCAGCCAGAGAAGCTGTTCCTTGGGCTTAGGAATGTTTCCTCATTTCAGCCTGCCCTTTTTCTATCTTTCTTCTTTTTCTTTTTTTTTTATAGTACCATATAGTATTTAATAATTCAATACATACATAATCCAAAATAAACACACTAATTAACCTTTGTTTTGAGAAATTTAATTAGTTAATGCTTAGTCTCTGTTCAGCTTCCAAACAGTTTGGAGTGGGAAAGGTGCCATGGGGAAAGCATGGCAAAATATGTTTAATGCTGAGCACCTTCAATTATTTAAACAGTAACGTGGGCTAGACCAATTAAAAAACAAAGTTGTTATACAGGCATATACATGCTGAAATATCTTGATGTAGTGTTCCCAAACTCCAGCCTTGCTGCAGAATATGTGGTGAAATATATCTCTGCATAAAGCAACTGTATGGAGGAGGGAATCTGGTGGATGAGGAGTGATTCAGCTGCTTGCCAGGAGCCCTAGAACTTCCCTGCTGGGCTCGGGGTGCAGCAGGAGTAAGGGAGGTGCTAAAGCTGTTGTGGTGGTGACTGCCCATCCTGGCTGGGGGAAGCTGGAGGACAAATCTTGCCCTGTGTCCCAAATAGATGATGAATTTTCAGAAAGGTCAAATACTATGCTCTGACTCACTAGTACTAGTCATCCATGGCCCAAGTGCCTTCCTTCAAAATATGTTGCTGTAGGATAATAATTTTAGCCAAATCCTCAAGCTTTAATATTCTTCCCCAGCTGAACCGTAAATAAAATTATTTCCTAAGAGCACTTATTTGAGCTTGATTATTAAATACATTGCCAAAATCTGGTCGTTTAATATACTGCCTGCTACTTGAGCTGAAGTATCTGAAAGACAAAGAACGAAGTAAACGAAAAGGAAATCAACATTTTGCTAAATTGCATGTTTTTAAAAATCCTATAATTGAGGCTGCTACTTCATTTCCATTTGTAAAACAGATTGAGTTCCCCTTCCATCTACTAATGGATCTGGTTTATCTCTGATACTAATTGCAGCATTTGCATGGTTTGCACAGGCTGCAGTGACAGGACATTGGGTAGGGAAAGTCAAACAGCTCCTGCTGAGCTCTGGGCTGTCACTGAGGAGTGATACTTGGCACCGAGCTCTGCTGAACTTCAAGCCCTTGTTCTTTCTCCTATGGCTCCAAAGTCTGGGTCAATCAACCAAAATAAACTTGTTAATTCGTTTTCAGGATTCTGTGCCTCAGGTCTCACTTGAGAAGCAGTGGGAAGGCTCAGGTGATAATAAAGCAACACCAGACAGTCAGAATGTTTAATTAAACTTGTCCATGCTCTCTCTGACCTAGTGACTGGGCTGGAAATGTCACCAGGACAGAGATTGCTCATGAGGCTTCCAGTGGGCTTTCCTGCTGCACAAGGACGTGGGGACACGTGGGGGGTTGTAGCTCTTTTCTCATTCTTTCAGGTTATTGTTGGGAATGGAATTATGCTCTGAAGATCTTGGGGAAAAGAAAAGAAGTTTGGGTTTCTTTAGATGAAAGAACCTTTTCTTGGGCCCGGCTCAGCAAACCTGTTGGCACACACCTGAATGAAGCACTTCTGGGTGCTGGGTCTGGTGGAAATATGCCTGCTCCTAGTTAGCAGCTGTTCAAGAGCTCAGGTAGACACCTTTTACTGCTGGGGTGAGGAGGCAAAGCAGCTTTTCAGAGGATTGCACCCAGGAATGTAAGCTGGAGACCTCTGTTCTTCCCTACCTATTGGTCTCTGCAGCCCAGACACTTTTCCTAGTACCCCTGTGCACAGATCTATTATAAAAGCTTCTGTGAGGTGTTTCAGCCTTTAACATCAATATCCAGACATGCATAAGCAAGCTGAGGATTCACCCTATGCTGTCCATCCTTTCATTTTGCATTTACACATAGAAATTGTTGTATTTTAATTTTTTTAAGGCACTTCTGAAAGTGATCCACTGGATTCCCAGCATGGCAGAGGGAGCCCTGGCTACACAGTGGCCTTTGTGGAGCAGGTCCATGGGCTCTTTGCCACCAGCACCACAGGGGAGCTTGTAATAACCACACCAGCACAGACCAGATGTCTTGGAGAGGATTTGGTTTCAAGACACACGGCTGCAAGTTCAGGAGAACGTGGAGGGGGGAAGGGGTTCTGCTCTAATATACATAATTTGTTTAAAAAGTTTGCAGGTGTTAGAATTTTTATTGAAAGCAGGGAGCTGAGAAATCGTATCCAGTCGGTGAGGTAATGGTTTCTCTGCTCGGGGAGTGCACACAATCTGCATTAAATAAAGGGCAGCTGTGTTGCCAGCAGAATTTTATATATATGAAAACTAATCTGAGCTATACCAAGCCAGACCTCCGCTCCTGCAAATCCTGGGAGAGAACAAGAAAATCCACTGATTGCTCACAGCTTTCTTCCAAAAGCTGATGGGGACTTGTCCCCCCCGGTGTGGGAGCCCCTGTCCTGGCTGCCATCACTCCATGGTCTGCACCCCGACAGCTGAGAGAGATGAGCTGTGGGGACCAGGGATGCTGCTGTGCTGGAGACATCCCTGCAGCTCATCACAGGCTTTGGAGGACTGGGAACAGCTGCTTCCCCTGTCAGCTCCCAGCTAAAATGCCTGTGACGTGTGTTCCCACGGGGACCAGGTAGAGCTGGGCCCTCACCTCAGCTCCAGCTGCAGGGTTTTGCTCTCCTGAGCCACAGAAGGAGAGCACACACCGACAGTGGTTCCCATGGAGCTATTCAAGGGTTATAGTTTTCTGTTTCCTCTTTCTCTGGGCTCAGTTTTGCTATATGTTGAAGCCCCAGTAGAGAATATTTTTCTTATTATTATTGTTTTTGGGGTTTTTTTTATAGACAGGTTGTAATGTCAGGATATGAGGTTGAAAGGGCAGGTCTGAGTCAACTCTCAGATGAATTCTGAGCATTTCCTTTCTACGTGGATGAGTTCCAAGAATTTATCTCAGTTCAATAAACCCCACTTATTTCTGATGCTCATTCAAACAGACTTTGAATCCCTTGCGCCCACAGACCAGGGCTGGTCATTTGGGTTCTGCAAAGCTCTTTCCAGAGAGGTCAGGACATATGAAATCAGTGGGAGGATGTTTTGGGGGTACAGTGGAAGTTGGTTTCTTTATTTTTATACATCTTATTGATATTACAGATTTTAAATGTATATATATTTATAAGTTACAATATAATTTATTTATAAATTTATTTTTGTTTATATATATATATATGTATGTATGTATGTATGTATGTATGTATGTATTTATATCATCTACTGCCTGTCAGGATACAGCCTGTAAGACTCAGGTATCATCCTTTCAGGTACTGCCTGCATCCAGTGCAGACATGGGTCCTGCTCTAAGGGTGTGGGTACAGGCTTTGTCCTCAGCACAGCCCCTCCAAGAGTGTGGCACCTTCCCATCACACAGCAGTTACATAAACAGGGCTAAAATTAGAGCAAATGGCACTTCACAGGCACAACATCATCCCCAGGGGCTCTCAGGGTTTCTAGCAGCTGGGGCTAAGGAAGGCACAGCAATGGTGTGGAGTTCTGATGCTGGAGCCCCCACATCCTACCAGGCTGCCCCCAGCATCCTCCACATCCCTGAGCCTGGACTGAGCAAGTCCCACGGGGTCTTTTTGGCTGCCTGAAGTAAATTTTCTCTTATTTCCCTCCAGGCTGTCTTTTCCCCTGATGCTGAATTTTGCTCAGCATAATGATTTCAAGGGCACCATTTTCAATTTCCTCTGCGGAGCCAAAATTAATACTGAGTTTATGCCACAGCGTAGCAGCACTTTAAGCATCCACCAACAGTGTGCATATTTCACTATAATGTAATGGCTCCTAAACCCAAATACTGCTTAAACCACCACGGTACTCCACAGTAAATATCAGCAATTCCTGCCTGAACCATGGCACCAGCAATGACAATTCTGTAGGTGCTGCTGATGTGCCCATTAACATCCCCCCATGACAACCATTTTATTAGCACCAGGGACATATCTGGATGCTGCTGCAGGGCAGAAAGAGGTGCTGGCCCTCAACAGGGAGAATGGAAAGGCTCACAGAGCTTGCATTTTTCTCTTTCCCTTTCAGCACTGCCTCCATAGGGCAGCCCCTCTCCTTCCGCTTCCACCCCTTCCTCTCATCACGGATTTAGGCAAGGCTTAGATCCAGACAAGAAAGTTTGGGTCTATTTTCCTTGGTCCCCAAGCCTTGTGGGCAAATGGTTGAGATGAAGGTTTTTAGTTGAGTTACTCCTTTGGTTATGCCCTTCTGTTTATTCCTCACCCCTTACAAGGGAGATGGCCATAGGTATTTTTTTTAAGTAATACATATAGGTGGGAAGAACAGAGAGAAAATTTGTCAAACAGGTTCTAAGTTATTGCCAAGCTATGGATTGACTGACCGTGTTTGCTGCCTTGGGTGATTTTGACTCTGTTTAGAAAGGAGCAGGGGGATTACAAGAACCCATGTGTGCAAAAGTACACAAGCCATTAATTATGGCGACTGCTGCGCGATAGAATCTAGCAAGAGCTAATGGAGCTTGAGAAACCTGTGGAAAATGTTAGTGAGAGCTGTCAGGATGTTTGTCTTAGAGCTGCTCTGGATGATCTCATCTCTCCAATGTTTCAGAGGGCGAGGGGTGTGCCGGGTCAACTGGAGCCGGCGGGCAGGCGCCCCAGCTTGGGAGAGAGGGCGATGGGCTGGGGGCTCAGGGTCTGCCCAGGCACAGAGAGGGGCACTTACAGGGTTCCACAACTGCAGATGAAAAATAGGGATGGAAAAAGTAGGGCTTGAGGGCATTTGGAAAGCATTGCGTTATGTCTTTTCTTCCTGCTCCTCTGAAACAGCCTAAATAAAATGTCACTTGGCATTGCATAACAGGGTGATGCAGGGCCTGAGGAGCAGCTCAGAGGGGCAGCACTGGAGCCCCAAGCAAGGGGCCACAGTGGGCAGGAGGGATGTGCCTGCCATGGGGAGCTGATGTGCTGCTGGGTGCAGGGCAAGAACCAAGGGCAAGAACCACTTCCCAGGGGAATTCCTGCTGCTCCCAACCCTTCCCCACGCTGTGGCTTGCAGAGACTATGCCTAGAGGACCAAATGATGACAAACAGGTCAAAAATGGTGGCTTGGCAATGTCAGAGCCAGGAGCCAGCTCGCTGTTCTGATTTATAAGAGATCTCTCTGTGTGTCCCAGGGCTGCCTTGGCTTTTCATTCATGCTGGCGATGACGAAGGGCCGTGCTTAAGCAGCATGACCGTGCTGGCATGGGCGGCTTTTAGGAGCAGGAAACCGCTCCCTTTATCCTCACTTGATCTTTGGAGTGAAATACGTGCAGTGCCCTTGTCAGCAGTAAGAGCCTCCTAAGGAAAGAAAGAAAGGTTAGCAAGCAGAAACAGATGTTTACCTTTAACTTCTGGCTTTGTGTGGACTGGGGAGACTGGGGGAGGGGGCTTTGCAGGGCAGCAGAAAATGCTCTCTGAAAGCCTGAGAAAGTCCTGTCGGATCGAATCTGCCTTTCCCTTGATTTTGCTGTGGTTTTTGTTTGGCCCAGTGTCCTTTCATCATCATTATTATTATTATTTAAACACACCATTCTCTTAAGGGAAAGATAATTGCCTTTTCTTTCTTCTGCCTGAGCTTCTCAACATGATTAAGATATAGAAACCAAATGCCTGGACATGAGGATGATCTAATAGGCACCAACCAGGCCGAGTCACTGTGGCCCAGTTTAAAAACATGGCACTTTTCCAGAATCTATTTGTTTCTCTTAATATGGTGATTTGTTTTTCTATATTGCTCTCTATAATTATCACTGTGTTGTGTATTCGCTGGCTGTAGGCTCAGTGTAATATAAATCTGGAATTAGTCTATTGAAGTCAGTGTCAGATACATTTCCTTTAACATCTAAACTAGGTTTTAAGCCCATTTATCCTACTGTAGCTCCAAACTAACTACACTGAAATAAATACACTCCAGTGTTTTTCAAAAAGCCATGGTCCTTGCCTAAACCTTCCAGCCTTAGTCTAAACCTTGGGCTAGGGATTAGGAAAAAAATGTTGTCAGAGAAGGTAGTCCAGATTAAGTATTAGAACCATTTCTTCACTAAAAAGGTAATGAAACATTGAAGTAAGTTGCCCAGGGAGGTGGTGGAGTCACTGTCTCTGGAAGTGTTCAAGCGGCCTCTGGATGTGGCACTTGGGGGACATGGCTTAGGGGTGATTGTGGTGGGCTGGGTTGATGGTTGGACCTGATGATCTTGAAGGTCTCTTCCAGCCTTGATGAGTTTGTGATTCTGTGAAAATAACAGCTGTGACATCTTGCTGTGAGCCTTTCTTAACCCCCCCACTGAAATCTGGCTGTGTTTGCCCTTTATGGAGAAGGGATGGCTTGGAGCCAGTGCCTGCCCCTGCATTGCTGGTGATGAGGTTGATATTCCAGGGAGTTCAGCCTCCCTCCAAAATGCAGGATAACCCTGGGCTCAGGCTGCTTTTAAATCTGCTGCAAAAGATGAAAATTTGTCTTTCTCTGTGCTGCTACAGCTGAAACTCCTTTTACAGGTCCATGAGATCCTGTGGCTTGTCTCCACACATAACATGTGCCTGGTCAGAGCTGAATTGGGTCCAATATTTATCCTTCCCAAGGTTGTGTTCAGTAGTTCAAGAGGAAGGTGGGGAGGCCCTGGCACAGGCTGCTCAGAGAAGCTGTGCCTGCCTCATCCCTGGAATTGTCCAAGGCCAGGCTGAACAGGGCTTGAAGCAACCTGGGCTAGTGGAAGGTGTCCCTGCCCATGGCAGGGGGTTGGAATGAGACGGGTTGTAAGGTCTCTTGATGTTCATAGAGGTCTCCTCCAGCCTAAATTATTCTATAATTCTATATACGTGGAAATTATCAGGGAAAATATTATCAGGGTTGCTGTGCTGCACACACACATGGAGCTGACCTGCCTTGAGTAGAGGGACCACGGCTGCTCCTTGCTCATCCCCTGGAAGCAGCCAAATGATTTTCTGCACACTCTCTCAGACATTTCTTTAAAATAAAAAAAATATATATATAACTTTTCAATCTCTTCCAATTTTAGATTCTGATAATCTGGAGAGATCCTAATATATCTGAGGGATTAAGGGCATCTTTTTCCTTTCTCAGATGAAGGCTGTGCATATCAATGGGTGCCCAAAAACACATCTTGTGTTTCCCAGTGTTTTCCCCAATTTTTTTTCTTCAGTCGCTGCACAATGAATGCACTTCACAGGGCTGTGCTGCTGCTTGATAACACAGCTGGAGAGAAGCTATTTTCTGATTTTCAGATACCGTGGTTTATCTCTAATGTTCGTTTTCACTGGCAGTTTAAGAAGTTCTTAGAAAACTCTTCAACTTCCCCCTTAGTACCGAGATGGTAAGAGCAGATAAAACTTGTCGTTTAATAATAACCATCAAAAAATTTAGAGGTTTTTTTGAGATAAACTCAGGAGCTATTATTTGGTTTTTAGAGACAACACGTGGCTCATCTCTGCCCCAAGGAGAAAGGGAAGTTATTAACTGTCCTTTCTACTGGATCTAAACGAACAAACACACCAACAAACAAAACAAACAAACAAAGCAAACAATCCCCCCTCCCCCTAAAGAATGTACTTTTTTTTTTTTTTAATTGAAAAGTTGAAACTTGAAAATCTGGGGACAAACTTTTCAATTCAGAACCAAAAGTTCTGACTGGGAGATTTTCTTGCTGGGTAGTTTTGTGGGCCAAGACACACACCCTGTGTCACCACGTGATGCCCTTTCAAATGTTCCTGGTAATGGTGCCTCACTGAGGATGACGCTGGGCTTGGGAGCTCTCCCCATGAGGAAAAAGAAAGTATTTTTTGTTGGCCAAAAAAAAAAAAAAAACCAAACCAAACTATTTTCCACAAGACAGGAGACTTATGTTACAAACCCACCATTTTTCTAGAAAACATTGTTCCTGCTGGCTACATGCATTGCTTCAGAGCAGAGAGAACTTCTGGTCCTTTCCTAAGCATCCCCCCAAACCAGCAATATCCAACCAGCTCCTGCTCCCTGTTAGAATTCAAACCACAGCCTTCCTCACCACTCCTTTTCTCAGATGACATTTAAACCTGTCAGCAGTTACAACTGGTGTCATGTAATCTTTGCAACCAGTGCAAAAATTGTATTCTGGCTTCTAAAAACGGAAAAAGGAAGGAGATGGCTAAGAATGGACATAAATACTCCAAAATGCCTGTGTGCTGCTGGCCTGGCAGTATTTCCACCACTCTTCCCCTCGGAAAGCAAAATAAATCAGGGCAGTGGTGAGTAACAAGATGTAATAAGCAGAGATGAGAAATACATTTATCAGTAGTCAAATGACACGGATAGTGTCACCCCTGTCCCCATGCCACATTTGATGGCACCTAAGTGTCTTTAGGGATAAGGAAAGGGTGCTGGGACATGTCTGCTGAGAAAATGGAATACAATTCCCATAGAGCAGCTGGAAAGGGATCCCAAAAGGAATCCTCAAAAGACTCCTAGAGGGATTAATAGAATTGTTAAGATTGGAAAAAACCTCTAAGGTCCTGAAGTCCAACCGTCAATTCAGCACCACCTCTAAATTCCCTACTAAAGCAAGTCCTCAAGTGCCATATCCATGTGTTTTTAACACTTCTAGGGATGGTGACCTCACAGCTTCCTTGGACAGCTTGCTCCAATGCTTGACAACTCTTTCTGTGAGGAATTTTTTCCTATTATCTAATCTAAACCTCCTGAATTCTGTCACCCATGGGCTCTGGCATTTCAGTGCTGAGCTGGTTGGAACACAGCCATGCCCTGATACTGCCTTGAGTCTTGAACACACATGTGAACCATCCTAATTGCTTTCATCTGGCCCAAAATGTGGCCACTGGTAAGCAAAGACCTGCTGTTTATGTAAAGTACAAAGCAGGCCAGACTGTCCTCTCGAGCTGTTTCCGTTTCCCCATGATTAATATATTCAAGTCTATAGTCATTTGTTTTTACAAACTTCACAAACAAAACCTTGATGTTTTGGTACCAAGCTCAAATATGGGAACAATTTGGTTCCCAGAGCCAGCATTTCTGATGCAAGAACTGAAAGGCGTCCAGAAATGCCATGTTTTCACTGAATAGTCTTCAGTCCCAAGATATAGCATTTTTAAAGCATTACAGAAGCAAAAACAATCCCAGTGCCTTGAAAGCTTTTTACACTGACTCTGCTTCATGGAAACACTGACTCAGGGCCAAATGGCTGATTATGTTGTGTGATGTAAGAAGGAGTTAGAAAGCTTAGCAGGGCATTAGAATAATGCAGTGTGTGTGTCTGTGTCTGTGTGCAGTGAAGGGGGGACATGGCATTTATTAGAAAGCTTTAAATCTTTTGCAGCTCCACGTTAGCCACTTGCAAAACAGCCTCAGACCCAGTTGAAAGCGATGGGGATGTGATGTGTGACAAGCTCTAAGCTGCTGAGCTGAGCTCCTGCTCGAGATCTTTTCAGTTCATTTCAAGGCTGCAAAGCCTTTCTCGCTGGGGTGTGGGGGAAGCAAACGTCACTGCTGTACAGCCAAGGCAGAAAAGGGCTCTGTTATGCTTCTGGAAGGGGGGAGCTAAATTGTGGCTTGGCTTCTGCTGCCACACGGAACTAAGGGTGGAGGTTAGGAGATGGTGCAGCTCTCCCCCAGTTCAAATGCTGGCAAAGGGAGGGAGATGTGATGTGAGGTGAGTCCCAGCCCTGTCTGCTCTGTGCTGGTGGGAGCCACTTCGTTGGGAAAGATTTTATAATTTGCTTTATCTCATAGTCCAGAGAAGCCATTCATTGCAAACGTGAACTTTGAGACAAGTAAAAATCAGAGATGACCCAAGTGCCTGGAGGCATAAAACCAGCTGCTGAATTGTTCAGTTTGTTTAATGAAATGGAGCAGCACAAAGACACAGTTCAAGTATAGATCGGTATATACAACACTGGCACTCAATTTATGGAGCTCACTGCAAATTTAAGATTGGGAAACCTGGCTGGTGTCAGCTGTTAGGAAGAGATTTGGGATGAAAGTCCTGTCAGAAAAGCTGCCCTCACTGTAGTGCTGTGATGGCAGAACATGAAGGAGCTGGGGATGTGCCAGCTCAAAGCTGCTGTGGGAGGTCAAGGGGAGCTGCTGCTTAAACCAGGTCTGGCTACAGCAAAGTGCTGTTGTCATCTTGCCCTTGAGTGGTGACTCCCTGCAGAGCTGCAGGTAAGTCACTGTCCCTGCTGCACCTGCAGGACAGACTGAGCTACGCGGCAGATGTGCTGCATTTCACTCCTGCTTTCCAAGTATTTCCATTCTACACACACACACACACACCCACACACACCGTCATACCACAGCCATCCACACTGCTCTTTCCTTCCCAGCCACGCCAGTTCCCAGCAGTTTGACTGTGAGTGGGCAGCTGTCTCTCTGTCCGTATTGCCCTCTGTGCCCCCACCCTGCACCCTCTCTGCCCATGGCACAGCCCGTGGCCTCTCCTGCCCGCTGGGCAGCTGTGCTGGCTCCACACGGTGAGTGTCCCAGCCTGTTCCCCGTGTGCAGGGTGAGTAAGGCTGTCTCATCACGCTGCTCCCACCTCCAGTGAGTCATCGGCCGAGAGGACATGCAGGCACCGAACTATATATGATGCCTGTATCTGAAACACTGGGTTTGAATGACTCTGCAGGTCATTAGATCCCTAATTTCTTCTTTAATGGATTTTCTAATATATCTGATGAATAAAGAGATGCTCAATAGTAAATAGAAATACCATTTGCAACCTTGGACACGAAATGGGGCCGTAATGTTGCCTTTATTTATGTTTACCCAAGGGCTGTGGACCCCACGGAGGTGGAACAGCGTGAATGCTGCAATGCCAGGGGCTGGGAGTGCACGGCAGTGCCACCCCAGGCTACTGCCAAAGGAACAACTTGCGTGTGCACGGGGTTTTTGGGATGTGAATGATCCCATTGACTCCTGATCTACTGCGGATATGACCTGGGCTGAATGGGTCTTGTGTTTGCACGGAGAGATGGCCCAGAAGGACCCAAGAGCCATTCCAAGCAGACATTGCTCAATGTTGCTTTGTATGTGCAGGGTCTGTCCTTCCCCTGGCTGTGACCCCTGAGGGTGCCAGCGTGCCTGAGTGTGTGCTCGGGGAGGGGGTGGCATGAGCAGGGTCCTGTCTGTGGCCTGACCAGCTCTGTAGGCTGGACTGACCCCTCAGAAGGGCTCACACTGCCTGCAGAGGGGCTGCCATCCCTCCTGCTTGGGAGGGAGCTCTGTGCCCTGCTGGGTGCAGCAATTTGAGCCTCTTGTTTCACAAGTGCCACGTTGGTGCAGAATAATGTGATTATACATCCACATCCATTTGTGTAAAGCTGGCAGCGTCCTCGGTGAATATTTCTGTACCTCCAGTTTCTAAATGGCATTTCTGCTAACAGCCATATATCATCATTACCAGCAAGGCTTTGGAGGATGCATGAGCAAAGCATGATATTACTTAAACCTCTGCAAGTACTGTCTGATAATTAATCAGGTGTGGGTAGGTTGTGTTTTCACCTAACTCAGTGAGAATAAAGCAATGCAAGAGAGCAGGATTTTGGTTAAAATTCGGTGGTGAGCTGCTCCCCCCAGGTCAGGACACCCTGTGTGTGTGTGTGTGTGTGTGTGTGTGGGCACCATGGACAAGAAGGCTTGTCCAAATCTTTTTCTTCCTCCTGGAGCATCAGATAGCCACTGAGTCAGTGCCAGAGGTGAGAGTTCAGCCCAGAGGAACCAAGGGTCCTATCTAGGACTGCAGACTCCCAGCCATTGCTGGCCCAGATGTCATTTGATTTTTGGGGTCTCATCCTGCAGCTGTTTCTGCTATGGTGTTTTCTCCAATCGTGCCATTATGTATTAATAGGGGATGGAGCTGGCAGCAGGAAAGGGCAGCAGAAGCACACATTTGTCTTGCTGTCCAGTAAGCCACATAACAAATAGTGATGCCAAGTGTAATCCTGCTTCAGTTAAAACTTGCTTTGGTTTGTCATCATTCATTGTGTGCACTACAGCTGCTTAATGACAGGATGTGGGAAATGAAAAGTTTTTTATGTCCTAGGAGACTTTTTAAAATAAAAATTCCTGAGTGATGAAGGGGAAGAAGGTGCTTGCGTGGAAACTCTGGGTCTCAGCACTGAGACACAGCCTGGATGGAGTGAGCCTTCCCCAACAAGGCTCAGGAGATGGAGGTTTTGCTCTCAGCTTTAAAAATAACCTGCTGTGTAAATCCAGGCAGTATCCATGCCTCAGCTTGCTTTGCTTACATTACACATCTGGTGCAGCTGCCTCTGCCTAGTGCCTTGCAGAACAGGACCCGTGTTTGATAGGAAGAAATTAAAAATAAAAGACAAATGCCATGGATCTGTGTGGGGCCACTTCTTTGCAAAACACCCCATGGCCAATTCAGTTAGCAAATGTTACGTATTGAACCTAAATACAGAGGAATGGAGGGAATTTATCCATATGGACCATGAGAAAGCAGATGAAATCTGAGGTGGACAGGGCACTTGTAGAGGAGACTTCATTAAGTCAGTAAAGAAAGAGACAACCCCAACTATGCCAAGACCTGGGATGCATGGAGGTGCCTTTTTTATTTCTGGGTACATTTTAACCATCCTAATTTTCATACAGGCTGCAGTGGGGCCACATGGGGCTCCATCTCTTCTGCCTGTTAATCACTTCTAATTGACAGTGCAGAATTACCAGTGGGTGCATGATCTTTGCTCCCAGTGGGAACTCTACTACGTGGGTGCACTGCACATCATGTAAGCAAATAGGGAGGGTGATGGGTTTGGTGGGAGATGCATTTCATTTGGTCTTTAAATTAATTTCTGGCAGGTACAGCCCTTGAAGAACCACTGATGTGTATGTGGCCAACAAGTCTGCATAATTGCTAGCCCATCCCCTGCTTCACTCTGCCTCTAGAAATACTCTCCCTTCTCTTCTGTGTATATTTAATGAGTCATGTCCTGAACTATGTGGAATCTGTGTGGAATTTGCCTGAGGTTCCTCTCTTCTGGCCCAGGGCTTCTCAGCAACATAAGCAAAATGAAAGGAGGTGCTGGGGTTAGGATGAAACCACTCCTGCTTATCAAAGAGAGAGAAAGAGACAAGTCAGGGAGCTGTGCTCTCTGCCCTCAGTGCTGCAGGAGGATTGGGGAGTGGCTGAAATCCCTGTGGTGGGCTTTCTGCATACCTGGGATTCTCCATGTTTTACAATCTCAGATAAATGTCACCTTTTTTTAGGGTTATTTGATATATTCTTACAGTAATCTTTTGATGAGCAATGCTCATCAACACTCTCTATGTCCAAAAGTTGGTTTTTTTTCTGTGTGTTTGCTTGTATCCCTTGAAAATTTCTATTTCCAACAAGCCTACTGTTATCTCACTTTTGCTATTTTAAGTTCCATGGCACAAAAAGGCTGACTCACAGAAAGCCAGGTTGTAGGAAATATCGGCTCAGCTGAGGAAATAATTCTCAGTTCATTCTTCCACTGTGAGATTTGGGGTTGTTTTTGGTTTTTATTGGGTTTTTTTTGTTGGTTTTTTTTTTTTTTAGGGGGGGGTTGTTTGGGTTTTTTTGTTTGTTTGTTTTTTGTTTTTATTTTGTGGAGGGTAGTTTGGAGTTTGGTTTTTTTGTTTTTTTGTGCGTGCACATGTGTGTGTGTGTTTTGGTCTCATGCTATGGCACACGTCGAGCACTGTGAAATATTGACAGCTATTCCTAAATGCACTGCTCTACCCAGTCGGATCTTTCTTTTTGTACACACCCTCAAGTGTTTTATGTACCTGCTAGGAACATTACACAGGATGCTCACACAGCTCATAAAATTTGTTCTCGTATTGGAAATGTTTTGTGGGAATGTGCTGCTTAATCTACTGCAGCCACTCACAGTTACTGTCGTCGGGAGGGGGTGAAGATTACAGCCGGCTTGGGGAAGTTTGATACCTTATCAGAAGTCCTCAAGAATAAAACTGAAAGAAGTGGATGTTCAACAAAATGTAGATAATTGACTAAAAAAAGGAGAATTACGGCAGGCCCCAGTGAAGTCATCCTTTTGGCTGGACTTACACTGCTGGCAGTTCCCTCTGAGTACCTGCAGTCACCCTCTCGCTAAGGGATTGAGTGGAATAAATCCTGGATGTGCTTTAATTGAGTGTTAAGCACATCAGTGATGTGCAGTGAAAGACGAGGCTGGAGATCCAGGATGGAATCCTTGCCCAGCGGGGTGAGGAAATAAAAACAACCCAACAACTACAAAACCTCTATTGACTTCAAGGGCTTTAATCACTGGAGCAAGTTGTCTAATAACATACTGCAGGGTGTGCTTTGGCACTGCCACCTTCTTCATTCATTTTATCCTTAATATGCTAGAAAACAATGTTTAACATCTGGTATAAGTGGATATAGCATACCTGTCTATAAGAAAGCAGCTGATGCAAATAATTTAAGAAATAAAACCAGGGGCCTTCAAGTGTACCTATTGGTATTTTTTTCCTACACTTTTTTGACACCATCATTAGCAAAACCTAATTAAAAGGTGGTTTTCAACAACTGCTGTCCTCAAGACATAAAGTATAGCCCTCACATAAATAATATTATCATCTTAAAAATACTTCATAAACACTAATTTACCCTCTCAATTTTCTTGTGAGATAATTATGTGTTAACAATAATATAATCATCATTAGTCGTCGTGTTAGTCCTCTCTTTTTATAGACAGAAGCTCATGCCCTGATAATAAACAGCTTGCTGAAGGCCACATGAGGAGTATTTCAGGACTCTGATTAGGGAGAGAATCAGTCCTGGCTCTGTCCTCCCCTCACATAAAAACCAGAACAATGTTGGTATAATGAAAGAAAAGCAGGGTTTAAGTGTGGGCAAGAAAGAGAAATCTTCTTCAGGTTGGCTGGATTCTTGGAAATAGTAAAAAAGTATGTAGAGATGAAGGTAAATATCATATATTATACCTTTTGTACTTGTGCCTTTATTTACTCTGCAGTAATTACACCAAGTAATGTAGATTACATTATGAATCACTATGACGCTTACAAGACTGAATTTTTTGCAACCACATCCTGAGCCTGTGAGATAATCTGTTTGATCTCCTACGAGGACCAGATACGTCTTGCTTGAAACTTCAGAGGTGTGCCAGAGCAGCTGGGACACACCCTTTTTCGTAACCCTGTTAAAATAAAACAAGTTTGGATTTGCTCAGCCACTGTAGGATGTAACATCTGAGTTACAAGCCTTCTGTGAAGGCAGCTTTGCTGTAACCTCAGAGTTAACAGAGGCCTCTCCAGTGTTTCTGTCTGAGAAGTAACATTTTCTTTCCATCTTAAAAAATGTGCATATTTACATATGCAAAAAAAACCCCCAAAACCAAAAATATCCACCAAAACAAAACAAAATCCCCCAATCCTTAGCAAATTATTAAAGCCAAAACACAGATTTGTTCTCATGCCTGTAACAACCCCAGTTCAGTTCACTGAAGCTACAGTGCTGCACCTGCAATAACTAAACTCACTGAGGTCAGTCTGTGTTGCTTCCCAGAGTGAGGTCTGTATCAGCATCTTTCCATGCTGTTCACTCATTTTTCTCCTCTTCTTGTATGAAACCTCCACCAATCCTCCTGGGGCTGGATTATGAATAGCGAGGGATGATATTTAACTTTTATTTTGTCCTCCCTCTTGTGCCAGGAACCACAGTGGGAGCTCAGATGGGCAGGGACATTTTCTGCTCCAAACTACAGCCCTCCATGGAAAGGAAGGCCCTGCAGCAACAAACTCACTGGTTTTCCTCACAAAAAAACCAAAACAAAACTACGAAAAAAAACCCAACCAACCAAACAAAAAAAAAACCCAACCAAAAAAACCAAAAAAAAAAAAAAACCAAAAAACAAACAAACAAAAAAACCAAACAAAAAACCGCAAACAAAACACCAAAAAAACCCCCAAACGAACAAACATGGCCTAGTAGGAGCCAAGGTGCAGGAATCTGGTGCAGGGTGCTTGAAGGAGTTCAAGTGGGCATTGCTTATTTTCTTTTAAAAATCCGTTCCCCTGGCACTGATCTGGAAGCTCTCCTTGATGTGACACGTTCACACACACATCTGTGTTTCTCTTACAGCCTTCAGGGAATGAATGATGGGCCTCTGGGTGGGACCTCGGCACCAATAAACAGTGAGGCCAGACTCTTTGGTAGGCATCCTCATCTTGCAGCAGTCCTGACCTTGGTTATCTGTACTATTTTTTGGGGTCCTGTGGTAGATTTTGAAAATAGCAACATGCAATTGTTCCTGTGCAGAAGGGCCAGGGCCAGCAGCCGTGTCCAGCAGAATCTCTGTGTCCCAGGGACGTGTGGAACAGTTCACATGCCTGAACACGAAGTGAGAGCTGAACATGCTCTGAGCAGTGCAACTTGTGTCCTGAAACTTCTGACAGGACCACCTGATGGCTTTGGATCACACAGTTCATCACCTGCCTGTGAATGAGGGACTGTTCACTTGGTCATGCTGTTCCTCTGCTCTGGCTGTTTATTCTGGAAGAAGAAGCCTCCCAAATCGATCTAGTAAGTGTATCAGTGAGATGATTGTTTTCGGATTGACTCTTCCCTAGTTTATGGAGATACACAAGGTTATCCCTGTGTGTGTGCTTTAAAGCAACTGAAAAAAATAGTTGTACTGGTATGTTGATCACCACTTTTGGACATTTTTTACCATATATGATCAATAAATGACGAATCACCAACAAAGTTATGCTAAGGTGGAGCAGAAGATGCTCCCTACTCAGAAAGAAGCCGTATTCCAGCATGTCCTCTCCCGCAAAGAGTCATTGTCAGCAGCCTCAAAAGGAATAAAACCAGTGCCTTCAAACCAGGGAATCTCCATTTCCTTTCTCAGTATGTACAATACAAAGTCAAATAATTTAGAGGGGTTTTTTAAATTCTGGTCTGCCTTTTTTTTTTTAATGTCGATATCTTCCTCAAAGGTCTTAAGAGTATGAAGGCCTCCAGGCCTAACTGCTGAGTGCTTCCCATGCAGAGCTCGCTGTCACAGGGAAGTCACGGGAAGCCTTGGTGGAATTGCGAGGCTGTGGGTGTACCTGCTCATTAGGATTAAAGTGCCCTTGTGCTTCCCATTAATCCACTTTGGGATGTGAACTGACAAAAGCATCTTTGTGGGGGATCTGTCCTGTGGGGAGCCTGCTCCCTCCCCTGCCCTGCCAGGCCCGGAGCTCCCCCGTGGGAGCCTGATGGCTCTTGTGCTTAAATCAACAGGGTTTAAATTCCGCTGGTTTAAATATCAGGTTTAACTGGGGCTTGCCTGCATATCAAAGGCACTATGGTAATTCTTACGAGGGAGAATGTGGAGGGAAAGTGTTTTCCTGGCGCTGTCCAGGCTCCTCCCTGCCCTGCGCTGCTGAGCAGTGCTGAGTCACTGCCCTTGGTCACCCACCCGCATTTTCTGGGGCTGTGTTTGTGCAGGATGGGGTCATGCACGCCCAGCCTGGGGGAGCCCTGCACAAACAACAGCTAAAAATGAACAAAGAGCCTTCCTGGTTCGCTGGTATTTATTTACGCACTGCCATGCTCCGTTCTAGCACCTGGGTTGTGTGTGGACTGGGCTTGAACTTTTCTGGAGCCAGCCATCTGCTTCCTGCTGATGCCTCGCTGTGCCTTCGGTCTCGCTCCAATCTGCACAAGATTTATGGATGGATATTATATAGATTTAACACAATAGCATGGGTTTTATTATTTGCTGGAAAATGTTAATAAACCCCAAGTATTACAGATGCATTTTAATCCCTGAAGTGATTTTTGAGTAGAATGCATGAATTATTAATTGTTGTTATTGTTATTATTGCAGTGCATACCTACCTCACAGGGCATTGTGAGGATTAATTAATTCTTGTAAAGATGTAAAAGGCCGTATAGGTGTCAAGGGTTATGACTAAAGTGCTTTGAAAATGGAAACCACTCTGCAAGTGCCAAGTATTATTATTTATGGAGTCCAGGCAGTGTGCTTGGTGCTGTGCAAACAGTGGGCCAGTTATTGCAAATATTTGCTTATATGTGCTTCGTAGGCCAAGCACTCCTTGTTACAAGTCATTTCAACTATTTTAAGGATATGTCTTTAAAATATGGGTGTGAGAAAACTTTCCAGTCATTGGGATGACGGAGCCACTGGCCATGAGCAGCTGTGTTGCTGAAGAACTTCAGAAGTGTGCTTTTATTCAAACACAGGGATGAACCAAGATCTCAGATCTGCTCCAGCTGCACATCTGAAAGTTAGGGTTTTGCCCAATCTTTCTCGCTGCGTTGGGAAGGGAAATGTAACAAAGTTACTGTTTAGAAGTGGCTCTCCCAGAAGGCAAAGCCAACTCCCTGAGCTCAGCTGGCTCACCAAACAACCTGCTCAACTGCCCCGTGCTACCCAACATCCATCCTTGGATACCTCTGAAGGTGAGAACCCCCTTCCCATACGCTCTGAAGTGTCCCCTGTAGCTCTGAGTCCAGCTGCACATTTGGGTGAGAGAACTGCAAAGGCTTAAGCTCATCACAGAGAATGAGAGGCCTTTGTGCAGTCCTGTGGGGTGTTCGCCTTCATAAAAAAAGGGAAACCAGGACAAAACAGATGGGGGACGACTATTAAAGCATAAATCCTCCAGAATGCACTTTGTAGATCCTGGAGAACAGAATTTCTCCTCGGGAAATCGCCCAGTTGAGCACGTCATCATGTTAAAAAAGAGAGCCTGGCACCCCAGAGCCGCGACTGAACATTTGGAGAACACCAGAGCACGGAAACCTTCAGCCAGATGACTTCAGCTCAGCACGCTGTCACTGCTCGGCAGATGGATGGGAAGACAGTGTTTGTAGCTCCTGAGGGCCAAACAACGCACACTTCAGGGATTCTCCCTCCCCCGTTTCTCACACAAGCTTTCTGAACGTCACACCTCTCACTCCCATTTCATGGACTCTTCACATATCCTTCTTTAGGCCCCTCCTGTCCCCCTCAGTCCCCCAGAAGAGTTCCCTTTGCTCTTTCCTTAGGCTATGTGCACATTCCCCTTCCTCCACACACTGTTACTGCTTATCTTCTTTCACCTGGGAAATAAATCAGAGTATCAAGAGGTCAAACTCCATTAGAAGCATGGACAGATCTAAGATTATAATGCATGAATGTGATAATGAGTGCCTTGCCACTTTTTCTTCCACTCTTAAATTTCTTTCAGCAAATTTTGGAGCTGGACTGGATATAATCTTCAAAATTATGGCCTCTTTACACATCTAAAGCAGAGAGCTTACACACCATTAGTGAGAAAAGAAAGTCACCCACTTGGGCCACCAAAATCATTACATAAATAAATGCTGGACACAAAGTGATTTGCAATTACAAATATGCTTCCTGGCTTTCTAGAGAGATTTAGGTTTCCTGACGTAACTCTGGCCTCTTCAAGTAAATGGCCTGAATGGCTAGGGTTTTCTCAGAACTAAATAATTTTGCAATTTAAAAAACCCCCGAAAACTAATTTCTGCAAGTATTTTAATCTTTTTCTTCATAAAGGAAGGAAAAATGCATGGGTTTGATGCAGAAGAGAATGAGTACTATGAGGGGATCCTACACCCACAGACCCACCCAAGGCTTTGTGGAGATGATGGGCCCCATCTGCTTGTGCGATGATGCTCAGGTGGGCAAAATCTGCCTGTGGTATATCCCAGGTGTTAGAGTGAAGGTAAAATCCAGAACTGCTACCTTAGGACTAGCATAATTCTTGGGCAATGCTCTATCCACAAAACCCCAAAACAACAACAACAAAAAGCTAAAAGCACTACATTCATGGCCACCTATTTATCCAGTGCCAGCTGCAGTGAAACCAAGTTCTGAAATTGAGTGTGGTGATGTGGACGCCCTGTTTGAGCAACACCAGAGCTGGGCTGGGGTGCGTGGAGAGCCTTGGAATGAGCTGGGATAACATCGGATGTTGCCGTCGGATCTGTGCAGGGTTTGTGGTCACTGGGACGCTGCACGGGTGCCAATGTCCGGACATGAGAGTGCTGGACCATCGCCCAAGAGTGTGAAACGCTCTTGCAAAACCATTTTAAGATGGAAAGGGCTGCCTGGTGACGAATGTGGTTTCGATTAACAAAGCTCGCTTTCAAAAACAAACAATGCAGCTACATAGATGAAGAACAGCATTTCAATTGTAAAAACACCCAGGTAGGACATTGCATTAGTGCTGCGGAGGTTTATTTTCATTAAATGGAACGAGAGGGCAGAGGCGGTAGCGCGGTGCCCGCGCAGGGCCGGGTCCCGGTGCCAGGTGCCATGGCCAACCGCGACGGGCTGCGAGGAGAGAGGCAAAACCACCATGTTACATCCTGCATTTACATAAGCTCTGTTGGCAGCGCAATTTAATGTCTTTCCTAGAAAAGCTCCGCGGCCCGGGGCCTGCCGTGCCCGGGCGGCCTCCCCTCCCTTTCCCCGCGGCCGCCTCCCCTCCCCGCTGCCGGGCGCGGCGGGGAAGGGGTCAGGGAGCGCGTCCCCCTCCCCGACCCCCGCACTGGGCTTGTGTGGCCGGGCCGGGCCGCTCCTCCTCGCCTGGCCTCGCCTCCCGGCTCCGCTGCTTCCCTTCCTCCTTCCTTCCCTCCCTTCCTTCCCTTCCCTTCCCTCCGCCGGCGCCCATTTCGGCGCGGCCGGGCACCCGGAGTGTCTGCGGGCCGCCGGCTGCTCCGCGCCGCTTGGCTCCTTCCCCCAGTAACAGCTCCCACATTCCGCCCCGATCCCTCCTCAATCTCAATCACACACACACATATTACTTTTTTTTTTTTTCCCCTCCTTCCTCGGGACTTAATCTCCAGTCCCCCCCCCCCACCCGCCCTCCCCACCCTCCCCTCCCCCGGCCCCTGGCTCGGATATAATTGAATATCACAGCGCTACGCGCTGGGTATTTTTTTTCCTTCCTCCTCCTGTGTGTGTGTGGTGGTTTTGTTGGTTTTTTTTTTTTCCTGGTGTGTTTTTTTTTTCTGCTCCTCCTCTCGGTGTGGACACCTTAAAAATACAGATATATATATATATAATCGATAACTATACGCGTGTACACACACACACACACTCACACAGGCAGGGATGTGCGCGTATATACACGCGGCGGTATAAAACACACGGGAGGAGGAGAGACAATCCAGGGTGAATTCCTCGTGCCTCCATTCCCGGGGAAAGGGGGGAGCAGCCGCTCGCAAGGTAAGAACCGGGGGGCTCGGAGCCCCGGGGGCGGGCAGGGGCCGGGGCCGGGGCCGGGGATGGGGGTGGGGGGCGGCCGCCCTGTTTGTGTCGGTGGAGCGGGAGGGGGATGGGAGCACAACGCCTCTGTGACCCCCCGGTTTTATTAATATGTGTATATATACATGTGTGTGTATATATATATATATATATATACAGACATATGTGTGTGTATATATATATATATATATTTTTACCCCTCCCCCACCCCGAGCCGCTGGCTTCCCCTCCCCCACCCGCATTCTTTTTTTTTTTTTTTAATTTAAAAAAAAATTATAAAAACGTTTAATGGAGCGGGGGATGGGGGGGACACCGGCCTCGGCAGCGAATGGCACACGGGAGCCATGGCGAGAGGCCTATTTTTAGCCCGATTTGTGTGGAAGAGCGGCTTCCCCTCCCCCCCCTTCCCGCATATTTACTTATGGGGGGAGGGGAAGGGGGGAGGGGAGGCCCTTCCCCTCCCCCACTGCCCGGAGTTCTCCCCCATCCCGGCCCGGCCGCTCCTCGGAGGGGATGCACCCCATACACCCCCAGCCCCGGGCCATCCCCCATGGTGCTGCCCCCAGAGCCAAGTTATTGATCAGTTTCCCGGCCAAGTTCCGGGCGGAACATGCAATACCCCGCGGTGGCAGGGAGCGGGCCCGGTTCCAGACACAAAATCAGCTTTTATTTTCCTATTTCACACCGTCTGTCCTTGCCACGGCT
Organism: Acridotheres tristis; assembly: GCA_037013685.1. Lineage (NCBI taxonomy): Eukaryota > Metazoa > Chordata > Aves > Passeriformes > Sturnidae > Acridotheres > Acridotheres tristis. The sequence goes on from CM072896.1 coordinate 19,321,090, forward strand.
TACCCCTGACCGAAACCCTGGTGTAAATTGTGTGTTGCATCAATTAGAGGGGCTCGCACGGTTGATGTAATGTGTACTGTTTTCTTGGTGGAGGATTTAAGTCCTGAAATATGTGGCTTGTTATTGTTGTACCCTCGAAAGGGTTAAAATTTATCGTGTTGTTCCAGGTGAATTTAATCTTTCATCACCGAATTTCCTTTTAAGGCAGCTTGACAGAATAAAAGTCTCTCCCTCGCTTGTCTTTATTCCCCAGAACAGCAAAACTTTGTCTGTGCTTTATGGCAGGGGCTGGTTGCTGCAGATGACACGTGAGTCTGGAGGAAAGTTTGGTTTGTAGGTCGCTGTGTAGGAAAGTGAAGTTTGCTGGTGAAGTTTTTACTACTCTCCAGTGTGCTCGACTTCCTCGTTTTCCTGTCTGTGTAAATCAAATTCCTAACTGATTTATGGGGGAGGGGATCACAAAACATATTCCTTCCTTATTGTTAAGGCATGGCAGACATGATCAGGAGAACCAGGTCTTTGTTGCGTAAAAAAAAAAGTGTTGTGGGCTTGTCTGACTCGCTTTGCTGTCCTTTGGTGCTAAAATAAATGTCTGAGCACGTTGTGTGCATTAACAAGGTTGGCTGCTGTTGGTGGTCTCTACCCTTTGGGTGTTGTGAGTTGTGCTCCTTTAGCATCGAGGGCACCATATGCAAAATTGGTGTTTGGGGTTTGGTTGTACCTGGGCTTCGGGGCAGTTTTGTGCCCTTGTGTTGCTGTGAGTAACCCAAAGGCTTGTCCATGTGAGAGTCACGTTGAGTTTGGGGCCTTCCTTTGGAGATGTGTGTTAACGGGCCTTTCGGAATACATTCCAAATGAGAATTGGACCTGCAAGCTCCTGTTTATGTCCTGAAATTTAAGCGAGTGGGTATGTGCTTGTGAATGAGCTATGAAGGGTTTTTTGCTCTTATCTATTGAAAAAAAGGGGCTGGTGATGGTGCTTAGGGCACAGATGGTGCCCTGTAATTGATCGAAACAAACTTTCTGTGGTTTTCTCTGGTGTTTTTCTTTCCTTTGTTTTTGTTTAAGGTCTAATGGAATGGTAACATTTTGTATTATTTACCTAAGGTCACCTGAGCTGGTACACTGTCGCTGTGTTAAGTTTTCTTGGGGGAAGTTGGATTTTTCTCCGTGAGAACTCCGTGTTTTCTTGTACTGTGTCTTGGGAGCGTGGTGGCCTGCCTCCCAGATTGTTATTGGGAACACCTGGAGAACACTTAGCTCTCATTCCTTGAGGAAGGGAGAAGGAAATGTAATTTAGATGTATGAAAGGAGTTACGGTTTGGCTTTTGGGCTTTACAATTTATTTTTAAGACAGTGCAAGAGTGTATAGTTTTTGTTTGTTTCAACATGCACAGCCCTAACGCATGTGTGTAGCATAAAGAACACAATAATTACAGAAGATTCTGTTGCTTAAGCTTTTTCCCCCCCTTCAAACAGGTAGTTAAGGCTTTTTTTTCCTGTGAGTTTCCTTTTTAATATGAATACTTCTTTCAGTTTTACTCTATATATGGTAATTATTGATGTTTGTGTAATGCTTTGAAGTTGTAAGGCAGGGTATAAGCGCTAAGCACCCAACAGCAATACTTCATAGTCATTTTCCCATCATGAAAGAGTTTGATGCTAAAAAGTGCTGCAGCCCTAAGCATAAAGAGGCTCTGGATGGATTAGGGGAAATGGCCAAAATTGCTGATAATGTTGTTTTCAGATAATAGTTTTAAGTTAGGAAGAACAGATCTGAATAATGTAAAGCAAACTGAGTTATTTTACCTAACTTCATTTTGGTCTGGAATTTAATAGAACGTGGACTTTACATTTAAGTCAGAATGTGTTTGCTGTTATAAGTTTTGTAGTGGCAGTGAAGACCCACATGCTACAAGGATGTAATCGTGCAGAAGTCAGGAAGTCCTGTAAAGCACAGAGCTTTGTGAACATCAGCGCTCTCATTCAGCTGAATGAGCTCTGCAGCTGTCTGTGAAGTTGCTCCCAGAAGTTGGCTGTGTTTTGTATTAGCAGTGGGCAGTAGGATGTGAATCTTTCATTACACTGATGCTGTTTTGGTACACCAGCACTGTGAAGTGTTTTGGGAAGGCTGAGGTAGTGGCAGGTGTGACACCTTTTCATCACTAATTCCTCTGATCATTGGGAGTCCCAGGTGAAGAGTCACCCCTCCAGTTTTTGCTTGCTTTGCCAATCTCTTCTGTCCCCCTGGTCCCGCAGCCGCTGAGGATCGTGGTGCCCGTGTGAATTCTGACACCTTGCTGGCGAGGACACTGCTGGCAAGCAGAGGAGAGACAGACACAAACCTCCCACCAGCTCTTCCCCTTCCCAGCTGGGATAGGGTGGTGGCAAAGTGGTCTGGTCTGTGCTTTGGAGAGGAGGGCAAGGACAGGGTGCGCTGCAGGTCGCGGTTGTGTCGATAATGAAATATTGCAGTACTGAGATGTATCGTACCCAAGTGTGACTCATTCATAATCTAATTCACGTTGTTCATATTGAGTGGTGTGATACTGGTCTGTGTGCTGACCATCCTCACTGGGTGTGTGTTTGCACATGTGTGCACCCAGAGTTCAGGGTGTAATAATGACTGTATTTAATGCCCTAAACATCAGCTCATGCAAGTAGCTGCAGGTTGGGAGAGAAGTGAAAGTGTGTGTGCACACTCTGTAATTATACATGTTTGGCTTCTGCAGAAAGTAACTGCTCTGAGAATATACTCATTTTTAAATACAAATTTAAGTGTTTGTATTAGGTGAAGAAGTGTCAGTAATTTCCCATTAGGAGCTATGATTGACAGCTCTTCTCTCTTTTTGAGTTGCATTGCTGCATTAATGTAGTAGCTTCAAATTAACAGGTGATGAAGAAACCATTTCTACATTCTTCCTATTGATTTAGCTACCCCTGTCCCAAATGTGCTCAGTTTTTTAAGTGCTGAAGTATGAAGTTAGATGGTCTTAATTTCTATAAAGTCACTTAATGACAAGTGACTTTACTAGAAAAAAGTTCATCCAGTGATCCCAAGCAGAGTAGATGGAGACCGCTTTATTCATTTCATAATTGGTTTCCTCCGAGATAAAGTGTGACAATGAAATGAGGAATAAGGAATATCTTTTGATATGAAATTGTAGGGGAATATATTGGCTTTCCTTTAATTTTTCAAAATTGAATTAGCTAACTGGAGGTAAGAAGCAGTGAAAATGAGACAGCATAGCTGTCACTTTGGGAGAGTTCATTGCTTGAATGAAAAGGTTTGGAAGTCTGGTCTGGAAATTGCCAGTTTGTATGGAAACTGGCAAACGTCTCTATGCTTCTGTCTTGTGGTATCTAATCCAAGATGAGAAGGCCCTTTCCTTCCTTCTTGTAGTGAAAACAAGGCTGAACTTGTTCATACAAAATGCCCTAGAGTCTTAGTGGCCTTGTTTGAGCTCAGGTTAAATGTTCCTTTGGTTTAATAGGATCCACAGAACTGTAACTCAGCTTACACTCTGAAACCTTTGTCTTTAATACCTTACCACTTGCCTTTCCGTGATATCCTTTAGACTTGACTTTTTGTATTGATAAGGAGCCTTAAAAATAATTCTGCCTTGATAAGAAGTGGTTGCTCCAAGCTGAAGGTTGTGTAATTGTAGGGGAAAATGCACGCTCTGGTCGGGTGTGTTAGGGTTTTGCTGGCCTGGCTAGCCCAGGAGTGAAATTGCTGGTGTTGCAGCTCACCTTGCTCGCTTGCTTCTTGGATGGACTGATTGCAGGGAAGACTTTTGAGTGTATTTCCTTACGTGTAGCAATAGTAATCAGAAAGTCTAGTGAATTGGTGTAGCTTACTGAAAGAAGCTCTGAAGTAATGAGGGGGAGTGTTATGGAATTGTCTTGGCCAAAACATTTAACGTCTTTCAAAGAGTCTCCTTTTACTTTGAATGTAATTGTGTGTGGCCAAACTCAGAGCTAAGTGGAGATACTGAGGTTCTTGGGAATATGTTAGCTGGAATGCCAGAAGCAAAATCCCTAGGTATGCTGTTGGCCTAACATGCCAATTTTTGAAGATGAGTAACGCAGGCAGATTGGGTGTCAACCTGACTGTGTGGTTCAGTGCCTGCCCGTGGCCCTTCCTGGTGCTTTGTGTATCCTGCTTGTCTCCAGGAGCTGGAGGTGTGGTGGCAGTGGGGATCTGCTCCCTGAATTTGTGCTGTAGTTGTGCTTGGTGCAAGCATGACTCCTCTTAAGAAGAGTATAAGCTGGCATCTGCATCTCTAAAGTAAGATATTAATAGTCTTATTTTCAAAGATGCTGAGTCCCCGCCGTTGCATGTGAAGTTGGCAGTCTCTGTGTGTGCTTAGCATTTCTAAAAATCAACTCTTGTGTGTGGTTTGCAGGCTTTTGCAAACTCCCGTGAGGGTGTCTTTTCTGTTCCTGGGAGCAGTATTAGTAAAAGGCTATGTTGTGTGCTCTGACTTGTGTTTATTGTTGTAATTCTGAAGTCTCCATGTTGCAGAGGAGCAATCTCGCTTACTAGTAATGTCTAGCAGTAAAAAATCAGAATCATCCAGAGAAAACAGTTGTGTGGGGTTTTTTTGTTTTATGATCTGAGGCTGTGTTCAATGTCAGTGTGTTACAGACACTCTCTACAACCGTGTGCCATATGCAGACACACTGAGTGTCATTTGGAATTGCTCGAGGTGCGTTGCTGGAAGTTTTAGCTGGTGGGATGTGAGTAGCAGCCCTTCCCTTCCCCTTCAGTGGGGCAATAGTTTTGCCAGCCTGGCAGGGCAGGCCAGCAGCTGTCCCTGCAGTAAAGCTGGTGCTCCTTTTAACCCCTTGTGGGTTTGGGGAATGATTCAGTCACTTCTCCAGCCACACGTGGAGCTCCCTGTCACCCCACTGACGTCAGGCTGGTGGTAGATTTTTATGAATTGGGACTGTGAAAGTGCAGACTTTGCTCTCTGCACAGCTACGTGCCTGTTGGTGGCGACCAGAGAGCTACAGAAAAGATCTCTGTGCTGTCTATTCCTGGAGCATTTTTCTAAGGTTATGAGTTAAGGGTCAAATATTTACAGTTTGTGAAAATGTAGTGCTAAATACTGTGCCTGGTGCCAAAACCACAGAAATTGTCAAGGTCCAGAGTCCTAAAAGTTACATCCATTTGACATTAACAATGTTAAAAGTTCATTCTCTTCAGTTGGGTGACCTATCACTAGCAAACTGAGCGGGGAATTATGGATGGTGAGCACATGTGAGACAGATTTCAGTCCCCTCATGGTTCCCTAAAAGTACCAGGCAAAGAGGAGACAGTTTGATTTCCTGGAATAAGTTGCCCAGGCTGGCTGAGGAGTGGAATAACAAGTTTCATAGCTCTTTAGTGGGTTTTGGATAGACTGATTCATGCTCGAGTGTCAGCACGACTTCTGAAAATATAATTTTGCTTTGTAAAAATAGTATTAAAAAGACGTCGTTATTTTTCATTTAATATTGATATTGGTATAACTTACAGTCCTCTTGGACAAATGAGCATTTTTGCCATTAATTTCAGCAGTTGAGAGAGGAGCTTACCTTAAAATACCGATTGATCTCAGGAGACATGAGTGAGTCTGACCCTCCCCCTGCTTCCTGGTCTCTCTAGCTCACAGTAAGCGTGAGTACTTTCCCTCTTTTAGGTTATATCTAAATTTGTGGGGGAAAAAATAGTTTTGATATTGCATAGACCTGTGGGGGAAATAATAAGAGATCTGGGTCAAAAAAGTAGGACGTGCAAGATTTAGAAGCTGTTGAAGTGTATTTATTTGTCCTATATTAGGTTAAAGGAAGTATTGGTGCTCTCAGTTTGGCAACGTGTCCTTCAGTCTGCGGTGTGCCGTAAAGGGAAGACAACTGTTAAACAATGAATCACCACTAATTTTTGTATGGATGTCCACATTCTTCTCTAGTGCAGAAATTTCTGCTTGTGTATCAACACAAACACACTTTCCTGAATGCAGACTCTTGGAGATAAATTTTAATTGGGGAACACTTTGTAAAAATGCGGATTTTTGCCAAAAAGATGTTTGTGATTCTATAATGCATTTATTTTGGGGTTACTCTTGTTCAGATTTTATAATTTTAATGTACTTATAAAGCAAAGTTACCAGGAATGTAGATGGAGGAAAATGAGGGATGGTGTTGTCAAGCCATCTACTAATGCTGACATCAAATAAATTGTGGTAGGAATATCTTGTGTAGCAATGGATTAGCTGTTTCCCACTGCTAGTGCAACAAATCTGGGGTTTATAGAAGGGGGGTCTGTACTTGCTGAACAACATGAATGTTTTCCTGATGCTGACGTGGTACCTGATTTTCCACTTTATTTTGAATGCACAACTAAATTTCACAATCTGGTGTCTTGTTTAGACTGTAAGTATCTAGCATTGTGGGCATGAAAGAAGTCAACAATATGAAACGTCAATATGTTGAGTTGTGACAAAACTTGAACACAAATACAGTGAAACAACCTGCTAAGCAGTTTTGGTGAGCTTGATCTCATACTAGTAATGGATATCTAAATGTAGGTGATTAATAGAAACCAACTTATTTTCCTTTCTTTTTTCTTTTTCTTTTTTTTTTTTTTTTACAGCTTTTGCCTTCATAGTAAATATTTGTCGTGGTTGTTTGAGTTGTAAGAAAAATGCTTTGTATTTCTGTGAATGTCTTCCAGGGCAGATTGTGAATGGCCTTTGATTACGTTAGAAGTATCAATGTTATCTTGCTGTTGGCAAAATCCATGTTAGCTGGCTCTTCTGCTGTCTACACGTGCAAGGTTATTTTGATATGGATTAGTTAGTCTTTGTTCATCAAGGCCCTTTGTAAGGTTCTTGCTTAGAATACATATGATGCACATTAAATATGTTAGCATTTACATTTTAAGAGCTTCTTCTATTAACATAAAACAAAAGGCCCTCTTGACCACTGGGTCATTGCATTGAGGTGCCTGGGTACCACAGCCCTCCCAGGTGTATTATTTTCTGCTAAGATAGACATTGCTTTTACCTTAAGAAATGAACCCTCTCTCTGTGTGGTTCTGTGGGCTGGTTGTGAAGGCTCCAAATTCAATTTTCCCATCAGTCTGCTGTTGTCCCCGTGACTGGAACACAGTTGAGGTCCCATGTTAGAGAGACACTCATTGCTTGCATGTACTGGGGACTTTTATAGATCCTGTGTGTATCGACAGAAATGGTGGGAAGAATTAAAAAAGAAAAACTACACGAAAGATAAAGGGATGGAAACTTTAAGGTAGCCAGGGAAAACACTCTCGATGTGTTTTGACTCGCTCTTTGACGCTAGGGATGACTTCATACGCGAGGCTCGGAGGGTATGTGAAATGCAGTGTCAGACTCCGGCTAGGAGAGCGTCCCTTACGTAGGCTGAGATTTGTCTGTTGTGCCAGCAGCAAGGCTTGTGTATGTTGGACACTGCTGCAGAGCTCCAGAAAGCTCCACTGATGGTGTTAGAGTATGTGAAATTTCATTTGCCTGCTTAATGTGCCTTCCACTTTCCCAGCTGTGGCCTGTAACTACCTGCTTGCAAAATTGAGTGTTTTCAAGGTGAAATGAAAGAAATGCACAGGTTTTAAAAACACATTCAGAGATCAGGTTAGTCAGATTTCATTTGTGTTAATGTTCCTGTAAATGGTGGAAGTTTGGAACTGCAATGTACTTCCGTGTGCCTGTTGCTGCCTACTTGTGTTTGTTAATCTGGTGCTGCTGGGCCTACTGCTGTTCTGTGTAATTAAAATAACCCCCCAAGCCTCCCCCTGTGTGATAAAAAGACAAGTGGTGCAAGCTTGTGCTGCTTTTTTCTGTCTGAATTAACCCCTTCCAAGTGTCAGGGTGGCTCTGCCTTCTCATCTTGGCTCTGCTTCCTTGTCCATGCTGGAGCGGGAAAGTGGCAAAAAAGTGCAGTGAGCTGTAGTGTTTTGTGTCCACTCTGACAGTTTGTATCATTTTATTCTTACTCTTGCTAAGGCTTTATTTGATTTTTCTAATCATTCCCTGCCTGTTTTTTTACTTTTTTTTTCACTGGGCTTTCTCTCTCCTTTTTGTTATTTTGGACTTTTCTTTTGCGTTCTCCCCATCTGTTCTCTTGTGAGTCCTTTAAATCAATTTGGTGCCTTTTTGTTTCTGTTCTCTGTGTTTTCTCTGCTTTCTTCCTTTTTCTCAGTTTATATTCAGGACTCGGTCCTAGGTAGCCCTCTTGAACTGGAGGGGTTGAATGGGTTTGGATGATGTAGCCTGAGTCAGTGGTAGAGCAAAACCTGCTGGGGAAGTCTCGTTTTCCTGTGTGTGCCCCTGGCAGCGAGCAGGAGGTGAGCGAGGGGCTGCCTGCGGGCACATGGGTGGTTGGGATGGGCACACGGGGCAGGAAATGCAGAGGACAGATTTTGGCAGTGCTTTGATATGATAAAAATAATCTTGGCTCTAGGCACGTAGCATTGATCCAACTCTTGATGAAGTCAGAGGGAGGCTTTGGAGGGAGGTGGTGTGAGCATTTAGTACAGACATGAAAAGCTAAGGAAGTTGGAGCGAAAACCTCAGCGCAAGGTGGGGTTGACTTTGGGCTTTTCAAAATAAGGGGTTTTATGCAAGAAGTTTTTACTGACATTGTGACTTAAAATTAGCAAAAACAAAGCCAGTCATCGTGAAATCAGTGGCAGCCTTATCTTATTGTTTTTATTGTGGGTAGTGTTGACAAGTCACATGCCCCATTGTTCTGGGTGAACAAACAGGGCTTTGAGGCTGCGAGCTGGGACGTGCGCACAGGCGCCTTTGTCCTGTGGGGAACTGCAACTTCGGAGTCGAGAGATTTGTCTTTAAAGAGTTCACATCCAGAAACTGTATGATAAAATGCTCTCACGCTTGGTATCTAAGCACCGTTTTTGTTTCCTGTCTGGGTTGTCCAGAACATAAGAAAATAAACACAAGTGACTGAATGGATCATAAACTCTCTCCTACCTCATTGCCCAGTGAAACCAATGCATAGCAGACTTGTGTTCTGGCTCTGGAGTGGGTATGCTTGGGACAGAATGCAGAATGTACTTTTGAGAAAGTCAGTAAAAGATTTTTGCTTGAAAATCTTCCAGGTGTTAAGTGTTTTACCACACAGCTGGTGACTCTTGAGACAGTAGTAGTGAACCTCATCTCTACTGAAGTCACAGTTTTGTGGATCATCTCTAAATCACTCATGCCATTTATAAATCCCTGTAATCAGGATATGTGTAGTGTAACTAAGATGGATGCAGTAGAGACTGGCTGCAGGAGCAGACTTGGCACGTGTAGGCAGTGGATGTAGTCATCCAGCCGTATCTGGGGGAGAATTCCATTGAAATTGCTGTGAGTTTTGCTTAAGGAAGAGCAGAAAGATTAGTCTTCCCAGCCTACAGTGATTTTTATTATGCTGTTGTTTTTAGTGCATCTTAACAATGCCCGTGTAGCTCATTGTCTGGTCCAGTATTTTTGATTTGTAGAATAAATGTGGTTGTGGTTTGGTTTTCTTTTTGTTTGTTTTGTTGTTTTATTTTTTTAATCAGCGTAGAGACTTGCCGTTTCCTCTTTGGAAACTGGTGCTTGCAGTGTGTTTTAGCCTGGTGCTTGCAGTGTGTTTTATATCTATACAGGACTGTTCACCAAAATGATCTTGAATTTTTAGAGCACCACAGTCGGTGTTACCAAGTTGCTTTCATATGTAATGTCATGGAAGGTGGTAGAAACTTTAAAGCTGGTAGAAATTCTCGTAGCAGTCTTGACTGAGTGTCGACAGTGTCAGCTGTGTGTCCATCTGCTCTCTGATATTAGCGAACTTCCCCAGTTTGGGTGGCTTGCAGGCAGTCTGTAAAATACTGCTTTAATTTCAATGCAGAATGAATGGCAAACTTTTGGCATCCTAATGTGGGTGTAATACAGCAGTGGAATATATTCTGTGGGTTACTGCTCAAGGTTTTCAGACTTCTTTTTGAGCGTGACTGCAGTTCCTTCATTCCCTTCAGAGGAACTGCTTGATAGAGAGAATTATGGAATTATGGTTATGAATTCTCTCTATAAATTTCCACAGGCCTGTCTAGCTCTGTGGTGGATCCCCAGAGACACACCTTCACTCCCCATACCCACAATTTTGCTTTTCTGAGTGACCTAATATATGAGTATGTGACAGATAACTGTGTTTATTTTTTTGTTTACATCACTGAAGATTTTCTGTCCACATAATGATTGGGACAGAAAGCTGGTGTCAGGATTATCTGTTATTTCTGCCACTGTGTGACCTTAGCAAATGGATTAACAAATTTGCCCATGCACCAGTGATTTAATACTTAACAGGAGCTTTTTCAGGCCCGTTCAGTGCCCTGAGATCTTCTGGTGAAAGGCTGTGCAGCAGTGTAAAGTGGCTTTTGTTTAATTTTTCAGTCTCTGCTTACTTGGATGGAGTTTTCAGTTTAAGCAAGTGCTTAATTTTTATTTATGGGTTTTGTGTGTGTCTTTTAGTTCTCTCTTGGACAGAATGTGGTCCCTCACATTGGAAATATTTTCTACTGGTGCCAGGACATGTTGAAATTAGGCTACTTGGTTCATGAAGTTAGGCATGTTTTTGTCCTTAGTAATATGGCAATGCAACCTTATACAAAGTTTTAAGATGCCTCCACTTTTTTCTGGACCCTGGCAGAGTTTTGGGAGTGAGGAAAGGTAAAACTTCCTTGGTGGAGCCACTTCAGGAATGGGTTTTGGAGAACAGCTACACAAGCAGCTACTTATCCCAGCACTGGGTGTGGGAAAGGGGGTGGTGAGACCCTTGAGATGACCCTGGTCTTGATGGAGCAGAGGCACAAAAAAGTTTCAATCTTCTAATGTGTTATATTGAGTCCTCTGCCATGCTGAGACAGATTTATGGGTCCTAAAATCATCATCTCTGGAAGGATGTATTAAACCCAACAGCTGTTTTGGTGGGGAGAAGGGATTAAAGTCTAGGTATTTTTGCTGCAGCCGTTTACAGCCTGACTCCACAAACACCAGAGTTGCTACCATGAAGGCTGTGGCTGAACCCCTGGAGTGACCGTGGGTCAGGTAAGGGGGGCCATGAACCTGTTACCTCAGTTTTGCTATCAGGCAGAATCTGCACACAGTGAATAGCCAGCTGATAGCTCAGCCACTCTCTACATACAGGCTTGTACTCACTGCTTGGGTTCACCCATACAGAAAATAGACATAAATCTCTGTCATGTGCGTGTAATTTCATTTGGGTGAGTCTTCTTTTATAACTTCCTAAATGATTCTTGTTTATAAGTTTAACTATAAACTAATTTACAAGCTTCTATGAAAATCTTTTTTTATGCCCTTCACTGGGAGGCAGTGGTGTTTTCCTGGTCTGAGGACATTAATTTCTGGTGAATGTTTTCTTTGTTGGTATAGGTGTCTTCTAAAGGACATCTTGGTCCTGGCTGTCACAGCTGTGCTTGTGACACTGGCGAGCAAACATTTGCTGTTAAATTATCTTATTTTCATATGTTGTTTAGATATTTTTCATATGCTGAAAATTTGAAATTTTAGGGACTATTTTAATTCTGCGGAGTCTCTTCACTTTGAGAATAGTACTTAAAATTGTATACATTTGGGTTTTGCTATTATAAGTTGTACTTCTGTGTGGTGACTTTTCTTATTTTCACCATCCTCTACCCTGGAAAGTATCTCTGGTTAATTTGAAAAGAAAGTCCCGCTAGTACTTTAATAAATACCTTAAACTTAGCAAAAATGTATTTACACACACTGGCAGCATGAGTTGAAGTTAAAAGTGGGAATTAACAGTGCACTCACATTTTTTTTGGAATGGCTCCAGGAAGAAAGTGTCTCATTCCTGTTTACAGTAATATATATCTATATATCAGCTGATATAGCTGTTGGTGTAGTCAAGCCCTAATTGTTTAAAAAAATATCACTTAAGTGTGATTCTTTGGTATATTTAGAAGAGCTGAGTGAAGCCCTTTCTTGGTTGAACCATTTTCTTGTGATCTGAGGCAGTTTGCAAGTTCTTCCTAAGAAATACATTATTGCTCCATTGAAGTCAATTCAGGTTCCCTGGAAGTAATCCAACCTTCAGGAAAGAAAAATATTAGTGTGCATGTTGAGGGAAAGGGTTTCCCTTTATTTCGGAATTTGCTTGTCATGTGTAGCAAATAAGCCATTTTCAGATGCATTAAGACTCTGTGAAACTAATTTTCGGCACTGACAGTTTTCTAGTCCTGGGTTAAGCAGAAAGATTTAAATTTAATGTTTCCAATTTTTTTGTGTTTTATTTTAAATAGGAAGGGATATGTGTATTTGCTCAGTTATAATTTGAGTGCCCTGAATGTTTCAGGATAACATAAAAATGAACCATTTGAATTGCTGAGGACGGCGGGGTTTTTTTTTAGCCAGTCATTTGTTTCAGTGTCTGACATGTTTTGTTGCTAGTTTAAATGTTGGAGTTTACAGAAGTAGCCTTTGCTTGGAAGCCTTAAATATTTGCAATGTGTTGTTTATTTGGTTTATGAAGTTTTGTGCTTTTTTTGAACGCTGGTTTTTGTTTTAGCAATGGGTTTTGGCAGAGCACATTCTAGCATATGTAGTCAGTCATAAACAAACTCGAGACCACTAATGCTTTAGTCCTGTAGCTGTATCAGTGTGTAAGGTTAAATTAAAACTGTCTGACTGTGCTTCTTGGACCTGTGCACCGCTGAGACCTTCAGGATGCTCCCGTTAAAATTCTGCGCCTTCTGTCATTGAAGCAGCAACTCTCTTTATAAGTTTTTTGACTTTAATCTTTTGATCAAGGAGGGCTTTTCAGGTTTCCAGGCTTGGTTTGTGTGTGAAGAGCAGCGCTGCACACGCAGAGCTGTGTGTTGTGCGGAGCTCCGGCGATGTCTGCGGGATTTAATGTGCGTGCCGAGGGTGCGGGTGAGGGGCAGGGAGAGCAGCCCCAGCACCAAGGGCTCTGCTCTCACCCCAGGGGAGGACACAGCCAGCACAGGCCTCAGGACAGGGTCCACAGGAGGAGAGTTTGGAGCCTTCCCAAGGCTAAATTGGCTGCGCTGGAGCACAGCCCTTGTCCAGGAGGCTGCCACCCTCCCTGGGACCTGCCCTTCATCCTCCTCTCAGATCCTGCCCCCAAACCCACGCCGTTCTTCCTACACCTGTTCAAAGCACTTCTTTCAGTCTTGCTTCTGAACCAAATGCTATCTTCGCCTCCTTGTCATTGCAATCATAGAGCTACAGTTTAGAAATTACTATTTTTTTAATATTTGCACATATTTCAATCTATTTTTCTAAATAACTTTTTTTGCCTTTTAACACCTTAACGATTCAAAACCTCAGCTAGTTTTGTTTGGAGCTATTTCTTCCTCCAGCAGAAATCAAACCTGAAATGTTTTTTTCTAAAGTTTGTGAAGAAAAAGCTCTCTTGTAGCATTTCTGAGTTGTCGAGATTAGCTCTGAATTTCCAGATAATGTAATTTTCTTTTTTAAAAGAGGTCCCCTCCCCCCTCCCCGGCAAGCCCTAAAGTATTCTTTGTGTGAATGTACTATATGATCTCTAATTATATGATCACATACCATTCCACAAATAGTGCAATACAATAGCATAGAATTATTTCTAGGATCTGGTAGAGGTCTATTCACTAGACTACCTTAAACCCTGAGCTTGCAAGTTGTTTTGTGTAAATTGACTCCTTCGCCTCCCAGAAGCCCTGTTTACTGTAGCTCTGCCTTAAGCCCAGGTTCAAAGCTTGTTACAGAATCAGGGTTTGGGATGTCAGCCTTGAAAGTTGCCATTTAACTGCTCCTATACAGCACATGCATATTAAGTAGGATAGCAGAATAACAGTGAAATTGCTCACCTTGGTCTGCAGATGAATTACCATAATTAACTGCTTCTTCCCATGAATTGCACCTAACGAAGGCTGTGCTGTTTGCTGAAAATAAATTGCATAATGCATTGCTGTTGACTAAATTATTTACATACCTCAGAGAGGAGATGGTATAAAAAGGCTGCAAGAACAAGCGCTGGACCATTATGAAAAAGAAATGGGGGGAGGGAATCACAGCTAGAACTGTAGTCTGTCTTCTCCTGGGTCACCCAGGAGCTCGGTGTCCTGTTTGCAACACAGTGTGTGCCTCCATGGTTACATATTTATCACATTGCATTGCATAATGTATCTGTGGAGAAAGCAGAGTTAGATCTGTGCACACAGCCTTGGGCCTGCTCTTAAAAACACTGTGGCTGTGTAGTTATAAATGGCTAAAAAATGACTCTTTTTTTTTTTTTTTTCCCCCCTATTTAACTGGTCCCAAAATATCTGAAGTCAAAAGCAGAATGTGGCTTAAAAAAATAATCAATTATAAACCAAACTAGACAATTTTTGAAATGCTTGCTGTTCTGTTTACCTGTGAAGTGTTCTTTGTGTGCCTGTTGTGAGGTGGCTAAGGATTAAACTACATCCATTATGTGTTTTTCTTCTTATTTAGCCAAGAACTATTTTAAAAGAGCTGCATTTGGATCTCCTCTCCTTTTGTTTCTTGTGGAATGCTGTGCAGCCCTATTTATTACAGCTTACTAAAAAAGATGACTCTACTACATAGAGATTGCTTACACTAATTTACCAGAGGAGTCAGACAATAAATATAAATAAATATACGTGTGAGCTGCTCCATGCACACTCAGTGGAAACACCAAAATAACTGCAACAACTGAACATGGGTTCCATCAGAGGTGGTGTTTTGTGGTAGAATTTTCCAAAATAAGGCTTGTCACAGCTTGTGTTTTCTGTAGGCAAAAGCCAGTCTGGAATTTGTAAATCTTGATTCCTAATTTTCTGGGGGGTTTGCTTGGTCTGGGACTTTGTTTTGGGCCTAATCTTGACAAAATCCTTGGCAAAACTTGAAAATACTTTTTGTTCCTTGTGCACAAGGTTGTCCATCCGTGTTCCTCCATCACAGAGCTGGTGGCTCAGGATGGACAGAGGAAGCTGCAAGTGGGATCATGGCCCTCACAGAAACTCAGTTGTTGATGTGATCACTTCTGGTCATGATCCCAGTGGAAATGTGGTTGCAGTGGGGAAAAGCTTTGTAAAAACAACTCCGCTTAGGAAATTGGATCACAAATAATTTTTTATAAGTAGGCCAAAACATTGTGTGATAAGTACTGTATTGAGTAGGATCCATTTTCTTGCCAAATTAACCAGAATAGGTCAGCTTTTGTGATAATAGCAGCAAGGAAAATCAGTCAGTTGTTTTTTGTATTTTTTTAACCTATTAAAAATTTTTCTTGAAAAGCTTTATTTCCTGTTTGAGAACATGTGCTTGAAGTTTGGCAAAGATGTGATCTTTGTGTCAGCAGGGGATATTTTTGATTTGGTTTTGTTTTGGATTTGTTTTGTTGGTTTGAGGTTTTTTTTAATGCTGGTAGGGCTATTCTGTAAAATATAAATCTGACATAGGCAACCTTAGTTTTTGCATTTCTAATAGACTGTTCAGGCTTGTGAACCACTTACTGTGGAGAGGTTGTGTTGTACTATTAAAAAGCGATAAATGACAAAAACACATTAATTGGTGTGCAGGCAAAAGTGTAAAGATAGCAGAACAGGCTTAGGAAATAAAATACATCGATGCTACCTAAAATTTGTGACATACCTAACAAATTATGACAAAACATTTTTAACAAATGCTTTTCTCCAGAATTTCAGAATGCTTTCAAACACTTCACACACGGTTCCTGCACTGTACCCTTCATAGTGATGAGTGATTAACAGTGCTGCAAATGCATCCTGTCCAAAAAAATGCCAGAGGAAAATTTGTTTTGTGTGCGTAGGTTTTGGGTTTTTTAATATTATTTTTCTTATTTATATTTTTAGAGAATGATCGAAATTTAACTTATGGAAACAAATGGGAGATTTCCATAGAAAGATTCCGAGATTTGCAGTGAACAGAAAGGGAATCTGCTCAGTGGTTATTACAGTCCTTTAGACACACAGGGAATCTTGAAATCACTGCTGGAGGATGGAGCCTTTTCTGCTGTTCTGTTGTTGTTGTTTGTCACTGAACTTCTGAGCTGTTATTTAGGAGAGAGGGATGATCAGAAAGGACAGTAAAGACCTTGGAAACCCCTTGCCAGAATTTGAACTCTGAACTGGGGCATTGTAAAGGTGTATTTCCTTTTAGAGGACTGGAAGAGGAGACCAGGACCATAAGAGTGTAGAGGAAGGGGAGAAGTAGCATTAATCTCCTGTTTGCTCTACCCTTGGGAGCACGGATTCTGTGAATGCCTGAGTTCAGTGCCCTGCTTTAGTGTGGTGGGAACTTCACCTGCTTCCTTGTTCTGTTAACAATCAACTGGTTTAGGGTCACGAGTGTGTTACAGGACATGGCCACCTGATGTGGCACTGCCTGTTGCCTGTGGGGACAGGGACACATCAGTGTTCTGGGGTTTAATTGTGCCTTATTGTGTGCATGTAGAATTTCAGTGAAAAAACTGCAGTAGGGAAAGGATACTGAGAGGAAAGTGTGCATGGAATTACTGATGTTACATTGTCTGGGAGGAGAAACGGTAATTTCAGAATGTGGCATGACTGTCTTCAAATTTGTGTAGCTTTTTGGTGGGTTGGATGAAGATTTTTGTGTGTTTACAGAAAAATTGTAAGAGAAAAGTCACAAAGGGAATAAATGAACAAATTTTGGGCAAAGCCTCGGGGCAGTGAGAACCTGCTATGAAGCATGAGTAGAGGGGGCAAGACTTGGCATTCAGTGTATAATTATAGTTATGGAACAATTGTAAATTTGCAGGTGAGAAAATACTGTACTTTGCATCAGGCTTTCCAAGTCGCAATTGAGCAAGGATGATATTTGTCTTGGCTAACATCTGTTCCTTTCTGGAGTAAGTGGCTTTAAGGGAAGGCATGAAACTTTAATATGATTTCTGGTTAGCTCAATCTGTCTCTTTCTTTGTATTTTCAAAACATACTTTATTTTATTAGATTCAAGAATACAGGTTACCTATACAAGCTGCTGGCTCCTTACATAAATAATCATATGATAAATGCAATTAGATTGAAGTTCAGCAATATTGAAATCACTTCCATAGGAAGCTGGCTGACTGCCCAGACATCTGACGTCATCTAGGAACCACACTCTTGGTCTTGGACAAATGTCTTTGGCACAGCCCTGTGAAAGTCACTGTGGTTGGGCTCTGGGTGGAAATAAGCTCTGAAAGGCTGAGTGTTTATTCCTGATGCCTTCCCAGGCATCTCCCTCCCCTTAGACACCTTCCTTCACACCTCTGAGGATCCCTGCTCTCCACAGGCACAGGGAGGAGAATGCCAGTCCTTAACCATTAGGAATTCTTTCATGTATAGCAACAAGTTTCCACTCAGCCTTCCAAAGCCTTATGTGCTGTAATAATGTGGGAGAAGGACTTCGTTGTGGCCAATGTAATTCTTGGTAAACAGAGACGAGGAATGATATCTCATTAAAAAATGTAGTGTGGCAATAGGAAAATCATGTTTATTACCAGTTCTAGAGTTGTATAAATAGAGATGTGAGACATCTGCTGAGCATTGCTGTAGTAGAAACACTGAAATCATGGTTTTTTTCAAGTTAATAAATCTCGGAGCTAGGAAGGAAAGTAGTGGAGTGAAGGCTAAGAGCAAGGCAAATGAAATGAGCAGGGGCTCATTTCAGCAGGGGCAGTGGAATGATGGGAGATTTTTTTTGAATGTGTTTTTCCAAGGAGGTAGTTGTATAACAATATTCAATGTTTTAGGGTCTATATCTCCTTGTGCTTTTTAAAAAGTAGGGCAGACTGAACATAACTAGGAAAAGCCTTGCATCAGGCCATTAATTGCACTTTTATTTAGGTCCTGAGTGTGTATTGGGCTGGTGGAAGTGAGAGCTGCATCTGCAAAGCAGGTGTCATCCCAACAGTGGGGAGCTCCCTGTGTTTTTAGGATAGTTGTTGGGGGATTCCCAAATTTTAGGAGGTTTTTGTCTCTTCCTCACACACCTGCAGGATTTGGACTTGAAAGATCACTAATGCTTATAATAAAGTGGGACTTGGAGTTTTCTTCGTGGCCTTTTTTTTTTTTTGTTTGATTGGTTATTTATTAATTTTAAAACATTGAATGTGTCTCAACATTCTGAAAAATGAAAAAAAAAACCCCACCTCTTTTTGTGCAGCGTAGTTCTAAGCTGCTAAGGAGCAGAATCATACTTTAGATTTAAATCCAAAAGTAAACTAGTAATTTATTGCCTGTTAAACATGTGCAAACAAAATCCCAGTATATTGAAGAATGTTTTGAATCCATTTCCACAGGAAACATAGGCAAGAATCTCTCAAAGTTGGTCAATAGTGGCCCAGACGAGATAATTGTGTCTGCTGTGTGACAAGTGTGTGTTCTTGCAGGATCACTGGTTTTACCTATTGGAGCAAGAATAAAATAGAAGGTGCAAGTGCCACAAAATGTAGTTTCACAAATATATGCCAGTATTTATCTTTATTAAAACAAAGTTGGTTGAAATAAGGAGAAACTTAGAAATTGCATCACGTATATTTCAGAGTGGGTTAATGGAATTCTTATGTTTCATTTTGTTGTTTGGTTTTGGGTTTTTTTAATACTTTAAGGTAGACTGCTGGATGTTTTTCTGATGTATTTACGTACTGAAATTTGTGAGTTATTCAGTTGACCACCACCTATCTCTCATCTTACAGATATGTAGTCAAGGTTTTTTGTTTGTTTAACAAAAAAACCCATAAAATAGTACTGTGATGTTTTCCATTCAAACCACTCCTTATTGCCTGAACAAAATTGTTTTTGATGGTAGTAATGTTACCTCAAGACCTGCCCCCTCCCTCTCCAGTGTTGGTTTTCCTCAATAAAAACTCAATCTTCATCCATTTCAAATTTAGCAACTAGTTCCCCAAACCCATTCAACTTTTTCCAAGTCTGATGCCAAACCGGATTCTCTGTGGTGTGGAGCATCCACCAATTTCTACATTGTCACCCTAGTGTTAGTATAATGATTTTCTTTAACCTTCTTAACCTTCTTTAAGGTTATTGTTTGAATTTTCATAACAAAAATCAATTGTGAACAGCTCAGCAGGAGCAGGGCAAGAATTTTTTTTTTTTTAAACTCTGAATCATTCTAGCTTGAACTTTTTTTAAAAAATACATTTCAGTGTGTGTTTTGAGGTGGAAAAATTGTAAGATTCTGAATATTATCCAAACAGACCTGAAAACTTGGTGACATTCTGACTGCAGGCTGGATGTCTGCTCTCATGTTCTGTGGACATTTATGTGTGTAAATAAAATGGTTGCATTCTGTTTAATTTAAATGGTGGAAATTACTGTAGTATTTAGTGAATCCAGTATGATTGCTGGAATGGCGTGGCATGGGAAGATTGAGAGACTTCATTATTTATGGGACAACTTTTATTTTGTGGTTCATTACATTGACTTCAAATTAATTCAGGGTAAGGTTGCTGTAAAATTGCTTTGTGCAAAATAGTATTTATTTTACCTTTTAATAAAACGTCCTGACTTCTGTGAAAGGCATGAAAATAATTGAAATAAATTATATGCAAATAATTATTTAAATAGTGTGAAAATATAATGTGTGGTGCAATTAAAATTCCTGGACTCCCATCAGTCTTCCTAAGTGAAGTCCTCGTAGTGTTTTTCAGCTGCACTTTGTCCTGCTCTTGGGCTTTTCCACCTGAAATTCAGCAGCAGCTTGGGTCAACCAGAGCAACCTTTTGCATTAGAAGCATGACGAGGATTATCTTTTTAGTGATGCCATGGTGAGGATTTTAGGAGCAGCTAGACAGAGCTGTTGTCATTGCTGCCTAAATTTAAGGTCCCAGAAGGATTGAATCTCTAACCCTACTGGGGTCAGAAGCTGGGCAGAGTAGCAGCTCCAGTTGCTGTGTGCAGTGGGGAGGTGCCCAAATTGGGGTCTGAGCCACGCAGCAAACTCTTACTGGGATTTTGATACACACAGGAGTAAGGAAAGCTCTTTAGGACCCTTTTGTAGGCAAGAAATTAAGCTCTAACCAAATCTTTCCGTTTCTTGGATGTCTCCCGGTCTAGTTTCCTCACATTGCTGTGTTTTCTGAAGCTCAAAATAATGCCTTGTTCTCAAGTGATATTAATCATCTTGCATGCATTGAAGTGTGGATCTGACTGTGACTCAGAACAATTTAAAATCAGGCTTCATGTCTTATGAAAATAAATGGCTCCCAGAGGAGAAAGGACTTCTGTTTTCATTTATTGCTTGTGATGGTGAGCTGTGTGCCTCAGTTTGAGATGTCCCATCTTGCGCTGATTTCCTCCGTGTCCCAGTTCATGCTGACAATGCCATTGGCGTTGATCCCAGCCTTTACTGGGAGAAAATCCTGTAATGGTTTGGGTGGCTTGTGGACAGATCTGATAAGAGAGGGTTTCTGATGTTCCGTCAGCAGGTCAGGCAGGGATTGACAGAAATACTCCTGGCGTATGTTTTAACATGGGGAGGGAAAGGTATCATTGACGGGAAAACAGCTCATGGGAAGAATTGAAGTGGCTTTGGGAACAGCCCTGGAGCAAGGAACTACTGAAGTAAAGGCTGTGAAGATTGATCTTTTGGGGGTTATTGCTGGAGGGTATGTGAAACATTTTGCTATCATTAAAATAAATTGTATTTGAGTGTTTTCTCACTGGTACCTTATCTTTATCCCACAATCAAAAGAAGTTACTTTTTGTCCTTTTGGATTGCAGTAGGTGTGTCTGTTTCAGGCGTTTTTAGCAGTTTCAGGGAGATTTTTTTTTAAACTTGGAAGGAATGGTCAAGGTTGGTTACTTAAGTGACAGGTTTCAAAGTGAGAAGGGAAAGTTAAAT
The DNA here is from genome assembly GCA_037013685.1 of Acridotheres tristis. NCBI lineage: Eukaryota > Metazoa > Chordata > Aves > Passeriformes > Sturnidae > Acridotheres > Acridotheres tristis. The sequence goes on from CM072896.1 coordinate 19,342,035, forward strand.
TTTCAGCAGTGTATTTTGCTCACAGTGAGCTCAGCTGAGAAGAACATTTAATGGTTTCATTGAAAACTGTCGAGAGCTATGGGAATATTTGCCTAAATTAATTCACCACATTGATTTCTAGATGACACTGGGTAGTAGAGGTATACAGGCTACAATGTAGTTCCACCTCTAGGCATGGTAGATTTTTTTTTTTTTTTTTTTTAAAGCATGATCTTCCCCATCAGAGACAGCATGTAAGATTGGTTGCCCATTGGTCAGAATTCTACATAATCTAAGACAGAGTTGCTTTTGTAGGCAACTCTATTTTTGGAGTGTTCTGGGAACAGTAAGTTGGGGTGGCAATTTTTATTTATGTTTTGGATGCTTTCTCATTGTCCTCATCCTTGTTGAGCTGGACAATATGGTTACATTTTAAGCAAAAAATGTAATCTGGTTTGGGAGCTCATGCATTGCATTATTCAACAGCAGCCTCCACCCTGTTAAATGTAGTTTTTACTGTTGCAGTACCATGTTTCAATGTATTGACGATTAAAATGTATGTGTATTTGTGGGAGAGCATTTCTGTTGCTTTTTATTTGATACATGTAGTCATCATAGCCCATTTGTCATTTATCTGTCTAGTTTCAGACACATCACACCTGTGATCCTTCTGAGAATGTGTGATCAGTTCTACTTTACTGCAAAGGCAAGAGATTTTTGGTAGTCTTCCCTGAAAAAAGTGGGAAACACTCATGGACATTGGTGAAGGTTTGGAGCCTGCAGTGTGATTTGGTGTTATCCTATATAGTTGCCATGGAAGTTTGGCCTCCTGTTCATTAGGTTATTTCTTTATTTTATTATCTCACTTAGGAAACTTATTTTTTTTTTATAACACTAGTGAAAGCAAAAATCTCAGAGGGCTGTGCTGAATGGCTGCAGTTATTCGAGAAAAATTCAGAATGAAATTTACCTTCTTTTCTCAGCAAGCAAGAACAGAAGAATTAGTACTGATTAGGACCTCCTATGTTATCATCTTGTTAATTATAATTTTCAGTTATGGCTTAAGGGGAGGGGATGTGTCAGTTTACCCAATTAATTAAGAAAAGAGTAGCAGGTGGAGAGACTCTAAATCTTTGAGCTGTTCTGTCCAGCAAACAAAGTCCTGTGTTTGTGTGGAGGGGACTGAATTCGTTCTCCTTGCTTGTGACATCTGGTTCATCTTGTGCAGCAGCGTGTGCTTGGATTTGGGGCCGGTGTTGGATTTGTGGTTGGATGTGTTCTGGGTCGGCCACGACTTTCTGGTGCATTTCATTGAGCTGTGTGCTCCTGGACATGATAAGCTCAGTGTGGCAGTGTGAGATTCTGCAGTTTCTTTGTTGTCCTGAGCAACATCTGTAGTCAACTGTTTCAGAGGGCAGGTATCTGAGAACCCCAAATCTCTACATGACAGCTCATGCTTCCAGCAGCAATTGCTTTGTACATGGCCAAATGGAAAATGAGAATCCTGTTTGCATTCTCTGTCCTGTTTTCAGTCTGGTGGAGAGATTTAGATACTTTAGTTACGTAAATGACATAAAAACCCAAGCAAGACTGGCCTTAGGCCAGAGCTCCATCTCTGTGCTAATGGGTGAGTGTGCTTTTTGTAACTGTGCTTGTTTACCAGGAAATCAGCAAGGGCACGACTGATACCCTGCCTTTGGAGGAGCAGTAGTGTTTGATCAAACTGGGTGTGTGCCAGATCACAGCTGCTCCTTTAGGGCTTTTTTGTGCCAATCCAATCTGGCAACAGAATTTTGTACCGGCTCATCCTTTTGCCTTGTGTGGTGAATTGATGTGGTGTTTCATGTTCAGCCCTTGACCTGGTTTAGCCAAAGTCCTTGGTGTGGTTGCAGAGAGAATGGGTAAAGGTTCACATCTGTAACAAAAACCTGAAACCCTTGGTAACAACAGTATTTACCATTGTAAGAATTTCAAAGTATTGCAGTGCAGAGTGTGAGGGGAAATTCTCTGGTAGTCAGTATTGGAATAAGATGTATTTCTCCAGTATCCTTCTGTAGCCTTCAGACACCAAAGGATAAAAGCATTTTGAAGTTTATCCTGGCAGTTCCACTGCAGTGTACCAATCTGCTGCTGGGGGTTTGATGTGTTGTTAACAAGTGTGCTGGGAGAGGTGTATTTTACAGGCACAACCATGGACCATGTGCTCTAGGCACAGTTCCTTTGTGTTCTAAGCATACTAGTAGTCTGTGGTTCCAAGCTCCTGTGGATTTATCTGCTTTCCTCTAGAACCACAACAGCTGAAACAACTTCTATTAAATTTGAGGATTAATACGAGGGAGTTTGCTTAGTAAAGAAACAAATTCCATTATGATTTCTGCATGTGAACTTCTAACATAGGAGTGTGCAGTTAAGGTAATTTTAAAGAAATGAAAGTTATTTTATGTGAGTGACAGACTTTCACATCTCCATATGATTTCCTCATTGGTTCCCCTGTTGGCAATTCACAATCTGTCCTTCAGACTTGCACTTAATGGGTGAGTGTTCGCTGCATTTTCTGCTCCTAACTACCACAGGTGTTTATTTGCTCCTCTCTGGCCTGTGGCACTTATAGGTATGCCTCTGGAGTGAGGAAAAGAGGAGTCATTAAACCAGAGGAAACTTGAAAATAGCTTGCTTCAGGCAGCTTATTGCAAGGTTGTTTAGTGTTTTTTGGTTTGGTTTTTTTTTTCTAAATAGCAGAACAAAGCCACAACAGTGCAAAGGTTTTAAAGGCCTTTTCTTCACTGCTGTGACTTGTTTCTTTTTTTGTAATTCTTCCCTCCACCCTCCCCCCATGTCATATTATGAAATTTTTGGGCTGTTACCTTACCATAGCTACAGCTCTAGCAAAGATGAAAATAGTAACCTGAGTAATACCATATGCCAGGGATGGCAGCAACACTTCCACTGGAGCAGCAGATCTCACTCTCAGGTTTAGCTGTGGGATAGGTGACACATTGACCTTTCCTCCAGGTTTTGGCACTAAATGCAAGCTGGGCTTTGTTCCACGGGCCGGGGCGGGCAGTGGCTCTCTGTGGCTGTGATGGGGAGCAGGGGCATTATCCCATGGCCATGCTGGGTGGCCCGTGGCACGGCTGGGGACAGCCTGTGTCCAGGTAAGGAGCAGGCAGAGCCAGGGACCCCGTGCTTGGTGAGCAGCTCTTGGCAGAGCTGGGTTCCCACCTGGTGGACTTTGGGATGCTGGAGGTGAGGAGCAGTCGGATGTAAGGGGGAACCCAACTGTGTGGGGCTGCCAGGGAGAAGAAGAAGAAGGTGTCACCCCTCGGGACAAAAAGCAGGGAGTCACCAGGAATTTGGGGTGGCAGCATTTGAGAACAAAGGAGGTGGCAGCAAAGGCCGGGGAGGAAAAATGGCTGGAAAGTGTCAAGGCAGTAGACAGAGGTGGCAGAGGGTGAGTAGCTGGCAGAGGAGAAGCTTGTTTCAAAATGACTGGGACCATTTGGTTTATGTTAACACATTCTACTTCACAGTTTGGGAGGAGTGCAAATAAACTAGGTCAGCTCATGCAAGCCTTGTTAAGAGAAACATGAAAAAATGGCTAAGTGTAGTGAAAGAAACTATGGGAAATGTCAAAGATAAGATTGTTTCAATGATTTTATAATTTTTAAAATGATTATTTTTATTGGATGTGTAGTGTTAACTTAGTGAGGCAGCATGGATTTTATTTTCCCTGCTGCTATAGTTAATGATTATCTTGCTTCTTTTGGAGAGTGAAAAATAACAGTGGTCTAGTGTGGCTGGGGCTCTGGAAATATCTGTGACTCAGTAGGCAACAGTTCTGTAAACAGATGCGAGACATCCCAGAAAAGGATATAAAATTATTAAACCATAAAGCAGTGAAACCATAGAACCTTTCAGTGTGTTTACCAAAGTTCTTATAGGTTCATGCTCAAAGGAAATAAAACCACTGCTAGAGAATCTCATTCATTTATGTCTCAGTCAGCTTCAAATCTGTACCATAAATGCATTTCCTGACTTAAAAATATGAATTTATTAGGGCGCTACTGCTGTGCTGTGGGTATCATGGGGAAGTTGCTCATCTAGTAAATTAATGAAGGCATGTGTGTTGAACTTCCTTACACAGCCATTCCCTTTTGCTACCCAAAGCAGGAACTGATGACTTTTTCCCTGCTGTTGCAGAATAAGGAGTTGGACCAGAGGCAGATTAGTCTCTAACAGCAGAGCTGCTGCTGAAGTGCACAGGAACCAGGTCTGTGGCTTCCCTGCAGGTTTCTGGTTTGTCACAGCCTCCTTGTCATCCTCAGTAAAGTTCAGCCCTTGAGAGAAAATCCAATTCATTTTTCATGGTAGTGAGACGAGGTGTGGAGATGGAATAACGCAGCAGTGGGGGAGGATTTGACAGTCCTTGGTGTCCCTCACTGTCTTTCCCCTTCTGCTGCCATGATCTGGGTGACATGGAGCATCTCTCTTTTCCTGGCAGCAGAAATTAGTAGTGCTGACATCTTTCTTTGTGCACTGGACTCAGCATCTAATGTCCTTGAGGCAGAATAACTCCAAAAGCCTGTCCTGCTAATGAGAAACAAAAACAAAGTGATTACTTCTAAAGTCTTTTCTAGAAACTTAGCAAAGTGCCTGCTTGGGTTTACAGGTTGGGTCATCCCCACAGTCAGAATCAGCAGTGGAAGTTTCATTAAGCAGTCGAGTAGTCTCCAGTTTGAGTGGCAGGAACCCATTAACAGCTGAGGGAGGGGATGGGAGAGATTTGTAAATTGGGAAGCACTGTGGTGAAGATAATTAGGGAGTGATTGCTGTTGCTCTAATGCAAAGACTAAAGGCATCAAATGAAACTAAAAAGTGCTGTCCAAAATAAACACTGTTAGGTATCTTTTTCCTAGAATATTCCTGCAGAATTTTTTTGCCTCAGGGCATGGTAATACTAAAAGTTGATGTGAATTCAGAAAGCCATTATATATTCATGGAAGAAAAATTGACCTGGAGCTACTGAACACTCAGTTTTTGAGCTGACATGGAAAGGGAGACTTTTGAAAAGGGATTGAAAGGAGACTTGTGAATTTAGGAACAGCTCTCATAATGAGCACTGTGTGAGAAAGCATGCTGATGCTTCTCAGAAAATACATCAAGTGCATCATTAGCCATTTGGAGGGATCTGAAGTTGCTCTCTGGTACCAAATTGCTGATAAGCAAAGTGCAAAGGCCCTTCTTGGCTAATAGAAGAGAAGCCTGGTAAGTGTGTTATGTTTGAGGCATTAGAAGGTGAAGCTGGTGCAGGACTACAAAGAGACGTGGAAGACAAAAGCCAGTCACCTTTTCAGAAGGATTTTAAGTGGCTCTGAGTGAGGTGAGACTGCCTTTGCCAGGAGCAGCATAAACTCAAGTGTGAGATAACAAAAAACATCAGTTGTATGGATGGATGGAATAGGCCATGTTTTACTGGTGCTAAGCAGAAAGAACTGTAAAACTTAGATATATCCTAATTAAATCTATAGTCTATGTAAAGACAGAGGCATGTACACCAGTAAAAAATGTGGGTTTTTTATGAGTGGCATTGTGCTTGAGCATTTGGAAGATGTAGAGTCACAGTCTCCAAGGCTTTGGAAATGCTTTCAAAAAAAGCCCCTTTGGTTTTTATTGCCATTTACTTAAAGTATAAGGAGCCCTGGAATGTACACTGAGGCTTCAAGAACTAAAACAATCTTGCTTTTCATCGTGGTTATTTAAAGAGTAAATGCTCTGATTGTGCAAGCTTAGTTAAGAGAATTCTTTGAAGAGCAATGGGAATGGAATGGTGGTGTATGTCAGCCTTTCAGTTAATATGCCAACTATATGCTTTGATTAATCTTTATTTTTCTTCCGAAGTGATTATTACATGAGATTGTGGTTACTCTAATGCAAAGACTAAAGGCATCACATGAAAATAGAATGTGAAGTCCAAAATAAACACAAGTTTTTTTCACAGAATATTCTTGGAATCTCTCAAGTATTCCCCAGATACATGTCATAAAGTTTTTTTTTTTTAAACCTTGATTTGTGAATGTTTATGATACTTTTTCAAGTTTTTATGTTAGGAGATTGAGTTTCATTGTAAGGAAGAAGTTCTGTACTAAGCAGATACTTAACTAAAGGGAGGAATTTTGCAAGTATTGCAAAATTCTAGGAGCATTATAAGCATCACCTTACCAAATTAAATTTTAACCTCAGGATGTGGTTTAAACCTGAATTTTTAAGAGAATTCCTTTCAACAACTCTGATTTTTATCTATGTAAAGGTTTGATTAGCAGCCTTGTGCTCACACAATTAGAATATGTCACCATGCAATTATGAATGTTACATATTTGACTATTGGCAAGGTGGGATGGGATGAGGGTAGGGCTGCTGTTCAAGCTTGGGAAGACAGTCATGTTAAAGTTTCTTGCCTCTTTGTCTTTTTCTCCTCCCTAGATATTCACAGTTTAATCTCCAGCTTTGTCTCTGTGCAGCTGCTATTCTTTCTCCTGGTAGAAGATAACTTGGGGGTAGCATTGGTGAGGTGTGGGTGCACATGTTTAGCACCCCTGGTATTTAGGGGAAATGAAGCTGGGGTCTTTATGTCCCTACTGTGCTTTGCTTTTCATGTTTCAAAAATGTGCTTCTATATAAAATATTTAAGAGTGTTTGTGCCTATATACATATATAAAATACAGTGTTTATATGAACATGCTTCTTGGATAGATTTGCCTTGGTTTAGGTTAGAAATAGCAATTATGTGCTAACAAATTGCCTATTACATATGCCCAGTATACAATTTTTCCAGCAAATTTGTAACAGTTTGCTCAGTTCCAAGCCTGTGTGAGTGTGTGCTGCCTCTCCAACCCATTCTGGTTTTTGCATGCGGAAATAAATTAATTTGGTTTTGCATGTTAAGTACTGTATTAATGAAAACTCAAATAGTCACATATATTTATGGGACTTTGCAATTGCTTGACTTTTAAGATGCTTGATAACGGATTGGAATTAAATACAAACTCAAGGAGCTCCTTTGGCAAATAAGCATAGATGCTCATTGCACTCATCGTGTGGCAGTTTTTCATGCACACAGTATTTACTTTAGTAGCATGAACTGTAGAATGTGCCCCTTAAAGTGCCAATTGTGGCTTAATTATAGATGCAGGAATCACAATTTTAAGTTGTTTTGCTGCAGGCTGTGCACTGGCTCTCTCTCTGAAGACAAAGTGCACATTTTGGAAACAAAAATCCACAACCAGCAGTACCTGCTGGACATGGATGTGCTGGAATCATGCTTTCGATGAGGGTTTATTTTATAAAATGTTATCAGGGTTTCAAAGGCAATGGCAGTGAATGGACAGAATAAACCATTGTAGGACCCATGATGTCCAAGAGCACACAACACCCCTGGCTGGTGCTTGGCCAATACCCACAGGTTCTTCTCAGCTCTGGATCTCAGCCTGGGCTGATAGAAGGGCTCTTCCCTCCCTGGAACAACACCCTGCATTTGTCCTTGCAGAATTCCAGTGGGTTCCTGGCCTCTCTGGATGCCAGCCCTGCTTTCAGGTGTAGCTGCTGGTTGCCTCCAGACTGATGCTGCCTACAAGCTTGATGAGAGTGCATTCCTGGGCTTCTTCTAAGTCCTTGGTGGAGATTTTGGTTAGGTCAGGTCCCAGCAGAGATGGCTGCAGTATCCCAGGGGTTACTGGCCTCCTGGTCACCACACAGTGGTTTGTGTTGGAAGGGACATTAAGGACCATCTTGTTCCGACTCCTACTTGGTCTGGAACAATTCCTGGCATGGGGCATCCACATCTTTGAGAAATCTGTTCCAGTGAAATCCCTCACAGTAAACAATTTATTCCTCATATCCAATCTAAATCTGCCCTCTGTCTGTTTAAATCCATTCCCTCTTTTCCTGTCACTGTGTGTCCTTCTTGTTTTTTTTGTAAGTCCCCTTTAAATACTGGAAGGTGCTCTAAGGTCTCTCTGAAGCTTTTTTTCTCCAGTTCTCTCTGCATGGCTTCATAGCAGAGGTGCTCCAGTCTTCTAAACAACTTTGTGGCCTCCTCTCAGTTGCTGAAGGACCCATTAATTGCTGTGTTTGGAGCCCAGCTGTGTTTCCACCCATCTGGTGGTCACTTGTCCAGCTGGCCATATCCCAGACTGGATAGATCCATATTGTGGGGTATAAATTGGGGTAATACCCTTTTTATTTGAGGGTGGCAGAAAACCTGTCTTTCAGTAGCCACTGAGGACCCCTCAGTCTCCATGAACTTTCAGACATGACGGTGGTGGCTTTGCTGTGACCTTGATTTTCTGTACCCTTGGACACAGCCCATCTGGTCTCATGGGTCAAGATCAAATAATCCCTGATATGAATTCCTCAGCCTTATCTCCCATCTGCTGCCACTAAATCATCCCCCTTCTTCAGCAACAGGCCCACTTTTTCCCTGTTTAGCCTTTTACTCTTATTTGCAGCATTAAACGTCAAACTATTTTCTAAGCATTTCCATGAAATGTTGGTTTGAAAAGTTATGGTTTATCAGTGAAATGTAGTGCAGCGTGTGTTACACCCCAATTATGTGTGCATTAAGCGTTCCCATAAGAAGTCTAAACTGAATTTTGCAAATTTTTATTTAATTATAGACTTACATTTCAGGATGTATTAGGCCACCCACTAAGTGTGAGGGCGTTCTAGATTGCTCCCAAGGAGCTACCCGTTGCTTTGGGAAAACTTAGTTCTTGTCAACCTGATGAAGTTTATAGGAAATCTTCCTGCAAAAATGACAGCAGCTCTCCTCTGACTTCTCTATCGTACCCAATAGTTTAATTTTAAAAACATAAAATCTAGTGTTTGAAATAATTTCTTGTTTGTGATGAGTATAAATATTTTTCACTTTTATTCGATACTCAAAACTAGTGCCATGACTGTTTGTGTATGAATGTGTGCATTTGTACACTGCATAGAAAAATACTCAGCATTTATGTGTGCTTCATTCATTTTGCTGTTATGAAAAAACCCCTTGTATGTCTGGCCAGAACAGAATTTTACTGTAAACCTAATGCAGTGTGCTCATTTGTATGGGCTGCTGCAACTGGAATTTTTCAAATGCATAATGTGGTGGTCATGATAATGTGTTTACAGAGTGTAAAATTTGAGCTTGAATTATGATTACTAAAATAATTGATCGTCAGTATTTGTGCTTTGCATAAGAAGAGTTCAGGGAAGATGAATATTAAATAAACAGCATGTTGGATGAACAGTATTTCTTTTTCAACTCATGAAATGAACAAAAACTAAAAGAAGAGCATGTATTCTTATTGCCAATTACTGTCCAAGGAGGATAATGATACAATCTTTATGACCTGCTAGAACTGTAGTCTTAAAATATATTTCCCATTACATTCCTCTCAGTGTTAAAATACAGTCTTTCTACCAGCAGATAAGTTGTGCCAAAAATAAAACCAGAAAGGTCTCTCATACACAGTTTCTGGTTATTAAATAATGTGCTCTCTCCCTATCCCTTCCCAGCAGGATCTTCTGGTTTCTCCAAAGGCTTAAGGAACTCCTGCAGGAACTCAAGGAGCTGGTAGATGCAGGGGGTGAATGAACAAAATTAAAGTTCTCTCTTTAGAACTTCTCACTTGTTTTGATCATCTTGCAAATGAGTAGAAATGTATAGAATTTCTGTTTATTGTAAAATGATATTTACACTGCATCTCTGATATGTACAGAAGAGCGCTCAGACATCAAAGAGGATCTTCCTTTTGTGGGAATTTTAAGTTCTGTAAGAAAGTTATTAGAGAAATCGTTATAATTTAGGGGTACATAATTAATATATGGGAGCCAAATGCATTGTGCATTCAGTGTTTGATCAGCCCATATTCTGGGAGTGCAGTCTCTTAGGGAGAGATGCTCTGTAGTGTGTGTGGGCCAGGGCAAGGATGGAATAAACATCTCTGATCAGAGCAGAAAAGCACAGTGAGCCTCCTGCTCTGTCTGGATGAGGAGTGTTTGCTGCTCTGAGGGAAGAAATAACAGAAATAAAATAACAGAAATGAAACTGTCTCAGGGCCGAGGCCATCACTGGAGCAAGTGGGGGAAGTCTTGGAGGAGATGATGCTTTAGTCTCACCCAGATGTTTGCACCCCTGTGCTGTTGTTTTGCTGGAGCTCTGTGGTCTGCCAGTGTGGGAGCAATGCATCTGCTGTTTCCAAACCCTAACAGGTTGCAGGGGTTTGGATGCAGTGGAAAAAAGGGGGGAATGTGTCTGGCATGGCATAGGCAAGAGGAATACAGGAATATACACCCCCCACCTTTTGGGTTTTATTCCCTTTGGCAGTCTCTACCATCCCTAGTATATCTCTGTTTGTATGCTAAAATGATCAAATCAGTAATGATCACTTTCTTGGGTTTTTATGCTTTTTCTTGTTTCTTTTCTGCAAGGAGTCCTTCAGGGCTTCTGAAGATCTCATTTCTATTCTTGTGATAGCAGGTGCCTTTGATAATCTGTTTTTCTCCAGTCTTGATTATTCTTTTTCTGTGTTGTTTGTTTCTTCCTTTTGGCAATTACATCCTCAATTTTGGATTATTTTAGATTTCTATTGCTAAAATCAAAACACAGTCACTAACCGTCTTTCTGCATTTGCTGATTTATTTTTTTGAGCAGCGAGGTCCCTGCTCCTTTGGCATCCTAGTTGTCTGCATATGGTAATTTATATTGTCTCTTAGCTGCAAGATATTTTTTTGTTCAGCAAATTATTCATGTTTGTTTGCAGTTGATCATTTTTGTTTAATAGCATTTTCTATTCCATGGCACAGCAGTGCCCTGGGAGAAAAGGATTTTCTCCTGGTGCTCTAATGAGTTGTTTTCTTAGCTCTCCCAAATGGTGTCCCATTCTTAGAAACAGTCCAGCAAATGTCCTTGTGGTGTGGACGTGCAGCAGGGCTTGGCAGACTCATTGTGCCCTGTTTGGAGATTTCTCAGGCACTGAACTGGATCAAAGGGACTCCTTTAGGACGTTTTGGGGCTGGGGTGACAACTGGATGCCAGTCCAGGATCCCAAATCCATCTGTGCTGCTCAGTGACTCCAGTCTGAGCTCAGCTGCTCCATGGGACCAGTGACTTGGCAGAACACGTGCCCCCTATGCCTCCAAACCAGGAGTCATCTGAAATCAGAGTTTTGGTGCTATGATCAAAAGAATTTTTTGTAGTTTCCATGAGTAAAATCCCTCCAAAAGTAGGAAAAGGGTTCTATCTGCTGATCAAAGGGTCCTTTGGCATCCCCAGCCAAAGAGATTCAATGCAAAGGGAATTTTCAGAAAGCTTATTAAAAATTAAAAGTACTGGAGGGGGGGAAAGCCCAGAGATAAATCCTTAGAGATCATGTTCCATTAATAGAAGTTTTTACTTGAAATGAGAAATACCTGAATGCCCACTAGAAAACAAGTTCTGTAATATGTTCTTATTTGAGGATATGGAAGGTTTATAAATTCTGGATTTATAACCTGTTTTGTTTCTTGTATGGAGATCTTTTTGATTTTTCTGAGTGTTTGCTACTGTACAATTTACCATATTAAAAAAAAATCAAATTATGGATTTCTGCACCTTAGATTCCTATGGGTTGTATTGATCTTTCAGGGTCTTTCATGTTTTTGAAGTGTGTAAGACCATGAAACCTAAATTCAGAAGGTGTTTCTCAGGTTTCTTTTTTTATAATGTATGTATTTTATATTATTGATTCCTTATTTGCTACTGTACAAATGGGAACAACTTTATTATTCTTCTGACATTGCTTGTAGTTAAAATCAGCCCTCTTGGTCCAGTCTTTGTTGTTTCTTACTGATGTTCCAGAAGGGATACAGAGGAGGCACTGTAAAGAAACTTCTGGATGACATGCACAAGTTAATTATCAATGAGCTGAGGTTTTGTGATATCCACAGTGAACTCGTGGGGAATGCTTCCCTGCAGAAGCAAGAGCAAGCGTGGCACTGCTGGAGTGAATTACAGAAGTGAAGTGTACAAAAAGCTTCGTTTTGAATGCGTACTGAATACAAAAATAATTGCAGGCACAATTAAGATAGGTGACTTCCTGTGGCAACTGCCCTCTTATTCTTTCTTTCTCAGTGTAATTACCTGAAGGTTACTGTAGTCTGGATACAGCTTCGTGGTTTATTTCCATATATTTGCTGGTTTTGAAGTCGATGGTAAAGCTAAGCTTTAAAAAACAAACAAAAAACCAACCCACCCAGGACTGTATGATTAAATTTCCTTTGTTTGTTTGGTGCTCACTGTTCTACCTGCAGAGGAGCACCGAGCACCTCAGGATGTGGGTTATGTCCTGTAGGATTTTCCTGGGATCTGTTTTCAATCACTTGCATCCAGAGACAGAGTGCACCCAGTGCTGTGTGCTTTTGCTGCCCTATTCGAAATCTTTCCATTTCGAAAGTAGTGAACATCAAGGCTGATTATAGATGTTGTTTTAAGGAGGTCTTTTAGGCTTTAATTTACACCTTTGACTATTTAATACCAGAAGAAATGTCTGCTAGGCCCAGGGTGGATCGAAGGGAAAACAATTTAATCAACAGGTAGAAGCTTTTGTTTGAAGTAATTGATTGTAATTTTGCTTTGGATTTAGAGAAATCAAACTTTGCCGAGAAAATAACTGTGCTGCAATCTATTAAAATGTTTGATTTGCTACTAAGATTGAATTGTTGTAGGAGAAGTGCTATTTGTTTTGTTAATCAGGCTGATTTACTGCTTTGCTTTGCTTTTGTTAAAGCACATAACCTTTATTTATACAAATTATTTAAGTTTTTATGACTTTTTAGGAAGTTGCATGTTGATAAACAGCGTGTTTCTAATTTATTGTGGCAAACTGCATTTAGAGGAAGGTGTGTATCTAATGCAAAAAATCTTCACTTGTTTTACTGTTGCAGTGTACTGGATAAAGAGGGAAACTTCTGTATTTCAACCTAGGGAAAAGTGCTCTTTTGACAGTAGTGAAATGAACCGATTTTCTTGTTCAGTATTTTGGAATTAGTGGGGGTTTGTAGTCTCGTAAGTGGCAGATAAATTTATTATCCTTAAGTGTCCAGAGTACATACAAAGCACTGAAGCCACTTGAATGCAAAAATAGTTATGGTCTTAAAAATAATTTGTATACCACTGTAAAAACTGGCCACTTTTTAAATTCATGAACACTTTGCCTGTGATTTCCAACAGTTCTATTGATTGGTTAGTTGATTATTTAATTTGATTTTTTTTTTCCTGTGGCTTCAATCAGATTTTGGTACAGGTTACCAAAATTTTAAATTAAATTTGAAATAAAATTCTAAATTCAGTTTTGACGTGACATTTCTATAGTAGCTATATCTGCAGTGAGTTCTGTGGTCAAAACACTGAAGAATTTCAGTTGAAAAATTGCAAAAGGAGTTTCTACTGGCTTTTTTTTTTTTTTAATAGAAATTCTTTGCAAATATAAAAAAACCTCCCTGTTTTTGAAAGGAATAAACAGAAATGTTTGTGTAGTATTCTCTGTTCTGCTTCTCTCATGCTATGAGGCAGCAGCACTGGGCAGGAGACACAGCCCTGCCCTGGGGAGCCAGTTCTCTTTAGACAGCATCATTTAGTTGTGTTTTGTTCTCGTTGGTTAAAATAGTGAGCAGCAGGTTTAGAATTTACTGTGTGGTATCTGTAAGGGTTTGTATTTTAATCGTTCTTAATTCTAAACATATTTAATAATAATGTCATGGAAGATTTTGTCGTCTTTACCAGAATTTTTACATTCCCCCTACCTCAGTTCTGGCTTTTTGGGTCTCTCTGGCCTTGAGTAACTCAGCTACTCATCTTGGGCAGTGCCCGCAGGTTTTTTTTGCAAGAGATTTGGTTACTTTAAAAGAGAAAAATACAATCCTCAGAAGGGTTTGGGTGGAGTGCCTGAGATGGGGCTGCTGAAATGACCTCACCGGGTCAAGTCTGCTGCTGACTAAGGATGAGCAGGAGTATCTCTGTGCTTAGTTAATCAAAAGAAATGCAGATGTTGTCTTTAATGCTTTTGCAAGTGCACCTCCCTTCCTAAAATGTCACATGAGAGATGTGACATGTGTTTGTACCTGGAGGGTGACATGTGAAGTCCCATTGGCCCCTCGGCAGTTTGAAGTACAATTTTAAGTGCAGTTTTAAGTACTGCCAGAAAGGTGTTCCATTGCACCACGATGCTGGAATCCAGGGTTATTTCCTTATCTTGCCCTTTATGGCTCTGCAGCCTGTGCTGGCACAGAGGAATTCCACGCAGTGACGGGAGGCTCTGCAGATCACTTTCGTACATGTGTTAGTGACACTTTACACTGGTGTTGCTTCCCTGGCGTGAATTATTTGCCTCCCTTCATCCACGCTCGGCCTTGCCCTGTGAGCCCCGGGATGCTCTCCGGCTGGTCCATGCAGACACTGCCTTCAAAATTTGGTAAGTGTTGTTCTGAGGACTGGCAATTGTTCAAGTCAGTTAAGAATTTTTTAGTAAAGTCGTTACACAATGAAGTTTTAAAAATTAACTCCTCACCGGCTAAAATAAATTAGCGTAGTTTGATTTTTTTTTTTTTTTTTTTTACTGCTTTACGGGAAGGTATTAGGAACAAAACCATAAAACTAATAAAGTTCTCTGAATCACTGAATCAACGGATTAGCTAAAAATGCCCCAAGGAAATTATCTGAACTTGACCAAAGAACAAATAGTGCTAATTGCTTTTAAACCGAGCTTGTTTTAGTCTACAGATGTTGCTAGCAGAACTGCCTCCTTTTTGTTTTAGTGGGAGTGTCAGTGTGTAGGTGGCGAGCACACCCAGCCTGCCACAAGTCCAGGAGGATCGACCGAGACTTCTCTGAAAAGGTGTCAAAACCAGTCCAGTAGTAGTATTTGGGATATTATGGCAAGTGGATTTATTTCTGGGTAAAGTTGGTGTAAAAAAAAAAAAGGGAGATATGTTAAATGGGTCAGAAGTGCTAGTGTTTTGAGATGTTTTTATAATTCCAAGATTTTGCTTGTTCCTTAGGCAATGATAAGAAAGATAAGACACAAGAAAAAGTGATAAATGATAAATGATTGCAGCTGTACCGTGTCATACAACAAAAATATATATATATTGAACCTTGTTTTTATCTGATCCAGTAAACAATCTCTTCTGAAGTGCAGCAGCTTGTAAACCTGGGTTTTTATTACTTGTTGGTGATGGAAGAATCATCATTTTTGGGCTGCCAAGTCCTGTGCATTTATTACTCTGTGCTGTATACGGTCTGTGTATTTATTAGTGCTAAATACCTCATACTGTTCCATTTCAACCGTCTGCCACTGACCTGGAAAAGCATGGCATAAAAGTATCCTCAAAAAAACAAGGAAGAAAAGCCCTTGACTAGGTGTGACTGAAATAATATCTACAGTGTTCTGTTTGGAGATTAACCAGACCCCAATATTTGGTGTTTGACACTGAGGGGAAATACTTTTGCTAGGTGGAGTATTTTTGACAAGTGTGTTTAGTACTCCTGCCCTGAGCATTTGTCACTTGCTTCCTTGGTTAACCAGTGCATGTTAGCATGATCACAAAAGAAAGCAGCAAAATTTGCAGGCCTTCTGTTCATTCTCCATCAATAAAAACAATTAAATATCCGTTGGTTCAAACGGAAAATGGAAGCATAGGGTTTTTTGTTAGTTTGGTTTTTTAAAGTTCGTAAACATTCATCACTTTTTTTCTTTTAAAAATGAACGTCTGGTCCGTGGATGCTTTACTGAATCTGTATCAGAGGAACAAAAACCACATCAGGTGCAATTGACTTCAGTAATGGTATCTACCTGGCATATTTTAATATTAAGATGTGACTAAATTTTCTCTCTTTAACAAGTTGAAAGATTGAGGAAGCTTTATTTCCCAAAGACCAAGAACAGAGGTCTTGAGTTTGTTACTTTCTCTGACTATTCTAGTAGATCACATTGATAAATGTGAGTTGACTTAAAAAATAGCAGAGAAGTCCCAAACCTACCGGATTCATGAAGCCCTGACAGCAGTTACAGAGAATGACAATTCTGTAGGTGACTGCAGAGGCAGAGTTCTGTAAATGAAATTCCCAAAGGGTGAAATCCTATCCCCAGCCTATTCCAGTTTGAACGAGATTTGCAGGATGCACAGCTCAGCCAGTTTCAGATTCCTGGTGTGAAACAATCAAGATAAGAATCAAAAAGTAAAGAAAGGGAAAAGCCCTTTTAGATCAAACACTATACACTAATCTTTCTCCTTAGGCAGAATTGCTCCTTCCAGAGTCCTTACTACTCTTATTTAAAATAACAGAAGCCCCATGGCACTGGGAGTTTTTCTTAACTTGTATTTAGCTGAATGATTTTGTCATGGGGAAGCTTTTCCTGGTTATTTAAAATGTATTTGCAGCTACCCAATCTTCATCAGACAAACCTAAGTCTTCTCTTGCCCTTGAAATTTGCTCCTGTGAATTTGCTGTTTTTTCTCCTGTCGGTGATGTTACGTAGCTGTACTTGAGACTGATCCCTTAGCGAACATCAGCATTCTTTTTTTCTGCTTTTTAACTGTCTGTAAAGTGGTGTAATATGTTATCTAATCTCACTTCCACTTGTTGGTAGGATAAACACCTGCTGTGTGTTGCTCTGTATGTGTAACATATAAGTTCAAAGGGATATAAATTGAGCTGTACAGCTGCAATGACCGTAGGAAATCCAACAGAAAATATTTCCAGTGAAACAAAAATACTGACTTCACTCATTTTGGCAACAAATTAAGTTTGCTTAGGGCTTTTTTTACACTCATTTTCAATAGGGAAAAACCTTTTCCTACAAGCAGGAAAACCAACATAATTGAAATGTTAATCAACATACAACATATCAAACAATATTTTTAGAAGGTGGGTTTTTTTTGTTTTTTTTTTTTTAATTTCAGGGTAGACCACCTAGGTCTATCCTGGAGGTACACAGTGTAATAATTCAAGTGTATGCACACAGCCAAACCCTCTTTACTGCTTAGGACAGGCTTGAATAAGGGCACTGTTATGTTGTTACCAGTTAATCCTGGCCTAGTTGATGATCTCTGTAAGACTTCTCTGCCGTGGTTTCGTTTCCTGATGCTCATCAGTTCTTTTGAATATGTTGTCTTTGATGAATCAAATACATGTTTTCCTTGGTCATGATTAAGTCCTGTTGTTGAAAAAAAACAACAAACAAATGGCATGATTATATTAGCGTAATATGCTGCTGTTGATTAATGACTTTAGTCCATTTATTTAATAGATGCTTTTCTCCCTGACCATAGTGCTAAAGTAAATATTTTGCTGTGTTTCTCTGTACTGTAAGCTCCTTTTTCTTTGGAACAGGTTTTGGTGTCTCTTATTCCATGTACAAATCTAATGTTGATGCAACTATTTTTGCTACTCAGTCAGTGTGGCAAACAGCTCTGGTATCTAAATGGTTTGAAAAGACAACAGAATAAGAGATACGTGTTGTATACAGTTAGTGTCTGTGCTGTTCTGGTATAGCTCATACCTAGTACATAATTCCATGTTTGCTGAGAGCTTTTTGTGCTGGGCTCCCTTTTGCTGTCCAAGGCGCCAGGCATCCTTTGGAAATGTGAATATTGATGATGGAGCTATAGGGCAGTGCTGCTCCTGCATTTCTTCCCTTTCAGGGCTGTGTTCTCTCTTCCTTTCTTGAGCCAGTTCTGTCCTCCTCTGACCCTGCAGTGGGATGCTTCAAGAGCTGAGTAGAAGAAAATTGGTTTTTTTTTGGTGTTTTTTTTTTTTTTTTTTTTTAGAGGAAAGGAAGTGTTGAGAACACCCAGCTGGGAGAGGGTAGATGAGGGTAGACTGAGGTCTCCCCACGCAATAGCAGTTAGATCTTGGCTAGGATGTGACTTGAGCATAAAACTAAACCAAAGCCTTCAGGTGAGCCACACCTCTGAGCCTTTAGGGACACCAGATAGCTCACTTGGGAATTAGTCCCTCTGCCTTCTGTGGTTTCAGCCTCTGCTGCAGGGCAGGTTTCCCTTCTCAGGAGGTAGAAAAGCTTGCCCTGGTAGTGAGAAGCACTGGCTTTTTTCCTATACCCTGCTCTGCAATTTGTCACAGCTCAGTAGCTGCTGTGTAAGAATAAGCTGTCCTTTTAGCAGGGATGGCTGGATAACCAGTGCTGGAACAAGGGCAGCCCTCTCTAGGTGGGTTTTAACTCTTTGTGATTCAGAGCCCTCACGTGAGGTTGAAAAATTGCTCTGTTAGAGAAGTGATGGAGACATGGAAAGAACAGAGGCCAAAGGTTGTAGGAAAGATGGTGTTGTCTACTGCTGGCATGGTGTGAAGATTTGGAAAAAGGAAAAAAAAAAATCCTTGTGTTGCTTGGTCTTGGGCAACTTGTCTGCTACTTAGTCACAGGGTTTACCTGTCCAGGATAAACTTCATCTGTAGGTTATTTGTTTGTAAATGTGACCAAGACACAGTAGTTGTTTGGAGGGGTGATACAACTGCCTGAGTACATTGTGCTTCAGGCATCACTCAGTTTTGAAAGTTCCTGGGGAAAGGAGAGGCCACTGTAAGCAGAAGTGCAGCAGCTTTTGTTGACCAGTATTTAAAAAAAAAAACAAACAAGTATTCCTTGATGCATTTAATTTATGATTTTAGGGCATTCAGTGTTAAATTTTATTGGCAGTGTGAGAGGCTTATGTTCTTCTCTGGCTCTGCACAAAATAATGATAGTAATAATAATTTTAGGAAGAATCTGGAACACATTATAAGCACCTTATTTTAGTGGAGCTGTATCCCAGGAGCACCTGGAGTGTATGAGCCTAAGCTCCACTGCAAACTTTGCTTTTGGCCTCTGATGCGGCTAAAAGTTTTCAGAGAAATGTTTTCGTACCTGTGGATTTTCAAGTGCTTTTGAGTTTTAAAAGTAACTCATAATTGTGAGGGCTATTTTAAAGAAATTCTTGGATCCTAACTCTTCAGCCTCTATGCTACTACTATCACATACCCAATATCACAAGCAAGGTAGATTTTTAAGAACCTTTTGAAATACCTTTTAAACCTGACCCTTTGCTGCAAGGGCAGGTATCCGGGGAATTATTCCTGCAGTGGGCAGACAGAAGGCAGCCAGCCTTCCCACTGTGTCCTCAGACAGGGAGTGTCACTTCAGCACCACTGAGTGTACACAGAGTTCAGGGTCAGTGGCCACAGCAGGACAACTTGAGCCTCTTGACGTCAGGCTGTCTGCAAACACCTCTGGCAGCAGAAACCAAGCCCCACTGCATTGTCTGAATGTCCTCAGCAGCTCCTTAGCTTGGCTTGGCAGAAATGTTAGGTCCGAGCTGTTACCCTGAAAGAATGCCCCTGTTTGACTTCTGGGTGCCCAAACAACTGAAGGTGGTAGTGGGAAACACTGAGGGAAATCCAGCCAGGGTTCCCACGGTGGTTACACTCACTGAGGTTGAAAATAGCACAATATTGTCAAGTCCTTTTGTTATTTTGGGATATTTCCTTTTTAAACATTTTGGTCTTATTTCCAAATGTGATGTTTGTGTGAAACTTGTGTCCTAGCTCCCCGAATCATGGCATATTTGAGACAGAATTTTGATTAACTCAATAAATTAAGCTTGTCATAATCTAGATAAGTTATTTTGCAGGGCTACCATGAATCTCAAAGCAGAAGAATATATTGTTCTGAAAACAGTATCTGTCTAAAAACACAGATGAGGCAGGCACAGTTGCAGAAGAAGTTGATTTTCCCAGGAAAGCTGTTTGAGCTTTGTTCCATATCCCCACACTGGAGACCAATTTAAAAGTCCTTCTAACCTTGTAACCATCAGTTCCCTGCGAACACATTTCCATGTAGACAAAAGCAGCTGTTACTTTCCTTCAGCTGTGAAGGCTGATCTCAGTTAACTGGGTCTGAGTGGGGAAAGGAAAGATTCTCACTCACCAGTGCAGGTGAGTTGGTTTAGTGAGCTGGAGAAAGCTGAATTAGTATCATGGGAAATATGTCTGTTCTTACTTTGAGGAAACGGAATGCTAAAAAAAAAAAAAATATGATTTTTTTGGAAAGTTTTTGTTTGGTTGTTTTTTTTTTTTTTTTGTTTGTTTTTTGGGGTTTTTTTTTGTGTGTCTTGGTTCAGTTTTTGAGGTATGTATTTGAAATCTGTAATAACAGAGTGGCCCCTAAATGTTACACGTCAGATTTTTGTTGTTTTCTTTTTTTTCTTTTAGAGAAGGAAAAGTCTTTTTCCTATTTGAAGTGAGTCTGCTGAGACCACCCAGTTTGACAAGCTGTTTTAGCTGATTATTATTCCAGTGATGAATTTAAATTTAAGACTCAGTTCTAGACTAAAAACACAGAAAAATTATTTGTCAATATGCCACTGTTTCGATCAATATGTCAGTAGTCATCATGTCCACTATTTTTGGAAGAAAAACTCCAAAAATTGGAAACTACCTTGAATTTTCACAGGTGGGCCCCCATCCTGCAGGTAGCAGTCGGTGAAGGTGGGCTTTTGTGGGTGCTTTAAGGTCCTTTGGCATAAGAGTGCTTTCAGTAATAAATCTTTATATTATTTCCCAGTCTAGACTGGATTTAACTTCGTTCTCTAGGACCTTGTAACTTCCAGTTTACGTGAATTGGATTACTTGCTAATGAATTTCATTTAAATGCCTTGCAAGTGAAATGGTGCTCGGTACCAGCTGATTGGCATTGACAAGGTTACTGGGGTCCATTATGGGTTTTAATGGAGCTGGCTGACTTGGTTTCTTCTCCAGCAATTCAGCTTTCTTCTCTTTCAGTGGGCTATGAGCTATTTTCTGTGATTGCCTCAATTTTTGACTGTTAGAGCAATTGGTGTTTAAACTTCTGCAGTATTCTTTTGCTTTGGTTTGGCTTGCCCTATGTTTCTCATTGCACAGTGAATCCTGTTTCTGTGAGTTTACAACGAGTGGTTTCTGTGTCTGGATGAACTTTTCTCCAGAATAGTGCTGTCTGCTTGCCCAATTCTTATTCTTTATCCCCTCAGATACCCTTTGTTTTAGGAGTTGATTCCCATGCTTCCGTAGACATACAGGTGCTTGTTCTATATAAGAGTATTCCTGAAGTGTGGAAAGTTGTGCAGCTTTAATGTGATATTAATGTACAAGTTAAGCATTTCTTCTTTGAAACATCTGGAAGGTCAACTTACATCATTATTTCTATGATATATTTCTGATGGAATAAAGGTAAAAGAACAAAGATTAGGAAATAACATCTCAATTGATAGAGAAGAGCTGTTTCAGGTAGAGTTGAGGAATTTGTGCGGATATGTCTCTGGGCAGATCTTAGATACTTTCAGTGCTTCCTGATGAGGCTTCTTGTAAAACATCCTCGCCCACGCCGTGCTTTCAGAGTGAAGTACTGGAGCAGTCTGTGCATGTTATTTTGTCTCTAGGAACCCTATTGCTACCTACCAGTTTCAGGTATTGACAGTTTTTAACAATGTATTGTGTGTGATGCTGATTTCCACCCCACACACTCTTGCAGGTATTTGTTTCTCCTGAGTTTTCTGAGTTGGTATCTGTCTCAGTTTAGCCTCTCTGTCAGATTTGAAAAGCAGATGTTGTTGTAGACGTGCTGAATTGCTTAAAAAAAATTGCCATACATCTCTGTAGAACTGTGATTAAAAGAAATCACTTTGGTTTTCTCTGTTTATGTTCCAAGCACAGCAGTGGTAGAATCACCATTAGTTTTGTATGTGCCTATTAACCAAATGAAAGGAAGGATTCAATAGAGTGATTAGTTTTCAATTTAGGCTTTTAAAATTATTGTCTCATGCTTTTTGCAGCCTAGTTACTGAGGGGAATATACAGGATTTAGTTATTTTTAATTCTTTCTTGATTGGGACACTTTTCCAGATACTGAATCCAGATAAAAGCAGTATACTCAAGGATAATTTAGAAGAACAGATACCGTGTCCTTAGAAGGCTTTTGTGATTTGGAAAGCACAACATCTAATGACTAAATTTGTTGTTAGAGCTCAAATAGCACCAAAATCTCAGAAAGTAGTATAAACAGTGTGATCCTAAGAGGATTAGAAAAAAAGCACAAGTGCACAAGTTCACATGGGGAACAGGAGCAATTCAAAGCTCACACAAAAAATACCAGTTTGGCCATAACACAAACCCAGTGCAATGTCTGGGAAGGAGAAAGCAGCACTAATAGCAGCGTTTCTGGAAGGAAATGGTTAAACATTTCTGCAAGTAGCATTTAGCGAAATCCTTGCTTTGAACTGACTGTGTTTGGAAGCAGGTAAGAACTAACATCAGCGTACATCTGGTGTGTGTGTTGATAACCAGTTCTGTCACTGTGTTGGTGCCAGGGTTGTTTTTATCTGTGGCTTCCTTTGTACCACACAATTATTACTTGATTGATAGCAGCAGCCCAGTCTGTGCAAGCAGCCTGAGTGGGTGTTTGCTGCTTTGGTGAAGGTGGTTTGGCATATTAGCTCTGGCTCTGCAGGTGGGAACTGCCCGGCTCATGCAAGCTGGGTTTGAGACCTGGAGTGTGGTCTAGGCTGGGTTTAAGGGCTGGTCTCTGTGCACCACAGCAGGGTAGGATGCTCTTCACAAGGATATGATGTTGGGTATTGTACTGAGTGTTTGGCCCAGAATCTCAGGGGGACGTGAGCATCAGGTGTGTCATTTTCTGCAGAAAAAATGGGTGTGGGCAAGGCAGCAGGCATTAGCTCTGAGCACATGTGTGTCAGTGCACACATGGCAAAATCATCTTTCCTCTCAAGTTGAGGGGAGCAGTTTTCAATTGATGTTGAACACATTAGTCATCAGGCAGTGGTGAGCTGTTCCCAGCCTCCCCAAGCTGAAGAATCCAAATTCACAAGCTTCTGTGCATTGCCCAGGTGTGCCTTATAAACTTAAAGGGCATCTAGTGGATTATTTTTAAGTGTCACATAGTATAGCTGTTACTACATCTGGGCACCTGTTTAAATCACTGTAACATGTTGGAATATAAAGGTGAGAGATAGTCCGAAATCAATAAATTGTAACTGTCACCTGCATTGTTTCAAGGTACATGCCAAAATCCAATAAGATAAATTTGGAAAGAAAAAAAAGCTGCTGATGAGGCGTTTGTCCTCAGCAATTGATTCTGGAGAAGGACATTGCAGAGTTTTCTAAATGTTTACATGTCTCTTCAAGCGCCCTTATTTAAAACTGGAGCCTACAACCAATTAACATTGGTGAGGAATGAAGTCAGTGAACCCTTTCTTTTCTCATTCTCTGCTCTCTTGAGTCTTTGCTTCCAGCTTCTTTCCGTGTCACTGCCCTGTTTAGATGTAAAGCAAAGGACAAGAATCCTCTTCCACGGATCAGGAGGAAAGGTTTCCCTCTCTGGCTTCGATGCTGAGTACTGCACTCGAGATTGCACAAGGGCAAAGAGGTGTTGGAAGGAGACAGTTTGGGCAGTGTACTGAAGAAAGCCCTTTTTCCTGGAAGAAAATGGTTTATGTTTGTGCAGTCATCCCTTTATTTATGTTTGCAATGTTCCTTCCCAAATGGAATAACCCAAACTAAGCATCACACTGGGAGGGGGTAGCAGCCCTTCTCTGCATTTCTCTGCACAGTTTTTCTCATGATTTAGATTGTTCTCAAAAGAGTGTTGGTTGGTTGTTCTGTTCTGTTTTTAAGGAAAACTCCTGTTATAAGCAAATAATGTTTTGATGGGGTCTGCAGAGTGGGTGTTAAAGCTTTCTCTTCTCAGCTGGTCAGCAGCCCCAGCTATGGGAAAAAGTTTGCATAGGATACTGTACCTCTTGAGGAGTGGAGTTTCACTCAGCCTATTTACATGTTTTCTGCAGCACTAGCACAACTAAGCAAGGAAATAAGAGCATGTTTGCAAATTCTTTCAATTCCCAGCATTCCTGCATTCCTCAGCATCCTCTGCAGTGCCTCTTGCTTGCACTGTGAAGGTGATGTTTCTGCCTGCCTTGTGGCATCTTCCAAGAATAAAATAAGCCCAAATGCTGCAGCTTTTCTTTACTTTTCTTTTTGTTTTTCTCTTTTTTTTTGGATGAGTTCAAAAATGGCTCTATAATGAATGATTTCCTGCTGGTTGAGCTTGAAAATTGCACGTGAGAACCTCATGTTGATCATGAGTCCCACAAACCATAGTTATTCTTTACTCATAAAGTAAAAGTTTTTTGACCACAGGTTGCAGATGCTTGGCAAAGAATTTAATCTAAAAATAGTCTGGTAATACTTCATTAGTCACTCATGTCCATCTGTCACCCTTCCTGCTCTTTGAGTGGGCGATTAGATTATGTCCTAAAGAAAAGTCGTCTGGCAAGTATTTGTATGGAGGGCAACCACTCAGGAGTATTAGTGTGGATGAAAGTCGTTTGTCACTGCTGAATAAAAATGAATGTTGTAGTGGATGGACTTACCTCATATTTGGATGTCAAAAGCTGTGTGCTTATACGTAGTTATTTTATTGTTGGGTGTATAAAATTATTATTGATGTGTAAAGAAAATTACTAAAATCTAAGAGTGTGGATTTGTTTGGATTATGTTTTTATTTGGGTTTTAAAGGTGGGCAAGATTTCTCTTGAATTTTGCACTAGGAAGATTTCTGTTATTTTCATGTTGTCAAGTGTTGCTTGCAATTAGTATGAGCTGTTTTTTTTTTTTTTTAATTACTGAGGTCACTGCTGGAGTTGGTAGTTCTTTGGGCTCATGGGCACACCTGTGTATATAAATTGAGTTATTTAGTGCAAGATGTGTTAGGAAAACAGATTTCTTATTCTTTTTCTGCTTCATAGAGGATGTAACCGTTTTGGAAGTCATACCACTGGAACGTTGATTTTTGTTTGGGGCTTTTCAAAGTGTTAAATGTTGGTAGCTGTGGTTTATTTCTAGGAGAAATTTGGCATAGGCAGATGATGCTGTAAGTTGCCTAGTTGTCTTCCTGAAGCTTTTTGTGGGGAGCTGAAGCAAAATGCAGGCATTGGGACACTTCTAACCCAGGTCGTGGTGCGTGTGTGCTCCTGAGTGGTGTGGCTGTCCAGAGCCTGGTGGTGCAGGTGTTCATTCAGTGTTTGCTCCAAGCTCTGTGTGCCAGGCTCTCTGCAGGAGCCAACTCTGGGATGTGGGGAAGGCAGGAGCTGTGCAAAGCTCCAGCTCCGTGCTGTGTCCCAGCTCTGAGCAAATACGGTGGGAATGCTCAGCTCCAGGAACTGGGAGAGCCTGGAAGGTTAAATGATAACGTTTTACTGTGTGTTAACAGCACAGTTTGCAAAATAATGCATACTAACATTGCTTATTTTGTCTCCTTATTTCCCTGTCAGCGTCACCCTTCTGTGGCAAGAGGCACCCGAAAGGAAAACTTCTGCATATCAATGCACTGCCAATGGTAAGTACCTTTTTAACTGACTACAGGTGGTGTGGTTTCTCTCGGCACACATGCCATTAGCAGGCTTACACTGCAAACAGTATTTTTAGGATAACTACTTTTTAGTATTCAAGTGGATAATTTTCATTTTTTTAAGGAACACCTAGACCATTATGCTGTTTGACAAAAATATTACAATTGCACCTGGTTTTATCCTGTGGAAAGTAGGGCAGCATGTTAATTTTGAAGTGAGAAGTGTGACTTGACAGTAGCCTAGCTCATCCTGTTGGTAACTGGTGTTGCTTCCTCTTTTGGCCAAGAGCCTGTTTGGGGTGAGCTGTAGCCAAGTGTTCTGTTGCCCCCACTTGGGTGCTTTCTGCAGTTTGTTTCAATACTAATAGCTTTTCCCAGAAAAAAAAAACCAAAACAAAACCAGCTCTGCATTGTCAGGTGTATTTTACTTCAGCCCATGTGTCAGTGTAAGACCAGTGAAGTTAAAATCTTAGCTTCTGTAGAAAGGGGCAATCTTCTTATTCCATCTCTGGAATGTTAGTTGTAACAGACTATAGCAAATTCATATTTCCAGGCTGTCCTTTTGGTTTGCTGCTGCTTCCTGATAGCTGTGCAGATGGAAAGCAGAGCTGAGGCCTGAAGGGAAGGACTGGAACTTACTGTTTCAGCTTTGATCAGTCAACCTCTATTTAGCAGTTTTGGTATCTTGTGTTGTCACAGTTGAGGTGTACAAGAGTGGCACCTTCAGCATTAGCCTTAAGAATTAAATGCATAAAGTGCCAGTGTGAGTTCTGTATTTGAAGCATCTCTAGATCTTTGAGCTCAGTACAGAAGTTAAAGGGGGAAGATTTTGAACCGCTTGCTTTGAAAATTCAATTTTGGATCTGAGAGCTGAGCTGGTTTCCTTTGGTTTGCATGTGGAAATGGATCTAAAGAATATGTAAATCAACTGCAGCCTCACTTACAGCTTTGCAACTCCACTGTCTTTGCCCTGTGAGGAAAATGATGCTCAAAGAGAGTTTGCTTGGATGTAACTCCTTTACTTTTTGAGGTAGGAAGCAATTCTGGTAACTCCCAAAGACATCATGGAGTGGAATGTAATGTATTTGTCACAAAGTAAAGCAAATATACCTCTGTAATCAGAAGATCTGCACCAAGCATGTATGTTGTTCAATAGTCTGGTTTTCAGGCTCAGGGTTGATATTGAGTAGAGTTTTTATTTATTTGGGATGGACTGATTGAGAAAGAATAGTGTTTACCTGGTCATTCGGACTGGTGTTTTAATGTCTCAGTCCTGAAATCAACAGTGCTCTCAGCCTTTTCTGGTATTGTTAAATCTTCATTGTTGTTGTTGACCTTTTTCCAGCAAAAAGCTACTCTGTTTTCTTTTTATTTTCTAGTAGTTGAGTGTTATTTTAGTTATGATTTAAGATACTGATCTGTATTACTGCCTCTCTTAAAAACATGACTCATTTCATATTAACCTAGTCCTTATACTTCATAAAATTTTAAAATACTGTGAGACTGTACTTGAAATGTTACTGCATTTTGTCCTAATTTTCCCCCTACAAATTATATTAGCAATTCAGAATTGCACAGTCTCAAGGGCATGGTAGTTGTTACAGTGATCATAAAATATACTCAACTGTTACTTGCAGTGAAGTGAAGTACTCCCCACTCTTTTCTTTGAGGGCTGTTTTTGTGCTCTAAGTTGTTCTGCTTTATTATTCAAGAGATTTCTGAACCATTACTCACCTCTGATTAACTTTGAAATAGTTTGAATGTAGATTTAAGAGACAAGCTAGACACATTTTTTACCATCCCCAAAGTAATCATAACTAAACCTGTTCAGTAAAAAAGATTTTTATAGTTTTTTATGTTTTTCTCTTTGCTGTGTGTAAACAAAGTGTGGGCCAGAGATCACTGAAGAAAGCAGGTTGTGTGCATCTCCCAAACAGGATGTGCTTTAACCATGGTTGCCCATGTTCAACACATATATTTGAATAAGAAATTAATTTCTGATTCCCTTGAGAAATGATTTTAGCATTTTTGGTCATGTTTTAAGCCTGATTGTCAGTTCCAGTTCTTAGTAGTAAGAAAAACCAAAATAACAATTTACACATACTGCATTCTCTTCTATTGTTTTCTTAGATTTTCAATTTTCAAGGTAATTAAAAGCAGCTTATTTTTTGCATCATATCATGTTATGCTATACATACATATGCTATATATATAAACTGATAAACCAAATAGGGTAAAATACTAGTTACTCCTTAAAAAATATTGTAGTTGTTGGCAATTCTTTAGAAAATTAAATATTTATATTGTGATATAGCATGGCTGTGTTCAGTGGGTGTAAGTTCTCCCTCCTATTCTTCCAGCCAAATTTAATGTTCCTCCCAATGTCCAAGGAAAGATGCAAAGGCTTAATGAAAAAGGCCTGGTAATTGCAGGAAACTAAGTGTTTAATGCTACTTTTCTAGGATTCTGAAGGTTCATTTAGAGGCTGATAACTGGGTGCTTAATCTGTGGTCACAAGAATTAATGAATGTGTTGGAAATAAAAATTTAAAGTCTCAGATCTTTGGTCTAAGTAAAAGATGCCATCAGGATTTCAACAAGGGCTTTAGCAAATGAATTTTCTTATTATGAGATGGAACAGGTAGCTTATCCAAGAGAGATTTTCCATTGTATTTTGCAGGGCTTTTTTGTGAGTTTTGGAAGCAAACCAGTTTGCCTTTCTGCCTTTGCAAGTCATTGAAGCAGGTTTGTGTGTGTGCACATAAATACATGTGGGAATACAGGAGTGTGCTTATCTGTGTTATTTATACACACATATAGATGTAGATCTAAATTTAGAAATATAGAATGGACTGTGCAGAACCCAGGAACTTACAGAAAGGTGGGAGCTACCAGTTAGTGCTGTCCTATGACAGCTTGCTGGGATGGGTTTAATTCTGCAGAGGTGACCAGAAGGGGCTGTGAAGGACTCAAGGAGGGCAGTGTGGTGGCTTTCTTACAGGCAGCCTGGGAAACACTTTGTCTGGGTCCTGAGCCTTTATTTACATGGATGGTTTGACAAAGATGGGCACCCTGGTTGGTTAAAAAGGTCTCATGCAGAAGAGAATAGAGGATGTTATTGTTTATTACAAACTGGCACAGGCAAAGTCTGAGAACAGGCAGTGAACACAAAATTACCCAGTCCCCAGGCAAGAGGTGTCATCAACAGCTCAGGCAGGTCCTCACAGTCTTGGGGGGAATACCAAGTAGGTGATTTAAATCCATTCTTTTCAGTGTTGCCTGCTTCTGGTGAACACATTATACTGTGTTTCAAGGGTGTAACACGCCTATTGTGTGTTATGTCAACTGTTCCTACATATAAAGGATGTTATAGAACAGCTCTGCAGGCACTGAGTCTCTTGGGCCAGGAAATTCCATGGGTGCAACATTTCAGTGTAATTACCCAGGCAGGGGATTTAGCTCAGAAGCAGCAGGAGGGCTTGGAGGAGCTGGGGAGAAGGAATAAGTCACTCCAAAGTGAAGAGACTGGAAGGTGTCTGGAGAAATTTCCCCAAGACTGCAGCAAATTTTTAATTTGAATGCCTCTGTGGTGCCTTCAGGTAGTCCTGTGACCTTACTGCTCCTTCAAAGCCAGGTGAATGAATAAATAGATGTAACTATTAGCCTGTGCTTCCCCAGCAGCCAAACCCACCCAAATACTGATCTGCCAGGCTAGTGTGTTAAAATGTTTCCATGCAAAGGAAGACAGCCAAGGGAGGGGGGTATGAGCTGGAGAGTTGGGTTTGGTGTGGAAGCCTTGTCTCTGCTGGCACCTGCCAAGGACAGCTGGAGATCTGTGCTGCTAGCTCCAAGGTTTTTGCACTGGAATTGCAAAACTGGCTTTGTTTCAAGAGGAGCTGAATGGCATCTCTCAACTGCAGGTGTATAAAATGAACATCTGCAGACGAGCATCTCTTTGTAAGGTGGTGGAGCTGAAGGTCAATTGTCATACTGAGAACAGGGACCCCTGCTTTCCAGAGTTCATCAAACTTGACAGTACTAAAGATGTTGCCCTCAAGAGCCTGGAATAATTGATTCAAAATAAATAACCCTGCAAGGCTAAGGCCCTTATTCTGTGAAATACAAATGCATGTGCATACATGTAACTTCTAGTGTAGGAGTAGTTCTTTTGAGATATAAATAAGGAGCCCTTGCATGCATAAAGCTAACCAGGCTTGAAAGCACTTTGAACAGTAGGGCCTAAAAGTGCTCATGAAATTTATTATTGAGGCTGTTGGTTGTACAGTTTATGAAGTGCAGCCTTAAAAGAAAAAAAAAAAATGTTTCTAGCAGATTCTGAAATAGTCTGAAATAACTGACAACATGAAGTTTTGGACTGTTTTGGTCCTTCTGAAATCAGTGGATGCTATTATCAATGAAGGAAGGTGACGTGGATTTTGTGTGATAATTTGTTGTGGCTAAACAATTATATTTCAAAATGTTCATACATCAGTTCTGTTTATTGGATCAGCATGAATTAGCTAATCTAGTGGTTTATGTGTGGAAGAGGAAATCTTACTAATAATGTGATACAAAAGAAAAGTTCCATCGTGTGGTAGGGTGCAAACTGTGATAAGCAGTAAAAAAATTTAAGTACACTATTCTGAATCATTTTTGGAAAGGTTTTTAAATTTTCTATTTCTTTACATAGAACAAGTTAAACACGCTATCAAGATCCCTTTCTGACTGAGAGGGAAAACACCCCTTTTCTCCTTTTTCTGCCATTAAAGTTCACCACCGAATGAATCAACTGAAACGGAAATGAACGTCCTTTAAAAAATTTAAGTGTTGGCTCCGTTTTGAAGTAGCATTTGTCAGAGAACTTTCTCTGCTGTTTCTCTAAGCATTTTACAGTTCAAAAATAAGCTTTGACTAAGAATTCTCGGCAAAATCATAAATATGTAATTATCTAAGCAGCCAGGATATTTAGCCCCTGGCAGGTGCCCAGTACAGTGCAAGAGCAAAGGGAACTGGGCCAGTATCTCAAGCTAGAAGAACATCTTCTAAACCAGGGTGAGGGCTATAGATATTCCTTATCCATATTCCTAGGTTTTCAATCTTAAATGCACCTGAAAAGAGGCTCTTTTTGCTGCAATGGGTTGTCTTCTCTTACAGCTGATTTACTCTGTGGTTTTTTTGTTGTTTTCTTCCTCTGTTTCACCTCCCCTGCCTTAGGTTTTTTCTGTCTTTACTGCTTTATACTGGTGTTGGTTCAATAGATAACAGTAGTGTTGTTAGCATTAGATTATATCTTACTTGATCAGCATGCCATGTGCTTTAGAGGAGAGAGAGATTTTGTGTTTCTGGGTTCACTGCCATATGCCTGTGGTGAAGTTGTATAACCTGAAACGACCCTTTTCCTGCTCTATTGTATGAAAGAATTAGAAATGCAGTGCAAAGTCTTTTCGACATTGACAAAGTTTGTTGCATAGTTAAAAAATTAAATTGGCTTTTGGGTGTACATGAAGCAGGATGTTGTAGAGAAAACCCAAGGACAGGCTCTTTTGTGTCCCAGCACGAGTATTGCCATCTGCAGAAGAGCAAGGCTGATTTCACAGGAGACAGTGTCAATGTGTCACTTGTATCAGCAGGCCTTGATCCTGGTTTCCTTCTTGTCAACAGAAAGTTGATGTTAGCTCAAGTTAACAGAAGTGAAAGTAGTTTCAGCAGTGCTGATGCTGGGAGATAATGAATATTGCTGCAGAACAATAGGAAGTCTGTAGGCTGTGTGGAGTGACACTGCTGATGCTGACTCTTATTTACTCAGGAGAAACAGAGACCTGCTGGCCTTCAAAAACCAGGACCCTGTGTGGCCATCAGCGTGGATGGCATGTCTAGAAGCCTGTATTTGCTTTCCAAGTCTTTAGTTCACCCAGTGATTAGAAGCAAAAGTTGTAGTTAGTGCAAAAATTGTGGGTTAGTGCACTCATATTTATAAATAAAGGTCATGTCTAGCATTCTTATTGTAATTTAGTGAACAAATATAAGAAACTATTCAACACAAGGGATTTGAATCCTGTACTGAGCATATGTATGTAGGATTGGCATCCATTAATTTAATATTCAACACAAATGGAGGGTATTGATGTCAAATGTGAGCTGTAACTGGAATCTTTGACCTCATTAATGATATTCATGAAATCTTCCCCTTTCACTTAATTTCTTTGGGCTGTAGATGGACCATATTTTATTACAGTCTACGTGTGTTTTAAAAGTGTTTTATCCTGTGTCCAGGTGTTTAACAACTGTTTAAAAA
The DNA here is from genome assembly GCA_037013685.1 of Acridotheres tristis. NCBI lineage: Eukaryota > Metazoa > Chordata > Aves > Passeriformes > Sturnidae > Acridotheres > Acridotheres tristis. The sequence goes on from CM072896.1 coordinate 19,373,783, forward strand.
AAAAAAAAGCTAAGTCCATTAGCATAAGTTAAATTCAAGCCCATTATAATAATGTGAAAAGGAGAGGACTTGAATAAAGTAATAAACTGGGCACGTGGTGTGACCTGAGAATGGTTCTGTGCAGGGCAAGGAGATGGACTCGATGACCCCTGTGGGTCTCTTCCAACTCAGCTGATTCTGTGAAACTGGCAAAGGAGTTTTTTCAAAATCAGCCATTTAGTGAAATGTAACTTGTAACTTGTTTTCTCTTTCAGCTTAGCTCACACTTTTTACGAGAACAGCCATGTACTTCTGGTAAAGAGCATACAGTAAGCCAAATAACATATACATGATGGGCTCTGAAGAAGTGATTTTAAGTGTGTGCTTACTGATGAGAATCCAGGATAAAGCCACTGGTGGTTAAAATGAACAGAGGACAAATCAACCATCAGAGCAGAGCCTTTTTTCATGAATAAAAGAAACAAATTTAAAACTATCAGGTACATAACGCACAAATTAAGGGGAAAATAGATGGTCAAAGGTTAAAGAGGGAATGAAAACACAAGTTTTATGGTCACAAGATCAAATGAGGCATTAGTTAATTTTCCTTTTTTTGGTGCAGTTCAGCAGGAGTTCAAGTAATTCAACCGAGTGATTGAACTGGAACAGGAAAGAGTGCCAGAAAAACTGGTTGCTAATAATATAAACAGAAAAAATAATCAAATGAAGTTAGGAATTGATGTCAGCATTTCATATTAAAAAGCATTTGAAAAGGCTGGAATTCCATCCTAGTTCATGGAGCCTTATTTACATAGAAAACGAATTTGTAACAAATATTCTTTTAACAGCTGATAAATTATTCTACTAATAAGCCGTCAGAATGGATTTAACCAAGAAGTGGCTGAGGCTCAGATGGTGTTTTCTGGAGACTGACCATCTGGGAAATTGGAAGTAACCTGAGTAGTAAGTGAAGGTATTTGAACTGTTAGGAGGTGACTTAATTACATAAATAGCAAATGGAAAACACATTAGGGATGCTGGGGTTTTGCTCTAAATAGAAGATAAAATACAACTTAATATTTCCTACCATTGATAGCCCAAGGTGATGTGCTGCTCTTTAGGCAAGATCATTGCTGCCTTTTCTTGTACACATTTCATACTTCTTATGATAAGCAAGTAACTGGTAAGTGTTTGAGTTTGTGGCTGTGAATGCAGCTTAGAATAGATTGTTGGCATACCTTTCCACTGGCCTAATTCCTGGCTTCTTTTATATTTAACTTTTTCTGAAAAAAAAAAAAAAAAAATCCTTTTTTTGCTGAACCATTCCGTTTTGGTTATTATTAAGATTTTTCCTATGCAGCTGCAGTTTACAAGGTTCCTGTTTTAAAGTCCTCCCCAGTTGGTGAGCAGACTCTTGCAGGTCCCAGTTCTTGGCTCAGACTGGGAGCTGTGGTGAATAGAATAGGCTGTTGTGGAGCAAAGTTGCTTCCACTGACCCATCCAGTTTTGTTTTAACTTCCTTTTTGCTGAAGCTGACAGAACTTTCTCAGCAGATTGGCCTCCTCATTGCCCACAGGAACAACTGTTGCCGTTTTGTTTTGGTTTTTTTGTTTGGTGGCTTGTGGTTTTTTATTCACACGTGTCTCTGTGGTCATCTATGTATTTCAGTTGAATTTCCTTTTCATCATAATGCAAACTAAATAAACTCCTGATGTTTTTGTCTTTCAAAATGCCCATGTCAAGGCAGTTGCAGGGATTACCCTGTTGAGGTTGACTTGCACTTGGACTGTCTCTGTTAAAGCTTCCCATTTTCATCAGTCTGCTTTTCAGTCTGTCCCCAGTTGGATGTGGATTGTGGCATATTTGGCAGAGGAATGAGTGTTATATGTGATCCTCTGAAATGTCTTATTCCTAATGTCCCAAGTGTCTGGAGTTCATGGGAACTGGGAACATGGGGCAAAAACTGTAGCTGGTAGGAAACAGTGTAATGATTAGAAATATTAAAATTCAGCAGATTCAGAAGCACATAAGCAAGTCCTGGACTCATTTTTTGTCTGATTTGGAAGACCATTTAATCCGTTATGTAAATCTTTAAATTTATTCTTTGAAAAAGGAGTGTTATGTGCGCAAGTTCTAAATCTTTCCCAAAAGAACTCGTGGCATCTATACATAGCAAACCTATGGGGAGAAAATAGTCATTTTTAGGGTTCCTGAGGTTTTGTTGTTACCCCAAGATAGATGTGGGACATTTTGCAAGTGCAGGAATGGAGAAACATCAGGAAAGGCAAGTTTTGAGCAGAGTGTTACTAGAAGTGCCAAGTTACAGCTGTGATGGGTGACATCAACTGAAAAAGATGTCAACTATGCAGGACTCATAAGTTAGGAACCTCTGTGCTTGCTTTTGAAGAAAAAAGCATTACAGCTTAAGTGAAGTCAATTGTTCTGCATATTTCTGTGACTTGTAACTCTTCTGGTGAAAAATCTCCAGTGGTTCGTAGGGAAAGGAGCTTGGGGATCCCAGGAGGAGGTCTGGGTCACAGAGTAAAACACTTCCTTCCTTATTCTCTTGCCCTGGCAGCATGGCATTTGTGTATTTGCAGTGCTGTATCCACAGGAATCTTCCACTGAAAAAATAATCCATGTCAGAGAAATTATTTATTTAAAATAAATCCAGCCTTGCCTCATGCATCTATCTGGCTACACCCATGAAAATTGCCAAGAGGTCAACTGAAAAATGTCCTAGAGGATGAGAAGTGGGTGAATTCACAGCCCTTCCTTGGATGGTTTATGGGAGCTGAGTAGCACTTAGGACAATTGGGAAGATGATGCTGTGGCTCGTTTCCACAAGCAGCTCACTGCACACTGTGTCAGGGTTGAGAAATGACAGTGCAGTCTTACCCTGTGTGTGCTTTCAGGGGGTTTGAAGAGCAGTTTTGTGGCTACCTCAACTTGAAATTCACTGTGATACACAGCGCCTCTGCCAGCATATGTTGAAATCTTGTAAGAGTGCTATAATTAGGAAGCTTAGTTGAAGAATTGGGTGAAGGAAACACTTGCATTCCTTAAGCATAGAGGATTTGTCAAAAAGCAAAGTGTTCCCTAACTTGCTATGAATTCCTAGGAGGATTTCACAATGGACATCTCGGGTTAAATGAAAAGGAATATACTGAAAAGGGGGAGGGGACAATTGTTGTGTGAATGCCATTAAATCCTCTAAAATACAGCATTTTGAAGTAGGGGTTTTGCTTGTTTTTCCTTCTCTCATTTTATCTTGGTGCTGGAGGACTGCAGGATCTGTAAACTGTGGACTTCACTGTAGGAAATGCATTTATTTATCACTTCAAACCAAATCTAAGCGAGCTGTATGGATTGTTTCAGTAACACCTAGGGAAAAAAAATTGTTTTGGGACCCTTAAATCTACTAAATATTTGCTGAGTGAAGAAAGAATCACAACCAGGCAGAAGTGCCTGAGTAACATTTTTCCTCACACTAGGATAATAGCTGCAAATTTCTGGAGCTTCAGCTGTTTAATAAGACATTCCCTAACTCAGCCCAACAGCCAGAGCCAAGAACAGAAAAAAGTGCCTTTTCCTGTGGTGCTTTTCCCTTCCTTCTCTCAGCCTGTTCTTCCCTGCTTGCTCAGCTCTGGTGTAGCTCAGTGCCTGTGTTTGTGCTGGGCTCACAGGGGCTGAGCAAGGAGCTGCCTGCAGGAGCCTGGTTGCTGCGTGGTTAGAAAATAAGAGAATCTCATTCTCTCACTACTAGCTCTATATTGTTTTGTTTTTTCCAGACACAGACTTGTTGCATAGCTCTTTATCTAGCTCTTTTTCTAAAGTAAATCAAGGGCTAGCATTTAATCCTCATTTGGTGCTACAAATATTTCATTCCATTGGCCAGGGAAGTTACTGAATTTAGATAAAGATGACAATATTCAACATTGTATTTATCTGTGTATTGTATTTAACTCAGTAACAACTGGCACTTTTAGCAATGTCTAGAAAAGCTGTGTTACATCTCAGCACTTCCATTATCATTGAAAACTCACTGTATTTTGTCTCCCACAGAAGAGGAATCGTTATTATTATTTTTTTTTTTAAAATGGGTTTGCTAGGAGGACAGACCTGGCAGCAGCAGTGATGGTGACTCTGGAGGACCTTGGTCCATAAGAGAGAGTAGCAGGTGGTCTAAGGGAATATATATTAAAACAAAACAACAAAAGTCCTGGACAAGACACTTTGTTGTTGACCTTTGGTGTTGTTTATTGACCTTGTCTGGTGAGATTACAATCTCTTCAACACAGGAACGAAGTCCTACGTGTTTATGCAACCTTAGCACGATGGGGGCCCCATCTTAAAAAAGGATCTTTTGGATGATGCTGTTATTCCTATAAATGCCCATAATAATAGTGTTCATTATGTCTGGTTTTAGTTGTTTTGAAGGTTCCTTGAGCAAAGAGACGTGCCTGAAGTAGAGCAGCAACATTTTAAGTGAAATGAGTAAAGTCCCCATGATCCCTTGCTTTTTAATTGTCTGTGTGTTTTGTAGAAGTTTTTGTATCAGTCTGTTTTATCCAAGTGTGTATAAAACCACATCAGAGATTTTACAAGGGTTCGTATCAGTGCATTTTGTGATTTATACTCAGTAGTAAAGATGATGACTGCCAGAGGTTTTTAGTTTTATATAATCCTGGATTTGCAGCCTTGTAATTTGCTTGCTGTCTGTTTTAGAGTGCAGAGCAGTGAAAAAAAAAACTTTGCACACAGACTTGTTTGACTTTTCCTTCTCTACAAGAAATGGAATCACAGCTGAGGGGGTGGCCACCCCTCCTCTGCACGGTACCTGCTCGTTTTCCTCCCAGGCACTGATTTCTGGTAGCCTTGTTTTGTTTTATTTCGTTTTTTTCTCCTCAGATTTCAGTGTTGCAAATGGAATTGAGGGACAGGGTAAATAGAGATTAATTTGGTTATATATGGCTGTGGTGTGAAAAATGCAGGTCGTTTGTGTCTACAAAATGGGTCAGGTTTTAATTGCATTATCAAGGGTAGTTAATGCTTAAACAGTTTGCATCTCAATATAAAAGGGAACAAAAACAGATCTGCTATTAACTTTTCAAAGAATTTCTAAAATCATAATATATACATATAAACCTAAAGTACAACAGGCTTAGAAAGCTCTACAAGCCTTTAACTACTTGCAAGTGCTCTCAGTTTTCTTCATGACAAAATGAGCTATTTTTGTTTTTCAGTACTGTATCTTATGGCATATCTCCAGTGAGCCTCTTCTCATCCGAGTGTTGCTGTGCTGAGCACACAGACCAGTTCGCATGACCCGAGGCAGAAAATAACATTTTCAGTATATTTTGAGTAGCTTTTCTAGCAGATTAAGGAGCTGAAGTTCAAGTCCATGATCAGTTGACAGTGCTGCCTCATCTTTGTGCCTCTGCCTGCCTTCCCCACCCTGCAGCCCCTGTTCACCCTCGGTGTAGCCCAGGTTGTGTTCATGAATAACCCTGCCTGCTTTCCTTGCTCTGCTGCACAGGGTCTCTGCATTTTGCTCCTTTCTCAACTGCAGTTCAGGTGAAGAGCACCATGGCAAAGGATTTATTGTTCCTGTGGTTATATAACGGGATAGTCAGTGACAATAATTTCAATTAATTAGGTTAAATTCAGCGGAAAGGCAGCTTCTGTGGCGTGTTGGAGAGAGAATCCTCTTACCAGGAGATCACCTTAGGCTGACTGTGCAGCCTGTGGTTTGTCTGGTGGAAATTCATTCCCTCAGCAGTGTCACGGAACCCGTGGGATATGTAATAGCAGTCTGAAAATACGTTTACAAAAGGGTGTTCATCTGTCAGCGAAGGGGTAAAGTGTCCATTGTTTGCGTGAATTTTTTTTTTCCTCTTGTGATTTGAAGAAACTTTTGGTGTGGATTTTTTGAATGATCTGTATGAGGCAAGACTTACTAGAAAACCACTTGTCTTCATCTCCATAACACACCCAAACCTCTTACTTCTATCCCTCTTCCTATTAAAGATTAAATGAAACCATAAAAAATGATGTCAAATGTCCTTCCCTCTGTAAAGCCAATTTTGCCTAGGGTAAGTGTAACTAAAAAAAGAAAAAGAAAATGTTTTCCTACTGCTGATAGTGTTTGCAAGTTTTAATATAAGTGTTGCGAGTAAAATGATTTGGAATAGGACAAAAATCAGAAGATGTGAACTAGGTCTTGACTTGGTGCTGGTTTTATAGAAAAGCAGAGGGTGTGAGGGTGGTTGTGGTGTTACAGCTACAGAGGCAAAACTGTTTATTGATTGCTGGGCTCCAGTTTTTATTCATAACTGTAAGACATGTGGATTCCCACAGCTGTTGCTTGACTGAAATTTGCTGATAATAGAAACTTTTACTAAGCTGACCAAGTAATAATCCTGAACATTTAAAAAATTATCTCCTTAAGGTTGAAATACTTTTAGTATCTATAAAGAAAAAAAACTTATCAGGGGATGGATGAAACCACATTCATGTCTTTCTTACCTTCTTTTACCTTGCAGCTTTTTTGCATAGAAGTGTGGCAGTTATTAGAAAAAATGAAGTGTACAATGGATATAGCCCACATTATGAAAGTGGCTTTGGATCCCAGCTAGCTTTGTATTTGTTTCCTTCTCTTGTTTTTTTTTCCTTCTATTTTTTTAAAAAGTTATAGTGTTAGTGTGAATTTTATGATAAAAAGAATTTAGGAAGTGGAAAGCCATAGACAGTCCTGTTCCCAAACAGCAAATGATGATCTTAACTCAGGATTCTCTTTACTCCCCTTGGATTTAAAGGTGAATTGGCAACGTGCAATATTAGTTACAGCTACAATTGATTTCTTTGTGCAAGTACTTCGGTATGCATAAATACATGAGAAATTAAACAGCTGGCACAGGCCTCCTGGTTTTGTGTAAATCTTAAGGCTAAGAGGATGAATTTTTAAATTTTTTTCAAGATTCAAAGAGCTAGCTGTAGGAGGAAGTTCTGTAAATGGCATTATTAGGAGTGTGCTCCTGCAAAGTGATGGGAAGATACCAAGAGAAAAGCTGAGTAGCAATGATTTCAGTGTTTCTCTTCAAGTCTGTCTTTCCAACATTTCTGAGTATTCCAAATTATTCTGCTGTACAACTGTAAAAATGGGTTATTATCCACTGAAACATGAATACAGGTTACCTTTTGGTGTTCCTTAGTCTTAAGTTTGTTTCAAGAGCTGTTTCTATATAATTGTCTCCATTTTTGTTTTCCCTCCATGGCAGACATACCTGAAACAATGAGTCCTGCTTCTCTCTCAGCAGAAGGTTTGAGGCAGTTTAGTGTGTGTTGGCAGGGTTTTTCCTGCCAGCTTTCCATCTTCACTGAGCATCCTCTGCAGGATGCTCTTTTTTCTGCTCTTCTGCAGATAGTGTGAGGCATCTGGAGAGATAAAAGGAGGAGAACTGTTTTCAGGGCAAATCACAAAACCTAAACTAGAAGAAAGCTCAGTGAAACAGGTGATATTCTTTCAAAGTGTAACTCTCCTCTTCTGAAGTCCCTGAGCCAGTCAAGTTTTGCCAGAAGAATTTTGGGCTTTTCCACTTTGTTGGTGACTCTTCCATGTAAATCCAGTCTAAAGATGGAGTAATATGTTGTATTGCATCTCATGGTGCACTGCTTGTGGTACCAGCAATCAGTTAGTCTTTCTCTAGGCAGTAATAAAATCAGATCCAGGAATTTCTTACCACCATCTCCTGGACACTCACTCCTCCTAGCATCACTGTGTACAGTGTCCCACTCAGCTTCTTTCCAGTGTATTACTTTACTTCTTTTTATTTTCTTTTGCATAGACTTCTAGATGGAAAAATGTTTGCACCAGCTTATGTGATGTAATAAAGACTATTAAAATCCAACATGGCATCCTGTAATGAAAGTTAGGTATTAATTTGGGAAGGCACACAATAGGAGTATTGTAATTGAGCAGTGGCTGACATGTCACTCAAAACTCAAAGTAGGTTGTACTATAAATATAGTCTCTTGTTTTGCAATTGACATTTTGCTAGTGGGTGGCTAATTTGAAAGGAAATAGACCAGTGATCTAATATTAATAACTAATTAATAGTTATGTGGATATTTTAAGTCTATTTTTCTGCTTATTTATAGGCATATATTATTCATCTGTGCTGTGTATCCTTTGCATATATGTTTAATTCTTTAGCTTTTGCTTCGGTAACATGCAGGCTTTGCAATCAAAAGCTTGATAGCAAAGTTGGTATGTTCTTCAAACCCACTTTTTGAGGGTGACAGTTTCAAAGTAACAACACTTCAACCACTGAGGGAAGTCTCCCTCTTGAAGCAAGGCCTAAGAGGAAAGCCAGTGATGCATTATCTACATTTCACCTGCATTTATGAGTCCTAAATCAGCATCATACCTCTGTTTTCCTGTGTTTAAAGTAGAACACAGAGCAGTTTTTAGTTGTTTTTTTCCGTTGAAAATGTGTAGCTCAAAGAAAAATTGAAGAGGAATAAAATAAGAAGGAGCATCTCACAGGCAGCCTGGTCCTTTGGGATCAGAATAAAACATGCATTCAAGTGCTCATTGCTTCTCACAGCATGTGTGTTACTGTACCAAAGAGATGTGATGCTTTTGTTTGCTCTGATGGGACAAACTTCAACATAGGGTTGAATTTATCTACCTATTCCCCTCGTCTCCTGCCTTCTCTCCCACACTCACATTTGTCTGTAAATTGATAAGCATGTGTGATACTTGTCCTTTTAATGAATTCTTAATTGAATTGGAAGGAAGACTGTGTGAGAGATTCATTGTACTTTGTATATGCCTGGCATTTTTAAATCTGTTTTGTCACATATCCAAACATTTTTTAATGTATTCCACCAAACTCCATAGAGCAGTGCTGTGGTATCTGTTAGCTGTGGAATTTGTGTGTGTTGTCTTTGCATCTCATCCCTCTTGTGTGAATAATTTTGCTGTGAGTGCTGAACTCACAGGGAACAAGAATTGCTTCCCACTATCTCTAGAGTTTGCATTACTGATTCAGCTACTGTCCTAGGAGGTTTAAGCTGTGTCCTAGATAGTGTTTCCTGTTGTTGGATGAAAACCCTGCTGCGGTTACCTGCAGAACTCACCTGTTAGTGGAAGCACCTGCACTCCCTTCAGCCACACACTGCATCTTCAGCATTAAGGTCTTTGCAGCATGTGTGAGGAAAAGCCCATATCAGCAGAAAATGTGTAATAGAAGCATATACAACATTCTGCCCTTTAATACCCTGCCCTGCAGAGGCTGGGTGGGGATTGCAGCTCTTGCCTTGTTGCAGGGCATGGCATTGGCAATAGGTGAGATAGCCCCATTGTGTGTGGGGCTTTTAGCTTCTGTGCCTTTCCAAAGGTCCTGAGCTCTTTTGTATTTGGTCTCCCCAAAGCTGTGTCTCTGTGTTCCAGCATAGTTCACAGTGTCACTGCTGTGAAACAAGCAGCTGTGGATAGACAGATCCCTTGGAGCAAGCTTCTTCCTTCCATTTTTTTACAGATACCCAGAGATTGCAATTTCAAAGTGCTTTTGTTTGTTAGTATGGGTTGTTTTTGGTTTTTGTTTTTTTCTTTGGAGGGGGGTTGGGGGGAGGTGGTGGTTTTTTTCCTGACTCTTATGTACTTTGGTGTGCAAAGGGCAGCTCTGGGCAGAAAACCAATCCCTAAAATCTTGAGTCACAGATGCAGGGATCTCAGCTGGGGGAGTTGGTGTTTCGGGCATCACTTGGGCCACTTCAAGAAGTGCTTGAGAATGTTGTCCATTGATAAAACGCAGCTGGCAGTGTTTGTCCAGCCCAAAGGACAGAGCTGACTCCAGTAATGGACCCGTGTGTGCTGGTGCTGGGAATTGTGTATGGGGGTAAATTTAACCTCTGCAGGGACACGTGAAGTTTGATTTCTCTCATTTCAGAGTCAGTTTGAGGCATGTTGGAAGTGACTGTCGGGGTTGTTTTGAAGATTTTGTCCCTGTATATTTTTCTGACTCTCTTGGTGTGACAGTACATGTTTTTATTTTCAGTTCCCTGTGACTCAGGGAATCATTTTTTTCTATGTATATGCTTATTGCAGGCAGTATTTAATATAGTCCTTTTGATTCTCATGTAATAATGAGAACCCATCACAAGGTGCAGTCTTAATCTGCCAATATTTTTACACATTTTGTTATTCTCTAGCAATTAAAAAAAGTCTCTTAATATGTAAGAAATTTTCAAAAATTCTCTTGTATTTCATGTGCTGACATGGTGTTAGGTTGTAGGTTGGACTTGATGATCTCAGAGGTCTTTTCCAACCTAAAAGATTCTGTGGCTACTTCAGGGTTTTCTCCTCTGTGAAAAGCATATCTGCATCTGGGCAATCCTGCTACCCTTGTAATACTTACTTGCTAATACTTTACTTGCTAATACTAATACTTTTTGTAGTAAAAATTGTAAACCATGTTTGTCAAATAATATAATAGGTCACAACAGTTCAGGCACTGGGAATATGAAGCAATGGTTCCTGTGCAAGGTTCTTGTGTCTTGAGCTGTTTCTGATCTACCCATAAATTCAAGGACCTTCACATCTGCCCTGTGAGGGTTGTGAGCAGGAGCAATAGTTCACGTGTTGGAAATAAACAAGTAAAGTTCATGAGTGATTCTCACACACACGAGTTTTGAAGTTTGGACTTTTTTAATGGCTGAGATCCTTGTTTGGTTTGGATGTATAGACTTGGAATACAGTGTTCCATCTGAATGGATTTTTTTACTGTTTTTGTTTTAGTTTGTCCTATGTTCCATAAGTATCTTGCTAGTGCTGCTTTGGTGTTTATAGGTTTTGAGGTGTTGTTTTCCTACACGAACACACAATTTTCTGAGTAGCACCACAAATAAATGTCCTTCTGCAAACATTTTTTTCCTCCCTCTCATATTATTAAAGGCCCATTGAGTCTGAAAATTAAGTAATGTAGCTTCCCACAAACATGCATATTTTTCAGCGTAATTGGAAGATGTTTTGGATTACTGTCTTTAGGCCTGTGGAGCCAAGAACCCAATTATAGGCATGGTTAGAACGCGATCGTGTGCATTAGTCAGATTATAACAAGATTCCAATAATGTAAAATTGCTGCACGACAAATTAGTTTGTATAGTTTTGACAGTTGTTGCCTTTAATAAACTAAATTATTAAGCAATACACAGCTGCAACGCTTGCAAAATTGAAGAAAAATAGACTCTGATTTCCCTGTCAATATCTTTTCCACAGAGCAGGACTGCTCTGTGGTCTGGTTTGAGTCGTTCAGTTGACTTTGTAAATCCACCTGTCCCGAGATGATTTTCTCTGTGAGTAGATGAGAGGTTACAGGAGCTACACTTAAGACTTAGTCAGGCACCTTCTTTTTACTGGACGTGGTCACAATCTTTTGGGCTGACACTTTTAAAGCAAAGATTTGGGGAGGTTAATTGTAATTTATGGAGCAGTGGTGACTAGATTAGTGCTGCCTGCTTATTTTCTCTATGAACCTGAGCCAAAAATTTACCTCCTGGCAGAGTGCAAGAGCCATCGATGTGGTGCCTCCATGTACCAATTGAATTGCGTCTCTGAAATCCAAGAACCTGTTCCATGGAGTAAGGTGTTAATACAACATTAGAAAACAAAGCAAAATGTGCATTCTAGCAATCAGACTATTCAATCAGTAGTTTTTTTACACTTTTCTGTCCTGAGCTATGTTCCAGCTGCAGGTTTGAGAACCACTGTGGCTGCCAAGTGACATTTGTATCAATGCTGGCAAGTCTCTATTTTAGTGATACGGACTTTAATTAGAGATGACATAGTTATGATACAACCTGCCTTTGGTCCAGTTTAGGACCAAGCCCCACTATTTTTGCATGCATTTCCAAGCCCATTTTGAGGTGTGTGTGTGCTCCATCTCAGTCTGTTCAGGAGGAGCTGAGACTCCAGCAGTACATGGTCACTGCCCTGCAGCTGGGAGCTTTCCTTTTCCCAGCCCAGGAGCAGCAAGGACAGACCTTACTGGAGTGTCCTTGGCTGCTGTCACTTGCGGTGTTCCAGCCCTTGCACTTTTCTCCTGGGAGAACATGATGGCACTGACTTAATGGGGGTAAATGGAAAGATGCAGGCTGCTCGTTTTCTGTGCATGGTGAGGGTGAATCTCTGGTCATGAATTCAGAGGCAGGCAGGGAGTGCAGAGCAGCCTTCTGCTCCGAGTGCTGACAGTGATACTGGGTGACAGCATAAAACAAAGCTGCTAGAGATGGGGTAGAGTGGCAAGGGAGAAAAGAAAGAAAAATATTGGCCAAATTCTAAAAATGGAGGATTTTCAGGAATGAGAATGATCACCAGTTTTACAGTGCTTCTGAGTGGCTTACATTTTGAAGGGTGGCTCTTTTGAAAAAAGAGCTGCAAGCTCCAGACATCTTTTTTAAAGAGTTTGCAAAATAGCGGCTGTAATATTTGCAATACCAGTCATGAAACAGTACTATTGGAGACAGTCTTTAAAAATTAAAATACTTCTGCCTTCCAGTTTTGTAAAAATTATTCCTGTGTTTGATTTTTTTTTTCAAAAAGCATAACCTTGTAAAACTTAAATGCTTTAAGCCAAGTAGTGTGCATTATGATCAGGCCATAAAATTGGGAATATCTGTCAAATAGAATAAGAATTTCAGCATCTTGTTTCCAAAATAGTTGTACATACTTCTTGCTTCCTTCATGTGTCCTTGGCAGTCAGTCAGCTATAAGACTTTTTGAGTACCATTGATGTACTCTGAAAATATCCTCTACACTTTGTAAATCGTTAAGAGGATAAATTATGGAAATGACAGTGGATAGGGAAGAGAAGCAAAGATGCACGTTCACTTGGGACATTGCCTTGAGGCTGATGTCATTTGTTGGTTGGATGGTCTTTGAAATAGAGGCATTAGAGGGAATAAGTTGTAGTGAGCAGATCAAATATCTCATTTATAGTCATACTTGTAGCACAGAAAGAAAACAACATCAAATATTATTAACAGGTGTCTAATGGGAAGACAGCAGTAAACAATACTTCCTAGAAGTGGATAATTCCTTTCTCCCTGATGGGCCACATTCAATTTTTAAAATGCACATCAGTATTTTTTATGACCACATACTTTACTTTTTTTGTCTTGTTTTCTCTAGCTTCATATGATTTAAAATCAAAACAAGCAAAATCCTAGTCAGCCATTACAAAAAAAAAAAAAGAAAAATTACTTACTTGTTGAAAAAAAACCCTCTTAAATTTTTTCCTTTTTCTTTAATTTAAAAATTGAGATCCAAGTCCCAATCTAACAGCAGTAGGGATTTTGTTTAAACGAAATGGAAGTGAAGAAAAAAAAAAAACAACCAAAAAACGTTGTGGGAAGAAGCCCAGCAGTGGGATGGGTAAATGGGCTCCGTGCTGATCGAGGAGCACGCTCTAGTGGCAGGTTAATCCAGCCTGGCCTTCTGGGGTTCCCATCCTCCACTGGTATTAATCAGCTTCTCCAAGAAAGTGACATTTTCACAGAATCTTTTTAAATTTGCCATTTCTGTTGCTCTCCAGTGCCAAAACAAGTGCAATGTGTTTACATGTGGCATCATCACACGTATTGGTGGTAGTGAGATGAAATTCCTGCTCTCTCATTAATTTTGCAGTGGGGAAGTATATGTCTATTTTTGCAGATGGTTTTTAAATGCACAGATATTTTAAGCTGCAGAGGGAAGGATTTCATGCTCACGATGCACAAATTCTTATGGAGTGTGAGCATTTTAGTAACAGACACAGTTGTTAAGCTTGCCTGTTAGCATCACGTAAAATGTTGGGTTCTCAAAACTCTGCACATTTTTGCAGTGTTTTCTGTTCTAGTCCTCTTCCTGAGGCTGGAAAATTTCTTTACTCCTTCCTCTCCTGTCCAGCTTTTTTTCTTCTGTAATGAGACTGTGGGTTTACAGTTTGATTCTCTTCAGATTTTGAAATACACATAGATAGGAATCTTGTAAGAAAGAAAAATAAAATACTAAGTCACTAACTGTGAAACAATCTACAACTGAAGAGTAGATATAGTAAAGGAAATTATGCCCTGGGATTATAGGTGAGCACCCTGAGGTGTGCTTCATTTCATCATATCACTTGGTAAAAATATAATTAAATGTGAAGTTTTTATCCTACATCCTTCACTGTATGTGAAGGGATTCGTGCCACAAATCCTATTCACATCACTGACATACATTAAAAAAAAAAAAAAGAGCATAGAGTCTTTCAGGAATTTGTCTCTGCAGCACATGCAATAATTTTTACACTTACTTATTAATTTGAAATATGTTCAAATATAATTTAGAGGATTGTGTAATGGTCCCGTTATGAGCTGCAAGTGTCTGCAGAAATAGCTGACTGTCAGGATCCATCTGAAAAATTACTTTTGTTGCTTAGTCATTCCTAAAAGCCCTGTTAAGTTAGGCCATGCATTTAATTCTTGCTGTTCCCTCACCATGCCATGGCTGAGGTAACTGAGCAGGTTTTGCTGTTGTTCATGCAATGGTGAATTTCTGGTGTTCAGTGTGTTTTGTGTTTTCTGTGTGTGCTCTGTAGGGAACTGTGGAGAGGAAAGAAATTCCTCTTAAAGCAGCTTCTGTTGAGGGTGTGGTGCCTCTCTGCTCTCCTGCAGGGCCTCCGGGTTCTTTCTCTTGTTTGGCATCATTTTGGGGGTAATTTCAGTTATTTACTTCAGCAGAATTTGTTCCAAATGAATGAAAAATCCTTAATGTAAACATAAAGTGTACAAGGTTCAAAGCATAAAAGTTGAAACTCACTGCTGTCTTGTTTATTCAACCAGCAGGATCAACATCCCCTTTTAATGACCTTTTGCACTTGGAGTTAAAATTTTATAAGCTTTTTAAACTTTGCTTCTGATCATTTTTTTCCAAATTAAATTTTAGCAATGCAGTTGGCATATACAGTTAGGTTTGTAGAAATGATCAAAGCAGTACATAATAGCCTAGCAAAGAATTAAAATTACATTAATGGAGGGTCAGGGCCTTTTCGTTTAGTTCTTGTGAACTGCTGTCAGTGTCACAGGGAGGACCAGGACGCTTTCCCAGTCCATGGTATCATGCTCTTGGAGATTATTTTCCATTTGGCTGTTGGAAGCCTTTTCAGGAGGGAAAGAGAAGTTTACTTGATTTTCTTGGGAATTTAAACATGGAAAATGATTACTGACCAAAATACCTTGTGATTCCCCAGTCAAAAGAGGAAAAAACATTTTTAAATCGTATTGAGCTTAGCAACAGAGTAAATAGCAGAGGGGGAGGTCAATGGTTGCTTTTAGGATGATGGAAAGTCTGAAATGCTAAGTCCTGTTTAAGGCATGTATTGCCTTCCTTGATTTTAATCCTAGTATTAAGGAGGTGCTTGGGAAGTTTTAGTGTTATTTGTAATGTATTTTTTGAGCCTTTGTAGATGGAGTTTAGTACTTAGAAACTTGTTTGTTCTTTTCCAGGTCCTCTTCCAGAGGGCAGAGTTAGCTGTTTTGAGTGCATCCTGCTTCAAACAGCGGTTTTTTGACATGTGGATTTTCTTCTTGTAGTGCCTAGTGTTCCTGTGCTTCTGCCTTCAAATCTTCTCCTTAATCCCTTAGTTTACACAAAATCACTTTCTAATGATTTAATCTGTAACGAATATTGGTAGGAATCACCATGTTACACAAATACAGGATCAGTAATTATTCTGATCACAGGTGTGTAATGTATTCGTAGGGACTCTTTAAATTTTGAAGTAGAGATTAACTTCATGAGGGTATTTTAAGGATTGTTCATATAACTCACGCTTTGTAATTTGTTGGTGTGAAATTCAGCTCCTGAGTGGTCACTTGGAAACACTGGATGGTTTGATCATGGCCTTGTGTTTCCTAGTTTTTATCTTCCTATTGAATCGTTTTAGTATGTATTGGTTAACACTGCAATATCTATTGCATCAATCCTTAGCCCTTTGTAAAGCTTTTCTGGAGTCTCATAAAGTTCCCCTTTGTCAATGTGGACAGACAAAAAGAACAGAAATTCCTTTGAAGCTAATGTGCTGTTCTGTAGTGGGAATTTGCTTTTAACTAAAAGAGTGAGAAGGGGATAGAGTTGAAACTGTGACTGTAATTTGTTTTTTAAATAAATTCCATGTAAATAATCAAGGTCTCTAATTTTTGTTTATTTTCTTAACTAAGCATATATTGTTATCAGTACAAAACTGAATGTTGTTTTAATTCTTTCAGTAAAAAGACTAGTAGAAAAATAGCTTTTATCCTTTTTTCATCCTTTAAAATAAATATTGATAGAAACTATCATAATATGGTTTGTGTTACAGGTGGTGTAATACCAAGGGCTGTACTGCTGCCACATCACAATTTTGTGGGGTTTCAGAGAGTAGTTCTGGTAAGGACACTCAATGATTTATCTATTTATTTGTCATAAAAGTGGACTGTAGTTTGGTACAATTTAGTATTAAGTGCATTTACAGTATTTGCTAGGTATCAGTTTCTGCACTGAATCCTTACATTAAGTGTTCTTTTATTCAGTGGTCTTTAACAGCTCCTTTTATAGCTGTTAGTGTCTCATGTGTAAACCTGTATTCATTCTGTTGAGAGTTACAATATAACACATCAATTCACAATATGGAAATATTAATAAATAGACCTTTTGTCCAAACACATTGTAAAAATTGTATTGTCTCCTTGAAGTGTGGAGTCACTATTGCCTCTGTATGTATCAGTTCTTAAAAAAGGGTGCAAAATTACAGTGTTTTGATTATAGTATGTTTTTGTCAAGTGCTCAAGTCTTGTCTTCCTAAAAGAAAATAAAAGTGTGTTTTTCAGAGGGCAAATATCTAGACCGTGTGCTGTTATTAGTGTCTTTTAAAATGTGATATGCATTCATGATTTTGCAGTTTTCTTTAAATGTATGTAACTGCAATCCCTGTATCATTTCTTTGGAGTTTGGAAACTTTCCTTAAATATATTTTCTTATCTCTTCTCCATGGCTAGAATTACAAGGGAGATGAGATTACCTATGCTTATTCTTAGAAAGGGAAAATTCCTTGTGCACCAGGCCACCAGCAGCCTTGCTCAAGTATTGTGCAAGAGCACAATTGAGCATTTGTTCTTTCAGCAGGAGATAACTGAGACCACATTTATATCTGTAGAATTTTTAATATATACCATAATTTAACAAATGTCTTGTGGGTGTAGCAGATGTCTTTTCTTTCCCTAGCACCCCCCTCCTTTTTTTTTTTTTTTTAATTCACAATCCCTTAAAATTTTTGGTATCTCTGTTTGTGTGCTGTTTTAGGTCATTAGAGGGCACTCAAAGAGGGAATTCGTTGTAAGAAACCTTACCTTGCCAGTACCCCACCAGGTAGAGAAGGATTTTGCTGATGTTCTTTGTGGCCTTGCAGGGTAGTGTTGTACTGGCTCTGCTCCAGCACATCACTTAAGCAGTTGAAGGCAGTGGGGCTGGAATATGTTTAAATATTCCTCTGGATTGATCCATATTCATGTGTACTTTCTAAAAACAAGGTGAGGTCCACAAGAACTTCTCAATGGGATTTTCTGGTCAAACTTAGAAACAAATATGTATTTATTTGTGTTGGAGATACTGAGGAGAGAGGGGTGTGTTTGCTTGAAAAGTCTCTGGACTGATAAATGAAGGAAGCAAAAGATATTGGAAGCTGTGAGTGAACAAAGACTGAAGCCATTTTCACTTCTGCCATGTATTAGGTCGGTTTAGCTAAAACAATAGGGCATGGCACTACTCACACTGTGTGATTTCCAGTCCTGCAAGTCCATAATGCCTTGAGCATGCACCACTCAGGCATGTAGGCTTACTCTAGAGTGTCTAGGTCTTGGAGTGGCACAGTATGGCCTTTCAGATTTACAGGAGAGAAATGGCTTTGAGAAGGTTTGAGTAGCATCACTCAAGAATGTTAAATGGCAATTCTGCAAAGGAAAAACATCATAGCTTTATAAATATTGTAAGAAAAGAAAGATGATGGGAGCTCTTTGGAGTCTGAGAAATAACTGAAAATTTTTCAAAATGTTGTGAGCAATTTGTGCAGTACTTATTAAAGTATAATGTCATCTGGAGAAGTCATGGACTTCTTCCTCTCTATCATCTCTTTATTTTCAAATAATGCTCCCATTACTGGAAATGAGTGAGCAGAATTTTACGTGCATAGAATCTGTTTGAGGTGAGGTAAAGATAACCAAGGATGGTGAGTTTCTTTTTGTGAAAAGCCATCCTAGCTAATTAGTTTGAGTCTGAACTAGCAAAAGCAGTTACTGTCATTGGTTAATTCTGCAAAAAGCAGAGTAGAGGTCACTTGTGGGACAAGCTGCAGACCATTTCAGTGCAGCTGCCTGTGTAATAGTGGCCTGCAGTTACAAGGCAGGGTGTATTTCCATCTCTGCTAATGTTTTAGCTTGACTCAGCAAAACTGGTTTTTCTACACAAAGCTATGGTTGTGTTTCCAACTGCATCAGTGCAGGAGCATTTTAATTCAAAATAGCACCTTCTGCTGGAGGGGGGTCCTTATTGGACAGATGAGGCATTGTCAGGTTTTGAATAGTTTGGTTCAAAGGGGATTAATTAAAAAATTAGTGAGAACAGATGTCTGATGTTGGCCTGAGCAGTCAGAAAGAAGAGGAAATGTCCTGGGTTTGAACTTTTTATCTTAATTGGATCCCTTGTGACTTTCAGCCCATTTGATAAGAGTTTCTGCTGTAGACTCACTCTCCTGCTTCTACTGTACAAAGCCAACAGCTTTAAATTTTAAGGTATTTATATGTGGGTATAGGCACTCGGGCAGGTTTTTGCATACAGCTTGGGAGGATGATTCCTTCACAAAACAAAAACTTTATATACCACAGACTGCTTTAGTATAGCTTTTTTATATCCATGTGCTATACAGAAAAGCAAAATAGTGGTTTTTTTAAACTGCTTTTAAATATATTTTTGAATGTGATTATATATTCTTGTACAGGTGTGTTCAGGCTCCTTTTACCAGTTAGACCTTCTGTAGAGTGCCAAATTAGCAAGAGGAACATTTGGTATGCTGCTTTAATCGACTAAGATCAACAATGCAATTACTTCTAGAGATGCAGGTGACTTTGCAATGTGTAGGAACTGTCTGGGGCTGTGTTATGGCAGGCACAATCATCCCATCTCTGGGAATTTTTCCTTTACAGTAGTATAAATATACCTTTAGACTTAAGCACTGATGAAGTATCAGAACTTGGCACTTATTCAAAGTTGTCCTTAGTGTGAGATAATTTGAGTTAGGCAAAATATTCCAGTTTCTACAGGCAAGGAAAGAAGCTTGTTTTTGTTTTTCAGGGCTTTCTGTAAAAGAAAAGACTTCTCTTGATGATTCAGATGTTGGAACAGTTACCAGTTTAAAAAAGAAAAAAAAAGTACATTGCCGGGTATAGAAAATCTGGTCAAGGAGGCTGACACTGACAGTGTCATGTGCCTTTTCCATGTATTATAGGCATATCTCTTCAGCATACATGCTATTCTTAATATTCTGTCAAAAGACCCTTGGTACAGCTTCATTTTGACAAAAAGGAAAAAACAGATGCTGAAGGCAGGAGGGGGATCAGCTTAATGTCTAGACAACTTTTGGAGGCATGAGTGAATTTTTCATCAAATATATATGTGCTTGAAGGGAAAAATCAATACAACTTCTTATTGAACTTTGGATATAGCTAATATAGATGGAGATGCCTCTGCCGAAATACACAGCATAAATACCTAGACAGTACAGGTTTTGCTCATGAAAACCTCCACAGTCAGATTTGAGGTATGTACAGAGTAGGATGTAGAGATGGAATGTCTGCATTGAGGGTGGTTCCTGTAGCAGAAACTGAAAATTGTATAAATTAAGGGAAGAGATACTTGCAGGCTTGGAAAACAATCTGTCCCTTGTTGCAGAGTTCCTGGGGGTGAGGTGTTTTTGTCAGAGCTGCCTGTGTGCCCACCAGGGTCTGGTTTTGTCCAGTCCCACAGTGGGACTGCACCAAGGATCGTTGCATTCTCGTCCCTTGGTTGTCACCCTGCTGCCTCCTGAGCCCTGAAGGGACCACGATGACAGAATGGTGGCCCAGGAATGCCCAGTCTTTCATTCTGTAAAAGTAAAGCAGCACTTTGCCCTAATGACAGACCCCTACAGCCCGTACCCCACCTCTGGGCCACCTTTTCCAGAGCTGTCTCAGGATCTTGCTCCTCCTCCCAAGCCTCGGCAGCTTGGAGATGTTGCTGGGGTTGCTGTTGCTTTATTCCTCTATTACTTCATGATAGATCACACCAGTACTGCAGACTGGCATACAGAACAGTGAAAGAAGAAATGGGAATTTTTACATTGGTCTCACATTCCTGATATTTTCGGTTGTGAATGGAAAACAGGACGAGTACAGTGGTGATGCTGTGTCACTGCCTGGGACAATGAATCAGTGCTGTCTGCAGCTGCAGTCGCTCTGAGTGCCCATGCCCAGAGTCTGTAGCAGGGCTCAGATCGTGGGTATTAAACCCCATCTGTAATATTTGATACAAGTTTAACAAATTAGAGCTTTGCCTCTCTTCGAATACCAAAAGTCATGTTTGTCAGACAATGTTTGCTTCTTAATTTCTTTCATGGCTTTTGAGAGATGGGTCTTGGTAGGAAGTAGCCACAAAAGGCAAGAACTTCACAACCTGTTCTTCATTAGAAATAATTCCAGTATGGCATCTAAGTGATCTAGGTGCTTCTGGAAAATTTAGCTGCCTAACTTCAAAGTTCACCTGAAATTAAATCTTGAGGTGCCAAAGTGGATACAGTTGGTTTCTGATCCACTTCATAGACTTTTTTTCTGAAATAAAATTGTAAGTGTTAAATTGTTTTAATTAGTACATCTTTTTTTTCTTAAATGAGGAATATCTGGTTTAATTTTCTTTCATCTGCTAGTTGGTCTTTCATTATGAAAGAAAAAACCTAGGTGAAGGTGCTTTCGTACTGCCCTTTAGCACCTGATGTTGTTTACACTGGTAACTGATTTCTGTATTTTGTCCTCAGACACTGCAGTTTGATTATTCCTGAACAAAATGTGCTGTAGTTCTAAGATGGCTTCTTAAAGACTCAGAGCTGTGGTTTGCACTTTCCAATACTGGCATTGCTTTTGGTTTTATTTAAGAATAAGATGGTGTTGTAGGTGGCATTGGTAGAGTGGTATGAGGAAAGGAGGCATTTTTTGCAGATTAGCAACCAGTAGGGCAGGGATAGTGCAGGAGTGTGGGAGTAGACACAGCTCATGGAGATTCACACGTATTCAGGTTTTGCATTCATGTGACCAATTGCAGAACCACGTTATCTATGACTTCTGGTTTTGCAAAAAGTGGTTGAGGGGAGTTTCCGCTTTTTCAAGACCCTGCACTCATCATGGTTATTTACCTGCAGATTCCCACAGGCTCATTTCAGGCTGCTTTAGTGAACACAGCTGGATGTGAAACTGCTGGGGCAAAGCAAAGAGTTGAGTTTTTAATCTGAGGGTAAACTTTCTTAAGCTTTCTTTAGAACTCCATTCATGCATAATGCTGCAGTCAGTTGTGAGTTACTCGTCTTTAAATCTCCTAAGGTGAAATTCTGCTGGCCAACTGCATTAGATTTTTAGCATGTTTAATATCTGGGTAAATGGAGAAAAGCTTGTTTAAAGTGCAGTGTATTTCTGCAATTAATGTTCACAAGTGCCAATCCACCTGTTTGCCATTAATCCACAGCTCATGAGTAATTCTGACCTTGTCCTAAGAAGTCAGAGATATTCAAGGTTTTTTTGTTTAAAAATTCCACAACAAACCCTTGCATTGTTAGTATAACTAATTAATTGTTTTCCCTGTCCAAAGGGCATGCTCTTCTTTTTCTTCATCCCAAATTTTAAAACAGATCCAGAAATCTGGCCTCTTCTTCAGTATGGAGCAGGTTCTGATGTTGTTGCTCTTGAGCTGATTCTGTGATTAATGGCCACTAAAGCTGGAAATTCTCTTTCCTTGTTAACAGTTCATGTTTTCTTGACTTGAAATTTCAATAAATTGTAACTAAAGGATTTTCTCTATGTCCTCTGAGGTTGTTAGGTTGGATTTTTTTCCCTTTTTCACCCCATTATGGTTTTCCCTCACAGGGGTTTTGTGTTTCATCCTTAATTTTTCAGAAACCGAGGACTCAGTTCAACAAGACATCTGCCTCAGGAAAAGAATTGGCAGCTTTTATGCATCACAAAGGAATTTCAAAAAAATTATTTATTCCCAAACTAGATTCTGCCAGAGTACATAATTCCAAAACTTCTTTTCTTATGGAGAAGGCATAAAAGACTAGGCTTAACAAAGGGGAAATAAGCTGGGTTTATTTGTGTTTAGAATGGATCAAAGCCTCTTCAAGACCTGTTCTGTGCACTGAGCACCTCGTTGCTGCCTCTCTCTTTTTCATATGTTTCTATCCTTAACACTGCTGAAGCTGTACTGTGCCTGATAATCCCTGATCTTTTCCAAAAAAATGTAGGGGTCAGGAAAGATGTTCACAGACACAGAGTATCCTTCCACTCCAGAAAATGCTTCTCCTGCTTCATTTACATGTTCAATATTTTTTAGTTTTGTCAACTTCTTATGCTGAAAATAATACCTGCACTTGAAAATAACTTTGTAGGTGCTTAAAAAGCTGAGCTGAGGGTGTTCAGGCTCAGATATGAGGGGCAAGGTAAATGAGGGGGTGTATCCTTTGTTGGAAAAGGTCATGTTCATGTGCCCAAACTGATGCATGTTTGGTTTTTGGTTTTAATTTGGTTGTTCACCAGGAAAGAGGAACCAGTCTCTAAAGACCTGCAGAAATTTAGTGTAGTTATCCAACTAATGATAACCTTACTAAAGACAAACCTCAAACCCAAAAATACAGTGTTGTGCAAAAAAGCTTATTCCAACACCATCAGGCAGGAGTGGCCACCAATAAGTATTGCCAAATTTGGACTCTAGCAGAATTCACAGCTCTTAGAACTGCCAGGCAAGGGCTGCTTGGATCCCTGCAGGCTCAGCCTTGAAGGTCCCCAGTCACATCACAGAGCACAGATGGAGTCGTTTTAATTTTGCTGTTGGTTGTGCAGAAATTCTAGATGTGCAGTCTGAATTGCCCTGAGCAAGGAGGTGCCCAGCTAACACGCTGTAGGCACCAGCCTGGGGCAGAGAGCCCTGCTCTGGTCCCAGTTTGTGCACCTGCTCAGGTGCTGGGAGCTCAGAGCAGTGCTGTGCTGGGTGTCACTCCCAATCACCTCCAATTCTTGTTGTTATGGCAACATTAAAAAGTCTTCCTTATCAAGAGTGAGGGAACCCATTCTGGTAAATACACTGAAGTACCTCACACAAAGGCCTTTTTCCTGCAGGCAGTTCAGGACATGACTCAGGGCACCAGGCTAAACAAATAAGGACAAATAAAATTAACAGGGTTTACTTGGACTAGAAAACACCGTTGTTGATGCTGACTTTATTTTTTTTTTTAAACCAACAGAATTTATTTGTGCAAAATGTTAGCAAATTGTGTTGTAATGGCAAAGTAATGAAAGAAGGAGATAGAAAAAGGAGTGACTGAAGGAGGTACAGATGAATGCTCTGGAGAGCAGATGGAGAGATGGGCTTAGGAGGGCAGAGTATGTGTAGCAGTGCACGGTGAGGAGGTGAAAACCAGGGCAAATGTGTGACCACAGGCTTGAGATCGGATGTCAGATCAAGAGATGAAAGCTGGAAGATGGATCACCAGCTTGGGAAAGATAGCAAGAGCAGTGGGCAGAAGCTGCAAAAGGGTGACACTGCATGAAAAGGGAGGAGGAGCCCATACAGCCATATGAAAAAATCCCCAGTCAGGATAGGGCTGCTGTTGTAAGAGTGCAGAAATACCTTCCCACAGCTGCTTCTGGGAACTACATCTGCTGTTTTATTACCAGCAGGTAGCAATGTAAATATTTTAATCATAACAAATACAATCCATGCCAAGCTATACAGTCACTAATCACCATTCCACAATAAGATTTACAGAACACACCAAATCCCCCCTAAAAACCACAGACAGCTGAGGACTGACTAATTACAAAAGTCCGCCCAAACTTCAGCAGTTTTCCATGGAGAAATAAGTAGCATTAGTTGGAGAATGAGTCTTGTTTTGTAAGCCATCAGCATCCAGCAGCAGCCTAGTGAAAAACCATGTCACTGTTAGTGCACCAGTATCCATCAGCTCAAGCAATTGATGTAGATGTAATCACTGTCTCTAATAGAAATAAAGTCAGGGTAATGGAACATTGTCACAGGATCAATGTCTCCTGTTTTGAAAATAAACCCCCTCAGCTTTGCTTTTGCATTTATGTACCAGCAGGCGACCACATCATTCAATTCAATTGACACAGTCCCTTAGAGCCCTGAATGATCTATTGTGGGAACATCAAGAAGAACATATTGGAAAAATGGAATGTTCCTGATCAGACTTACAGGCCACGTTATTTAGTGGGTTTTCTAACAGTGAAATTAAGTGAAAGCAGAAACTTAGCATGCTATGGAGATTTTTAACCCCGTTTAGCTGTTAATTTCTACAGGTTCTTAATCAGAAAGATTGAACCACAGGAGTTGTGTTTATTTTCAGTGGTGGTGTTCACAAATAGAAAAGCATTTTTGGACCTTGTCCCTCCCCACCTTAGTCTCAGCAGAAGCCCTTGACAGGGCTCATTTTGACTGACTCAAGGGCTCTTCTCAATCTGTTATTTTCTCAGAATTTTTTACACAGTTTGATCTAAGCGAGGTTTAATGGGTGTGCTCCCACATTCATCCATAATTAATTTCTTGCAAAGGCTTTAATGCAGCACAGGAGATCAGCAGCCATATAGTTGCATACTTAAAAACAGGTGCATGCCAAAAAAGGTGTATAGAGGATTTTAAACAATGTTGCAGAAAAGGCTTTTTCCAGTTTTCACCTTTCTTGGACTTGATTCCAGCAGCTGTTCTGTGTCTAGATCCAGGCAGCATTAGCAGGCAGCTATTTTAGCACTGAGTAAAGCCATTGAACAATTTCACAAAGCCTTCTTGAGACAGGGTCTAAAAGTTTGATTGCAGAAGTCTTTATTTATTGGAATTAGGTACTCCTGAAGGACTGTAACTGTCTAAAGGGACATCCTTCTAATGGCCTAAGAATGGAAGCTGCAGAGCTTGTTTGGTGTTACCACTGCTCCTGAGATGCCCCTGTAATAAGATGGTTTTCACTTTTGAGGGACAGATGGACAGATGTCTCTCTCTGGAGGAATGCCAAGCATTTGTCTGGTGCTTCCCTCTCCATTACAGAGATATATTTAGTACACAGAGCCTGGAATTTGGACCTTGCAGGTCATCTTGAAGTAATCCGTACTGGCCAAAGCTGCACTAGTGCTCCCTCAGGTGATTCTGCTAATTCTGGTCATCAATCAGGGCCAATCACTTTCTAATCAGTTTTACAATGCCACATTTCCAGTTTTGCTGCCATAATCATCTGTCCAGCTTGTGTGTGGGTAGGACAGTCTAACCCTGAAGGTCATCCCATCAAGCCATAGGTTCTTCCTTTCTAAAAATGCCTTTGGCCTGGATTAGACAGTTGATCAAGGAGCATTTCATAATGTTTAGCTATATTTCCTGGTGTGTTCTGATAATCATTTAAATATTGAAAGAGGGTGGTGGTTTAGTCTTTGAATTATGTCTGGACAGTTTTCATTTAATCTCAGTTTGTCTCTATCAGGGAGCCTGAGCTCTGTGATTAAAAACCCTTCACTAAACAAGATGTTTGGGCTTGGGATCTCGTGGGGAGTCAGGCAGGGATAGCTTTCATGAAGTAATGAAAAATGAGGCAGAACTTACTGCTGGAGATTTTTCTACCATGTTCTGAGCAGCTGGGTTTGGCTTTTAAGTTAGAAAGGAACATATTTGCATCTGCAGAAGGATGTTTCAGGACTGGCTCCATTTCAACAAGGTTGCAACTCGTGCAGGAGAGTTGTGCCTTTAAAGAGATGTCACAGAATGATTGGCATAGGAAGGGACCTCTGGAGATCCTGTAGTCCATCTGTGTCTACTTTCATTGTTACCCAGAGAGTTGAAAAGTCTTTAAAATACTAATAAACAATGTCTTTACTATTCTGATACAGGAAATGAGGAGAATCTTCCTCAAATATCGTTTCTTCTGGTGTTGCATTGTAATAATGAAAAGAAAAAAAGGTTTAGGAACATAAAGTGTTGAATAAAGTGTCAATACCAGAAATATCCCTGCATCTTTGGTCAGCCTAGGGATTTGCAAAATGTGACTGCCAAGAATCACTGCAAGATGCCCTATAGCTGTCGAGGAAGATGTATTTTCAACTCTAGAAAACACAGAAGTTTGCAGCTTTGTAGCCACAGCAGTGGAAATACAACACTGGCTGTGCTGTCACTGGTGTCTGTGCTGTAACATCCGGAATTCCAGCCCCCTGGCTCACACAGCATATGACTTTGGGGAGGAGATTCGGAGTTCAGTAATTAAATACTACTTTGCTCTAGGCAAAATCAACAAATGGGCTTCATCTGCAGCATATTTTGTAACTGTACTCAGGACTGGGCTACATTTTTCAGATAAGTAGACAGTAACTTACTTTTAGCCAAGGTCTTGGGAGGTTTTGTGTTTTGTTGTGAGTTTTGTTTGGTTTTTATTTTTTTTCCTTCTCTTCCCTTTCAGGGTTGTAATTCTTTTTCTTCAGAAGATTTCAGACTGGCTTTGTCATCTTGTATTCTTCATACTCTCAAATTGGCATGGAAAGGCAGAGATTGTTGCCATAAATTAGGTCACTAAAGCCGAAGTACAGAATACAAATATTTATTGCCTGAGCTAAGGAAGACAATTCAGATGAGGAAAGGAAAAGTTATTTTTTTAGTGTTCAGAAATTAAGCTGTATTCCTGAGGTTAAAAGCAAAGCAAGAGAGTTAAACAATGAACATGAGAAGCATCTCTTGATTTCAATTACTAGAAGGAAAACTAGCAAAGCCTGATGATATGAGAAATCAGTAAGAGGGTTCATAAGACAGAATTACAGATAATTTTAATGCAAGTGCACATCTGACATATTATTAAATCTTAAACAAAAGGGCATTTAGCTAAGAGCAATTTAGAGGCACAGGTAGAAATGCAGAAAATGAGAACACTGTTTTGAGACATTACAGAAAACACTTGGGCATTTAACTTAAAAAATGTTTTTTTTTTAATTCAGAATGTTAGAATTTCTAACAGCAGATCATCAGATAGCAGTAAAACTTGACTAAGGGTTCAACTGTACTGTGCCCAATACAATATTGGCCCCCATCACTCAAGTGAAGATGTGAAAGAGCAAATAGGAGTGTTTAGAGCAAGTAGTTGGTACACTTGAAGAAAAGCCAACCTTTTTTTTTCTTTTTAGAGTGTGACAAAATGTTCATTTTGGTCAAAATTCAATAAATAAATCTAATAAATTCTTATACAAAAGGATGTACAACATGAGTCATAGACTGCATGCTTGATATAAAGGAACCACTAATTAATTTTACAAGTTTTCCTTTATAAAGCATTTCTAAAGGGCTGTGCAGAGCTCTTCTGTGAAGGTAAACTTAAGAATTTCATCAGCCATTGGGGCTGGGCCCATCATGTCCTGGGGAAGAGCATTTGGAGAAAGCCTTAGTAGAACAGCAGCCACAAGGAGTGGTGTTTTGTGGTTTAAATCTCCAGTTCTGTTAGCTATGGTGGCTTTGGTATCTGAATGAAATCCTGCTGAAACCTCACACATCCAGGAGTTTACCAGGTCTGAGTGATTGAAACAGCACCCTTTGCTCTTTTTATTTTAATTATCGTGGCCATTTAAAACAAGAGAGGTTCTTAAGCAACAATTGATAAAATGTCTGTGTGCACGTATGCTAACAAAATATTTGTCCGGATTTCTTGCAAAAGAGGAAAAAAATAAAATCTCTAATGGCAATATTTCTATTGTAGGAGATTTATTGTTTCTGTAGCCAGACTTCTGTTTTCCATGGATAAATGTAGCAGTCTGTTTATGTCTGAACATTAAGCATTCTTCAGAGCTACCCAGAGCATTAGCTGCTCCTTTAGCATATCATGTTTGGTATCAAACTGATGATTGGTATGTTTTTGGGGAATTATTATTCACAGCAGCCTGACAGGTTTTCCTGTTATCCTACCTATTGGGAATGTGTTTGAGCCCGCCTACAACTGCAGAAATATCCCTTTCTTAGGCTGTTATTTGATGATACAATAACTCTAATTGTAGTGTAACTCCAGTATACATTATCAAATGGTGATTAAGAGATACCCAGTAATAATCTGATGTATAAACTTTCTCTGCCAGTTCAGGTTTATCTGAAAAAACCCCCTAAAGAACCAAAAAACCTATGAGGCCAGGAGCCTTCTCGGGTGGCATCTGTTCTCCAGCATTTGGCATGAGCCTGGACAAGGAGTACAAAGCTAGCACAAACATGTGGAGTGGAATAATGATTTGTCAGAAACACAACCAGATTTGCACCTTTGGGCACTGATCAGCCTGCAGATCTGGTGTTGGTGAGAGTGGAATTTGATCTGCTCTTTAATGGATTTTAGTTGTGAATTTTAGTGTGAATGGTACTCGAGGGACAGAGGTACAGGGGTGAGATCTGCTCTGTCTGAAACACAGACACACTTCTGCCAGGCTGGGGGCAAAGCCAGAGTTAGTGTTGTCTCTGGGATAAGAAACCTCGTTTCCTTTGAAAAAATGAATTTTTGTGTGATTGCTGGCATGGAATGAGTGGGTCAGTTTGTCTAAGGCACAGGCGTGTGTCTTGTCTGCTCCTGACCTGTTAGTGAGTAAATCTCAAGTCCAGCCTCTCTATAGACCGTTGACTTTTATGGCTGATGTGTGTTATGCCTGATAAATTTTGGGATTTTAGGGACTTTCTGTAGCAGCATTAAAAATTACCAGGGATATCTGGATGTTGTGCTGATTCTGACTGAGCAATGGTGTTACAAACCACAGGCCCATCCTCTGGGAATGGAAATGAAACCTGGGAAGGGGCTGCTGACATTGAATTTCTTTTGGGCAGGGGATATCGATCCTGGTGTGATCAGTGTGCAATTTGGGCATCGTTCATAAGCTCTCTACCCATCCTTTTTTTACCTGTCATGGGGTGTTTTATTTATTTATTTAATCCTGGTTTTACCAGTGAGGAATTCGCTTCACATGTGCTGTGCCTGCTCCAGGGTGCAAAACAAAAGTAGAGGCAAGTAGGAGAGATTTCCTTTAAAAGCATAATTGGATCTAAAACAGCAATGTGGGTGCATCATACTTTGTAATTGCACAGAATGTTTTGAGGAAGACCTGGAATATTCCTAAGGGCAAGGAAAAAAAAAGGGCCTTAAGGATCTCATCACATTTTTAGAATGGGTTTGGGACATAAAGCTGCAAATATTTTAAGATATTTTTAATGGTCCCTATGCAAATTAGGCTATAAATCTAAGACTGCTAGGAATTACATGTTAACTTATACTTATTTTTTTCTCATTTGTGTGTCTCTTAGGTGATTTAATTTCTGCATATAAAATGAAGAATATTATTATCTATTAAAGTGCTCGAAATAAGTAGTTGATTGCTTGTGGAAATAGTGAATTGGGGGGGAATTAGCCAGCATTGATGAAGTCATTTTTTTTAGGATGTACAAGTGTACATTCATGGGTCCATTGTCACAAATAATTTGAGGGTTAGCAGAGTAAGCCTGGTGTTAATTCAGCATGTGTCAAAGGGATGTAATTATTGCACCCTCCTCTAGTGTATTTTCTGTTTAATGTGATGTTTTGCTTTGGGTTGGAAGGAAGGTTTGGTGTTGCTCGTTCTTCTCACATTTTTTGTCCTGGGCTGTGGGATGCTTGTCCCAGGCTCAGCCTGGGATGAGATGGGGGAAACACAGCAAAAACCCTCTAGAAAATGCTAAGGAGCCCTGAAAACATGCACAAAGCAGGATTTGGGTAGAGC
This sequence comes from Acridotheres tristis, assembly GCA_037013685.1. Classification (NCBI taxonomy): domain Eukaryota; kingdom Metazoa; phylum Chordata; class Aves; order Passeriformes; family Sturnidae; genus Acridotheres; species Acridotheres tristis. The sequence goes on from CM072896.1 coordinate 19,403,870, forward strand.
ACCGGAACGTTTCGCCACCCTTTCCAGTGTGACACCGTGTATTTTTTGGTAGCTGTTTGTGTTTTTGTGGGTGCCACCGCTGGTGCTGCAGTGCCACCTCCCGATGGCCGGGCAGGACAGCGGGGACAGCTGCCCTTCCAAAGCCTCTCCTGCCAAACTCCCAAACCAGCCTCCTAAAAACCGGCCTGCTGGGGTCCGGGTGGGGTGGAGAACACTTCTGACAGACTAGCAAAACGTTAGGGTTGTTGTTTTTTTTTTTTTTTTTCCCTTCAGCTACCCAGCTGCATAACAGGGGAATTGATGTGGCACCTCCACGGTTCTGCTTTGGGGGGGGAGCCCACTTTATATAAATAATTCAGGACCTTTCTGTGTGACAAATAGCGCTTTCATCACATTCCTGCGGTTTGATCTGTTGTTTTTGGTGATGCAGCAAGATTTTGAAAATCGGTGACAGACCCACAAAACAAATACTGCCATTTGTGTGTACGTAATATAAAAAAACCTTCTTTATGAGTGTCTTTAAAGTTAATTACCTTCTCCTCTGAAGGAAAATATTGTTCCTCTTCCTATGGCATTCTTCTGTTAAAAACACTCTTAAAGATAATTTGCTCCACGTATGGCAACAAAATATAGTTGAATAAAATGAGTGTTTGGTCCTGCACACGGTGGAATTGGTTGCTAATGCATGAAATGGCTAAAAATGCCATTCATTCATGCTCAGTAAACAACTCCTCAAAGTATATAGGGGAGTTTGGCAGGGATGCCTTGCACCCCAGGTATGGCTGGAGCTGTAGAGGAGTGGGGTAGGGCTGGTATCAATGTACCTTCCTTTACCAGTTGTGTTGCACTTACTAGAAGTCACTTTCTTAGGGCAGCTTTTTCCTTTAGAAACGAGAAGGATTTAAGTAGAACTGCAAATTTATTTTTTCCTTAAGAAGCTAAAGCCATCTCCCCTACAGCATGGCTGTGAGCCTGGTGACCACATGCCTGGGGCGAGTTTGGGGATGTCCATGTGTGGTTTCAGGCAAATAAACTCCTTTTCATATCCAAGTTCATCCTTTAGCCTCTCCTCTTCTTGAGGGGTTTCACTGGGTCTCGTCTCCTTGTGGGAAAGTCACATCCTAGAGGGCTGTTCCCACTGTCCACTTCAGCTGCAGCTGACTGGTAAAACTCAGTTAGGTGTTCAGAAAAACAGTGTGGTTGTTTTCTTCTGTTGCCTTGGGAGTTCTTGCTAGGAGCAGATGCCCAGGGAGAATAGAGAATACACAGAGCAACCTTAAAATGCCAGTCAAAACCTTGTAGTTGTTACTTTCTATTTGGTGTTCACCACTTTCCCACTGGAGCAGCAGTGTAAGTGGCCTGGCTGTGTAGCAAGGACTTTTTATTTTGAGCAGTGTAGGAAAACCCATTCTCTAGTACTTTTTTACACCAAACTTTGTCAAATAACAGTAGGAAAGTCACTTGCCTTCTCAGACTCCAGTTCCATAGAAAAAGCAATGGTGGTGGTCAGCTGGGTTAAGAACCTGGGAGGGTTTGCTAATGAAAAATGCTGGACAGATAATAGGAACAGGAGGTGGACATTGTTTCATAGCATATTCTGGATGCTGATGTTTTCACTTGTTTACTTGGAAAGGTCGGAATTTTCAAATATTCAGACATCATGAGAATGTTCTCAAAAATGAGACTTTGAGTTAGAAAAAATACTGTATTCGGTCTCTTCATGTCTTAAAGACTGTTGCCACCTCATATTTTCCAAGTTTATAATCAAAAGTGATACATAGTTTGATACATTATTTGTCTTACTAGATATTTGCCATTACTAAAATCAAGAAAAAATTGTGCGTGTGTAAATATATATATCCCATCAATAGTTTTGAAGCACTGATTGAAAGCCTAGGGAAGTGTTACTAAAAATGTACTGTTTAAAGTTTGTTTCTAATGTGAAGAATTCCTTTTGCAAAGCCAAAAAGTGTGGCTGAGGTGTTTTCTCATCTTTAGTGGGATTAGCTGGGCTTGTTTGAACAGACACCATGTTATAGTTCATACTGTTCTGTACCTTTTCACTGGAGCAGGAGTACCTGAAAATTGGAGTAGATAGGAACATAAAAGTGAGAACCTGCCTGGATGCCAACGTGAAAACAAGTTCTTGGTCTTTAACCAGGCAGAGAGAGACCCATGTTACAAAAAATGTGTTCCATGGCAGTAATGTAGATTGGATGAAACTTACTTGATTATTTTTTAAAACCTGTGAAATGAGGCCTTTTGTAGTACTGGTATTAAACAGCAGAGTTTCCCAGTCCATACCAACTTGCATCGTATGAGAATCCGGCCCTTCAATATTTAATTTACTGACCTTTATCTTGTGGTGAGACAAATGACTTTTTAATGACTCCAGCAGACTTATTTGCATTTTAAAATAAAGCCATTGTCTATGCTGCCAGGGAGCTACTTACTTTATAAATATAGCATTTGTTGGGAAATACCTATTAGGTACTAAAAATATTTAATTGACCTACTTTTTTTTTTATTTGCAGGGTTGTGTCCTTTGTTGTGACCTCATGGTTTAACTGGGAATAAAGATGAGTATAAGCAGTGATGAGGTTAACTTCCTGGTATATAGATACTTGCAAGAGTCAGGTGAGTTTTTACAATTTTGGTTATTAAACAATGCGTTATTTATTTGATCTTCATCTGCAACTGGCTTTAGCAAAACTGGCTCATTTAATTATTTTGCCAGTAGGCATGTGCTTCTGCCTGAACTGTTTCTTGGTGTTTCTTCTCAACAAGAGAATGAATTCCTGCCAAGTTACCTTCTGTAACTTAATCAGATTTAGTCATTTGGAGTCTTCAGATGGCAGTCAACCAGCCAAGGACTCACTCGATTGCTGAAATGCATTTTCCTGGAGATCACTTCTCCACAGGGTGATAATGGAACTTTGCACCATTTTCTTCAGGGCTGCTTGAAGAAGAAATTAGAATGATCAGCAAAATGCTGTTTTTTTCCTGTTGTCTTGGAGTGATGGTGCTCCTGCCAGCTAGTCTTGTGTAGCCGAATTCCTTGCCTGAACGTGACTGTGGGAGGGCAGATGTGGCTGAGTTTCAAAAGAATAAGTGACAACTGTGACTATGACTTGTATCACTTGACTCTAAATAGAGATGAACAGATTTTTTACAGGAATAACTCTTGGGGTTCCCAAAAGTCCCTGCAGGTCCTTTATTTTGTAATCTTGTCCTTCTGTGTAGCCAGAATCTTCTGCTTCTTAGGAGAGAGAGCAAAAGACACTTGAATATTGTCAGACTTGAAAAGAAACCTTTTTCCTGTCATGTCCCTCCACACTGGCTGTGTCTGCACAACACGAGAATGCAGCAGTGCTGCATTATTTTTAAAGCTTCCCCAGCCCAGTCAGATCAGCATTTTGAGTTTGTGTTGCATGTTTGGGTTTCTAGATGCAGCCATATGGCTGCAGGGAGTTTTGTGGTGGTGGTTATTCGTGAAGCTCTGTAAGAGACAACATCATCTTTCACTCACAACTGTGATATTGATTGCTTAACACAGCCTACATTTAGAATGGGAAGATTTGACTGGAAGTCAGGGCATGCCCTAGTAAATGAACAAGTGATGATTGTCAGCTGGCAGGAGGGAATATGATCTCAGCAATACATGAAAGAAGTCTGCATATTAAGGCAAAAATAAACTCCAGTCTTAAGATAATAGTGTAAGAGATCAGTTTTAATGTACATACATATATATATATATATAAGAAAATTTACACATGTATTTCATATCTTACCTTGCTGTTTCAATGTCTATTGATTCGTAGTTTTTGTTTAGTGATTGCTGATGGGTGGATTGAGTCTTGTTGAAAATGCATTTGACTGATGCAATGTATGTCCACTGCTCATGGACTTCCCAAATTGAGGCAGAGAAGCACCAGAAGCAGTGGTGGATGGCAGACTTACAGTTTCTGCTTGTCAAAAGAAAGCCAAACCTCATTTTCCTGCCTGAATTTACTGAAAAATACTACACATTCTTATTCCAGTTGCAGATTGCTTTTGTCATAGAAGCCAAACTTTAAGAAAAAAATTGCCTCATCTTCATTTAAAAGTTTGCAGGCAGCTTCTTGCTTACCTGACAGGGAAAAAGAAAAAAAATAAAGTGGTTTAAGAAAAAACACCATGACAATAAAGTTAATTTGCTGAAGCAACTATTTTTCCCTATACTTTTAGCTTAAATTAACTTTTTTTTTTAACTAATTTAAGCTAAAACTATTTTTTTAGCTTAAATTCACTTTTTTCAGGGTGATCAACTAAATAGCAAGCAGCTGCCATTGCTGCACCATAACTTGTTTGCCACTTCTTAATCAGTGCACAGTGCTGATATAGCTCTAAATGCCAGAGCATATACAATTATGACAGCACTGTACCATGAGCTGAATTCTGTTCACATACAGATCCATTTTACTTTCGTGGCTATCAAATCAGGGAGTGAAAATAGCAAGTGAGTCTTGTGTCTTGGATATGTTTTTTTAAGTAAATATTACATATGATACAATACTTGCATGTAGTTTGTGAATATATACACACACGTTTAAATGCTAGTGAATTCTGTATTTCATATTGACTCATGCACAAATGTTTTGCCATTGATACTGTAATTAATTGTTATTATTATATGGGAACTTTGCTTTTCTCTTTTTGTACACTTAAAGTATGAGGGAATTGAGGTGTTTTGACAAGTTTCTGGTAGTTCGGAAGTATCCTGTAGCATTTTACTTTGTATGATTTGCTCAGGTTTTAAACAGAAGGTCCTACTGTGGTACAAGTTGCATGGTTTATCTGTAAATCAATTCTGATGTCTTTGCCTTGTCTTTAGGGTTTTCCCATTCAGCATTTACCTTTGGTATAGAGAGCCATATCAGCCAGTCTAATATAAATGGTGCTCTGGTGCCACCAGCTGCTTTGATTTCCATCATCCAGAAAGGTCTGCAGTATGTAGAGGCAGAAGTCAGTATTAATGAGGTAAGGAAGCTTTGCCTGCAGGAGCGTTGTGTCCTTGCTTGCAGTAAGCTTAAATGTTAGTATTTTTTCTTAACTTTCTTGTATCCTATTTATTTACTTTTACTTCAGATTCCTTTCTGCTGGTGTTCACCATGACTCCAGTGGTGGAACCAGAGTGGAGTGACATTACTGGGTGGGGGTTCTGCCCAGTGCAGCCACACAACACCAGGCATGGTGTTCTGGCTCATTGCTTAAAGGTCCGTTGTCTGTAGAGTTTTTACCCTAATCTAATGTTGTAGTGCATCCACACAAGTGGGATAGGAGAATAATTGAGAGCAGAAATCTCTTCATTTTTTGGTTTTGTAGACTGGCACTAGGGAGGTGGGAGAGCACTGTGCAGCTCTTGTTTGGGTTCTTGTGTCATCACAGTGAAGTAATGTGAGCCCAAAGGCAAGGTTTCCAAGGAGAGAGAGAGGGTTTGAATTTGTAGCAGGAAGGCTGAAGGTATATGCCAGTTTGCCTTTTGCCTCTGCTGGCTAATTCATCTTGAGCAGAATCTGTTAAATTTGATGTTTAAATGGTTATTCCAGCAGTACAGAAAGCCATGTATCTTCCTGCCTGATGCTGCAGACATTCTCCCTCAATTTCCATTCTCATTTGTGCCTGGAAGGTGAGAAGCCTTTCTGTGTGTCAGTTAGATTACAGAAGGAAACTTTTTTTTTTCCCATTAATTCTGCTCACTTTCCAGTCTCCCTTATGTCTGCTGTTTGTGTGGTTTTCACAGTCCTAGTGAAGCAAATCCTTTCTCTTAGGAAGCCTCAGAAAAATGAAGCAAGTGATAGGAATAGAAGAAGACCCTATATTTATTGCAAGGAATCCTTCTAGTCCCTAAAAATAGATCCTTACAAAGCCCTAGCATATGTATAAGGGTATTTTTAACTGGGTCTTGTCCATTTCAGGATAAAATTCTTCCTTGTTGTTTGAAAGCATGCCAGCACTGTTTAAAAAAAGGAAGAAAACTAGTCAACTCCCCAGATAATATGTTTATGGAAAGTATTAGTCTAATAAGACTGTAACTTCACAAGTCAGTGACCCGAGCTGCAATGTTTGCAGCACTCTCTTCAAACAAACCATTAGATTTTGCTGCAGCCACTCATGTTTGAAATCATATTCATAGATAGCTTACAGAATTTTTTGCTTTAGCAGACAGTTCAGCAAACTAGAAACAAGTAACTTTTGATTCCACAGGCTCTCCCAGAGGCCTGCAGTGGCTTTTTTGCATATTTATGGTGGTCACTTAGCTTTATACTAAAATTCCAGTCCTGACCACAACAATGATGAGATACCACTTCCAGTACCACACAAAACTGCTTTCTTATATTAAAACGTTTTCTTTAGTTTTGCCTGGAATCTTTGCCTGTAATGTTAATTTGTACTTGGTGTTATTTTTTTTTTTCTTTTCTCCCTGTGCTGTAATTTAGGATGGTACCTTGTTTGATGGTAGGCCGATAGAGTCTCTCTCACTGATAGATGCAGTGATGCCTGATGTGGTACAGACAAGACAACAGGCCTACAGAGACAAACTTGCACAACAGCAGGCAGCAGCTGCTGCAGCTGCAGCTGCCACCAACCAACAGGGATCAGCGAAAAATGGAGAAAATACTGCAAATGGAGAGGAGAATGGAGCACACACTATAGCAAGTAAGTTGAGACAGAAATGGCTTTAAGCTGGCTTAGCATTTCCTAGTTGTTTGTCATAGCATGAACTTGCAGACAATAAGGTAAAAATGCAGAGTTTGGAGTAGCCCTTCAGCTTGCAGAGAATTCCTTCATCGTGGGTGATACTTGGACAGATCACGTCTCACCTTTGGCTGTCCCCAGTTTTGATATCTGGTATTTCAGGAGTCAAAGTTCTGAATTCATTAATTCACAATATTCCCTTGACTGGTCTCACTTCCAGTACAGCTTCTTTTCCATCACCTGAAGGTTTTTCAAAGGGCCCTTTCACAAAAAGGACAAAAAAATTGCGATATTCCTGTACAAGGAGTGAGGAGAGAAGTCTGCCAGTCCATGGCTGATTAAAACTGAGTATTGCTTGTGAAGCTCTGCAAACTCCTTCCAACAAGTTCTGTAAATCCCATGGATCCAAGAGCTGTACCTGGCTCTTCGAGTGATATTGAGGTCAGGGTTGCTGGGACAAGCCCTGTGTCCCTTTCTCTTTTATCAATATCAATTTTTACAATTTGCTGTTTCAACTTGCTCAATGCAACTGCTTTCCGGTTTGTTTTATTCATTAATTCCATTTTATTTGTGATCAGTGAAATAAAGGAGTCCTGTTCGTCATCACTGGTCAAAGGAACATACCTTACAATGAGGCTTAGTATGGAAAAGTTTGGGTCAGGCATTAAACCGTGATTTTCAAAATACTCTTCTGGAAGTCTGAATTGCATGTTTAAGTGTGGGAGTTACAGTTCTTTCTGTAAAAACACTTGAAGAAATGACATTTTTGAGACAATATTAATATTAAGCCATGTACAAGTTTTACTGCCTGATTTTACTAGGCTTTTTTATTAATATACATGATAAAAAGCTAGAAATACATTCTTTGGCTGAAACACATGAGGTGTCTACTTTGATGCTTTCATTTAAAAATCTCAAAAGAATATTTACTTGATAACTGTGAACTGAATAGAGGAAGGGTAGACCTTGGATCTCAGCCCTGTTAAATGTGATCTACCAGCAACCCCTGCTGGCTGTACAGCACTTCAGACTGGCATCGATCTGACTGAAGCAATGCTTTATATGATGCTTTTTCTGAAAAAATACTCATGTTGTAATAGCCTTTTCTGTTTTCTCACATACACAAACAGTGACAGAAACTCTTAATGCTAAATTAAGCAATAGCTGTGAAATTATTTCTTTAACTGCAGTGAATAAATATGGAACAGGTGAACTGTGCAGCGTTTCTTATATTCTGCATTTGCACTCACTGTGAATTTATTTTTAATAGAAAGTGATTGATGGTAGATGCCACGAAAACTGTTTTTTCAGTTGAATTGCCCCCAGTATATTCTACAGAACAATATGGTTTCAACCTCACTTCCATGCAGAAAGTTACACTGTCATAATTCCACAGTAATTGCTGATGAAGTTTGAGAAGCTTGGTTATGTTTGCTCTATCACCAAATGTGATTATATTCATTAAAGTCATTTTGTAAATGGAGTGTTGGAGATGTAGATTTAAAACCTGTTTGACTGCAATTGGTGAAACGAGATTTTTGAAAATGAATGTGTTGTAAATGTATTCTTGCAGCACAAGCTAGACTAGTAACATATTGTACTATGCAGTATTGGGCCTGAAAAACAGAGTACTTGTAACAGCGTTTATTTTTTAACATAGCAAAAAATCAACTTTGGCCCTAATTCTGAAGCTCCAAAATTAAATCCACTTGGATGTGAAGGTTTACAGGGGCGAAGAGCTTTCTCACATTTTCGAAACTCCCCATCTGTTTATAGTGCTTCATTAATTGGAACTGAAAAAATAAAAGAGCATGACAGCTCTGTCAAATTTTTGAATCGCATAAATTGTGAATTCTTGCACTTATCACAGAGGAATCTGAACCACACAGGAGTCCCAACGTCCCAAAATGCTAAAATCCACCTCTGTGCTTCTGTTTCCCATAATGCAGATAATCACACGGATATGATGGAAGTAGATGGAGATGTGGAAATCCCTCCCAACAAAGCCGTGGTGCTGCGTGGCCACGAATCTGAAGTGTTCATCTGTGCCTGGAACCCCGTCAGTGACCTTCTGGCCTCAGGGTACGTGCCCTGCCCACCTGTGTGAGTGTGGAGTGTCCCTGCTGGGGCAGGGCAGCAGGGAACACCTGCCCCAAACATCCAGAGCCACGCTGCTCTGTAGAAAACAGTGCCTTTACATGGAGAATTGTAGTAGTAATAATAATAATGCACAGGAAGGGAAGAAGGTTCAGGGAACACCTGCCCCAAACATCAAATGCCACTGTGTTTGTTCTTTGGATAATAGTGCTTTAAAATTGATGATGATGATTAATCTTATTACTTTTATTATTATTTAATTCATTAATATATCACTAATGTAATATAACATGCAATTATAATATGTAAATATATAGGTATAATTATGCATAATTATTACTATATACAGTAAGTATATATTATATATATCATATCATGTATCTTGTGTAGCACATATATATTCGTATATTATTGCTATATTAGATATTGCTATATTATATATCCTATGTTACATACTATGTATGTTACATGTATGTAATACATGTAAAAAACTATATGTAGTGTTTTATATGCCTATATATAAGTATAATATATATTATCTATTATTTTACATACCATCTTTTAGAGTACCATTATTAGTATGTTGTATATTATTAGTGTATGGTATATTGCATATTATATAATACTGCAGGCTGTCATTATAATGATACATGTTGATGTATTCATGAAATAAATGGAATTACCCATGTGTAAACAGCAGGATTTCTATCCCCGCTATATATATAATATATATTATATTATCTATTATTTTTCATACCATAATGTCGTATATTATCAGTGTATGGTATACACTAATATCATTATAATGATACATGTTAATATATGCATGAAAGAAATGGGATTACCCAGGTGTAACCAGCAGGATTTCCATCCCCCCCGGGTGTTGTGCAGGTCTGGTGATTCGACAGCACGGATATGGAACCTGAGTGAGAACAGCACGAGCGGCTCCACGCAGCTGGTGCTGCGGCACTGCATCCGGGAAGGGGGGCAGGACGTGCCCAGCAACAAGGATGTGACATCGCTGGACTGGAATGTAAGTGCCCTGCTGCCAGGAGAGCCCTGCTTCCACCTCCTCGTGGTCAAACTTTCAGGGACAGCAGCAGTGCCCTCTGCGGCAGCACCTGAAATATTTCTATTTTCGAGCAGCGTTTTAACTTCTCTCATACTTCGGGAATTTCTTTCTAATAAGTTGCAGTCAATGAAATAAATATCATAAATCCTATACAGATCTATTCTACCTCAAATTTTCTTTGTGCTCTTTAGCTTTGAGTTAAGCAGTAAAAAAACATAAATAACCTTTTTGCTGGCAGAGTGAAGGTACACTTCTAGCAACTGGGTCTTATGATGGCTTTGCAAGGATATGGACTAAAGATGGTAAGCAAAATGCTTTTTAATTTACAATATATTTTCCTATATTGTGGCTCACGGCATAGTTTTTTATTTTTTAATGTATTCATATCAATATAAATTTTCAGGTAATCTTGCCAGCACCTTAGGGCAACATAAAGGTCCTATATTTGCGTTAAAATGGAACAAGAAAGGAAACTTCATTTTAAGTGCAGGAGTGGACAAGGTGAGATAATCTTTGGTAAAATTAAAATTCTTTCCTTCACCGTTATAATCTAACTGTAAGCAAAATAGCAAAACTATGCAAAGTAAGTAAATGAAACTAAAGGCATGGGATATCAATATGTGCTTACAAAGATCTTGTTTGCTTAGCTATGTTTCCTTGGGTTTTATAGTAGTTCACTGAGATTTTAATTTCATAGATTTCGGTGTCTGTGAATCTCTTTCAATTTAGGTTAGTCTGAGTTGGAGAGTAAGTGTATTGAAACCAGAAACATTAAACTTTGTAAAGCCAAACCATCTAAATTCAGTGAAGCACTTCATGCAAAGCCTCAGGAAAAAAAATTGTACTAGAGGGATAGGTTCAGGCTGGGTTGGATATCAGTCAAACCTGCGAATGTTTATAAAGATTAGAGCTGGAACATAAGGAAGGTTGATATATGTGACTGGGGAGGTGCCAGTTGTGTAATGCCATGGAGTTCATTGTTTGACTCTTTTATTTCACATCTCTAAACAAATTCAGGTTTACAAGGTCTTTCAGTTCAGAGCTGCTGTTAGTGTGAGAGGTTTTATGTATGAATGGTAGGAAGGGCACAGAGTGATGGGAAATGTACTTAAAGTGAATTCAGAGAATCAAATAGACTATTGCAAGAGTAAGGAGAGTTATTTTTTCCTCTGTAACTGATTCAAGGTGCAGAAGTCAGCACAGGTTTTCTCTTAGTGAGAGTGGCAAACTGCAACCTCAGTACAACCACTTTAAACTGGCAGTGTCACAATAAAGTAGTAAATTTTCTCCTTTATTTGCTTTTTTTTCCCCTGCATCCATTTACTTAATTTGCTTTATTAGCCAGCTTTATGAATGCTTGTGCTGGCACAAAGGAAGGAAAATTTAATGTCTCAAAGCATGGAAAGGATGTGTTTACTCTTTTGGAATCTGTGATGCTTATGCCAGTTTTTAAATATTTTTTGAGTTATAGCTTTCATTTGCAGGAAAACAATTAAGGAAGGAATAGAAACCTCATTTCAGTCAATAGAACTTCTCAAATTGAGATTATGCTTTGAAAAATATTCTGCTTTAGCCTTTAGCAGAGAGAATGACCCAACCTTAGGCTCCTTTTCCATAATTAATTTGTGTGGTCAGTTCATGCTTCTATTGAATTTAGTGTCAAAATTTTCATTGATCATTGAGGTGGGGCAGGGATATTGGCATATAATATACTGATGATAAGATACTAATTCTGTCACGTAAGATTCTTTAACCAGAAGGCTATAAAAGTATTGGCAGAGAACAACGTAGAAATTACACCCTTAAATTTATGTGACTAATTGTTAATAACATCTCCTTAGGAACAAGTGAGTAGCTGATACTACAATTTGAATATACAAGTGTTTGAAATTAAAATAGGTGTGTGGAATGTATTACAAGAATATAAATAGGACTAAGGGGATAAAACTATTTAAAAGCACACGTATTCCTTCTTCCCTCTAGACCCCAAAATGTTGTGGCTAAACACCTTTCTAATGCAGTCTTAAATTTTCTATTGTTTTCTGTACATCTACTGCTATTTCTTTTAGTACTGGATCAAACTCTAGAAATGTATAATCAAGAGCAGGTTTGGGTGATGGTGAGCAGGGTAGGTATTCTTGTATTTGTGAGTGTGATAGTTGTGGGGAAATTAGCAATTTGTACAAGTTTGTTTATTGTGTATTTATCTGTTTAACACAGACCACAATTATTTGGGATGCCCACACTGGCGAAGCCAAGCAGCAGTTTCCTTTTCATTCTGGTAAGTCTTGGTTTCATCATTCAGATTTGTCATCTGAAAAGACAAATGCGAACTGAATCTGAAAAGATATTTTGCGAATATTAACAACAATTTGTTCTGATTTTATAGCTCACAGTTTTATTGCAGTTCCACAAAAGTCATAAGACTTAAATAATCCAAGTATTCCTAACTTTCTGTAGTATGGTGGCAGACAGATCATGTGGGTGGGCCACAAGGGATTAGTGTTTATCACCTAAGGACTGCATTTGTCATCCTGCTGCTGCAGTGATCCCATCCCGTATCCCAGTGTTCCAGCTGGGGTGGGAGTGCAGGAGGTCAGACAAACTGCTTTTGTGGGCTGTATGCTGAGCAATCCTGCCAGGATCAGCTGGAAAACAGAATGGAGAGAATGACAGACGTGTCACCTTTTAGAAACGTGTCCTGTTCCCACTCTTTATTCTGCTCACACCACGTTTCCAGTGGCATGACAGCAGTCAAAAGCATCAACTCAGCATTTACTCCAAGCAGTTCTCTCTGTGCTGTCTGCCATAAATGGCTGGCTTGATCAAATGGAATATGTTGCCCATTATTAAGCTTCAAGTTACCACACCTTACAATGCTGGAGTTAAGAAAGGAAATAAATCCTTCCCTTTCCCTGGCTGCCATCCCTGAGAAGGAGCAGGAGCTGCTGGTGGAGATGAGCTCATGCGTGATGATGTGTGAAATTGTGGGAACGTGCTCCTTGTGCTGACTCTTGAGATTTGTTTATAGATGACTTAACTACAGCTTGATGTCCTGCTGCACTGTCTTCTGTATAACTTTGATTTCAAATATGTTCCATATTATGACGAGTTATATTAAATTTGTTCCATTTTGTGTAAGACTTGTTTTAGCTGAATTTCTTACTGCTCATAGTGTTTATCTTCAGAACTGCTGTAAAATTAATGATGGCTTCCTGTTGGCTTTTATTCCAAGGTGGTGCTAAATTTGCACATCAAATTCTTGCAGAGTGCATTCAATATCTTTCTTTTTCTTTCAGCACCAGCATTAGATGTTGATTGGCAAAGTAACAACACATTTGCCTCTTGCAGTACAGACATGTGTATTCACGTTTGTAAACTTGGACAAGATAGGCCCATCAAAACTTTCCAGGGTCACACAGTAAGTACTGCAAAAAGGGGGTTGCTCTGTGGTATTTTTATTAGTGAGACATTGGGGGCTCAATAAACTTACCAGTACCCAGCAGTTGTGTGATGGCTGGTCCTTGGCTACAGATGGTAGATGCACACATAGGTAGTTATGGTTAAGGTCTTATGGCAGTCACAATCTCTGTGATTATCAGAACAATTCTCACCCTCATGTGCAGCTTGATTTACCAATGCCAGGATGGAAGAGTGAGCTTTAGAAGAAGCAGCATGGTAACTTCAAGACTTTACCACATGGTGTACAGGAATGCTTGGGAAATGTGATAAATGGATAGCAAAAAGCTGTTGCTATTGAAGGCAAAGCTATGAATAAAAATGAAGTGTTAAAATCCTGACAATTATGCAAATGCTCATAACTGCTGTCCAGCTTTATCTTTTGTAAGCTGTCATTTGTAATGGAAGGGACAACTCCAAGTTACTCTCATTGTTCACTTTTAGAATGAAGTAAATGCAATCAAATGGGATCCAACTGGTAATCTGCTGGCATCCTGCTCTGATGACATGACTCTAAAGGTAATGGGAGTTCTGGGGCTGGCCCTTGTCTTTGTAGGACTCTGGAATGCACTCCATTAGCCTGGACGTTCTGGCAGTATCACTGTACTTGCCGTGTTGTCCAATATTTGTTCTTTTTTAATATAACAAGGTTAAGCAATCCTAGAAATCCTTGTTAATCAGGGCCAAGCTTTGGTCCAGAGAACTTGTTACAGGCTGCCAGCCTGAGACTTGGAGCATGATTTATTAGGTGCTTTTAGCTGTTTACAGAATCAGGTCATTAATCATTAAGCTGTCACGCTTGATGGTTGCTTTTGGTTAAAAGGGAAAGTTGGAATGCATGTCAGGTAGCACATACAAGAATGGGTGACTTGCTCCTTTCCTGGTTGTCTTCTCTTTTCCCCTTCTTTCTAGTTAAAATCTTTGGCATGTTGTTTCTTCAGAGGCCGTGTGCACTCCTGGATTTTTCCAGTTTACGAGGAGTCATTCTGCAGTTTTCAATCACACCTACACTTGTCCTTGAAATGATTCACAGCTACGTGCTTTCTTGTAGAACAGGGGCAAACTTGTGAGTGCAGAGGACACTGCAGCTTACACATGTGATTTGAGGGCACTCTGGAGATCCTTACAAACCTGCCACCAGCAGAAATGAGGCTGTTCATGCCTGACAGGCCTGTGCTGCTTCCATGGCACAGATGCTTTCCGTTACAGTACTGCTTTGCATTCACTGGGACCTTCAGCACTGTGCTTGGTAGAGTTTCAGGATACATTTTTTACATTGACAGCACTGTCCTGCTAGTAGCCCTTGGGACAGTTAATTCTATCCAGCTCACTGTTATTTAATCAGGAAATGGCTGAGTAAGTAGTCACATATCCCTCCTGCTGGCACTTAGGCTCTGGCAAGGGAAATCACCTTATCTAAATACAAACACTTAAGCATTAAGCCTCCAGTCTAAAACTGGATGTCTAGACATCTCCAGTCAGCAGTGTCTAGCACTGCTGAAGAGCGAGTTATCCTTTCCTAAGTTAAGTGTCTTAAGTCAAGTGTGATGAGTAAACCCCTGAGAGCATCAGTTGTTCTCCATTAGCAGTGGATGGAGTCAAAATAGCCAGCTTAAGCAGGTATTTAATACTTAAACAGCTGAAACTCCAGGGTAATGAATTCCAGTCTGGAGCTCGAGCTGCTCTTGCTGCTGCCTCTCTGTGAGTAGAGGTGACAACTGGGAATGTGTCAGCATTTGTGGGATTCAGGCAATTAACTATTTGGTGGCTGATTTGAATGGAGCCCAGGCTGCAAAGAATGTTATTTTGTTCAGGGTTAGCTCAAATGCCAGGTGCTGGAGGATAAGTCTACACATCACTAATCACTTGTGGCTCACTTACTTTTTAATGGCAGAAGGAATAAATTCCAGGTTTGGAAGCACATGGAAGGTACCTAGTGATTTATTTACTTGGTTAGTTTCTATCTAAAACTTGATGTTCTCTAGGGCAGTGATACAGACTCTTTCATCTATGCTAGTTTTGGGAAGAGAAGCTAGATTTTTGATCCCATCAATTAAACTGGAAATACAATTTCAGTTCTGTCTGCACATTGAAAATCGATTTCCTCTTCAGCAAAATAGCAGTTCTAAAAAGCACCATTTATTTACACATGCACCTCAATTGCATCTTAAATACAGTTGGACTTAAACATGTTCCTGGTAGCTCTTTCTAACAAAAAGTGAACTAAAGGAATTACTGAGACAGATACTATTAAAAATAGTGTTCAGGTGATTATCTGCCATATCAAATTTCAGATGTAGGAAAAGGTATAAAAGCCTTCTCAGATCCCTTCGGTAGAAGCAATGTAAACTCCTAATAGAATAAAGTTATTTTATTTGTTGAGCATGGTCATACAGGAGTTGGAGTCCTCTAATGACCTCTGTGAAGTGCTGAACACTGAAGTCTGGCAATGCAAATACTAATAAGTCAGGAAAATGCCATAGTGATATTTGTGTCTCTGGATTTGTATGAAAACAGAAAATTTCTCTACTATCCCTTTATTTCACTCAGTCTGCGTGGCAAGAAGTTCATTTAAAAATAGGACCGTGATATTTTATCCACTCAGCCGTGAACATTTACATATTGCTCTTCTCATTTCAGCATCTGCTCTCATTCCTGCACTTTTCAAGGGGTTTGCAGTCCACTCAGGCAGTTTGGTTTCTACAGGCAGCACCTTTATTACTCATTAACTTAATTGGGGACTTCAAACACAAAGAATGAAAGGTTCTGGAATAAAACTTGACATAATTACTCTAGAAACCTAGCAGTCATAGCAAATGTTTTGAGTGGCCTAAAAGGTAACAGTCAGCCTGTAAATGATACAGAAAAAAATGTGAAACATATTTTAGTACTATATTGTACTAAATAATTTGTCTTTTTCCTCTCTTTTTATCATAGATCTGGAGTATGAAACAAGACAGTTGTGTCCATGATCTACAAGCACACAACAAAGAAATTTATACTATCAAATGGAGTCCTACAGGACCAGGAACAAATAATCCAAATGCCAATCTTATGTTAGCAAGGTACTATTTAATCCTGGTTTTAAATGCTTGTTAAACATTCTTTTTACCTCACTTTGTATAAATGTAAGTTCACAGAATGTTTTGAAATACATAAGATACTTTATCATACTCTGTTTGTATTAGCAACAAAAATACGTTGAATTGAGGTGTAATTAATCTGTTTTTTTTCCTTGACAGTGCATCCTTTGATTCTACTGTTAGGTTATGGGATGTAGACAGAGGAATTTGTATCCATACTCTGACAAAACATCAAGAACCTGTGTACAGTGTAGCTTTCAGTCCTGATGGCAGATACCTGGCCAGTGGCTCCTTTGATAAATGTGTACACATCTGGAATACACAGGTATTGCTCTTCTCCGTGTTGAGAAGTTGTTTTGGTCTTTTCCATCCTTCAAGCCTTTGTTTATCCATCATACTTCAGCCACAAAGAGCTTTGTCCTCCCCAGCAGACTAGTTTTCTTTTTGCTCTTTGTCCTGTTATTTCTTTTAATGGTTGTACATTTAATTTCTCACTTTGAATGCTTGTCTATGATGAAATAATACTTATCTTTACATTGTCTTAGAAAAAAAGAAAATCCAAAACCAACCAAACAAAAAAGACTCAACCAAAAACTCACCAACAAAACCCCACATTGAACAAAGTTTCTCCAAGAAGATATTTCATCCAAAAATAGTCGTTGTTAACTCTGAACTTTAAATTCCTTATAAAACAGAGACTTTTGTGAAAAATGATGACTAGGTGTAGATATACTAATCTGATTGTCTATTTCATTGAATTTCACTGACAAGAGAATGCAAAGTGAGGGAAGATAATGATGACAAAGTATTTCTATGAACTTTTCTCAAAAAGGACACTATTACTTGTTTTGTATTTCTGGCAAAAAATAAGGTCTTGTTATGTTTGAAAGTCTAAACAGCTTGTTGTCAGGCATGATGCAATCTCTGGCTACTAGGCATTGGGTATTGATTTCTGAAAGGCTCATTTCAGTAATTGGAAGTAGTTGTGACCATCCCCAGTTTTTCCTGTCAAACATAGGAGCTCAAATGCAATGGTTGTGCCACATTGTTAAACAAAGTGCTGAGACTGTCCACAAATCTATTCTTGACCACTTTCCTCTGAGAATTTTAGCTTTGGAAGGCAGTGGGGGGATTTTACATGTACAAATTGTGCTTCTTCACTTTGATTTTGTTGTATTAATTACTTGCCTTGTCCCTTTTTTAGACAGGTGCCCTAGTTCACAGTTATCGGGGAACAGGAGGGATTTTTGAGGTTTGCTGGAATGCAGCAGGAGACAAAGTTGGAGCAAGTGCTTCAGATGGTTCAGTAAGTGTTGCTTGACTTGGTTGGTGTTCTAATAACAAACACCTTCTCGAAATCTTTTAATTAACAATGGAGACGAAATTTCCTTCTCTAGCTGAAGGTTGAATACAGCCAGCTCACCTGTAGGTTTTCAACTCTACCCGTGCTGTGGTATTGTAGGAGAATATCTTTATTCCAATCCAAAAACCTCAGAAGGTGGAGATATCTCCAATTTATATTTTCTGTTCCTTCTGGGGCCCACTGTGCCAGTGTGTTCAGTGTGGCTGGTTTGGAAACAAATTTGTTTTCCTTTCTCTGCCCTTTTCGAGTGAAAATTCTCAGTGTAGGTGATATTATTATAATGCATGACAGGAATGAAATGCCTTCTGCATTGCATTCAGCAGCAAAACAAAGTGCAGATTTCTAAATGCTTTTAATTAAAAAGTTCCTAAAAATGTCAGCAGCTATATATAAATATCAGTCTGCTTACTTTGCTTAGGAAAAGCAGGGAATAAAATAATGTTGAACTAATCGTGAGTGTTCCCACTGTCATTTCACAGCAGAGTGTTGGAGCATCACCTCCTGGCTGCTGTGGCACTGTCCTGCAGTGGGATGGGAATGTGCAGGGTCTCCATAGGGAGCACAGTCCTGGGGCTTTTGCTTGCCTCTCTCTCACCATGGTTTGCAAAGAAAGGAGAGGAGAGCCTAAGGAAAAACAAAATTAAAATAAGGCTGATAAGGGAATTGTGTTTTGAAGTGCTGTAGCTTCCTTTAACAAAAGTCAGCAAAAAGCAATCCTGGCAGCTTAGTAGTGCAGTCTTAACACAGGTGCCAAAGCATTTCCCTCCTGAATGCTCCTTGCTGGTAAGTAAGGTTGTTTTGTTAGAGTTCAAATTACAAAATAGGAAGTTCTGGATTTTAAGAAGCCTAAATTCTAGAGAATTAATTTTGATTGGTCTTTATATCATTTTAGTCTTGTAAGTATAGGCAATATCATAGAAGTACAAAAGCTCAAGGCATATCCTGAGCAGAAATTGATTATCACGCCCCCCCCAGATGACTCTCTTTTTATATATGCTGTATAACCTTTCCAGTCCTCCAATTTATTTGGCATAAGAGGCTAATTGTACTTGGAATAGATTTGTTTTCATTTCGTTTCTGATATTTTAAAAAATGTTTGGCTTAATTTGTTCTATATTGTTTGCTGGCAAAAGCCCTTCTCCTCTACTCTGTATTTAATGTGCTTGCAGCTGGTGTTATCTTGTGTGTGGTTATATTTTACTAATAGATTTCTATATCTAACAGACCAGAAGCACTACTTAGTGGAGATTTTGGGAAGACTAAAACTGGAATTTGTACACCGTTAACTGTTTTTCTGATCTATTTTAGTACCTGTCCATGTACTTTAATTTCATTTTATATTTTTACAAACTGGATTTGAGTAAGTTCTCAGCCTCACAGTATTAAATAACAGGCAAATATCTTACATAAGATGTTGTTACTGTTCTGATGGTAATTCTGGAGGCAGCAGCGCCCTGAGCTGGCTGGGGGTTCCAAAAGGGCTCACATGGTCATTTTGATATTATTAATTAATCATTGTTATGGGCATAAGGTTAAGCTTACCCAATCCATGTGGCAGGTTTTGCTCTGATAGTTTCACAGCACTGTGAAGGCCGTGGTGCTGTGCAGCTGCTGTATGTGTGTCTCTCTCTTTGCAGGTTTGTGTATTAGACCTCCGGAAATAGCGCTCTTAGTTGGAAGCCATGGACCGACTATGAATGTGTACATAGCCAAAATGACTGTCCCTGACCCATGTACTGCTATAGTCCCAATCGAACCATGGCCAGTCCACTACAGCCAAATGTAAAAGAAATATATACATATACTGTATATAAAAAAAAAAAAAAGGAGGAGAAAAAAAAAAAAAAGGAGGAGAAAAAAAAAAAAATTACACCCTGAAGAGGATGACAGAGTTTTGTCACAGCTTGTGAATCCTGTTCACCAAGTGCTGGAATCTGCTGTGCCCCAAAATAACATTTAAAGGTTTTGGATATGAAAAACAGAAGAGAGCGAGAGAGAGAGAGAAATATACCATATACAAGAGCAGACCCATATACATACCAAAATCAGAAGATACTAATGGCAGCCTTCATTACCCCTTCCCCCATGAAATCCATTCTCTCGTGGGTCGTGGGGTATTTTTGTGTTCCTTCTCAGTAGTTGAGCAGTTTGTGTGTACAGAGAAAATGGACTTACAGAAATCTGCAGCAGTAGTTTTTTCTTTTCTTTGCTTTTAAACATTGGGTTTTCTGTTTTGTTTTGGTTAAGTTTACGGATGCATGAAGTAAGGGAGTGATTTAGTTTCTTGTTTATGTTTTTTCACCTTGGAAAACAACAAAAAAAAGGCGTTTCTTTGAAACATGTTTTGATGCATTCTTTGAAGAAGTAGTTTGAACCTGATAATATTTGGTACATTTTGTGGCTCCCAGAGCACAATTTTGTGAACAGAGGGAGGGTGGAAAAGGGATTAGGGAGAGAGAAGAAAAACAAAAAAAAAAATCCTTCTTTGTGGCGTGATATTTTACGTCCTTCTCATCTACAAAGTAGGATGGAAATGGGTATAATACTATGTTTGATTTTCTGGTGACATGGCTGAAACGCAGTAATTTCTTATTTGGGACATAATTCTGCCAAACTTAAGAACAGAAGGGCACAAAAACAGAGGAAAAAAAACAAAACAGGGATGCAAAAAAAAAAAAAAAAGATAAAAAATAAAGAGGAAAACGCATCTTCTGTTGCTTTAAGACCATAGCTAAAATATGGTTAAATTGTGCACTATTGTGAAAAGGAGCAAAGTATAGCTGGGGGATTTTGCTTAAGAGGTTAAGATCTTTCTGGACAAGGGTTCATGCCACAGCTTCTTTGAGAGTTGCCCATCATTATTTGTAGGAGCTTAGATGTATAATTGTAACCAAACTCCAGTATTAAAAGTATTTCATGTAATTTTTCTTTATTAAAATAAAATCTTTGGCATATATTTGATAACACTGCCATTAAGAGGCAAAATGTTTACTACCTTAGATTTAAAAAAGAAAAAATCTTAAACAGAAGACTTGCTTCAAGTTTATTTTAATAGCAGTGATTCAGTTTATTTAAAAGATGAATACTTGCACTAATTCCCCTGCTGCTCCAGTCCTGCAGTTTATTGTATCTTGTGACTACATTTTTTTCCAAATATAGGGTAGATGTAAGCTGCTATTTTTTTAATAATCACTACTATATAGTGTCTTTTACTCTGTTTACAATATCAAGTATTTTTCTTACATTGACAGATGTATATGGCAAACCTTTTTCTGCTCATGTGATTAAAAGTATACTAATAGTGATTTTATTTGTAAATGATAGCATGAGGTTGTGTTTATGCGTATGTGTAGTCAAAAAGGTTGCATCATGTCTTGCATAAGATTCCAAGAGTGTAAATTTATAAAAAGAGAGGTTGTCAAATTTATGTCACAGACATTTTACTTAAGGAATGGTTTATATTACAGAGCTTTGCAAAGTTATCGGTTTTATAACACTATTTCAATCACAATTAATTTTGTGACTTATGATTGTTAGTCTCTAACCTATTTTTTTATTCATTTGGGGTTTTTTTTTCCCCCTCCAAGTTAAGTATAAATTCATTTAATTGAGATAATGCAGCTTTGACATTTTAACCATTGTTCTTTAGGCATCGATTTCTGCTATTTCCATGAAATAAACATGACTTGAAGCAAGTCTGAGTTTGGCTAAGGTAGGGTAGCAATTTGCCAGTGGTAAAGACAAGTCAACAATACATGCTTTATCTACACCCCAGGATTATACTGCTATCATACACAGCATTTAAAACCAACACCAAATCATATCCATAAAGACAGTTATCCGTGGTGGTTCTGTGCCAGCTATTTTTAGGGTTTTGGAACATATTGCAAATGTTTAGAGCAATTACCCAGTGAGTTACAATATGTAGGAAACCTAATATATTGAGTGTCTGGCACTTGAAATATTGCTTTTATTGCTGGAGGTCCATGACTGTGGCTGACCTCTGTCATTTAATGAAAAAAAAATAAAAATAAAAAAAAATCTGTGCAATAATTTTAAACTGTGCTCCCAGGAATAGACACAAATGTTTTGAGTATGTTTAAGCTGCATTTTTCGTTTAGCAATGCATTTGTCAATTGCACTGAATTTAAATCTGAAAGTCAGAAGTGATTCTTGATAGTACTTTTGTATTTTAATATGGACAGTTTATTCATTTTCATAAAAGTTATTGGATGATTCTTTCAGCCAATCTAAACAATTGTGGTGGAATTCTGTGACATATAGCTGCAAAATCACACAGCCATTTTTTAGGGTTTTGCCATTTTCCTCTTTCTCAATCATCAGCTGTTTTGGTTGTAATTCTAGTCACTTCAGCATAGCATCACACACTCAGAGAAACACCAGAGAGCCAGGGCTGTCAGGTGTGGGTCCAGCAGGAATTCTGGCTCCTTTGGCTTGGGTACTCTGGACACAGCCCCTGTCCCCAGTGAGTGCCCACTGTCCCCGTGAGTGCCCACTGTCCCAGCAGTGCCCACTGTCCCCAGCAGTGCCCACTGTCCCAGCAGTGCCCAGTGCCATGGGCCAGTGTCCCTGGGCCAGTGTCCCCAGCCAAGTCCGGCCGCAGCTGTCCAGTTGTCCAGCCTCGCATGCCACAGTGCTGCTCCTGCTCCCACGTGCCAGGTTCTGCCAGCCAAAAACCAGGCAAAACCACCACAGGACCATGACATTAACTACTGTCTGTTACAGCACAAAGGCCTCGTGTCCCAGCGTGTCCAAATTGCTCCTTTCAGAGGGGAAGCCAAATGGCAGCAGGGCCCTGACTTTGTGTGGGGTCTACATGCTCGGGTCTTACAGATGGAGGAGTCATTCCTGTTTTTATCAGTTCAGCACGGTAACAGGCAAATACCCAAACAGAGGATAAAAGGAAGGGGAAAAGCTGGGCTCAGAATTAATGATGGGATAGGAAATGAACTGCTCTTGAGTTCGCTGTCTTTCTGTGCGTCCATCTCAGAATCCCGTTTCTCATTTTTGCATGACCAGATCCAGGTTTCTGTAGAGTTCGTCTTTTTCTATTTTTACTTTACCTTTTTCTGCATTTTTAAATTGATGTAAAGATTCCCAACCAGTGGACTTTTTAGTGTAGTTAAGAGAATATCTAGGTCTTCATAAAAGCTTTTTTAGACTCTTTGTAATGTTGATAAACTGAGTTTATTCTGGGACTACCATTGTGCAGGGTTATTTAGCATGTCTACTAGATGATTGGAAATCTTATATGAAACACTAAAAGTGCCTCTTTTTCTGGGTTGGGTGGAGGGGAGGTAGTAGTTACCAGAGTCAGAACGACATGGCATTTCGAAGCATGTTTCTTGATTTTGTGACACTTTAATGCATCTTGAGAGAAAGGCCAAAGATTTCTACCAATTTTGATTGATTTTTGAGTTTTAAAAAGCACTCCTTTTTCCTTACACTGCTTACCTCATGCTAGGGCGTCTGACAGGGTGTTGTACCTTGGGAATGTCCTTTGTGTTTAGGGACAGCAGTGGGTGGCACGGAGTGGCCGTGCTGGTTTGTTTAATTCTAATGTTTAATTCTGCTGCGGAGAGGACATCCATTACCACTGCAAACTGGGGGCTTCAGCCTGTCAATTGTCTGGTTTTGTCTGTTTAGTGAAGAGGGGAGCCTTGGGACCTGGTTTTTCCAAGCTTTATAACACCAGAAATCCCACTGTCATCACTCCACCCTTGCCAGGGCGAGCGCTGGAGGTGCTGGGGCTGTGCTGAACCCCAGGGTGGATCAAATGAGCCTCATTCCCAAGAATCTCCAGGGTGGATCAAATGAGCCTCATCCCCACAAACCCCCAGGGTGGATAAAATGAGCCTCATCCCCACAAACCCCCAGGGTGGATAGAATGAGCCTCATCCCCCTCCAGCCTCATCCCCTCCTGTGGCCAGGGGGTTTTGCCAGAACAGGGTCTGCCGGATTCAGCCCAGTTCCTTTTTGGCTCCCTTCCCAAAGCCCTGTAGAGCCATTCCCGGGTGGGATCACTTCCACCCTCTCCAGACGCCTGAAGAAAGCAGAAGCAACATTGTGGCATGTTAGAAGCAAATACAGCTTCAGGAGACAGCAGTAAATAAATCTCCATCAAGATCCCTGACATTTTCTGTAGGGAGAGAGACATGGAGCAGTCCTCACTTCTCCCTCTAGAGAAAGCTCTGAAATACCACGAGCTGTGAAAGTGTGACTGTCTTCACTGTCAGTCTGGTGGGAGGCAGACGAACCAGGAAAATCTGCCCTTTCGAGTGGATTGCAGATTTAGTGTTAATAGTGCTTCAGATCAGTAGTTTTGAGTACATAATTCGCTTTCTCTGCCTTTAAGTTTGAAGCTTGACAATAACTTGAGGCATGTTTTTGTTTTGTTTTGTTTTTTTTATTTTTGAATAATCATTCATTTTTACTTCATAATGTTTTTTGACATTTGTGGGTAAATACAAGAAAACAGTCTGCATGTTGTTGCTAGTCCAGTGTACTTTGCAATCTTGTCCTCAACAGACTGCAGTGTGCAGAACAGTAATTCTAGAATACAGAAGTAATTTTCTCTCTCTCCTGACATTGACATTGTAGTTGTAATGGTTTCATTTGGAGTTACAAATCCTTTGGGTCTAATTCTGTGAGCCTACCTATAGCACTGGATTAAAATGTCTGCATCATTTCTTCAGTTATCCAGTTAAACTACAACTGTTGTAAAAGTGTAAACCAGCCCATGACAGTTTTTTGTACTTGTTTAAAGGACTTTTATTGTTCAGTTTTCATGATTATTGTCTAAAGAAGACTGATATAGATGTTCTATACTGTCCTGGACCATGTTAATTACACTTTATGATGTATTTTGGTTCTACATCACAATGATTTGTCCCCAAGGCCCTTATATCCCTTCTAGGCACATTTTCTGTTGCAGTTTCCCTTTGCATTGTATTGCTTTGACAACTGTAATTTGAATCAGATCTGAAAGAGGTCCAGAATAAAATATATTTTGATATTACCTTGGCTGAATGTTCTATACCAGTAATTTTATACGCTTGGGATGGAAGATTTGCAGATCATTAGCCTGGGGAAGTG
Organism: Acridotheres tristis; assembly: GCA_037013685.1. NCBI lineage: Eukaryota > Metazoa > Chordata > Aves > Passeriformes > Sturnidae > Acridotheres > Acridotheres tristis. The sequence continues at coordinate 19,428,798 of CM072896.1, forward strand.
ACAGACTGAAACACCATTTTTGATACTAACTTTGGCATATTTTCAGGTAAGACAAGGTGCAAACAGCAGCAGGAGGTAAATGCACTTGGTGGCTGCAGCATCTTTGTGGGCACACAGTAGATCCTGTGATGGTGACACTGTCCCTTGCCACCATGTCCTGCTGATCCATTATGGGGAACTGATTTATTTCATCTTTTACATGCTCCATCTTCTCACCCCTACACGTGTGGAACAGAAGCAGAGTCCAGTGGTGCTTGCAGCTGCAGCCCAGCTATATGGAAGATTCTGGAGGTGTGGGAGCAGCTCCTCCCTGGTGATGGCATCTCACGCTGGGTAGATCTGGTGTTACAGAGCAGCTCAGTTTGGCTGTGCAGAGCGATGTTGTTGGTGTTACTGTATTTCAGATGTGTGAAACCATTCAGATTCACGTGTGAAACAGCACACATCCCCCATACATACAATGATTTAATTCCTTTAGAGTGAGCAGTCATGTCATAATCCAAGTGAGGGAACCCAGACTGTTTCTTTTCAATGTGTCTAGAACTTTTTGGTGAAAATGCTGCTTCTTCTTGCTCTATATCCAAAAGTAATAGCTTTCTCAGTAATGCTATCAAAATTGATTCTAATATTTTGAAACTTGCTGTTGAAAAGTGCCAGTAATGAATTGAAAACAGAGGAGGGACTCTGTTTTACAAGTGTAAAACCAGTCTTACCTTCCCTTCACCTGGAGTCCGAGTGCATTGAAAGATTTCTGCATCACTTGGATTTTGAGGCAGCAGTGTTGGAGCAGCTTCATTGTTCTGAGACTGACTGTGAGTTGATATTTCATTAGTGCAAATGCAGGAACCACAGAGCAGTGTTGTGTTATGCACACCTTGCTCTCTTGGTAGTGATGGCCAGATCCATCCTGTGAAGAGGAGACAACATTCCAGGTAGGTGCCTTTCCACTGCTTCCCAAATCTTCTCTTTGGACTTTAGCTAGAGCCTGATTCTTATAACTCTGTAGGAGCTTGTGGTCTCAGGTATTCAAAAGTCAATGTTCCCTGCCTCACAGGGAAATGATTTAATGAAAGTTGAAGCAATATCTTTGGTTTGCTGATGTCAGCACAGGGCAGCTGTAATGGAATAATAATTTGGGAGGAATTTATTGATGATTCTGTAGAGAATGATGATGCCCCAGTTAGTATTTTGTCCTTAAGGAAAGCTGACCCAGGATTTCTGCAGTGCAGGGGCTTTCGTTATCTGACTAACTGAAAATTGGTGCCATAAAGGCATGGTTGAAGGATTAATAAAGACAGGTTTTCTTAATAGATGTCATGTGAAAATGTTCTGCTTCCAGATTAATTCTTCAGTTACCAAGTCAAGATATTGGACTGAAAAAAATGTCAAGACATCTCAATAGAGGTGAAGTACTTTCAGCAGACTGTTTTCTTTTTTTCCACAGAGTTTTTCTAACTTGTTCTAGATGCTGAGTGCCCTGATTTTAACCTTGAGAGCACTGTATTTTGAGCTTTCTGAACATTTCAAGACTTCACTGGTGTGGTGACAGCTCGGACTGGGTGTTCTGCCTTCACAATTAGAAAATCAAAGGGCCCAGCTCACAGTGATGCTGATGGGAAATTCCCAATTACTTCAGTGCAAGCAGACCTAGGGCAGCACTTCTGAAAAGAGATGTTGGTGGATGAAGAATTTTTTTATTCTGACATATCAAAAATCGATCCATTAAGATAAAGTTTCCTGTGGCACTGTGCTGAAGTGCTCATTCCACAAACCTAAAACAACTTTTGCTCCTTGTGTGTTGTCTCAGCCTCGGTGGAAACCATGAAATCTCCAGGCTCTATTTAGTTTAATTTGTACCTTTGTCCTTGCTTCAAATGTTTCCTGCTGACAAGAATATCTGAAGGTGTGGGGCCTGCCTTTAATAAATGCCAGGCACAGGGGCACAGGTGGGGGTTAAACCATGTGGACGTGGCTGGGGGCTCTGCAAAGCTGCACTGGCTCTCCACAGCCTCTTTCTTGCTCAGGGAATTGTGCTGCTGCATCATTTTCATTTCCAGAAGCCACCTGGAGCACAGTGTCTGCTGGCTGTTGCACTTGGGCTGCACTGGGGATCTCTGCTTTATAAATATGGAAAAAGACCATTTTTTAATAGCACAATAACCATGTATTCATGTTACTTGGGAGCCACAGTAATTTTGACATATATCCTTCAATTTCTCATAAGTGATTAATTTTTAAAGTAGCAAATTCCCACCACAGGACAGTAGTGAAGAATTGCACTTAGTTTACTTCTTAAATAGTTATTTGAGAGTTCTGCAGTTCTTTGCCTTTCTATTGCTACAGCCCATCTGTCTTCAGTTTGCCTGAACACTGCAGAAAAGCCAGGTGCTGATTAGGTGGATGGGAACAAACTGCTTTCTAGCAGTGAGTAATTTGAAGCCAGGAGCCAATTCCCAAGACACACTGTTTGTGTAGTTTGTTGCAATTGTGTTGTTTACCATCTCATGCTCAGATTGGTAAAACTTGCTGTGTGTGCTGAATTAAATATTCTATTATTTTAGTTTATTTATTTCTATCCAGTTCCTGCAGCTAATTCTATGGGAAAATCATTCAATATAGTTTTCATAGGGAACAAATTATAATTTTGCCCGGTGTGTTGTTCAAACAGGGAATTCTCCAATACTTCTGGAAATGTCAGCTGTATAGAGGTGTAGTTTGCTGCTGTTGTCTGGACACTGAGTGATCTCTAATTTTGGGCTTAGGTATATGTTTTTTTTATTTTGAGCATTCAAGAGCTAAATACCTGTTGACCCATGTATTTATTTATCTCCTGGCTTATTCCTGTTTGCTTGCCTGGGTGGATAAATCAACTCAGTGTCTCCATCAAATGCTTTTCTAGTTGCAGGTAAATTGTGCCTCTGAATTTGGACAATAAGAAACAATAAGGATGAGGAATCTGTGCCCATAGTGCTCTGTTAGTTTGAAATCAGCACATTGTGACTTTCTTTGCATGTGCAGCTGGATCACTTTTTACATGGAAATAAGAATTCCAAGAGTTCTGTCCAGCTCTTCAGCCATTTTATTCCACTTGCTCTAGGAGTACTTGCAAATAAGCAGAATAAAGGGGAATATTTTTGCTTTTGGAGTTTTTGTTTGAAAATAATGGGAGTCACCAAGTGATGAGGAAGGTGAGGGGAAATGTCTGAGGTTGTAGATGTGGAAGGACCCTTGGCAGTCAGGGAGCTGCACGTGCCTGGTCCTGCCAGGCTGCTCTCCAAGGCTTTCCTTTTGAAATGCTGCTATAACCTTAATGGGAAAGCATTTTCCTCTCTTATCTGAATCTTCTGTGCAATTAAAATCTTAGCATTTTGTCCACCCTGAATGTGAGGGGGAAAAAAAAGGTGTTTATGGTTCACAGCAGCCTTTTACATCTTTGAAATCTGTTCTGTCTTTTCTTCCTTAAGCTGAACTGTCCTCAGAGTATCTTAATCAATTCATCAACACCAGCTGCTCTCCTTGACAGGCAATCTAATGAATATTGAAATAAGAATCTTGTTTATAAAAAATACAGTCTCTGAAACAGGGCAGGGAGAAACTGAAAACAAAATAAGATTTCTGGTTTTGCAGTTCTGTTACAATAACTCTGAGAAGTAGCTCAACAATTTATAGTTTTTTTGCTTTGCTGATGTCCCAGCAAGGACCCCCCCCCCGGTTTCTGGAAGTTCTACATAAACACCTTTTTTCCCTTCTGCAACCTTTGTGTTGTTCCCCCTTCCTCGTTTTCAGCTAGTGATAGGTTTTTATCCAAGGCTGCCCAGTAGGTCTATGGCGAAGCCAGGAATTAAACTCAAAGTAGAAAAAAGGACCAGGCTGAGGGTTGTATCTGCCCATGGCTTCCACCTGGGACCCTGCTCCCAAACCAACACTGTGGCAGAAATGTTCCAGAAACAGTGAGAGTGGAGCAGGACCCTGGGAAGCAGGGCCTGCACTGAAACAAAACAGAAAACTGAATTCAGGAAATGCTCCAGTGACATAATAAGACACTTGGTAATAGTAACAAGGAGGAGAGAAAAAATTAAACTGCTTTATATGAAACATTCTTTCAGGCAGCAAATGCTTTTTAGTATGATAAAAATGTATTTCAGACAAGGCTGCTGTCTTACAAAGGACTTCTTTTAAATAGACCAAAGTCACAAGGATTCAACAATATCCAAATCTATAGTGAATAAAAAAGCTTTAAACACATAGCATGTTTTAGAACTGGAAAACCCCAAACACTAAGTAGAGGCCATTGCTCAACTGAGACTGCTGCTGCCGTGGGGAGTATGGAGAAAATCTCCTTTTACAGCCCTGTTTGAGGGAGGAGTTTTAAGGATCCTGCAGTCCCAGTGGTGATAGAGAGGGTAGGTGTGTGCTGTATTTCCAGCTGCTTCCATATCCCCAAGGAGAAGTGGACGCCAGAAGAGGAGATTTTATTAGCACAGGATCACATCTCATGGTACGTGTTCATTAATATTACAGAATTGCCACTGCTGCTGAGCAGGAGGGATGTGCTGTTTTTCCATTAGATTTCTGCATCTCCTCTCTTTTCCAAAGCTTGCAATTCCCGCTGGGATGGCTGCAGCAGTGCTTGTTTCACGGTAAGCTGTGAGATTTTGGGTTGGTTACCTTGTCCCCGGGTTGGGGCAGGAGCTGTGCTTTGTCCAGGTTCCTGAGCAATCTCTGTTGTGAGCACCCAGCAGAGCAGTGCAAGCTCAGGAGTCCCAGCAGCACTCACCAAGTACTGAGGGCTGTTTCCAGAAACACAAAAACCACCTTGATCTGGACTAATAGGGCTGGATTTAAACTTCCAGGGTGTGGGTGAGTGACTCGTTCAAGTATCCTGGCAGCTCTTCTGACCTGGAGTGATGCTGCTTGTACAGGACTATCCCAGGGTGTGGTAAGTGTGGACACAGGCTGAAAGGGCAATGTGGTGTTGCAATTGCTCGTGTAATCTGCACTGAACTACAAATGAGTAACAGAAAAGTGTCTTGGAATGGGAGCAAGTGTAGTCAGTCAGATCCAGAGCTTAAGTGGTGTTATTATTTCCCATTTCCTGCAAGCCAATTTACTGCACTTTCCTGCCTTCCCCTCAATACAAAGCAGCAGCCAGAGGAGTCATTAAAATAAAGCTCAGATCCCAAGATTGCCTGTAATTCAGACACTTCAGTGATAGAAAAATGTGTAGTTTCAAGAGAAAGCATGTGCAAGTACCAAACCTCCCCCAACTGCAGAGATGTGTGTCTGTTCAAACCAACCCCTCTGTGCTTCAGAGGAAACAATTTACTACTTAAGTAAATAAACACAGCTGTTAAGAAGTTAAGAGTAGACTGTCAGATTCATCCTCAGCTGAGTAAATGATGGTGTACAGGCCTTCCCTGTCTGCAGAAGGGAAGATGGAGCATGTCTCAAGCGTGGAAAAAAAGGAGATTAAAAGGCAGATAAAAAAGCTGATGCATGGGGACCATGATCCTTCCAGCTGAAGGATGGATGGAGTGTACTTCCAAAGGGAATTATAGCAGATGCAGGTGTCTGTGTGGGTGTATGGGGGATGCAGGGAAAGGTTGGGATTTCAGGAAGAGTACCAGGCTGTCAGCTTTGCAGAGCAACAGGGAAACTTCCACAGGCACAGCTGGAGGCTGGAGCTGGCTGCTGTGCACTTCCAGACCTTCCTGTGCTTTCCTTGCATCAGTTTGTCCTGCAGGAGTGCTGGCTCTTCCCACTGTCCTGGCTTCCTGTGGCACTGTCTGTGGCCATTAGCATCAGTATTTATACAGTATTTTATATCAGTATATATACAGGATTTAAGGAGTGATTAATAATCAGAACAGTCTCCTACCCAGCAACAGGGAGGGAATATGAGCAATGCTATGTTTTGCCTTTCTCACCCATAAATGTACCCCAGGAGGGTGGAAGGCTTTTTCCCTCTTGGAATTATAGATACTTCCGGGGTGGCTGACTGAAATTCAACAGCCAAATCTCTAGGAACTTCAGTACAATTTTAGTACAAAAAACCCCACCCTCATCTCTGTGACTTAGGCTTTCAGCATTGATTACAGACATTCTGTGTAACCTCAGACAGTGGTTGCAGTTTATTTTGCATGGAAATCCACTGCTTTTCTGTCATTTTTGGTGCTGTCCTATTAAACTGTGCTACACCTTTTCCTAGTGCCAATGCCATGGTTGAAGTGCATGTTTTATGTCTTGTTTCATTTATTTTTCATCAGCCCAAGAGACTTTGCAGGTGGCAGGAGCTGCCTGGGAGCCTGGTTCCTTCTTCCTCTCTCCCTGCTTTCTCCTCCAGACACTGGCAAAAGCTCTGCTGATTTTCCTGCTGGTTGCCTGTCCCTGTTCTCTTCACCTGGCCTGTTTCTAGTCCTGCATCTTCTGCTGGTTTCAGTCAGGTGCTGAGTCAGTAATTCACTTTCCCAGCTGCCTTTGGAGCTGGCATTTCAGTGCAGGCCATCACTAACACCCATCCCATGGCTCTCTGGCAGCTGAATGGATCTTTGGTTCTGGTTCTGGAAGCAGCAGTGGTTCAGCCCAACCAACAGGTCTTGCTTCATAACCATTTCTTGCCTTTTTCCCTTGAAGGAAGATGTGGTGAGGGTGTTGAGGCTTTGGTGCTATCTGTTAAATCATGCCTAGCTGCTAATTTTTTAATAATATATATCCATAGAGAAGTGCACAGGATGAGCATCCACGGTTAACAGCAATTTAAAAACTACAGTCATCAGGTGATTTATCTAAGTGATGCACATTGGATGTTTTTAAGATACAAGTTGACTGAGAAATTAAATTGTTCTGTTTCACTAGCAAATGCAGTAGTAACTTATTTGGCTTAATTATTGCATATGTTAATGCCTTGCTGCTCTTGCAGCTGCTGGCAGAGAAAGGCTCCTTTCAGGCAGTGCTGTGCATGCTAATGAATCCCAAGGTTTGTTTTCCTGGCTTTTACACTTGTGATACCACTCCATGCAGCTGTGTACGGCCCTGAATGACTAGAGCAGAGAACCCAGACTCAGTGGAGACAAAATCTATTGAAGACAAACAAGTTTCCTGTTGTCATAAGGACTGATGTGAATTCAGTGTATGCTAGAAGACAACCATGGCACTAGTGAGAGAAATCAGATGTGCCTTTGAAAAGCATGGGAGAAATGCTCGAGGGAGTTGATTTAATTTTTTAGTCATTGTCATTCAAAATGTCTCCAGGAGGTTCAGCCCTGTTTTCCTTCTCCCACCCAGGAGTCTTGGACGTGGCTTATCCCTGCAGCATCACTCTTGAGTCCAGAGCTCTTCCAACCCATGTCTCTGTCACAGACACAAGCCTTGACTGCAACACTTGGCCCAGTTCTGTTTCTGCTACATTTATAGCCCCATCCTTGTGCCCAGTATCTGCTTAAGAGGCTATTTCTGCTCTGTGTCCATTTGTGGTGTTATTTAAAGTGGAGCTGCCAGTGCATTCATTGCCCGAAACACCAGCAGAATTTAACAGGTGTCACTTTTCCAGCTGGTGCAGAATCCTTGGAATCTGTGGCTCTGCACATCCAGCAGGAGCCCGGGGCTGTGCCTGTCCTGGCACTCACAGATCAGCTCCTCTCTTCTGCCTGGGCTCTTTGGGCCTTAAAAGCAAAGCACAAAAATAAATAAATTTTAAAAAAGAAAGAGGGGGAGGGAAGAGAGAGAGGAAACAAGCCAGGCTCTGCTCCTGCTTCTTCCCAAGCTGTATTCAGCCCTCACACACCCTGCACAGCTCTTCAGGGGTGTGTAATTATCTGGCAGTGCCATGTACTTTGCTCTCCCTTCTCTGTGCTGAGAGAAAGCTGCTGAGCCCATGTTCTTTTAGAAAATAACAGTAATAAAGGAGACTTTAAAGGAAAAGATGCTGTTCCCCTGCAGAGTGTGCTTGTTTGGGCAGTTTGATGTCCTATTTTTATTATAAATATAATTGAATTTCCAATAGTTAACAAACAACTGTCGTTTGGGAATAAAAAAGAAGAGACGTATGCTAATCGAAAGCTCCCATAATTACACAATCTTCAAATTAATTAACGAGCCAAAGGCAGCCAAACATTAGCATTTAGAAAGAGCTTTGCTGCATTAGCCACTAATGAGTTCATTTAAATCCATCATGCAACCCATTTTGGAAAGTGTGAGCCATATTTAATCATATTCAATCAGATTTAATAATGAAATTCCTAACACAAGGCATTGTTGGTTGTGAAATTACCATAGAGTTTTATTTGTTAAATACAGGAGATAAAAGTAGGTATTTATTATTGGTTGAATTGTACCCTGAGAGAAATGTGAGGGAAAAAAGATACACATGTCCAGGTAAGTATATTCTTAATGTGAGAAGTGGAAAAGGATTTTGTTTAGTTTTTTGGGTTTTGTGGGGGTGGGTGGTGGGTTATTTTTTTTATTAGTTGTTGGTTTTGTTAGCATTAAATGAAAAGAAATTATGTCACTTTTGAGAAATTCATCAGTAGTTTCCCAAATATACTTGGGAATTCCATGATAAAATATTTTTTACTTGAACTATTTGCTGGTTCCAGCCTAGGCAATTATGGCACAGCTCTGCTCCTCATTCTGTTCCTTTAGAGTTGAAATAACACAAAAGGAGTCACAAGAGCTCCTCTGCATTTAAATCAGAACAACTGAGGTGAAGCCTCCACTCCTGCCTTTTCACAGACAGTCTAATTTCTGGTCCCATTGAAAGCACCAGGGCTTTGTCACTGGACTTAATAGAGCAGATAAATCACCATCAGCTCAGAGAGGAGACTTCTTCCACCAAAGTCAGGGCAGATACAAAACTCAAGGCACTCCTTTGAATAAAATATCTTTCTCTGCAAAGTCTTTTGTTGAACATTTCAGCCAGATAGAGCTGTTTCAATGGGAAATTTCAACCCAACAGATCCTTGAACTCTAGGCTGCACTGGCACATGCCAAAGCCAAAGGTTGGGGCACGTGGCAGACCAGAGAGGACACCACAGAGAGCTGTCCTAGGATAGAGGCTGTCCTGCCATAGGATTCTTCCCCTTTTTCATGAGAGGTTTTAACAGTTTTGTTCTTATAACTTGAATTTTCCTGAGTATTTGGTCCCCAGGGCAAGGGAAGACCCTGGAGATCAGTAGTGGCCCCCAGGTCTGTACTGGTCCATCACCTGCTGGGAGTGAAGGATCTATGAGCATGAAGGTCAGATGTTTTTCTTTTTTTATTGAACAAACAAATCTCTAAGATTGTATGTGAAACAGAGAAGCTTTCAACCCTTGAGTCTTGGAGCAGTAGTGGTTTCATTTTCTTTCTGAGAAGTTGGATAGTCCAGAAAAAAAGGAATTCTCTTCCCAAATAAAAAAGGAATTATTTGAAAACACCTTTAGTAACAATTCAATTTCTCGTTGATTTCCTCATAAACTTCTCTGTTCTACCTCTTATCCAGTGTTGTTGTTTCAAATTCAGCTTCTCAGCTTTGTGACCCAGGTCAGAGAGAAAGGGATTAACTCATTAACCACCCATAAACACCAATAAACCTGCTCTGAGGGTCTCTAAGAACCTTAGCAGCAGTAAGATGCCCTGGAGTGAGCATGCAGGTGAAGGGATTAAATGCCAAAGAAAGTCATCCTTTTATCAAATATGTTCACAATAATTCCTTAGAAACATTACTGTGCCTTCAGTGCATAAAGGAATTGAAGTGACTCACTTTGGGGACAGCACATTGTCTGTCCCACAGCTCAGCAGAAACGCAGGAACTCCAATTCCCATCTCTTGGTGTAATTACAAAACTTTCCTTAGTGAAATGTTAGTTGTAGGAGTCGCTTCTTTGCATCCTAATGGATAAATATCCACCATTAATAGCAGCATAATGGAATAAATTTGCCAGGTCTCATGAAAATACACTGACTGAAACATTTGATTAGGACAAGTTTAAGACTTCAGAGGATGTCTTCAGCTGCTTGTAAAGATAAAAGCAATCATAAAAACTAAGTGACTCTCAGTTAGAAGCTGTATTCTTAAGCTTTTAAATGCACATTCTCTCTAATTACCAAGTACTTCTCGACACAATGCACTTTACAAGTAACAGGACAAAGTTTCAGAGCATTTGTGTTTTTGCAAGTTGAAAGCCATTAACATTTTAGAACTTAGTAACAAAGGGAAAATTGCACTGGTAGAAGGAGTGATTTTCTGTGATTGTACTTAAACCTGTGCCAGCCAATCCGTGGGTGTTCATTTTTCATTTAAGAGCTGTTTATTTTCCCTTAAATCAAACAAAAATGCATTCAGGTTGAGCTAAATGCAGTCCCTTGAATCCGAAGTGCCTAAATCCTGTGGCTGCTGTGCTGCCCTAACTTTAGGGTTTCTGGGGCTGAGGCAAACCAGGTTGATGCAGCCAAATGCAGATAAAGCCTTTCTCAAAAACACCACATTGCCTCTGTCTACCCCAATATCAGTGCCTTTTTTGGCTGATCTTGTAATAGGTTGCTTAAAACATCCCTGACAAGAATTCCAAGGGATGCTCTGGTGTTTTCAAGGATTATTTTAAGGGATGTGTGAGACAACCTCACAAGATGCTTTTATAGCAGGCAGTGCGTGTCACACTGTACTCAGGAAATATCCTCCTCATTTGAGTACAAATACCAAATTAGGTAGGTATAAACACTCTTTTTGGAGTTAAAATTCATTTTTCAAGGTTTCTCTCTCACATGTTCCTCTGAAGGGATAATAGGAAAATCCCAGGCCTGCTAAGTTGAAGCAGGAAGAGCTTAATTTCTGAATTAATACATGGGAAATTTTCACTTCTGACACTCCCAGATCTCCACATTTCTGCTCTCCCTTGTTTGAGTGGTTTCCTTCAGTCAAGTGTCCAGTTTGGTGCTGAGAGTTATGGGCAGGATTATTGGGATCATTAGGGCAGGATCCACAGTGCATCCCAGTATTCCCATCTGACACACCCTTCACATCCAGGCTGTTCCCATGTACTGAGCAAGGCTCAGGGATGGAGCTCAGGGTGATCTGTGCTCACACACCCACCCTGGGCAAACTGGTCATTCCTGGTAGGAAAGAGACAAAATCCAGCAGAGCCCTGCTAGGAGAGCTCAGGCTGGGGAAGGGCAGCACTTTGGGGTTGTCACCTTGCAGGAAGTGAGGGCTCACTCCTGAACCCTCACACACCTGAAATTGGGGAGCTGGAGCCTCTTGCTCTGAAGTGAAAACCTGTATGATTTCAAATTCCAGGACTTAGAGGTGTTTGAAATCCAAAGCAGGAGTTTAGCAGCTTAAGCCCCGTCCCTAATTGACTAAGTCAGAGTGCCTATGTTCTTTACTAGTGCTGGTGTCATAAATATCTCCATTAAGTAGCAATTAAGCTGCTGGGATTTGGGCTGTATGCCATTATAAGAGGTAATTATAAAAGAATTGGATTAATTGGTTCCTGAATTATTTATGTAGACATAAATATTGCACATAAGATCGGTGTTAAAGAGGACACTGGCATGAAGAGAGGAAGGGGATGATGTATTGATTTATGCTATTTCTTTAGTTCTTCCTCCCAAAAATATTAAAAAGGTAGAAGTTGTTTAAAAACTATTCCCACATTAATGTGCATACATCACCTTATCAGCTTTTACAGAAATGCACTCCCCAGATAAAGCCATTCTGTGTGCTTTTGTAATCTCTCCAAGTCCCCACAATAATAAGTGTTGAGAGTTCTCTCGTCAATACAATGAAGGTATAATTTAGAGCTGGGGGAAATGACTGATTTCACAGATATTAACTTTATCGAATATACAAACAACAGATGTATTATAGGAGAAAGAAGGAGTTTTGTGTGAGCAGCACAAAGAACTCCAGCAATCAGCAAATTCAATCTGCTTTTGACACTGCAGCATTCTCACAGTCTAACAGTGCTTGTCAGCTGTAAAAATAATATAATACAAAGAGGTGGCAAAGTGAAAACAAGACAGGCTATTTAGTATGCAAACAACCAAGGCACTTCGAGAGGATACATTTATAAAAACAGAGATTATGGTTTGAATTAAAACTGTCATCTCTAAATTGATCTATTTTTGTGTTTCAGGGCACTACTTGATGGGGGAGAAGAAATAGCTTGAAAAGTAAAACACAGTGTTGAAGCTGGAAAAAACCACTCTGAAAGGGCAGACTGGGAAAAATTTATCTGGACCTTTGTGGTCCTTCCTACAACTGCCCTAGGGAGGCCAGACTGGCTGGTGGGAGGGGTTACCTGGCATAAGTGTATTAAAGGAATGTTTTATGGATCTCTGTTTTGCCATCCCTTTTGAGGATAGATGGAGAAACCATTTAATGCCCCAGCAGTGGGCTCAGACAGGGGAGGTGGTGCATGCAATTTCTGGCACCCTGGGGAACCCACAGCCAAGGGAGATGGAAAACAAAATGTCAGAGAGAGGATCCTTCCTTTGTCAAAATGGTCTGCAGTGGCACTCATGATGTGTGCAGGGAGCCAGGCTGCCTGCAGACTGGTTTTGTGGAAATTCAAATTTTCTGTCATTTTTTTGAGCCTGCATTGTGTTGTAGCTGGTTTGCCTTGGTGCTTGTGGGAGCTATAACCAGTATTTGAAGCTTTGTGCATTTCCTAAAAGTGAGGCACAATCTGGGGTAGATGGGGACAGGTTTTTTGTGTTCTCAGAAGGCAAATGCATAGGGGGAATATTTGGGGCCATGTCTTGCATCTTGCAGAGTCTCAGCCCTTTCACAGGAGCTGAAATACTTGAAAATTACATGTGAAAGAAAGGTGAGACCTGGAATATCAGAGTCTGAAGTTTCTCAGGTAGCAGTAACCACAAAGAGAAATGGAAATGCTGACAGACAGACTCTAACAGGATGAGTTTTCCAGCTTGATTTAAAAGGGATGTCAATACAAGAAATCACCCACTCCTAATCACAAATTAGCACAGACTGAGTGGTTTGGTACAGCTTCAGAAGTTGAGATTGAATTACCCAGTCTCAAGCCGTACGAGCTCTTGGTGATTCCACAAGAGGTAACAACAATTCTTTTCCAGGCTCTTGCTTCTGATGGCCACAATTTTCCTTTGAGCTGCCACCTGGGTTCCAGTTCCTTCAGTTTTACCTGCTCAGGCCCAGGTAAAGTCACAGGACCAGCAGAAAATAAAGCAAAGGCAGCCCAAGGGTTTAGCATGGGTGTTGTACACACACCATAACTGTGCTCAGCTCCTTACCCCAAGCCTCCAGAAGAGTGGGATGTGGGCCAGATAATACCAAAACAAAATAATGGATGTTGCTGGGGCTGAAGTCAGTCTGGCTGTTATGTGAAAAGCTGGTCTAAAACAGCCTGGAAGAGTTACCTTGTATTGTTAGTGTTGAAATCTCAGGTTTCTGGTAATTTGACAATTTTTAAAAGAGGACGTCAAAACAAATCATTTTTACTTGCTTGTGTAAATTAATTTCATTTTGCCTTATTGAAATGTTTCATCTGTTTACTATTTTGCATAAAACAATATTTTACGATGTTTTGACATTATCAAAATGAAATGGCTCAATATCATGGAAACAGAACAGTTCTTTGACTTTGTCTCATGGAAAAGCTTGTTTTTCTCCTAATAGTGAATAAGAATATATTTTGAGATGTCAGTATTTTCCCTGAAATTCATAAATTCAGCTTTCTGGAAAGCTTTCATTTTATATCACTCAACCTTGATGAGATTTAAACTTATAAGTTCCCTCTCCTGGAAGGCAGACAGGGGAAAAAAAGCCAGATTTAGAGCCTGGAATTCCTGGGTGTGACTGCTGGTGCAGAATTTGTTGATTGGACACGTGGAGTCCTTTTGTCACCTTCTTACCCACCTGTAAAAGTGAACATCACTGGTTATTCAGATCATCCTCAGGGGGCACTGAGAGAGAGATAATGCTCCCCAAAAAGCAGTTCTGAGGTAAGGCACAGTTCAAGAGTACAACTTGACCTTTCCCTAGTGCTGAGTCCTGGTGTCTCTGCATCCCTTTAGTCCCCAGTGATGCTGAATTACCCCAGACCTCCTGCTCGGGATCCTCCTTTAGGCTGAGAGCTTGGAGCACTCATGGCACCTCACTGTGTGCTCTGGGATCACCCTCTTCCCTCCCAGCTGGCTACAGCAGAAAAGCTCGAGCACACAGATAAAAACCAAATGGTGTCTGCAGAGAAATGTAAATGTTTGTACAAGGCATCTGCAGAAGCAGGCTGATGGCTTCCCAACAGCTCCAGCTCCTGCCAATCCAGGGAGCAGACAGCCTCTGGGCAGCATCCCTCTGCTCTCCCAGGCTGGCAGCAGGGCACTGTGGTGATGTGTCTGTTCCCTCTCATGGGAGAGAACTGGAAGGGAAAGGTTTGTGGCCAGCTTAACTCACATACCAGAGTTTCACACAAGCCCCTACAGCAGTCACCTGTCATTCCACTGATCCAGAATCACAAATACTGCACTGCTGTGGGACAACTCCAGGTTGTGGTGCTGGGGAGGGATCAGCAACAGGGGCCTCGGGGAATGGCTGAGAATTAAATATGAACTTCCAGTTTGCATTTCAGCCCTTCTCACCTTGAAAGCTGACAGTGCTGTATAGCCAAGTCCTTCAGCTGAGGATCTGACCCTTAGCCCGTGGAATTGGACAATTCCAAGTACTCATCATCATTTGTGAGTAGCTTGAACCAGTGCCTTTCACACTATCTTTACTGGAGTGATTTAAGCACCGACGCAGCCAGGTGTGTCTCAGATGGTGTGTTGTGATTGTTCAAGCAATGTAAAATTGTTTGTTGTTTTGTTTGGTTTTCATCAGGTTTTTTTAGGTGGAAACGTGGAGAAGATGGAGGCGTAGACAGCAGCAGTCAGCAGCTCCAATGGGGAAGTGATATTGGTAATTACTGGTTGCACATGTTTGAAGTGTTGAGGATATTGCTGACTGTCTTTAATTGCTGGAAGAGCCAAGTTCCTGCAGAGCAGGAATTGAACACAAATGCCAGGAACTCTCATTCCTGCCAGCTCTTATTCTGGCACACTGTGAGTGAGACAAAGTCCATTGGGAACCAGGGATGGGCATCACCCAGCTCAGTTCCCTGTCACCTGGGCTGGCAGGTGGCTCTGCAGGGATGCACAGTGACTCTCCAGAGGCGGTGCTGATGCCCAGCACCGAATTCACCCCCGTGCCAGAGCCCACCAAGCACAGGCTCACGGAGTGATGCTGGTCCCAGCCCAGCGACTTGGATGCACAGCCCAGCGCCAGCTGAGCTGCTCAGCCACGGCGAAAATGTGTTTTACAAAGGCAGTGCAGGTGGCATTGGCTCTCCCAGGTGGCCAGGTGTGTGTCGCAGGAGCCAAATCCTGCTCCTTGTGTGTGACAGTGCAGTGGGTGCCGCCGGGCTGTCCCCAGCCGGAGGAAGGCAGGAAGGTGCATCAGAGAGTTTGATAACTTGGCCTGTAGTATTGCAATTAATATAATTATAGAGGGCAGTGAATAGGTGGCTGCACAGCGGCCGTGTGCGTGGGCTGCGGCCATAAATGCACAAAAATAAACAAAGAGACAAAATCATCATTACAGGGGCTGTGCCATACACACACCATTCATCATTACATGGGCTGCGGGCCTTTTTTCCAGGCTAGGGAAAACCCGGGCGTGTCCCAGCTCTTCCCAGGGCCCCGGGAATGCTGCGCCCCGGGAATGCTGAACCCCCGGGAGTGCCGAGCCCCGGGAATGCCGAACCCCCGGGAGTGCCGAGCCCCGGGAATGCCGAACCCCCGGGAATGCCGAGCCCCGGGAATGCCGAGCCCCCGGGAATGCCGAACCCCCGGGAGTGCCGAGCCCCGGGAATGCCGAACCCCCGGGAGTGCCGAGCCCCGGGAATGCCGAGCCCCGGGAAGGCCGAACCCCCGGGAGTGCCGAACCCCCGGGAATGCCGAACCCCCGGGAATGCCGAGCCCCGGGAAGGCCGAACCCCCGGGAGTGCCGAACCCCCGGGAATGCCGAGCCCCGGGAAGGCCGAACCCCCGGGAATGCCGAGCCCCGGGAATGCCGAGCCCCCGGGAGTGCCGAGCCCTGGGAATGCCGCGCCGGGCGGGCGGGAGCGGGGCCGGGTCCCCGCGCTGCAGTGACCGCTCGGCACCGCCAGGTGGAGCCCGCGCGCCGCTCCCGGGCCTGGGACCGCGCCGGGCGCGTCCCGGACGGACGGAGGGATGGATGGATGGGTGGATGGATGGATGGATGGACGGACGGAGGGGTGGATGGATGGATGGATGGATGGAGGGATGGATGGATGGATGGAGGGATGGATGGATGGAGGGACGGACGGACAAACTGATGGTTTGGCGTCCCTTGTCCCCGCCGGGGCTGTCTGAAGGCGCAGGCAGCCGCTGCCCAGCCCGTGGCTCACACTCACTCCTCACTCCTGAGTCCCTCACCCGTGCTCCGAGTGAGAGTTGAATCTGCCTTCCCGCAGCGCTGCTGCTGCTTCGTGGGCAACAGCACAAAAAAGAGCCTGGGAAACCTTCTATTGCGTGGCTGAGGAGCTCTTTGGAATTCAGTATTCACAAGGGAGGCTGGGGTTGGGGTTTTCTTTCCAAATCCGCTGAATATCTGCTGAAGAGCCCCAAAGAAAGGACGTGGAAAACAAGCAGTTGCTTACCAGCTAACTTAGGGAGAGGGGTACAAGTTCCCCAACAGCAGCTGAGCCTTTGCCAGACAGTGGCTTTTCCTCCAAAGGGTTATCCTGACCCAAGCAGCAATGCATCCTGCCAAGTCATGTTAGCATAAAATTCCCTTTACTTGTGTTGGAAACAAGGAGCTGGGCTGGTGGGACATGTTTCATCTTCAGGACTCACTTTTGGATTTTCATGTTTCCTCCCCTGCCCTGGAAATAGGGGAGCCAGCAGGGATGGTAATAGGTTGAATAAAACTCTTTTTTTTCTTGTGACAGGCACAGCTAAGAGGTGCTGAAGGCCAAAAACCAGCATTGCCTTAGTCAGCAAAGATGACACGAATCACCTGGTGGCCCTGGGGACCTGCTCCTGGGAAAAAAGGTGGAAAGGGGAAGCTTTTTCCTTTAGGAGAAGGGATGGCTCTGCCAAAGTGTGGGATATCTTTTTGTTTCTTTGCCCCAAATCCAGCACTTTCTGGTGTCAGCTATTCTGTGCAGATCATCTGCTGGGTGATGTCCAGGGGGCAGAGCCAGAACGAGCTATCCCAGGGGGGACAGGCAAGAGATGGGGTGGTGTCACCCCTGGAAGCCCTTCCCAAGAAAGAACCTCCTCATCCAAGCCAGCAGGGGCCAAGGTGATGTCTCCCTGCCAGGCCTGTGGTGCCAGGGATGTGTGGGGCACCTCGTGCTCCAGCTGTTCTTGGGCAGAGCCTGGGCTCTGGATGTGCTGGCATGTCCAACCCTGTGGTTGTCACTTGTCCAGGTGCAGCAGAGGCAAAGGAGAACAAAACAGAACAGTTCAGGGCAAGACTGAGTCTAAATCTCAGGAGCTCAAACTCTCAGTCCCAGCCTGAGACTTTTAGGAAACCTTTCCAGTGCTGCTTCACAGTGAAAAGGCTCTTTCTTGCAATATTTTTAGCTTGACTGGAAGGAGCAGATTTTACTCAGAAAATTTCTGGAAGAGGGAGAAAAAAGACCCCTAATCTGTTTGTGAGATATTCCTAAGCCCATCTCTAACACTCCACAGGAGGCAGGGTTAAACAGGGAAAATGGGATGTTGTGTATTAAAGTTGTAGCTGAAACCTCCTGTCACTCATTGCAACCACGTTTATTGTACTGTGATGAAGGACTAGGGAGACAGTGCACAGAAAATGGTAGAAGAGCCATCTAAACATTTAATGGTGCACTTGTGGCAAAAGTTAATTGTAAGCCCCTCTTTCTAGTGGTTGTGATTGATCACTGCCAGCACCAAACTCAGTGTCCCTGACCTGCCATTCAGTGGAGGCATGAAGCTGCATGCCCAGCCAACAGTGTGCCTTCATTTCTGTCTCAGCATGCTGCTCTGTGGAGAAGAGATGAACACTGTTTACTACTTCAAAAAGGAAAAAAAAATAAAGTTAAAAAAAAAATTACTAGATCATGTTAAAGTGGAAACCCAGCTCTGTTTTCCAAAAGGCCTGGAGAAAAGGCATGCCTCGCTGCCTCTAAATTAGATCACAAATTTTTCTGGCTGTTGGCAGCATCTCGGTGTTCACCCTGCAGGCAAAGATCTGAACAAATTAGGTTTTGCTATCAAAGGGCCCTGTACCTGTGCTGTGTTCCCACTGAAGCACGGGGAATGCACCTGTGTGAAATGTGGGGGCTTTGGGAACCTGCAGGAATTGCTGTTCTTGGGAAGGCACAGGATGAGGAAACCACTGCTCCCTGGGGCTGGCTGACAGCCTGTGACACTTAACACTTGTCACCAGTTTGGTGAAATATAAACTGGAGGAAGACAAGGCATGTCACGGAGTGTTTTGCCATATCTTTTATTCAATGAAATAGTTCACAAACACGGTGAGTGCTGATGTTGACATATGTGCTACATACCTACAGCTGTGCTCCTGCATCTCTTCCCATGTCAAAAGCATTTTCAGTTGCCTGAGATGTGCTCTGGCAGTGCTGAGTGATTTTCCTCACAGGTCTCTCCTTGCCATGCTCATGCAGCTCTCACCAATGCTTTTGCATCCAAAGCAGGATCAGACTCTCAGGAAGCACAAGGTGACAGTGGTGACAAAAGAGAAACAAGTGCTGATGCATTTGTGGTCCTGGCTCTGAGCTCTTCCTTTGTTCCTCTAATTGATTGTTTGCTGCCCGTGTTTCTGTAGCAAGGATGTTTCCTGAGCAGGAGGCAATGACACTCGTGCCCTTGGCCAGTCTCAGCTCAATAAACTGCTCGAGTTCTGCATCAGTGTCAGAGTGGGTCTGGGACTCCCACAGACCCAGGTGGGCACATTGCCTCCAGCTCCCGGTGCTGCCGACCTCTGTAGAATTCAGGTAGGTTTGATTTTATTGGCTTCTGATGCTGCTGATGGAGTATGCTAAAAATTAAGGAGTTGGATGAATCCAAACTGGGCAAAAATGAATTTGTTGTTCTGAATTGAAGCCCTCGTTGGACAATAGCAAATGTTATTAAATGTACCACACTCTTGGAAAATAATTCCTCCCTGCTCCAACATCCTCTCCTGCAAGCCAGAATCTTCAGAAGGCCTTTTCTGCAGAGTTCTGTCCCAATCCTATCTCATGTGGTACACGAAACCTTGTCCTTACCAGCACAAACATGTTGGAGAACTGACATGAGAGGAGACCCTTAGGGAGGGATGAGTCAGTGCAGGGTTTTCAGGAGAACCTGTAGATAGCTGTGAAGCTCTGTTCCTTCTCAAACATGAGTTTGGCCACACAAATACAATGAAAACCTTAGTCTAGACTTAAGCTCTTGCCTGTTCAGTTGACCTGATTAAATAGCATTTGTTCCCCTATTGAACACATACCCCAAAACTTCCCTCCCCCTGCCTTTTCATCCCTGCCCCAGGCAGTTTTGACAGTTCTGTGTCCCCAGGGTTCTCACCAGATCCCTGGAGCAGCTCTGCTCTCACAGATCCCTGTAGGACAGATCCTGCTGTGCTTGTCCAGGTCCTGTCCTGGACCTGCTGGGAGCCATCTCTGTCCCAGAGTAATTTCCAGATGTAGGAAAATGTTTGTGGCTGTGGCATGTTACACAGGCTGGTACAAATGGGTCAAGGTTATCTTTAAAGCAGGGAGGGTGTGGAGTAACTTTGCCCCTCTGCCCTGCCCCTGGGCAGGTGTGTGCAGGGGAAAGGGATGCTTTGGTTTTTTAGAGGAAGAGAGGTAATTTTTGCAGTGCTTTGAGAGAGGCAAAGATAATACCAACTCAAACATCCCTGAGTAATCCCAAATAGTGCTGCTCTCTGAGTTTTTCCATTTGTTTTACATGGATGGGCTAGGGATTTTCACAACCAAACTTAAAAGGTTAAATGCAGTGAAGTCAGCAGGAAAATATGTGTATTTAATCTTTGGCTGTGGCTAGGTAAACCACTTAATTTCACAAAGTTTGCACTGGAAAAGCCTGTATTTTATGATTGTCAGAAGGACATAAATTGAATGTGGGCAGGAAGAGAAAAGCAGGTCATGAAAACATTCTTCAGAATTTGTTCACTCCCCTGGTGTGAATATTTTCATGGTGATGATCATACAGATAATCTGACCTCCTCCAGGACTGTGCTGTGGGGCATGGTCCTCAAAAAGCTGGAGAGAACACTGCACTAGCCTGAAATGCATTTTGCACTGCTGCTGCTGTGTGCCCATGGGACACAAAGTCACCCTGCACAGTGTGTGGGTGCAGCAGAAGGGGGGCCTGACTCCAGCCATGGTAACTCTGGTCACCTCAGAGCAGTAACAGGGTTGGTTTTGGCTGTGCCACTACCATAAATAATACAATAAAATAATACAATACTACAATAGTACACTACAATAAATAATACAATAAAACTGGGCAGGTGCCATCCCAGTGGCTCTGCTGCAGTCCTGTCACCTGGCCACCTGACCAGCTAAAAATACCCCCATAATAAAAACTAGTCCGGTTGCTATAGTCACAATATTTTAGGCAAATCTCAGCTTTCATTAAAAAGGAAAGGAGAAAAAAAAGGTTAGGCTCTGATCTCCCTGAGCCAGAGAAAAGTTTAAAACATAAAGCAAACATGACCCAGCATTTCAAAGATCAGGAGTTAGGTCCTATCCAGAAAAGCATCATTCATCCACAAATTGTTATTAAATGCTGCCATTATTTATTGAGTGGGATTTTTTCATTATTTTAAAGGCTGCACCATGATGGTGGGCAACTGCTGCCAAGGTTTTAATCATTGAAAATTGGCAGAGCTTTGTAAGCTGTTACACAATCAATGAAGGTGCTTCACAGCAGTTGGGAAGATCAAGATAGATATTGGATTAAACTTGCTAATTAGTGCTAAATACAAAATGCATGTGCACTGACCGCCTTGCTAGGTTTCCATATCAGGCTCAAGACAAACTGAGCTGTTATTCCTGCTCTTTTTTTTCTACTTGCTGCCTGTGTGCTACTGAATTTTCCAAAATATCCACTGAGTTTGCATTGATTATACAGTTTCTTATGGTGTATATTTGTTACAAAATTTATTATATTTTCTTATGCTTGCTGACTGAACTCATAGGAAAGAAAGGTCCTTTTGTGCATCTTCCAAATTTAATTTTGGGAAAAGTCTCTTCTGGGGACGTGAGCAAGAACATGATGATGTTGTTGTGTCTGGGACCATACTTAAGTGTCAGAATTTGTAATGTTTAATGCCTTCCTGGAGATTATTTATCACGTAACACATTTTCTTATATTTATTGAGTAGCAAATGGGTGAAACATGATGTGAGCCCTTGTGCTGCACAGCCTGCTGCCCCATGGCAGTGAGCAGGAGGGACAGACACACTGCTCTGGGATGTTTGGGCAGGATTCCTTGCAGGAGCAGAGCCCTGCAGCAGGCAGGTGGCTGGAGCAGGACCAGACCTGGATCCCATTAATTCCTGGTGTGGCTTCTTTGCTGAGCTTGGGGCTATTGGGATATGACTGCATTTTGGGGGTGAAATTGTCCTGAGTAGCAGAGGTAACTTCTGTTGGGAGTGTTGTGGTCCACACAGGGATTTGGATGTCTACAAAGGAGAGCTGTTTTGCCAAATAGACACTATTTAATAGCCTAAATCAGTGCTTGAGACTAGCTGAACACTGTAGTGTCAAAAATACCTTTGAAACATTGTACTGTTTTGTCTACAGCATAATTTCCCTGTGTAGTGGAGGAATGTAGATGTACCTGCCTGACTGGAGAGCAGGGAAGCCAAACCCATTCATATTTAGGAGTCTCCTCACTGTACATTTGGGTATTTAATGTCTTTTTCAGCATCTCTACGCCTGAATTCCCTCATCCATAATTCAGGGATGTTTTGAGACTGAGGCATTCTGTGATCCTGCACAACTCCTGCACATCACAGCCAGGGAAGGGACTGCGAGCAGGGGTTGTTTCTTCCACAGGGCTTAGAAAAATGAACCTGCACCCCAACCATGAGGCAAATTGATTGGAACAATAATTCCACTGGTGTTAATGACTGACTCAGCTGCTGACAGAGTTTTGCTCTGTTGTAACCAACAGCAAGGCTTGCTCTCTGCTCCTCTCTTGGCCGTGACCATTCCCCTCTGTTGCTGCAGGGAAGGGAAACTCTTCAGGAAGGTTGGCTCATCCAAGGACATTAATGATAGCCATAATATTTTCTATGTCTTTTGTTGGCAGGAGGGAAAGAGGAGGACGTGATGTTTTTAAGCAATACTTTCTTATGTGGGGAAGTATGACTGAAAGAGTGAATTTAAGTTTACCATGAGCAAGTTGGAGTTTATTATTAATGTTGATTGGTTTTGTTGTTTCAGCTTTTTGGAGCATGTGTCTCAGTGATAAGGAGTGTGCAGGAATACTTACTTGATTAGAACCAGCAGCCAAGGCCAGAGGGTTGTTTCTTCTGCTTGGTTCTTTTTAATAACCAAGTAATTTCTTTGGTATCCTCTCACAGCCAGCCAGGATTAGTTACATCATTTAAGGCAGTCTTCTATCTCCTGGGGCTGTTTCCAATGATGTGATGATTTTTTCCTGGCTTATTTGCTCCTTTTGCTTCATGAAGAAGTGTATCCTTGCCCTCTGAATGGAAGAAGCTCTGGCTTTGCTGGGAGATCTGTAGTAATTAAAAGGTGACCAGTCTAGTTAGGCGATAGTATGCAAATGTTTAACTCTGATTTCTACTTGAAATATATCAGATAGATTTCCAGGAGAATTGACTGCTGAGTGACTAAAATTATTCCACTCCTGATGTAACCCCAGTCTGTAAAGGCTGAGTTTCTGGCTATGCAAAGACAGCTGACCACAAAAAACTGCCTGTGAGGCAAAATCCTGAAGAGACCTCACTCACGTTCATTCTATGCAATATTGCCATCACCTTCCAGTTTGTAAAAAAAATAGCACCAGGGTTGGGTCAGGAGTGGCTGTGCAGGAGCTGAATGGTGCCTTGGGGAGGCTGGGGGTACTCAGTATCTGCTGGGGGCAAATGCAAACCCCAGCCAGAGGTCAGCAGGGATGGGATGTATGTGGGGTGGTTGAAGGAGCTGAGAGGGAGGTGTGACTCAGCTGTGCCATTGTTTTTGAGGTGCCTGTATCTGGTGACTGCAGCAGTGCCATGCCAAGCTGTGCTGGTTTGGAAGCTGGTCCTGCCAGTGGGATACCCCAGCCTTGTGCAGGCAACAGATTGTCCATGGGATTCCTGCATGTGATTCTTATTTAAAGGACAAATTTCCACCATTTTTACGTGGGAGCAGCAGGAACCACAGAGATCTCTCCTGGGCTTGAGCTAACCCCTCTGGACCAGCTGTAGCACTTGGATAATTTAATGTACAAAGCTTCAGGTTGTCGTCATTATGTCCCTTCATGTAAAGTACTTTAGGAACAATTTGGCCAAGGCAGCAGGGATACTTCTGTGTAAATATGTCATGAGATCCAGCCTTTTAATGTTCATAAAAAGGCAGGATGTCAATTTAAGCTCTCCTCTACCCAATGCATCTGAGGTCTGCTGATTTATGGAGTACTGTAAATTGCAATCATATAAGCCTGTAACACTCTGGCAGCTATTTAAATAGCAAAACTTTCTTCCAAAAACATGATATATGGAAGGTATAAAAGTTTTAAAGCATGAGCCTGCCTTAATAGGGAAAGAGTATTAGCTTTCATTTACTGACAAGAAAGAGCTGATTTTCCTTACAAGAAATGCTCCTTCCATAGCCACCCCATGCTTTGTATTAATCAAGTCATTTCTTTTCTGCTGCCAAGATCCTGGGTAAGATTTGCTTGTGGGGGAGTTGGGAAAGGTTAATATTCTCTGAATACTTGGTGACAGAGCTGAGCAGTCAAGGCATGGATTGAATTCCTGGTCCCCAGTAAAATCAAAGGCCAAACACTCATTTGCTGGTGAAACCAAATGAGGTTTTGTGACCAGGAGGGAAATGGAAGAATGACAAAATAAATCAAGCTGAAGTGTCAGTCTGCAGCAGGAAGGTCCAAGGGCCAAATGTCACTCTCACCACTCTGCCATTCACCATAGATGTTCTCATGATCCTGCTTCCACCAGGCATTCCCATGGGATGGGGATGCCAGCAGGCAGGAGTGCAAGTGCCTGCCAGTTTTAGGTGCATTAGACTGGCACTTCTGAGATGATGAAAGACACAGGAGTCTCATGAGAAGGGAGCAGGGGATTTGAGCACCCTGGCTAACTCACTCATGGTGGCACAGAAACCTTTGTTTGTAAGTAAGCTGCAGTCTTCAGCTTTTAAAATAGCTCCAACCTTGCAGGCCAATAGACATCCATGTTCCAGGAGCAAGGAGGAGCAGCAGAGCACAGGGCAGGAAGATGCACTCATGTGATTTTACTGTCAGAAACCTGTTGCATGTCACAACAAGAAAGATACCCATTTGCTATGTAACAAATATCATATATAATAAAAATATTTACACAGAGATAACTACAAGCTGATTCTTGCTCTTTAGCATGTCACAGTAATTGACCCTAATAAAGAGCCTGTTAGAAAACAGAGTATTCTGCCAAGCTGGGATCTCTACTGGTTCTCTAGATCAGATTATAATTTTGAGTACCTTAGGAAGATAAATATCCCATATAAAAGGGTATTACTCTTCCTATTTTACAGATGTTCTATATGTGGTCTTCCTCACAAGTGACGGGCCCAAAACTGCACAGACTTCTGTGACAAAGCGAGAATTGGAAACATGAAATAGAGAGGAGAATGGGGAGCACTCTTTTCTAAATGAGGGTAATTAATTCCTGGTTGTGGTACCCCAGGGGGAGTGCTGGTGTTTGGCTTTTGTAAACTCCCTGGTGGGAAGGAGCATGGAGTGGCATCTCTTCTCCTAAGGAAGGTCATGGCTCTTCTTGCTTTCAGTGTTGATAACAGACTGGAAGGGAGGGAGGAAAATCCTGCTTTTAGATATAGGTCTAGCACTGGACATCTAACTGAACTCTATTATTTGGGAACAAAGGAGGCTGCTGGAATCTCTAGAATAATCATTCACTAACAATGCTAAGAGCATTGCTCATCTTAGCAAAAAAACCCCTGTCCCTTTTCCACATATAAGACTAAGGTTTCATTTCCTTTAAGGCAAAGTACCGATTGTGCAGGATAACTGCTGTGCTGATATTCAGACTTGGAAAAGCCACTGAGAGACCTCTGGCAATGGTGCAGTGGAGGAGAAGGAGGTGTCTAAAGCAGGAAGGGGCCACACACAAACAAGCTCAGAATTTTGCATAGCAAGGTTTCATTAAATTGATTGAGCCTCTCTTGTCCTGCTTTCTTGTGCTGCAGAAGGGAAGGGCTGCTCCAGCTGACAACTGTGCTTTATTTAGCTCTGACTCAGTCTGGTTTTTTGTAGGAAGCCAAACTGGAGGGAAGTCCTGTCTGTTTAATCATTCCTGGGGCCAATAAACATGCTTGTTTGATCTGCTGGCTCTTAGGTGTAGGTACTGCTGTCCCACTTGTGCCTCTCTTAATCCTGATTTCAGTGAAGAGTTTAAAGTTCTGAAAAGGAGATTTAAAAATGTTTGACTCAACATATGACTGATCATATGCCCATCTCCAGGCTAGATTCTCAGAGAATATTAATTCCTATACCACACTTAAATTTAGGGGTATATGATTTTGACTCATATGGTAGAATTTCTGTACCAAAAGAGGCATTTTGTGCTAGTGCTAATAGTCAGTTCTATGGGATTGAAAGAGTTGAAGACTGAATTTTAAATGGATTTTACCCCACTGGTATGGTGCAGAGTCTAGCATGGGAGGTGCAGCCAATTTTTATCTCAGCCATGTCAGGGCAGGCACTCTTCTATGTTTGGAGGGGGTCTGGTGAAGAGCCCATCTCCCGTGTGAGCATCACTCTCAGGCCAGATCTCACAAGTGGCCCAGATACAGCTGATGCTCTGCCATTTCCCTTATCTTTAGTCCAGAGAAGATATTGGTGGGTTTATCTTACTCCAAAATTCTAAAAAATTCTTTTTACCAACTTCTAACAACTTGTGTGCTGTAACAGGTGAGAAGCTGCCAAAACCACGTCAGGCATTGTATTTGATGCTTTTTAGTAACTTCTCTGACATATTTTTTAAATTTATTCTTGGCTGTGTCTTGTTATATCCTGTTTGCACAGACATGAACCCTTCCAACAGAACTGGGGCAGTGGTATTAAAGCAAATAGTATTCCCTCTGTGAAAATGTCTGACCACATGTCTCAGAGACTGCTGAAGAAAGATTTTCAGAGGCCCTTTTCTTCCAGGTTTATATTGGAGTCTGCACTTCATAACATCCTCTTGAATCCAGAGCACTGCCTCAGAGCCAGTCCTGAAGGACTAGATGGATCACTTTAATAAAATAATGACATTTCCCTTAAACCTGTTACGAGGAAGAATATTGTTTTAGGGCAATGATTTTTTTTTTTTTAAAGCTTTAGGACAACTTTCAATGTTGCTTACAGTCTTGTGTTTCTTCCCATCGGATTTCTCTTTTGAACACTTTCAAAAATGTGTGAAGGCATTCCCACAAATGTGAATAAGCTAAATGTGGATTCATTTCCAGTTCACCACCTTCTGAAGTGTGGCATTTTCTGCTTTTTTTGAGTTGGTCTTCCAGTTGGCCACAGAAAGCATTGTAGTCAAGTATTAACTTTATTGTCTTGAGAAATCATTTCTCTTGAACACTTCCAGTGTCCAGTATCTTAAAAGCTTTTTCTCACAGCTGAATTCCCAAGCTGGTGAATCAGATGGGAAAAAAGGAAGAAAAAAAGAAATTTCTTCATCTGAAGCTACATGCAGTCATTGTTTTCAAATACCTTTTACTTTCTGATGTGATGTTCATGTACAAGAATGTATAAATTAGATCAGAAAGGAAAATAGGAGTGCCTGTGCTTGAATAGAATATACTGGTTTACCTGGCAAATCATAAATATCCCGTTCTCTTCCTGCCATTGGTCATTTTGTTTGCTCCCTGATGTCTGGAGTTTTGCTGTGGCAGCAGCTGAAGCTTTGTGTTTGATATCCTTGAGCTTCTGACAGTAAATCAAGATTTACTGAAGGAGCAATGGTTTGTGATGCACAGATGAGCCTGGTGGCACAGTTCCACAGAGACAGGAATCTGGGAGAAATAAAGTCCTTAATGCCAGGCAGTGTCAAGCTAGGACATACACACAGAGGTGTTTATTCAGCTGGATTGTTGTATATTACTGTCTCAACAGATATGCATTGAAGGCTTAAGTTTCCTGTGCTGTGAGCAATAGGTGGGAATGGCAGCTTGGGGAAGGGGCCTCAGCTGGCAGAGCAGAACCCAAATGTGTCCTAGAGCTGGAGCACTCACATGAAAACCAGGATCTGAGGCAGCTGTGGTGGAACTGCAGCTATGAAAATGTGTCCAGATATTTTTCACTCCTTGCAAGAGACAGATAAAAAGCTTTAACTGGGGCTTGGGTGTTGCAAGTTTGCACTCGAACTCCTGAAAGTCTCGGAACTTGGCAGGACTCAGAATCTCAGAATAATAGTTCAAATGCAAATTTTGGATTCACAAAAATCTGCTCTCTTTTGCTCTGCTTGAAAGCTTAGGCCGGTTTGAACACATTCTAAAAATGCCTTTTTCAGGCACACCAGATCTCCCTTGGCACAAACCACAGCCAGGACAGTGGTGCTGTGGCACTGTGTGCAGAGAACAAAGCCTAAAACTCCAGAGAAAAAGACTAAAAATTTCCTTGGAGGAGAGAAATGTATCAACACCTACTCAACATGAGAGAGAATGTTCATAAGGAGAGGGAAGCTGGTGTTTCTATCCAAGATGAGGCTGTAAGTGATGCTTATCCCTTTCAGCTCAGGTTGCAGTGCAGGGTAGCACATTCCCTATAAATCTCTGCCACTGACTTTGCTTTCAGCAGCTGTTCCCTGTTCATGTAAAAGGGTGGATTAATTCCCTGCTCTATTACCTTAGTCATTTACACTAGACTTGGAATAAGATTTTGGGCAGTCCTTAGTTGCTTTCAACACCAGCCAGAATGGAATAATTCCTTTGCCTCACCTGTATCTCAAATCCCCTGCAGAGTTTCTTTGTGTTTGTTTGTATATGCACTGTCAGTATTATCAAATTCTCTGCATTCTTGAAAGTTCCTGTTTTTCAATAATCCTTTGCTTGTTTTAGTTTTCAGCAAATGCCTTCATTTTCCATTAATTTGGAGTAAACAGCAAGCACATCTCCCAGAAGAACAAGTAGTCCTTGCCCTGTAGCAATGCCTGAGAGGAGGCTGAGTGTCACTGCAAATGAGGGATCTGGGGACAGCAGCAATAAGATATGTGGAGGTGCAATTGGTACTTGAAGAGAGTGAGAGAGAATGGTTTGATCCCAAATCAGTGCTGGCTTAATGGTCTACTTTTATTCCAAAAAAAATCCTTACAAAACAAAAAACCAAAATTCGACCTCAAGGATTTGGTGTTTCTTTTGGATTTCTGCAGTCTTTCAGATAAGGGTAGCACACAGCAGGGGAAGGTGATGCTTGCAAACCATCCTCCCATTAAACCCTCCCAACAGGGTACTATTGCACAGCCCACCTTCACCTGGTAGTCCACAACTCTCAGATGAATTTAATATTATTTGTTTAAAGGATTTCTGAATTTCAGCAGTTGATTATCCTATCTAAGGTAAGCAGCAATGTGCATGTCATGGCTGAGTACCAGAGATACTTTTGCCTATTTCTTAAAAGCATTTTGAATTCTGGATGTGTCATTCATTATGACCACAGTGCTTCCAGACTTCCCCTCACCCGAAAATTTAATAGCATACTCCCCATCCCATGACCTTGATAATTAATGAAAGTTTTGATAACACTGTGAGATTTGGGACAGCAACGAGCAGCATCAACGAGTAGATCCTTTTGTCTTGTGATTGTTCCATGGGGGAACAGTCTTTGGATGAAGCCACCCTGCCAGCCTCTGCTTTACCTATAACAGAGAAAAAGTTTAGCAAGAGATTTTCCCTGGTTTGTTTCTGAGACTGGTGAGTGAAACAGCATTGAAGGTCTTGCTTTGAGATCGATGATAGCTACTGTTTTTACCTCCAGAAGGTTTGTTACCTGCTGTAGAAATAAAATACATTTCTTTGCCATGCTTTCCTCTTAACAAATCTACTGCTTGCTGCATCTCATCTCCTTGTTATCTTCCTGATTCTGACAAATGGTTTGATTTGTTTCTGCAGGAACTGGAGTTAATCCGATTGATTTATAAATCTCCCAGCTACTCCTTTTTTCTCTCTTTAAAGAACTGCACTATGCTGATCTTTTTTCAGTCATTCAGTAGCTTATCCCTCCTCTGTAGGATCACAAAGATGAATGCTAATGGTTCTTTGATAGCTTCCACCAGCTCTTTTGGCAGCCTCGATGTGTTTGTCAGGCTCTGTCTGTCTGAAAGTTTGCTCATTTCATTACCAACCATTTACTTGCAAAGTAATGTTTTAAATAAAGGTTCATTCAGAAAGGCCACTGAAATTGCAGGGCTCTCCTCTGTACATTGTTTTCCTGTGTTCGTTGTTAACATTTTCTTTTTCTTTGGGCTTCCTTCTCTTCCTGATGTTATTTGAGAGTGATTCCTTGTTCTTCACATCTTTTACAGCTGTATGCCTTATCTCTCTGATTTTGTCCATACACTTTTTTAGTGAATAAACATATCTTTCTCACTCTTTATAAATTCTCTGTAACATTAACTACTCAAAATAATTTATTTAAGGGAAAAAAGAAAACATCCTCTCTCTACACACTTCTCTTTTCAAGCCTTTCTTACACTTTCCTGGGTTGTCCTCATCCCACACTTATTTTTGTGAACCTGCTCTTTTTTTCTGCCACACCACAGATATTTTATAATCATTATCCATGGTCTGTCTTCTCCATTCTTCTCTTTTCCTCCAGCCAAGAGTCATGGGCAACTGCTTCCTGCTGGCTGCCAGACTGGGTGACTTTAGTGCCCAAAAAAATGACAAGTTTGTGCTCGGACTTTTCTAAAAATGTCTCCTTGCTCTCACGTTGGCAGAATCTGTTCCCTAAACTGAAATTGAATTTATGAGAATTTTGATGCCTCTAAAACTACACTCTAATGGTTTTACTGCTTTTTGAAAAAAAACTCACACAGATGTAATTGCATTATTGGAAATGACTGGAGCACTATAATATATGGGGGAGAGTTTCTGTGGTCTCTGAGAAATCTTTTATTCAGAAACAGCCAAAAAGACCATCTAATGCTTACAGGAAAGATACTTTGAAGAGCTTTTTTTTAATTAAAGGGAGTGGGAAAGAGTCATGAGAAGATTTAACTCGGTGCATTCAGGAGACAGATTTGGGCTACAGGGATGGAAGCTGCTTGTTGCAAGGCAAAAAAGTATATTTAAAGGTCAGGAAACAATTTGTAGTTCAAGAGCAAAAGCTCTTGAAAGCTCTTAATTCTTGATGTAATTACCCTCTGTGAAGCAGGGCAGTAGCACTCCATGTTGCCCTAATTAGTTTACCAGACCACATATTCCAGGTAGATTGTGCTTGCAATTGGCCTGGTGCTTGTTTGTGATTAACAAGCATTCAGATGAAAAATTGAATGTCATGTGAGCACTGCTCCAAGCTCAGTAAATGTCAGGCAGTCCAGATAGTCGGGAAGGAGCAGCAGCAAAACACCAGGAAAAAAAAGCATGAGCTGTGCATAAGAGGAGCCTTCCAGAATTCCTGGCCTAAAACAGGAATGTATGGAAGCAGTGACAGTCTAGTGAGGAGCTGTAACTTAAAATATTAATACTGACAAAGAACAGAAGAACAACTCCACTTACTTTATCTCAAGCCATTAGCTTTGATTTAGTGCAGCCAGGGAAGCCTTTCAGTACTTTCTGTGCTATCTTCACACTCCAGCTTAATAGCATTTGTTTAAATGAGGAGTGGTCCCTCAAGCAATATTTCTCTTTAAGAGGCAAGTCCCAGCACAGAGTAATAAGTAGACTGGGAACAATATATTTTAAAAGAAGAAATAGATTCTGCCAGCTCAATTTAAGGAAATATTTATTACACAAAATTTCTCAACTGTTTTCTGAGTAAGCAATATAAAATGATCCTTATGAACAGCAAAAGGGAAGGAAGAAAAGAGTGTGCATAATTATGGGGGGGGTTTAATCTTCTATGTGTCTGCCTGTTGTTCTGAATGAAGTCTTCACTTACATGAACTTATGGCATTTCATCTACTCTGGATGTCTCAGAAGTTTTAGTCCCCAAATGACCTTGTTTTTAACACTACCATGCATCTACATCCTCCCTTTCATGTTTTGCTTTCTAATAAATGACAACAAGCTTGGTGACTTTAAGGGAAGGAAAGGGGTGCTAGTCTATTCTTGTCTTGTCTTGTCCATGACCAAATATTTTCCATCCCATCGAGTTGCAGGTGTGATGGCACTTGGCAGAGTGGGAATGGAGTTGCTCTGGTCTGTGCTGCTTTGGTCCCAAGTGAGAGTGTCTGTTTGCTGTAACTTATTAAAACTCACATCCCCAGCTCCTTGCAGTTCATAGTTTCTTGTGAGTGGTCTGCTGTTTGCCTCCTCTGAGAAGCAAATAGGCCAAGTGTGAAACATGAGTTTAAAACATGTGCATCATGTAAAAGCAGCATAGTTCAACAGCCTCAGAATAACTGCTTTTTTTTTTTTTTCTTCTTTATATAAACATATTAAATTGGTATTGAGTTTCCAGGGCATCATTTTAGCTGTAGCTAAAATTACAATCAGTGCACCACATTTTGGCAGATTTAACTCAGCAAAATTGTTTATATGCAAAATGTTTCCTGCTGAGTGTCACAAATAATAATTTAGTTTAGAATGTGGCACCCCACAGATCCAAAAAGCACTACTGTGACAGGAAGATGTTGCTCCCTCTCCTGTTTCAAATGTTCTGGTATCTTGCTTTCCTGTCACTGCCAACCTGGAAATCCCTTTACAGACCCAGACACAGATATTTTACAACTGCATTATTAAATTAGTTAAGTACTTCCTTTCTTCTGTCTCCACAGAATTATGACAGAGTGCTCTACCTCTTGTTCCTTTTTGTATTGCTTTTATTGGTCACAGGAACGTCATTAAACTGATCAACACAGCTTGTTAGAAATCTATGCAATTTTTAAAAATCCAGTTACATGTGGTTTAAATTCTTTTTATTAATGTAATCAGACATCATGTTTGCTTTGCTTATTGGAGAGTGATTGCTCATCTCAGAGCTGATGGCTCCAAGTTGTTACAATTGCCATTTTTTATTTCCTGTGACTTGCTCATACTTTTTAATGGGAAGACTTTCCAGTGAGTTTATCTTTCTTAGCTTAGTTCTTTGTCTAAGAACTTGTGCAAATTAAACAAGGGTGGGTGAAAACTGGTCCCATACTGTGAGTATGCTGGAGAGTGCTGTGAGAAGTCAATACCTGAACCTAAAGCTACAATTCCCCTCGATATGCAATGGGGCAAAGTCTCTGTGGCTGGGAGGACAATGGGAAGGTCACTGGTGACTCTCCCCTGTTGACAGGGATGCAGCAGGTAGGAAAGGGTGGCTGGTTCTTTCAGTGCCCTTGTAAATCATAAATAGATTTGGACACAGGCCCTGTTCCTCAAGGCATTGTTGATTCAGCTCTCACTGATCAATCTGGTTCTTCCAAAGGGTGCCAGAGAGAGCAGCAAAGCTGCAGGATGCAGCTCCAGGGAATGGCTGCTGGAAAGAAGGATTTCTTCACATCACTGCTGCCCATCTGGCATCCTGACTGCCTGCAGGAGCTCTGCTCCTGGGGAGAGGCTGAGTGGAGAGAGGACAATGAGTGATCTGCAAGTGACAGGAATCGGTCACACATGGTGATGACAGCAGCCCCATGCTACTTCATTTTCTTCTTGGGCCAAATAATATGTTTGTCAGAGAGGCTGGGATGAAGATATTAACAAACACTTGTTAAAGGAGTATGGAATCTCTCTGGAAATGGAGTCTAAAGGTGGATTTCACCTTCCTCCTTTCTCTTACAAAATGTGCTATTCCTAGGAAGAACAGCACTGAGCCATTTAAATAAGGAAATAGGAAGTTGTGCAGATAAGGGAGTATTCTTCTGGGGGTTATTTGAAGTATTTTATATAATGTATCTAACAAGCATCAAACCAAAAATGAAAGGGAAAAAACTCAAGAATGTTCACAGGGATGGCCCCTGGTGCTGCAGAGGAACTGCATACAAAACAGAGAACATACCCTGTGCCTAAAGATCCCATGGTCCAAGACAAATGGGGATAAAGTGGATAGCAGGGGCACTGCTGCTGAGCCAGGGGGGTTTCCTGGTTGGTTGGAGGTTCAGAGTGTGTTGCAGCATGGGGATTTCAGGAAGGATTTGAAGGAAGGCAGTGACTTGGGTTTGCAAATGCATGTGGGTGTACATTTCAAATTAGTCCTTAGAAGTCAAGAATTGCATTTTGGTCTCCTTAGCTCACAGCTACTTCCCTCAATAATATTGAGCTTTCTCAGGTAAAGCAGAGGCTGAATTTGATTGTAATGATGTTGTACACAACTCATCATTACTCAGGTGATACCATAACATGGGGGAGAGCCTGGGCAGCACTGACAGTGCTTATGTGAGATGTGGGTTAATCTGTGTTTATCTTTTATCTTCCCAACAACTGCAAAATGACTTCATATCCTTTGAAGGGTTGGTGTTGGTGGGGACTTCACAATCACCTGCTTATCTTTTTTTCTTTCTTTTCTTTTCTTTTTTTTTTTTTTTTTTTCTTTTTTTTTGGTCAAAATACTAGAAACCGAGAATGAAAAATCTGGGACTGAACAGTGCAGTTTTCAGCCAAAAGCTCCTGGTCAGGATATGAAAATAGCTACTTGCAAGGGCCCCGATGGTGCTTTGGGATTTCAGCCTGAATCCCTGTGGGCCAAGATTCATCACTGTCTTTTCATCTGAACAGCCATTAGAGTTTACATCTGAGAGTCTGTGACTATGGTGCAAGAAGGAAATTTAAAGCTAGCTCAGAGAAGGGGAGGTGGGCACTGGAAGCTTATTTCTGTATGCAAACCTTTTGGCTGTGACCCAAAAGTGTTGCAATGGTAAATGATTGTCAGCTTTTTAATCATGTTCCTTTTTTATTGTGAAGGGAACACTATGTACACCATGTACAAAGTTTGCTGTGATAGAAGATGTCATTTAAAAAGTCAGACTTAATTAATTATGAGGACTTCAGGCTGGATCAGAAATGGATATACCTTGCAAATGAGAGCAAGTTAATAGGAGTGCAATTATTGCAGGAAGACCCTTGGTATTACCACTGCTTGGATGTTGCCCCATCCTGTTGTTTAGAAGAATGTATGCCAAAAGCATTTTGGCAATGGAAAAAAGTGCAGTTCAGTGTAAAAGTGAGACAGATGAGAAAGGAAGAGGTTTCTGAGCACAGTGGATTTAAATAATATACCATAATGTGCCAGTAGCAGTCAGATTTTAACACTGAATATAATAGCAATATGGCTCTGCTCTGTCAGAGCCGTTTTTATATTAAGAGCTTTCAGGTTTTTCTGAGAGGTACAGATCACTATTAAAGAGTTCAATTCCTGTTTGAGTCCCCTTGAGCTTTGTTTCTCCTCACACACTATAGTGGGAATGAATTAGATGTCATCTCTCTTTGTGCCTGTGTGGGCCCACAGAGCAGTGTGGAAAAAGCTGCTTAAACTTGTTTGCTGCTGCTGTCCCATGGAACATGATAATTGAAATGTGGGTATGGGAGGAGTGACACAGAAAATCTGATACTGTCACATCAAGGCTCCTCTTAAAATAGTTGTCAGAGCAGGGAAGGGAAGGGACATTCAGCTGAAGTAAAATGCTGCAGATCACTTTGTGTGCTTTCTGGAGAAATAGGACTTGGTGTTTACAGCCCAACTACCTTGACCAGGCTCTTCATATACTTTGATCAGTTTCTACTCTTTCACTTCTTCAAATTCCTGGTGCAAATTATTCCATGACATAAAGACAATAATCCTCCAAAATGGCTTATTTTTTTTCCAGATGAAAATAAAATCCCAACACTTTGGAACTTTGACCAAAACTCAGAGTCGACCAAAGCTCACAGACTTTAGAGTGACAAAATGTTCACTAGTAAAACCTAATCGATAGAATCAGTAACTTAGAAACAAGACACAGTTTTGAACCAGAATGTAATGGGATCAGAGGGGAGAAATTAATGTCTTGTGGTTTGAACATCAGGTATCCTTGATCATTGTAAAAATGAATAGATGGAGTGAATGATATCCTAAAATCTATTGCATGAGAGGTGTCTGGAAGCATCTATTGCCCTGCCTCAATAATGGAAAAAAATGGATTCTTGGACCCCAGGATAGGGACAGGAATTGATTTAGAAGAAAGGCCAGCACACACAGACCTGCTATGTTGTCTTTGCCAAAGAGATCTGATCAATACAGTGATGGTCAATAGCTAAAACTTTCTGCAGTTCATGGTTAGGCTTCTCAGCAGAAGTGGAGTTGGAAAACGCAGCAGAATCTGTGCTTCACTGGAGGAAGCAGTCAGAAGACAAAACCAAGCACCTTAAGACACAGGACTGCTCATATATTTGTTCCTCACTGAAAGAGAGAATATAACCCAAAAACCATCTAAATAGACAGCTTTGAAAAATAGTTTATCTGTGCTAAATTAAAAAAAAATAGAGTTTTAAATGAGAGTTTTGCAGAAGGAGCTGTTTAAAAATGGATCCTGTGAGAGAGAGTGTAAGAGAGCTGCCCTGCAGTGTGGGTGTAGGAACCATCCTGCTTCATGCTCTTCTCACCCTGGACAGAGGGAGACTCGGGGTGGCTGCACAGGGCACTCTGCAGAGTCCATGGTGTAGGAGAGAAAGGGAGAAGTTGGGTTTAACCTTCAGCTGTGCCCAGAATTTCCTCTCTGTTTGCATTGGCCAGGCAGACTGGTAGGAAGGAAATCTGAGCTGAGGAGTGTCAGTCAAACCTCTGGTTTGAACACAAGGCAGTGATGTTAAGTGAAATAATTAAGTCCCACTGCTGTCATCCCTACTCAGATATTATGCAAGGGTCCCATGTGCTGAGAAAACACTCACTGGAATTAATAATGCTGAACATTATTTAATGTGATGAGTATGGCAGGCAAAAGCTACTCCTCCAAAATAATAAATCATAAGACATTTAGCTACCTTTTCCTTGGCAAGAAGGCATCAAGTTTCAGCCTTTCATGGTGTGTGAGTTGCTTTTGAAGTGCTATTGTGTTAGGAAGAGTGGGCCTACAAATGAGGTGTAATGTAATTCTGTATTTAGTGTATCTTGTACAGAGAGATTAAATGTATCTAGGCTGCAAAGCAAATGATCTTGGGTTTTATCTGCACTTCATCTATGGTTTCTGCTTTCTTCAGACCCACTTTTGTCTTCCCAGTGTTCTCAGTTTTTTTTTATCTCACTGCCCACATGCAACTCCATTTCTGAAGGATGGGAGAAGATTTTGATCTGCTGGCACAAGGTAAGGGAATGGTTGCTTTTCCCCCACATAGCGCTCAGCAATGTCACACTTGTGTTCAGGTTGGGCTCTATTGTCTTCAGAGAGTCAGATATAAAGTGAAAAAAGTGCAGTCATTGCTGGGACAGGACACCACCACGCTGGCACTGTAGAGATGCAGTCATATTCCTGCTGTATTTTGTGTTTGGTTAAATATCAGATGTGTGATGGGGTCTGTCATTCTTTTCCAGATGGTCCTGCTAAAAGAAAAGGCAATACCTGATGCATCAGTAACATTAGGTGGGAGATCAGGAGAGATCTCCCTAAGATTTTTATAAATATTTGGGTGTCACAAACATGCTGGACCACATCTTCAGGTTTTTTTTCTGGGAGAAATGAAATGTTAAAAGCATGCAAGCAAGAAGAGCACCAAGTACTGCTTTAGGGTATGTGCTTGCCATAGGCATGGCTGAAAGTCACTGCTGTAATTGTTATTCAGCACAGAAATTGAAAATGTACTTGGGCTGCAAGTAGCCTGACCTGCAGAAGAAACTATATCTCACTGTGATGTGCTGAGTGTTCACTTGGGTGAAAGGCAGGAAGGAGTGGGGCACATCCAGTATTTCACTGTCACTGTCACCTTCCTGGCCTGCTAATGTCTCCAAGAATCAGCTGCAGAATTCCATTAATTCTGAGTTAAAGAATCACTGAAAATTGTCTAGAAACTTTTCTGACCAAATGTCATAGGCTGAAGTGTTGACTTCAAAGTTTAAAACTCCTGTATGCTGTGGGAAGTGCCTCCAACTGTCTACTGATGAATTTGTTCCTCTGTTTATTGCTTCTAATGACACAAGCATTTTTTCCCTGATGAAGAGACCTCAATTTCAGACACATAATCTCCACTGTAATTAGTGATAAATCATCTTCATTGCACTTCCCTGTGAATTTTTATTTTTACTCTCAGGTTGTTCTATTTTGGTCAGCTTGACTGAAATAGCCTTTTACTACTAAAAGCAAAAAAAAAAAACCCACAAAAAAAACAAAACAAAAAACCCCCCAAAAATTTAAAGAATATTTTATGAAAAATTCAACAGCCAGATAAGAAAGCCCAGCGTTAAGAATACACATGAACCTTCAGGTCAATTTTTTGCTTGTGCTCTCTCTGGTCACTGATAAATCATGACTTCCTGCCTTCTTCACTTGCTCTCATATCATTCTAGGGGGATTTATACAGTATTTTTTCCTACTCCTCACATGGTGTGTGTGGCCTTGAAAACTGCCTTTTAATAACTATCCAAGTGCTGCATTGAATAAAGCTTCACTTACTCATTGCTTTTCTCTAGGGCTTTCAATATGTTTTCTAAAGCTCTTATAATTCTGGATGAGCTCAACCTTGGTGTAAGTTTCCAGAGTAGCAGGTGACATTCCTGCTTTACACCAGGGAAATGGGAGCCCAGACAGGTCAAGCAAAAAATTTCCAACTTGTTGCAAATGTCACCCAGTCTGGGGTTTCTAGACCAAAATGTGAAGGATTTTTTCTCCTTCTTCTGTTTTTTCTTTTTTTTTTAAGAAAAGACATGTTAGCATTTAAAGCACAGCTATAATTGATCTCAGCTGCAGCTGATGACATTCACAGGTCCTGCCAATCCAACTGCAAGTGCCCAAGCCCAGGCAGCAGGAAACCAGGAGTGTTCCCATGTGAGAGGAGCACTTGCCAAATGTTGTGAATGAATTCTGGGTCAGAGGAGGAGCAGATTTCCATTCTCAGGGGTGGCACTTCAGGGCTGAGCCCTGAGACAGTGATTTTTCCTTCTAATGTTCTCCTTCTCACTCCATGTCCAGCAGTTAGACACAACACAGGTTTTCCACGTGGGCAAAAAGTTATGTAACATTTACTTAAACTTTGAAACTATTAATCTGGGGGTTGTTTTTAAAGAAGTATGGGGTTTTTCTTTACTGATCTTCAACTGGTTTGGGTTTTGAATTTATGGGATTTGTAAATGGAGGTAGAAAACATTTCTGAATTTCCGTCTTCATGGCATGAAGGAAATAGCATTTGTTCATTGTATTATATGCTGGAATAAAAGCATCTGTGGCAGTATCAGTCTATTAATTTTCTTCATATAATTAATCAATATAAGTTGTTCCAGATAGATATTTCTCAGTTTCCCCATAGATTTCCTGTTCTTTCCCCTGTGCTGTCTGTCATAGGTCACACTAAAAATCAAAAGCAGACCCCAAAGCCATAGGGAGGCTTTGGTCACAGAGCTGCAGCAACAATTAAACTTCATTGCAGATGAGGAAGGAGACAAACACAGCAATGCAAACCCCACTCCTTTCTACACAACAGAAAAATTCCTTAGGGAAAATCTTCAGGTTGAGTTTCTCAAAAGTTGTTTTAAAAGGTTGGGATCCATTAGTTCTGAATTTGCAAAATCCTAGATGTGACTTAGCTACGTCCCATAATTTAAATGATAATAGATGTTCTGGGCAAGTCTAGTAAACCAAATATGCACTGGGCTGTGCACACACATGGGGGTGGTAGGTGTGCACATATATTTGCCATTATCGATTTTTTTATTGATTTTTTTTCTCTGATGATTTAGCAATATCTAAATGCAGCAAAAATGTGGATGAAAATAATTATTGTAAGAAGTAAGTTGTGCTGGAATTTTAAAATCTTTATTAGCAGACAAATTCCCAGAGCATCGTTACCCAGATGGGAATGGAAAGGCACAAGGGGTAATTAATCACTGAGGGGCAAAACTGTATTGACTATTTGCTTGTGCTTGTCCTTGAACCACTGATTCTCCACCTGAGGAGCCAGCTCAGCATGTGG
Source organism: Acridotheres tristis (assembly GCA_037013685.1). NCBI lineage: Eukaryota > Metazoa > Chordata > Aves > Passeriformes > Sturnidae > Acridotheres > Acridotheres tristis. Next base: position 19,468,288 of record CM072896.1, read on the forward strand.
CATCTTTGCAATATGTAGGATTGTTTTGGAATAAAGGAGTAGAGGATTTTTTAGATTTTAAAATCAATAATTTTCTTTTTTTAATTAAAAGTAAAGCAGTAAGGCATTTAAGACGCAAACTAACAATAAACAGTGTTTACTCTGTGTTTATGGCTAGCGAATAAAGATTGCACAAAGGTGGTAACTTTTAATTTTGCATGAACCCATCCTGGCTCTGCAGTGGGTGCTGAGCTGGTGTGATGAGAAATGAATCAATTGCTGTCTGTGCCTTGCAGTGGCTGTCCCCGGTGAAATAATCTAAACCTGTCAGATGGTGACAGCTTGCTCTACCTTCACAAATAACACCATTTTTGAGAAATCAAGGACTGCTGATACTGCTGTAATAGATCTAAAAGTGCATACTGATGTGATCTGCCACTTCTGCGAGATGGAATTTGAAGCTGCTAACACGCAGAACATTTCTGCTGCTTCAGCTTCTCATCTCAGAAATGTGGATCTGATCTTTGAAAGAGTTCAGCACTGAACAAATACCCATCTTGTCTAGTTCTGATACTTGGATCATAATACATGAAAAACTGATTTTAAAAAAAAGCCTCCCATATGATAAAAGCTACAACAAGCTTAAGAAACTGCCTGGAAAATATCCCTTGAGTATCCCAAATATGTGTGAGGGAAATGTGGTGTTCACCAACTCTGGTACAGCTTGTGCAAGCAAAAGCAAAGGTACTGGAGGATTTCCCTTTTCCTAGAGCTCTAAAGAGGTTTCCAGAGCACTCAGCCATAATTGGCAAATGTGAGGTGTTTTCCGTGTTTTGGACAAAATGTAAACAGAAGTGGGAAAATGTGAATTGCAATCCATGCAAGATGGCTCTTGATGATGGTTTTCAGTTTTGTAATGGATGGAGAGGTAGTGGCAAGACTTGGAAAAAATTTTATTTTGGTTAACTTTATTTTGGTTAACTAGTTGTTCGATGCAAATTGAAATATTTCAATTTCATGGGAATTGTTTAGGCTTTATTGAAACATAGACAAAAAGAAGGCATTAAAAAAGAAAATGTCAGTTGAAAATGAAAAGCTGAAAAATCTGATTTTGAAGTATTCTGAAAAAAATCCACTCTTTTCTTACTGAATTTATTTTTCATTTTGACCCGATTTTGTAACTAGTTTTAGCTGGCAGTATTGAATAACCATTTGGGGATGAATTCACTCTTTATCAGGATGTTGTCTACCCACCTTCACCTTGAAGAGTTCATGCAGAGCCAGTGGGAGAAAGGCAAGAGCTGCTGTTACTGTGCTGTTAAAAGAAGGATCATAGAGCCTTTAATGTCTCATGGCTTTTGAGATCTTAATCAACAATGAGTAAATGAGCTTTGAGCTTCATTTCCAGCCACAACAAAATAAATATTGGTCAGCTTTAAGCGAGCATCACTGTCAAAATGATACTTAAAGATTCGTGAAAATTCTTTCCTAAATTAATCATTCATGTTATTTGTTTGGGGTTTTTTTGTGTGTGTGTGGCTTGAGCACAGCTGTAAATCTAAGTAAACAGCATGTAGCTGTGTGTGGCTCTGTTCTAAATATAGTGAGATGGAAAAGTAAGTTTAGTTTCTCCATAAGATCTCTTGAGACTCAATATATTTTTGAAACACCATTGGCTGCCCTGACACCGTGAGAGCAGCCAGTTGTTTTAAAGGAGATTTGCTTGCTGGAAATGGCTCACTTGACCTTGGTGCAGTTGTACTCAGTAGGAAAAGGTGGTCAGGGGCTAAAGAGATGCCTGACAGAGGAAGCAAAGGCTGTTCATTAGGCTAAAATTCCAGCTTTTCTGATAGAAGTAAAGAAGTAGTGTTTAAGTGAGTGATCTGCAAAGAGCAGGTAGAGAGGGAGCAGAGTGGGGCAGGGAAGGAGCACTCACCTGGCCATGGCCATTGCCATTGCCATTGCCATTGCCATTGCCATTGCCATTGCCAGCTCTTGCCGTAGCACAGCACCAAGAGCTCAGCAAGGCTGCACAGTGCACACTGCCCGAGGCACGTGGGGCAGCAGGAGAGGCTTTTCCTGCAGAATTTTGGGTCTCCAGTGATTGGCTGACAGGTGGGGTTGGTGCAGTATTTGTCTATTTGGTGAGGAGCTTTACCACAAAGGGTAGAACAACCTGCCCAGGGTAAGAATGGGGCTGATTTGGAAAATGACCACATTTGTTGAGATTCGGTTCATTGCTTTTTTTGCCATAAGGTAATTCATCTTCCACTTTGACTTCTGCTGTGCATTTAATCAGGTGCTGAGTGAATATCTTACTTTGGAAATCCAAACTAATAATGGACATAAAAATCATGGTAAATGATAAGATGCAATAAGACAAGTCATATCTCCCCTAATGACACCATAATGAACTGAATTTAAAGTGAAATCCTATCATGAACAGTCATGGCCCATTAGACAATGAAATTTCTTTTTAAAGTGACTTTTCAAAAGTACTTTGCAAAAAGTGAAAATGAAACAAAATTACACAATATGGTTGGAAGACACTTGCAGCCAGATCCTGATAATGTTTTGGGGTAAACCCCCACGAGCTTCAAGTGAGTATTTTGCTCATTCAAGGACATAAACTCTATAAGCACTGACTGTGGATTACGTGCCACAGAAATAATTTCAGAAAGATTTAAGAGCTAATATCACCAATTTATGGTCTAAAATAGTGTACCCATTGAGAACAGATGGAAAAAGAAGTAAAAAAGAGGGGGGTTAATTTCTTTGCTTTTGGTGACTGCTGCTTTACATGCATCATGCAGAACAGGGACAAAACAAAAAGTCCCTTGATTTTTAAACACCACATGCTTTGAAGAAAACATTTCAGGAACAGGAAGTGGGAACATTTCCCAAAAACAACCAAAAGGAGTTGCAGGGAATGGAAATGACTGTGGAGGTGCTTGTTTTTGTTGCTAAATGTTCCAGAAAAACCTTTTTATAGATGCAAGTACTATTGTCATTGTCATCTTCAAAGCAAATTAAACAAAGCTTTCTCATCAGCAATGATTATTGTGAATTGGAGTTGGCATGAAAATTTAAATTGTAAAAAAATAACAGCAATAAAAGTCCAACTCTCATGGAAGAACAGCAGGATGCAGGTCCCTGTTGCTCACCAGGCCCTCCAGCTGAAGGTATATTGAAAATGGGGCCATAAACTCTTAAATCAAATACTCTAAGAATTTTTACACTTCTTATTGTCTTTATTTACAATCTGGATATCCCATAGTATTTTGATCTCTTTTGTACTAGGTATTAACCATGAGAACCATGTGAGAAATAGATTTCTATATCCTTTTTAAAACTTTCTTTTTCTGTTGTTCTGAAGTAAAAGTATCACTGCAAGTGCACATTTTTTTCTAGCAGTATTAACAAATAATATCAGCTATACAAAGGAAGTGTATTATATTATTGTAGGAATTAGGAGGGTTGTTTTGGGATTTTTTCTTTTTTTTTTTTTTTTTTTTGTCTTTTTATGAGCATCTGTTCTGTAGTAATTGCCATGCTTGGGTAATTCATCTAATGATTACAGGGCTGTTGGTAGAGGAAGCTGTAAAGCAGCAAGTAAACATAGGCTTATATAGCTTTAAAGAAGGCAAAAGAAGAAAATATACTATTCTGAGTGATTCACAATCCTGGATACCATCAGGCTGTGCTTGTGAAAGGGCTGCAGGCTTAGTTGCTGTCATTGCTCCCAGCTGGAGCTCTCATACCAACTTCTTTTGAAATCTGACCATTAGAGCTTGTTTTGATACATCCTTGAGTGCGAACAGGAAAGCTGAAGTAAATTGTTTCATCAATACTGGTTTATAATTTTAGCCCAAAGCTGTCTAGGGTGCTTGCATACAGGGAGTAGCTCTGAATAGAAGGTAATTTTGTCTCTTATTCAATGTATCTACCTGGCAACGCTGTTTAGAATTGATATTTGGGGAAGGCAAAGAGAAATGGAGAGGATGCTGTCCTTTTAAAAATTTGGTTAAATTTTAACTCTGTTCATTTGGACTGAGATTAAATGAAGCAGATAGGTTTATCCTCATTTTACTGTGGTGAAAATAGACCTTGATTCAGGTATCACTTTCCATGCTGATCTGCTGCTTTTACTTTTGTTGGTTTTGGTTTACAGCAAAGAAAATTGGGGCTTTAGTGTTTGTGTCAACTGCTATTATGGGCTTGTAGCCAAAAAATCTCTTTGCTGGTCCACCAAATCATTTGTCAATAAATTCTCAAATGCACGGTTGTTTTGAACCTGAATCCAGTTATTCACCTGTTGTAGGAAGTGTTATGGAGCAGTGAAATAGCAAATTGTTCTTTCATTTATCTACTCTAGATGGTTAAGCGAAAAAAAACCCGAAAAACCAAAAAACAACTGGATTCCATTTAGAGCAGATCATAGGAAATAATAAGCTGGAACTGAAATAAAGCTCCCCAGTAGGGCAAAGGATACAGCAGTGACGTGATCATAAAAATACACTAAGCATACTAAACAAAAGCAAGCTCTGCTTTGGCAGGAGGCCTAGGAAGAGTGAACTAAACTAGATCAGAGTTGGCTAAAAGACCAAATGGAGTCAGCAATATTTAGCATAAATAAAACTCCAGCCTTGGAGCTTTTAAATCTCTGCCCGTCCTTTGAGCACCTTCCTGCTCACAGGTTAAATTTCATCAAGAAGCACTGAGCTTTTTAAACAAAGAACAAAAAGGCAAGTAAAGCCCAATGCATTGAAAGCATTTTAAACTGGTGAAATTTTGGTTGCAATGTTGTGAGGTAAGTGAAGGAGGGAACTGCACCAGCGTTCTCAAATGGCAATGTTGCACACAAAAGAAAATAAGTCAAAATTAAGAGGCAATCTCCATTTTATTTCTACAAGTAGTCCCTTGTACAACATTAGGCATAAGAGGCTGAAGCTGACTGGCATCCTCAGAACAAGCAATTTGGATAGTCTGAGTCCCAGTGCACTTCAGCCAGGCTTCATTCATTAAACATAACCCAGGGGTAGCAGCACAGCTCCGTGTGCATACGTGCATGCTTTGCACTAATGCCTTAATGACTGCAGGCTTCTGCTGGAAGGAGCAGCAGGAGAAATGTCCCTCAATAACCTGCTGACATGCCAGGTAACAGCACAATCATGGCAGGGCAGCTCCCTGGAAGCTTCCATCCCTTGCACGCAGCCACTGGGGGTGCAGACGGAAATGTTCATGGGTGATGTTCATGATTGTGTTCTCTAACAGCTGTGCCCCTGGCCAAGGATGCAGAGATATGGATTGCAGGTGGGAAGGGTTGAGTTTTCCTCAAGGGTGTGAGAATCAGTCACCTAGGCTGGCAGGGTATGGAGAGGAGCACTGGGAAGTGAAGCTCACAAAGAGAAATTGGAAATATCCTGAATTGAGTAGAAACTGGATTGAGGAGGAATAACTGCTCGATTTTGAGAAAGCATTTTGGAAGGAATGGGTTTTGTGTGTGGAGCTAAATAACTGGTAGTATCTTGTATCTGAGAGCATGTAGAGCTGGGTTTTGAAAACAGAGAATAAATGTCAGTGAAGTCTAAGCTACTACTTGGGCTGCAGTAGCTGCAGGGGTGAGATGGGGTGCTGTAAGTGGGATAAGTGAAGAAGAAATTAGCAGGCCAGCCAGAAATGATTTAGGCTCCTGTCTCATCTTTTACTCTGCAGTAAGTAGTGCAGGGACTATTGCTTCCCTTATTTCCAACTGCAGAAAAGCCAATAGGCAGCAAAATTTCAGTGAAGAAGCGATGACAGCTCAGGAAACAGAGTTCGTAATGGAAACAACAAAGTAACCTTAGCTTCAGCACAGATTTTTGCTCCCATAATAGATATCTGCTATTTTATTTTAGCTACATTAGTGAAGAATAGTGTCTCAAATTTATTTTTCACCTACTTTCTAAAAGAAACAATAGATATGTGATTATTGGGTCCTTTTTCTCTCTGGTTACTAGCTGGGAACTTTTGAAATAGAAAGTAAATTATGTCCCCATTATCTTATCTTTGCAAAAAGATTGTGATCAGATTGAGAAGGAGAGACCCAGATTAGCCCCTAGGGAAAAGGCAGCCTGCACTCCAGCACTGCACTCTTGTCCTGTGGGAGCTGTTTGCTAGGAATTGTGTTTGCCTCCAGCCTGGCTTCTGCAGAGATTGCTGCTCACCTGCAGAGTTCAGCTCTGGGGCAAAGGGGGAGTGAGGAGATGGAGAGGGGGACAATGGTGCTGATGACAGGGAGGGTGGGGTCAGAGGAGAAAAGACCCAAATCTATGAAGAACCAGGTTTATTGGTTCTGCTGCTTGAGGAACATCTTGTTTGCCTGAGGAATAACACCCCAGATTAAACCTGTGTCTGTCTGTATGTCCTATGGAGTGGGTGAAAGCAGAGCAGTGTTCTTAGATCTCACTAGACCCCAGCTCAGTGTTACAGATCCAATTCTGCATGTGCACCAGGGTTTTTCAGGTAAGTGCACCATAACCAAAATAATCAAAGCTGAGGGTCTTGAGTTAGCTTCAGTGTAAGCCTTAACTCCTATTTTGGCACATAATGAACTCATTTTTTTTTTTTGGCAGGTGAATGTCCAAATTCATAGAATCACAGAACCATAGAATGGCTTGTGCTAGAAGGGACTTTACAGCCCGTCTCACTCCAAACCCCTGCCATGGGCAGGGGCACCTCCCACCACCCCAGGCTGCTCCAAACCCCATCCAACCTGGCCTTGAACATTTCCAGAGATGGGGCAGCCACAGCTTCTCTGGGCAGCCTGTGCCAGGGTATCCCCAAGGCACCAATTCCTCCCAGGCCAGTGAACATGCTCAGCATATTTGAGATGTGTATTGGAACACAGATCTGACAGGCTGCCACGGTGACAATGGCATTTAAAATCCGTGCTGTGTGCCCTTCTCATGATGGTATTTCTCATTCCCCCAGCTGTGCCCTGCACAGGATGGACACTGGCCCCTCTTGTATCTTGTGCTGCACATCTGCACCTGCAGAACTTGGGGTGCTGATCTCAGAGCTCCTTTGTGCTGAGGCATTTGCTGGGTGCTGCTGAAAACCCCAGAGCTGCCTTTTGTGTTGGCAGGAGAATTTTGGAATCCTGTGGGGTCAGGCAGCAGTGTCCAGCACTGCCTCTGCCTCTGTCACCAGGCTTTGATGTGTAGAGCTGCAGCTTCGTGCCGGGTCCTTGGCAGCGTGACAGGAGGTGAGGCAGGAGGGAACAGCTGGACATGAACACGAGGAAACGAACAGAAAAACAGCACATCACAAGTAGGGGTTTCAGCATATTCCCTACTTGTACTGTTCTCCCAGCTTTTGTGCTTGCCTTAAGGCTTTTAGAAAATGCAGAATTTTTAAAATTTGTAAGTTTTTAATCAAATCCTGGCTAACCTGTCCTTTTGGTCTAGTCTGACATGATTTTCTCTAATATTTATCTTCCAGCATATCTCTCCATCTAGTTTTGAGCTGCTATGAATTGAATTTCATGTAGTTTCTTCATGAGGTTATTTTACAATCCAATACCTAAGGCAAAAACCCTCCTCTTTTTTCCACCTCTATATCTAAATTTGACCAAATGTTTTTCTGTTTCCCCTGTAGCTTGGTGTTCATATTAAGTTATATATTTATTTCTCCTCATGGAAAGCTTTATTTTTACTTTCTCTTAATGATTGCTTATACATGTATTTATATATAAAATTTCCATGAAATGCATATAACTTTTACCAAAAAGAGCTATTTAATTTCTTTTTGCTAGAACTTATGGAAGCAGGTGAGTGTCTCACATCAGTCCTTTCCTGGTAATTCTGGATTTTTAAAATCAGGATGGAATCCTAATAAAAAACCTCCCTCCATCTTCAGCCTGTAAATGACTAGGAACAAAAATGTTTACATGCCTGCTATTGCCATCATTTATGCAATCTAATTCTACAGTGCTGGGACCACCACTCTATAAATTTCAATTATGCCATTAGCAATAACTCTTCACTGCAGTAATTGGTACACTCACTTTATCTAATGGAGTATTTTCCCTCTAATTGACTTCAAATTTATCATATAAATGTCAGAGCCAAATTTTCCTATAATAACCTATTATCTCTGCTGTTCTAGCTCACTACACTCACAAGAAACAGAGCAGTAATAATCTTTTGGGATAACGAAGGACAGATGTAATTCACAAAGTGCTGAAAAAAATGACAGCTACCTCTTACCTGTCAAAACCAGAAACTTTTAATATAGTCATTTAATTAGACTAGTGGTCTCCTTCACATGATATTTTTGCTCTCACTATAATATAAGAATGAATCCAGATTTTGCTAGAAAATGAGAATATCTAGTGTTTAGGTGGCAAACTTCCTATCAACATATTTTTAGACAAGTATTCCCATTATCAGAGACTTTCAAATTTCTCTCCTCACTCTGTAAGTGTAATCAATTGCAGCACAAGAAATAGGCTGTTACACCATGACACAGAAATGGCAAATCATAAATTTGTTCCTTAGAAATGTAGTAAAGGCTTTTGTTGATGGTTATTGTGGATGTTTTTGGATGGAAGTACCAAAAGTGAAGAGAGGAACAGGATTCAGAATACGTGCAAAACTGAGGTAGACATGGATAGCAGTCATGAAATGTTACTCTGACAAAATTTCCAGCAAAGAAAAGGATTCAGTGATGAGAAATGAGAAGCTATGGCACTGTCAGGGTTTAACCCAAAGGCAGGAAAACAGCCTCTCACTCACCTCTCCCCACTACAGGGGGATGGAGGAGACAGCTGGGGGACAAAATAAAGTAAAATTTGTGGGTTGAGATAAAGATTTAATAGGATACAAATGGAAGGGAAAAGAATAATAACAACGATTGCAAGAATATCAGCAATAATAATGATTATGAAAGAATTAGAATGTATAAAGCAAGTGATGCACAGGGAAATTCCTCACCACCCACTGGCCCATGCCCAGCCAGCTCCTAAGCAGCCACCCCAGCCAGTTTTCCCCCAAGTTTATGTGCTCAGCATGATGCCATGTGGTCTGGGATATCCCTTGGGGCTTGGGATCAGCTCTCAGCATCTTGTGCCCCCCTAGGACCCTTGGTGGTGGCCTGAGAGGTAGAAAATGCCTTGGCTCTGTGTAATCCTTGCTCAGCCACAACTAAAATATCCCTGTTATTAAGAGCATTTCTAGAACAAATCCAAAACGCAGCCCCATACCAACTACTAGGAAGAAAATGAACTATCTCAGCCAAAACCAGGACAGGTATTCCTCTGTATATGCCATATGGCCATCTTTTACATGGATTTATCTGAGGAGTAGGAGTTTAACCTACATAAGTTGAATATTTTCTGCTTCTTCAGTTAACAAAAATGTACCAGGTGAAAGCAGTGGGTGTTTAAATTCTTATGTGGAACGGTAGAAGGAGGTAAAGTTTCCTAAAGTGAGTTGGAAGCATACAAATATTCACCCTGTGGGTGCAATCTTGACTATATCCATGCAGTATCTGAAAAATAAATGATTTAAAAACAAATAGAAAAAATGAAAATTCTAAGTGTAGCCCTGTTCCTCAGAAGTGTGCTGCTGGCAGATTAGGGCATTCCTTCCTAGTGTGAGGAAAATGATTTACCCAGAAAATACAAAGATAAAACCTATTGTTAGTTTGAGACATAATTACCTCAGACCCACCTCACTGTTTGCCACTATCCCTTTTAAAAAAACTGATCTAAAAAGAAACACTTTGCATAAAAACACATATGAGAGTATATCACACCAGCAAAGTCCTCCTGACACACACAGAACATAACCTGCTATACTTTATCCTTCCAGCTGTGGATGAAACAAGGTTCATTTGTTTAATTGCAGCTTGGTGCTCTCCTGGAGCAGCAGGGATGGTGCTGCCTCGCTGACACTGTGCACCAGCAGCCTTTAATGGGGTCACAACCTTCCAGTGACCCTTTTGGGAATGCAGGGCCAGGCACAAGGTCCATACAGGATAAGTGCTGGGCCAGGAAATGTTGTCTAGAACTTGCACTCAGAGCTGACTGTATTTGTATGATCTGTGGCATTATACCCTTTAAATTTTGCTATAGCAATTTTTTTAGTGACCTGTATCATTCAAAGTGTTTGGATGCTAGAAGGGTTTTTTTCCTTTTTTTTGTAGGGGGTTAGCTGTTTATCATAACTGTCCTCAAACCTTTTTCTCAGCAGAAAATCTCAAGAAGTTGCAGGGGTACCATAGCTCTGCTGAAGACTTTGATGGGAATGACAGGCCACAGGATTGTTTTCACACTCCTTTGGCACGTGGGTGTCTGAAAATCTATCTCCAGTGTTTCTAACAACCCAACAGAATTTATACCCTTACCCATGGGGCTGCCCTGAACTTTCACTGCTCAGGAATATTAGGTATCACTTGGTATACAGAGATCTTTATGCATTGATTAATTTGGGCTACCTTGGACTAATAGCTTGTGACCTTTTTAGAGTTTGAATTTAATTTAGTCCCATGAAGCCATTCTATCGACTGGAACAAAAAGGACAAGAAGAGTCTGAATTTCTGTTCATTTGAAAATGTGTTGACAAGGGACTTTTCTATCTAACAAAGTCTTTTCTCAGTCAAAACTGATGAGAAGCAGATGATATTGCCTTTATTGAACAGATTGCACTATGTAACATATATCTTAAACAATTTGGGGTATGCCTTTTATGTCTTTTAATTTCAAAAGCGAATATTTTTATCCTAAGGAGACACAATTAGTTCTTAATATTCATTCTTTTCAAAATGAAGTCCCAAGAAATTGCCCCAAATGTCCTAGGTAATTACTCACAGAAATAAAAGTAATCTGAACCTCAAGAAATCTATGAGTTATTGAGCCAGCTTCACATATTTTCAGGAGCTAGATTTTCCTATATCCTCATTATTTTACTGGATAATGCAAGTATTGTCACTCCAATGATATGTAGTTCTAATATATCTGCAGACTGTTGGCAGAAGAAACAATTTCAGGCAATTTTAGGGGAAATGCTCATCAACCCAATTTTTAGTGTTATAAAAACCAAATTGAAGTGAACATTCATTTTCAAAGTGGTGGATGTGGCTTATATTTTTCCTAAAAAATATAGAAAGTACACCTTCAATGCACTCAGTGTATAAATGGCTAAAAGTTCAGAAGTTTTATTCAGTTTTGGCTTGTCCAGATTTATTAGATTGTGAATAGAAAGTTTGTATAAAATTTGGAGGTCTCTTTCTTCCCTTGCCCTTTTCAAAGTCTTTGCTCTCTTAAAATTTCATTGTTTCTTTTACTTTGTACAACCTGGAAAACTTCTCTACCAATATCAATGATAAGTGTAATTACTAGGGAATTGTTGGTCAGGAGAAGAACTTTACGTATCAGAAAAGAAAAAAATAAAACCACAAACGGAGAGCATAGGTATAGTAGTTTCATTTTGAATTCCAACCAAAATATGATGATAGTTTGAGTAGAACTGCACATGAAGTATAGAAAGCATCCATATATTTTCTTTCCAAGGAACAGAAATATTGTTGTTTAGTAGTAGCCTTGCATTTCTCAAGGTCCAAGTATGTGACATAGCCCCAAAATAATTTAACACCATGCTGGTAGCAAGGTATTTACAGCAGAATGAATCAGGGCTTGCTTGATCTTACAAATTCTTACAAATAAATGTGTTTCACTACAAGGTGTGCTCATAGCTAAGCACGTGCTGTGCTGCAGTTTGCTGTTGGTTTTTACCAATGCAATTTACCAAGCTTCTGTAGCTTCAGGTACATCAAGAGCAAGATGGAAATTGTATGCCCAAATCCTGCATGCAGCTTTGGAAATATCAAATTGAATTGACATTTACATTATTTAAAGCTTCAGCTCTGTGAAATGTCCCTTTGTGGATAAAATCCAGTCTTAAACAAGAAAGAAATGGGACCCCCAATTTTGCAGATTAAAAAAGCAAACAAAAACCACCAAAGAAAACAAAAAACAAAAACAACAACAACAAAAAAATCAACCATCCAGATAATAAATTAGAATTAATGCAGCAGTGCCATAATGATTTTACATAAACTTGTTAATGTCATAGTAAGGGACATCATTGCTCATAAGTATAAAACAAAAGCAGCCTTTCCACACTGGTTCAGATGACTTCAGCCTGTTATTGTTGAATAACTGCCTGAGCAAGGTTTGCAATGCATATCTAATATGTGATCACCAAATATTATAGATCTATCTTTTTGTGTCAGTGAGTTTCTGGAGATTGAAGAGACCATCTTATACTTCACTAAGATGCATACCCAAACAGGAGAGAATGAAAAATTCTCCATTTCTGTGCACTGAAGAGGTTGAATTAAGCCTGGGCTATGAAAAAAATGAATCCATTAACACATTTCCTGTAATTCTGGTTCTGTATGAGTTGCTAAATGGAAAATACAGTTTTAGAAAGGATGGCTTACAGGTATCTCTTTATTACAGACCTTTATGAAGAGTGAAATAGGGAAACATTTCCCTGGGAAGCAGTGCCAGAGAGGTGTTTAAAGTGGCTTCTTTTTATAGAGGTGAAATGAAGGAAGATCAGTGAAGAAATTAGTTTCCTATGAAAGAATAGGAAATATACTTGATCAGAAGTCCAAAGACTAGCCATAACACACCTAAAATATTTTCTCATCTGTGAAAATGTCCATGAGCTGTGCTTTCTGAAGACCTGATGCTGTGGCTTATTTAAAAAATTTTACCCAATCTTGGGACAGAGATGAAATGAGAGGGCTGGGTGATTGAGATAGATCCTGCAACTTATGCCAGCAAAGGGAGTTTTCTCCTGCCTGTTCCCTTCCGTCTTCATGCCAGAAGTTTAAACAGCCTGGTTTGCTGTCAGCAGTGCTCAGTCACATCCCTGGGCTCTCAGTGCTGGCTGACACCCCCACTCCTGGTGCAGAGCATTCCTGAATGGTTTTGGTTCCAGCTGCTGCCAGCTTGACCCACTTACATCCTCTCTATGTTTTGGCAAGAGATTCAATCCACAATAAAGCCCGTGGGGAGCACTGGAAAGCTTTTCTCCTCCTTCTCCTCCATTCTCCTTCCTCTCTTGGGTCCTGTACTCTGCAATCTTGTGCCTATGAATACGTTTATATATATGAGTATTTTTCTTTGGCAGTGTGAAGAAAATATACTCCTGTGTAAGTATTTGCCAGATTGAGTCTTAAATCTGCAGCGTAGTGTTTCCCTGTGCTGCTGAATATTTATCATGCTTTATCCCAGAGATGGTTGTATTTCAGGGAAGAGCTGAGTTGATATATGAAGGCTAAGAATCTTGCCAGCACTTCACTGTATGTGTAGTAGTGCTGAATAAAACAGGGCACCAGTGCAGCTGAACTTCTCACTGGTGTAAGTATTGACAGGATCACCCCCTGCTCCTACAAACATTCAGGGAAGGAAAGAAGAATATTGATTTGTAGAAGGAGCTGCTGGAGGAAAAAAATCCATGAAGCACATTAAAATACTTTAAAAATTACTTTCTTTCTGAATGCTACAGCAGTGCCTGAGAACTTTTTGCAACTGAAATAGTGTTTACTACCAAACACACTGCTCAGGAGATGTGCCAGCACCACAAAAATAACGTTGGCACTGGACCATCTCTTCATCTGTGATATTTATCACAGAGCAATACTGAGGATCTTGACTGTGAATTCATGCTGTGGAATACAATGAATGTAATATCGAGGAAACAGCAGAGCAGGGATAGCTGGGTTCTATAATCCAGGGCAGCATCCATCACAGTGTGAAGAGGAGAACTGCTGATCTTGAGAGGCAACAATATATGGAGCAGAAATGTTCCAATTTTTTTTTGCTGGATTGAAAAGAAATGCATGATTTCACAACCAGAGAAAAATCATGATGAAGCAGATGATGCTTTTATTTATTCTTAAAAGACACAAGAGTCTGTTACCATATGCCATAAAACTTGTCCTATGTCTTTTGAGGTGTCTAATCCTACTGCAGTTCTTTCTTACTGACAAATGGTATGAGGTGGTATGAAAGGCTGACAAAAGAAATATTTTATAAAAAGTTACTTTTATAGTCCATAATTTGAAGAGAAAAAAACATGAGTGTCTTTTGCAAAGGTAAACCATAAACCCATTCTTCATGTTATTGTACTGATTAAATGAGAGTTTTCAGTAATTTAAATCAGTGTAAATAATATTCAGATTTTAAACAAAGAAAATTTTATTATGGCAGGCCGTTGTCAGTACCTTTCTTCAGTAAATATGTTAGGCTGTATTCATGTTGCTTACCCCAAGAAATAAAAATAGATGTTGCAGAGAAATAGAACTACATTACCTCTTTATACTCAGCTTTATATATAACACTGTATGTCCCAAAGTTTCCTGTGCAGATGAGTGATAATATGTGTTCACAGTCAGTGATGCATTCAGATGCCAATTCATGAAAAAGCTCTTATTTTGAAATAAATATCATGTGATTGTGCAAGAAAGTTATTATTTCCATGTGTGTTGATATATAAACAAATGATGATCTCTGGCTCAAGCAAGAATTTGACACAATTTTTGCAGTTCAATCTGGTTTGGGCTTTATTCTGCCTTTTGAAAGCAAATAGGTATGAGAGAGATCCATGATAGTATCTATAGGATATGTTTTCCTCAGGGTGGAGGGAAACAGCCCCCAGATCTCAAGATGAGTAGAGGAGCTTTGCTTGAAGAGGAAGGCTTTAGGCAATCCCTTTGCAGGGTAATTTTGCATTCTGGAAAGGAATCCCCATATAAAGAACTCAGGTGCCATTTCCCAGCATGACCTGGTGGAAAGGTGCACTGGCCCTCCCAGGCTCCCCAGGCATCTGCTGTAGGCTGCTCTCAGTCCCGAGGGGACACAGCAACCTTTGTTCTTATTCTCCCCTTGAAACCCCCAGGTGCTTTTTGATTTGAGTGTGACCAAACACCAACAGGGTGAGGGGATTTTCTCCTCAGTGGTTCCCACCTCCCTACTGAAAACACACTGAGGAGGGAGCTCTTGAACTCGTTAGAAATCAGGGACAACTCCCAGTGATTGTAACTGGTGTCAAATCAAGTCCCAAGTGGACAGGGTGGTGGTCTTTACTGCAGCACCTTTCTGGCTGCCCACAGTACGAAAACCGCTCATTATTCTCTTCTCCCATTGATTCCTCAAGTTCTTTATGGGCACTTCCAGATAATGAAAAACAGGATACAGATATATATTTGAAATGTGTATGTTAGTGAGTATTTATTTAAAGTTTTATAGTGATTGCATAAAATCCAGGGAAGAGTCTCCAGATGTTGAATATACTGCACAAATTCAGAGAAGTACTGATATATATTAGCATCATTGTCAATTGTTATGAGCACTAACCAATTCAATCTTTCATTGCCCATTGTGCTTGAGTACTTTGACTTAATGATCCCCATCCTAGAGAGAACTCTATTAGCATTTGCAGATGTCTCTATAAATGTAGGGGTGAGAAAAGCTTTAGGATGTGAAATAATCAGGCTATATACTGCTAGTCTCTTGCTGTTAGTGGAGTATTTGAAATCCTCAAATTGGTTTCTTTTGCATGAATACTGAATTTTAAACTCCTGCTTGCAATTCTTTGTCACTCAGTTAATCGAGCATGCTTGAGGGTGGCTAAATTTCATCTTCAGGAAATTCACATGTTTTAGAGATTCCAATTTACATCCCATAATTAGAGCATCATGAGAGCTCTGAAAGGGTGCTAAACTTGTTACAATGCTTGATCAATAATGTATTGCATCTTAACTGTTGTGTAGAAAAGGCTGCCCTTTGCTAGTCCAGGTGTTTGATCAACAGATGCATCCTTTCAGGTTCTTTACTAATCTCTATGGTATTTTTTTCTTTCCTATTTGAATACAAAAATCTGTTATGCATTTTTAGTGACCTCTTAGCTATCTATCAGTTCCATGGAATGGGCTGTATTAACTCCAGTGTTCAAGGTCAGTGCTGTAAATAGTGACTCAGCACGGTGTGGAATCCCAGATTATGTCTGTGTGTAATAAGGCACAAGAAAGCTCCTACAATGACATTTTGCCCAAACAATCTGCTCAATTATTTTGCTGTATCAGGGAGTTCTGGTGTCTCTGTAATGTTATCTAAAGTTTCCCACTGTTTTAAAACAATTCCCATTGTTTTAGAGGCTTTTTTTTTCCTTTGGTGCATTTCAATTATGGCTTTTATTCAGCACTACCATTTAATTCCTGAAAGTTACTTCAGTTTGACAGTCTCTGATTTAGCTGTTATCTATTTCACAGCAGTGTCAAGAGCAGCATGATAAAGTGAGCAACTTTGATTGAATATAAACAGGATCTGGACAGTTCAATAAAAGTTCCTTGCATGTTTAATTCCTACCTGTCAGTGTATCACCAAAAGCACATAAGAAGATTTATGATGATCGTGGTTCACTTCCCTGAACTCACCTAAATGCAGTCTATTAATGGACTTATGTTTAATGCATATTAATTGTGCTACATGCTATTTTTGCATGGCAAGACAAATTAGAATTGGATTGAAAATATTTTTAGCTACCTTTGTGCATTATAAGAAAATAACCCCTGCATAAGGGGCCCAGATGAGCTCTGCATATAACTGAGATGTTAATTGAACTTCTCAAAACCATGTCACTTTGCTGAGGTCCTCATTGTATCACTTCATCTATGAATAGGATGCAAAATTAACCAGCTCTATTTTTATAGCACCTATTTAAATCCATGGCCTGGTTGTGGAGAACCTGGTGAATCTAAATTTCACATTTCCCTTCATTTGATTGAATTTCCTTTTCATTAATGTAAGCAAAAAGAATATCAACTGAGTATTCCAAACTGCTACTCATTGATGGATGTTTTTTCCAGTTGATGTATACAAAATACTCAAAATGGCCATTTTAAATATCTCCATTTCAGAACCCCAGCTCTAGAGTTTCTTTGAAGACACAGCCTGTGTCTTCATTGTGTATTTTGTTTTGAACATTATTTGACACTGGCTTTGTGTTACTTCTAAACAATGGCTGACATCTTCTAGATCATTGCAGGGCTGTTTTTCCTTTATCCTCGGTGGGAGCTGGACTTGTTTTTGTTAAAATTCTGCTTTTTCAAGTTGCAGGGACATTGTAATGATTCAAAACTTAGCCTGTTTGGGGGGCTGCTGTTTAATGAGGGGTTACAGCTGTATGGAAAGGGTGGGGTTAAGTGACCATGGTATTATTTTCATTTCCCCATGAATGCACAGACCACGCCCTGTGTTTTACTTGTTATCTTTACTTGTTAGAGAGCATGGAATGATATGGAGACAAATACTGGTCCAGTGGACAGCAGTTAGTGAGACACTGGCAGGTAGTATTAGAACACAGCTGGACCCTGAAACCAGAGCAACAAACACCTGTGTACTGTTACCTTCTATTTGTTGCACATCTGTCTCCCTGAGCTGTAAGAGGAGAATATGATATCACCAAGGAGAAATAACATTATAGGCTTATAACATTTCTGCATCTTATTCCCATTTGATTTCTCCTTCATTAACAGTACAAGCAGAGCACTTGCATATCCAGCTCTGTGTTTATAGACTTGGATTTTTCTGATAGGTTGACTCTTTCTAAATGCTACATCATCAGGGCTTAATTATAAAATAATTGCAGTGGATGCATTTTTCATCTGCCATGAGTACCATTTTCACTGTTTTATGTCCTTTTAAGAGTCTAAGTACTTGAGTCTGATGAAAATGAACAAAAGCAATAGGACTTGAAATACATTTCTATTTTTCTTTTAAATTAGCTTTTTCTCTTTTTTTCTTAAATACAACAAAGTTCCCAGCTGATTAGAAGCAAATTTGAAGTCAGTTTAAAGATAAATGCCCTTTTGTTCTTACCTTTAATTTTGCCTGAAACCAGCAGATGAGCTAGCTGGAAAAACACTGATTTCTTTTTTTTTTTTTTAACTGACTGCCTATGAACTTGCCCAATCCATTTTTAAACCTGCTGTTACTGTCTGCTTTGATAAGCTTGTGTCAACAAATTATAGCTGGATAAAAAAGGACTTGCTTTTTATCTGAGTATCTCATGCTAGTGTGTTTCTCATCCTACTGGTGGGAGCTTAGTGAATAAAGATTCTCCACATTGTCAATGGTGTCCATGACTTTCTACACCTCAGTCAAGCTTTTCCCCAGTGCAGTGTGGAGTACATTTTATTTATTTAATTGGTGTTACAGGCTGTGACATCATGGTTCACTAGATGATAGGTGTTGTGCTTTTCAGCAGCTCTTACTTTAATGCATTATTTGGAAGTAAGAATCTGGGAGAGCTGGGCAGCAGAATCAAAAGCTTAAAACTAGTATTGCTAAAAGACTTGCTGGTGAGCAAAGTGTTCCTTAAGAAAGAGCCTCAGCTGAGAAAATTCAGCCTGGGCAGGGAAAACTGGCAGCTTAGTGGATCATGAAAATAATTTAAAATTTATATTGTAAAATTAGGTGCGTTGGTGTCTGATTAACCTGTTAAAGATTTGCTCCTTCACTCATACCAAGAGGAGATTGTAGCCAGGTGGGCATCAGGCACTTCTCCCAGGACACCAGAACAGGACAGGAGTGCATAACCTCCAGCTGCACAAGGGAAGATTCAGGTTGGTCACCAGGAGGAATTTCTTCACTGAAAGGGTGGTCCAGCAGCTCGTTGGAGTGCTGGAGTCACCATCCCTGCAGGTGTTCAAAAAATGATGTAACAGTGCAATGATTTAGCTGACAAGGTGGAATCAGTCAAAGTTGGACTGATCATTTCCAACCTTAAATATTCTGATTCTAGAACCTTTCCCTTCCTTTTCTGCTCTGTCCTTGGCACACTACATTTCTCTCTGCAGAAACCCCTTTGGGGCATTATTTTCTGTGCTGTTGCCAGTCAGGACAAATTTCTCTCAACAGCCCAAAGGAGAATAGGAAATAAGGAAATTAATGAAATAAATAGTTTGGTAGCAGTCAGAATAGTGTTGCAAAATGAGAGAGTTTCTTATTCTTTTAAAAACTTTCTTTAAGCTGAACACAATTCTGCAGTGCTCAGAAAGGCAGAGAAGTGGTGAGAACCAATAGTAATGAAAGGACAAATAAGGATGGATGATTTTTTTAGCTTTTTTATTTTTATTTTTTTTTTGCACAGAAGTTCTCCATCTGCAGCTCACAAACCACCTGTGAAATGTAGGAGGTTTCTGCTGGGTTGCAGCCAGAAGCTGTTGTGTGCTTATGATGTACAATACGCCTACTCCTAAAATTGTCTCAAAATCAGTGTCACAAAAAATTCAAGGGAAATGGAAAAGCAATGAAACCTCCTGGGTTGCATTTATCCAGTGACAAAATGCCATCCAAATGGGATTCCTCTCCCTGCATCCCACAGCACAGGCAGCACCAGAAGGAGCCATCACACTGAATTCAAAGGGATGGGGCAGGGGGTGAGAGCAGAGGGAGGGAGATCAGGGAGCTCTGGGTACACAGGGGATCAGGAGTGGGTACAGAGGGGATCTGATGCCAGACTAAAGTGAAAGGGAGAAGTGAGAAGCCAATTTTTTGGAGTGGCACTGGCATCAGATGAGAGATTAAGGGGTGGAAAGAGAGACAAGGAGGGGGCAAAAGTAGAGCAGGTATTGATCTGGTAAAGTTTGGGTACAGGAGAGGGAACCTGTAAGTGGCTGAGCCAAAGGTGGAAACAAGGTATTGGGTTGGGGCTGTGGGGAAAAAAACAGGTAACATCCTGGGATGGGGGCTGGGATGTGAAGACAGAGAGGAGGAATAGGTCTAAATAGTGTGTGAGTTTGGGAATGATTATTATTTGATAATGGCATTGGAAATAGGCTTTAAAATCCTAAAGAGAGGAACTGAGGACCAGGAAGGGGCAGGGACATGAAAAGTGAGGCACAAAAGGGTTCCTTCAAACCTTTGAGGGAACTCAAAGGAACCAAGTTCATTGCTTCTTTTTTTCTGTAAGTATCTGTGAAATTTAAAAGCAAAGTTTGTCTCTCATCCCCTTTTGAGAGTTACTTCCAAAGAATTAAAAATAGATTAATAATCTTAGTAAACAGTGATAGATAAACATTGAAGTTGCAGATGTTATAGAATGCCAAATTAATGTCCATCCTTATATGGATATTAGGATACTATTCTGAGCAAAATTATTACTTTATTTTTTTACTTTTGCAATTTTTTTTCCTTTTTCTAGCACTCTGTAAAATGTCAGGTGACAGGCAATTTTTTATCTAAGGTCTCATCCCTTAAAAATTTATTTCTATTGAAACAAAGTAGAAGATAATCAATTCATTGCTGTCACACATTGAACTGGCTCCTTATATGTGGATGGAACTGAGAGAAGAGTACATCCCATCTGCCTCGCTCATACAACTGGATCTGCAGTAGGAAATGATCTTTCACTGGGATTTAACAACCACAGGTACTGAAGAGAAGCTCTTGGTTGTATTTATGCCTTATGCATGTGTCATGCCTGCTCTAAAAATCATAGATCTCTCTTGTGCTGCCAGCTCCTACTTAGGTGCATTTATAAAGTCAAATAACTCTTGACCTCCCATCAACCTGCTCCCTGCAGAAATAAATGGGTGTGTTGTCTTATGCAAAAAATTGTGTGGAAACACACACAGAAAGTAACAAGTTACTGAAACAATCGAGTCATTTCAAATGGATGTCATCTGGTGTGGGGTGGGGTTTTACAACCTTTAGATACTTATAGCTTTTAGGAAATAATGAGATGTTTGTGGCTGGAGAAGGGATGTCACAAGGAAGCAGTCCTTGGGAGTCAGCCTGGGTGATTGATCCATCTATTTTCCCCTCTAAGAGCATCACACACACACTAATGAGGGAAAATGTGCATCAAACTCTGCAGTTTCTGTTGGAGTTTGGAATCAAAATGGAGGTAGATAGAGAAAAATATCAAGGGTGTTCGGTCATTCTGTGATTTTATATTTTTACTAACTGCATTAAGCCTCTTTTAAAATTTTATTTTTATTTTTTAATAAATTCTTCTTCTTCTGATTTCATAGTTAAACCCTGCATGAAATCTAGAAGGAACCTCCCCCTTCCCATGATAAAATTTTAAAGTGGAATGTTTTCAGAAACCATGGGGAGCAGTGATGGGTGGAAGTGAAATGAAATTTCTTTTGACAAGAAGATGACAAGAGATGAGACTGGAGAGATTTATGCATACTTTGGGATTAAAAACCTAAACTGATACATCTCATAGCTGTCTTGGGATGAGGCATTCACTCTCTATTTGCAGTGAAAAGTTACTTTAAAGGTTTTAACATTTACCCACTAAATTTTTCTCCTTGATGTATAATTCAAAATGCTCTATCAACTCCTTGAAGGTTAGACACACTTTCATTTTCATGTGGAAGTGGATCACCAGGTTGTTGCATCACTGTGCTCATCTCAGGGCTGGGTGAAAGGTTTTAGTCAGGACCAACCTTCTATGGCAAAAAGATTTGTGCCAAGTCAATTCTGGTGGAAGATATTTAAAATAATGATTTCTGATGCTGAGTCACAGTGCTGTCACAGCACTATTAATAATAAACTGGGAGAACATTTGTCTTGCCATATGGGATGGAAGTAGTCCAAAGTCTGCCTCTGGTTTTGGATGGCATTATATAATGTTGCAGCATGAGGCATATACATTCTGTCTTCCCTCCTATCCCTCCTTAAATGCACAAGACAGATTTCAGCTATCTTAAGCAATGAAGTGTTGTTAGAGAGACTTGTCTTGATTTCTTTTGGGAGCTGTGGCAATTGTCAAGGATTCCTTGCCTGCCTCAGTCACTCATAAGGAGATTTAGTTTAACTGTGTTAAATTCGGTGCCCACGTTCATAGTCAGAAATAAAATGTCCTCAGTTTAATTTGATTTAACTTAAATTACTTAGGACTGTAAAGAAAATCTAATCAAGGCATTTTCAACTCTTAATACAAATATCTAATGCAATTTAGCTAAACCACTTCACAAATTCATTCAAATTAACCCCTTTGCTCCCATGCTGACAGACTTAGTGTGCCATGGACGCTTTTAATATGGATTAATAACAGACGAGTTATAGAGACATCTGAAAAATTTTGGCACGAATCATGAATTCAGAATAGGTATTCAGGTGAAATTTTCTCTCTATGCCTCAGTTAAGATTTCAAACCATACAAGACTTTGCCTGGTAGGCCAGGGAAGAGCATGAGTCTGAGCTCCTGGGATGGGCTTTATGAAGAAGCTACACAAGAAATACAAATTTTGCTGGGCCCCACAAGCCCAGTCTGTCACCCCTGCAGTACTCACTGGCTCTCACTGTAGGACACACCTTATTGGGTTTCATTCAGGTCTCAGTTCCCCACAAAAGCTCAAATTGGCAATTTAAGACACACATTTAAGGTGTCTTTCCTGATTAATGCCCCTGAGCTCACTGTGGCCAGCAACACCTTTTAATAGGAGAAAACAGAGTTCCTGTGTTGCTTTATACCTTCAAATGTGCCATCCTCTTACTCCAATAGGTGTGATCACCTTCCCTCTCGCCTCCTCCCGTGACTCCATTCTTTGTGCCACCTTTGTTCCATATGTCACCTTTCCCTGGAGGAATACTTAGTCTCTGTCTTTTCTCCTCAAATTTCTAACATTGTTCTTCTCAGTAATAAATTGGTGCCAGATATATTTCATAGTATTCCCATCCCAAGTCTTTTGGCAGCTATTTAAAAAATGAGATTGTACAAGGATTAGCAAAGTCAACTATCTGTAAAAATTGAAGATGACTTAACTCATGAGGAAGATGTAAGACAACACAATGTGTAAAGCAAATATTTAAAATAGAGAAGTAGTGGAATAGAGTTGCTTTCTGTCTCAATCAAATAAAATTCTTAAACAGCTGTCCTAGTAAAATAAAAAAAAAATCAGTTTATTCTTATGGGGAGTAAGATGTTTGAGATAGATTTTAAGCTGAGGCATTTGCTATCATGCTTTAAACTACCACCCTCTCCTTTTTGTTAATACTGTAGATATCTTTGCATAGCATGGTTCAGACACTGCCTGTTTAGGTGAGGAATACAGCACCATGTTATTGCCAGACATTGATAAATCTTGCCTCCATGTCTGCTTAAAAACTGTACTGGGAAAGCCATTAAAATAAGGAAAAGTGAATTAGGATTTTATGATGTTTGAGAAAGCTGCAAACCTGAGATAAAGAATTCACTTCTTTTCTTTTTTTTTTTTTTTTTTGAATAGGCAGAACATGCATCTCAGGATAAGCCCGTGTTTGCTTCACTGAAATGTTGTTTTAAATGAATGTGGATGGGAAATGGAAAACATCTCCATTTCTAATCATGCTGCTGTCTCACTAAGGATAGACAGCATCCTGATTCTCACTAAGAAATTATTCTTTTTCTGTTGCAGGAACCTCAGGCTGGCTGGGTGAAATGTTCCTTATAAGAGTACTTCAGTGCTAATGACAATAACAATAAGAAAACCAGCAATTCAGTGCTGGATGATGCTGCTGAGGAAACATTGACATGAGGGCAGGTAATTAGTGCTGCTGCTTCTATTAAAATTACAGGGAGGAAAAAAAATCAAAATTGAGTCAGTGGAGCAAAGGGGTTATTAAATAAAAAAAAAATCTTATTTACACTCTGAATCCAGCTGAACTAAATAAACTAATCAATATAATGGGCAAATTCTACTAACAGTAGAAAAAACCTGAATTAATAATTAAAGTATAACAAAGTAGAGTAAATATTTGGAGGACAGGGATAAACCTGACAGAGCCTGAATTGGTCAGTGTGCTGGAGTTATTGCTTTTCAGCTTTCCTCCAGCTCTCTAATCAAAGACATAATTCTGCATATTATCCCTTCCAGTGGTTTCACTCTTGCCAAAATGAGATGGTGCATATATGTAGGGAGGAAGAAGAAAAAAATGCATCTATTTGAACCACCAAATTGAATTTGACTCAGCCAAAGTTGGAAGAAAGCTTCAGAACAGGCTTTTGCAGGTCTTTGATTAATAATTCTACTAGAAAATGCGCCTCTGTGGCCTGAGTTTCTTTTTGATGTAGCATCAATGACACTCAGCAACTTAGAGCAATTATGAGTTTGGCACAGACTCTTCAATGAATACATGTGGAAGTGGCCAACTGGTAGTTCTTTTTCCAAATCCCAAGCAGACTTTCTAGCCACAGAATGGGGCTGCATTTTTTCCTAGCTTTACAAGCAATAGAATTCTTTTTTTCCAGCTTTGAATGATGTTATTTGATTTAATGGAAAATTTGGAACCTCTTGTGGGTCAGGGATAGGCTATTTCTCTTTTTATATAGTTCCTAAAATAATGACTTCTAGATCTTGATTGGAGCCTTTCAAGGCTTCAAATAAATTGAACCATTTTTCTTACTTATGCTTTTGCCCTTGTGTCTGGGGGTTTGGGAGAGGGATTGGGACTGGTTTGGGTGTAGTGACCTGCATTCGGGGCAAAAGAAAAATGAATGAGGATTAACAGGTTTGGTAAAAAACAGAGACTTTCCTACAGAATTGTCTGTTGCAGAAAAAAACCTCTATTTTGTTCCATATGCCTTTTCTTTTTTTTTTTTTTTCCTTGCCGCAGTCAAATAAAATGCAGGGTTTCGTTTTGTGTCAATATGAAAATTAATTAGCATAAATTGTAAACCCGCTGTCTTTCTGAGAGCGCTGTTTCCTTGTTATTTCCTTTTAAATGGAATCCTAAAGGGGGAAAAATCAGATACCGTGTTATAAATATTGCATTATATTTAACTGATTTATATTTATAAAGCTAATTCCACTTCTTAATGCAATTCAAACAAGGAAAATTCTTCTCTGTGAAGGCTGGTTTACAAGTTGGATCAAGCATGCTGATGCAGTCAAAATGAACTGGCAGTTCTGGCCTGATTGTCTCATTTTTTACATGGCCTCTTCCCATTTTCTCATGTTGTTTTCCTCAGTTTAGTAATATACTCAAGTGACTATCTTTGCAAAGAAAATAACTTTGTGCAAAACACACATCTGAGGTGACAGCAGCTTCTGACCTTCATGCATATTATATTGGAGCACTGGTCAGCTCAGAGCTCTGGCTCATTGGAAATTTAGGCTTTGACATTGTCCCTGTGTGGAGATCAGGAGGAGTTTGGAAACTGGAGGGCTTTTCACAGGATGACATAATTTCTGCTCCTGCAGAGGTGCTGGGTGATGTCACAGCAGGCCAGCTGTATTTCCTGATGTTATAGGTGTGTATATATATATACATGTATATATGTATATCTGTATATATTTAATGTGTATATCTGTGTATATATATATATATATGTATATATGAGTGCATCAAGTTACAGCAGGGATTAATGAGGCCCTCCAAGCACCCAGTTTTTAGCATCCCTTTATTCAAAAGGGGAGCTGGTTGTTAGTTTCCAGAGGTTAAAATATGAGAATCTTTAATTGAGGTCTGTGGTATGCCCAGCTCTTGCTGAGTGTGAGTTACCAGTAACAGCATTAAAGGTTTTGTGAGCCAGAGATTTGAAGCTCTCCCCAGGCAGGGGGGAGGTGGGAGCTGGTTGGACCAACCTCATCTTAACTGCCTCAGAGGCAGGACAGGAAATCGTAAATATGAAATATGAGCTCAGAATAATCTGTAATTGATTGCAATTTGCAGCAGAGCAAGGGAATACAGGTGAGGTCTGATATCTGGCATAGGACTTGTGACTCTGGGCTATTTTTTCCACAGGATGAGTTCAAATTGCAGTTCCAGGTACCCAGACAAGTCACTCAGATGATTAGTTCTGTAAATGTAGATTTTGCTGTGTGGTGAAAGAGATGGATTAGAGTGAGAACTCTGGAAATTTTCCTTACAAGACCAGCCTAAGGCTGAACATTGCTCTTCTTGTCTGGCACAGAGAAAGAATGGGCCTTTTTTGTCTCTGGAATCACACTTCCTACACTTAAAATTGTGAAATCACCCCCCTTGAAGGCTGCTGAGGGGACTAACATTTCTAGGGAACCGACATTGATTAGACAGAAAACTGCACCTTTGTGCAATGCATTGCTATCAAAGGAAAATGGATAAACCTAAATCTTCTAAAACAAAGACAGAGCAATCTTTTAAACTGTACCTGGGGTCTTGCTGGAGCCTCTTCCTTCCACCCATACTCACACAACTAAAAGAGGACAGGATAAGATTGGATTTTAGGAAGAAATTCTTCCCTGTGAGGGTGGTGATGCCCTGGCACAGGGTGACTGCCCCATCCCTGGAAGTGTCCACGGCCAGGTTGGACACTGGAGCAGCCTGGGACAGTGGAAAGTGTCCCTGCCATGGCAGGGGGTGGGATTAGATAGTTTTTCCACCAATCATTCGGTGCTTCTGTGACACTACTCTGCCCCATCTGCTGCTTTAGTCTGTGACAGAACTTCATCCTGTTCACCCATTGCAAGGCAGGACCAAGTAGAAGCTGTGAATATGCAAAAAGCCTCCATGAGAATTAGTTGCTATTACTTTTGTCAAATTGTAATGCCTCTGAATGGGTGTAAATCAAATATTTTCACTGTGCCAGGATGGGTTCTTGTGTGCCTGGATGTCTGTGTGCATGAACTTTATTCTGATGGAGCTGTTTAAGTGTGGTGGTGGTGGTGCAGTTCTAAGGCAGAGAATAAAGGAAAGTTGAGCACAGTTGTGCCTTAGATTAGTGCTGCTAAAGATGTCAGAAGGCAGACAGGGACCATCTGTTACAGAGCAGGTTCTGCTCCCCACAGGCACTAAAATAAAGTTTTCCTTTGGCTCACTGCTTTTAGGCTCCCTAGGGTTTCTGTTTAGGATTCCCCTTTTGCTCATCAGCTAAGGATGTCTTTGACCCCAGTCAGAGCAATCAAGTTTAAATAATTTGCTGTTCCCACCCTTTAATTAGCCCTTCCCTTTTCAAAAATATGGTTGGATACCATATCTTTTTCCTAGATCAGTTTTTTGAGCCACTTATTTTATTTAATAGTTTTGTGATATGGCCTATACAATATCTCATGTTGGATAATTTATTTCCTGTCTGGCATAGAAAGCCATTAGCCTTAACTATTTGTTCAGTAACATTTTTGCTCTGTTTAATAGTGTCCAATTCATCTCTGGGATTAGCAGTGTGAATACCAACCAAGCTTCTGTGAGTTTTTCCCACAGGTCCAGTAGAAGTTCATATTTTATGTAAAATATAAATTGTAAAATATAATATATTTTACAATTCCAATGCAGAGTTATTCATTGCCTATTCAAGAGCAGGCATTTATCACAGCCCTGACTACAGTAATTTCCCCATATCCCAGCCTAACTGCCCAAGGTTACAATGGTCACAAAACCATTATTCTGCTTCCCTGTTGTGACTTACAAGCAGTTGAATTGGGATCAGGGCAGAGGCAGCAACAGATTGGCAAGGACATCCGACTGCCTCTAAGTCACCAGCATTGTGTGAGCTCCATGGGCTTTACGAGATGCACTCTGCACTAAAGCCTGGCAGCCAGTCTGTGCAGGCCATGACTGGGGTAAAACTCCCTTTTCCCACCCTTTTCCATGCTGGGTTGAACTGGGGATGTGTGCCAGGACCAGGCTGGTTTCTCCTGCTCGGGGGTGCTGACCTTGCCTCCCTGCTGCCAGATATTCAAATCCACACAGCAGGTGTGTGCCTCTGCCTAAGCCCTGAGATACTGCATGTCCCCTCATCTCTGTGTGCCAGAAACCCCTCCCTAACCCCACAGACCTGCCACCTCCCAGGGGAACCCCTCACCACTCCAGTGCCACCCCTGCCTGTGACCTCTGCCTGCATTTCCACTGCCTGAGCTTCCTTAGGGAGCTTTTTTTTTTTATAGCTTTAATTTTCCTCCCCTCTCTTCTGTATTAAAATCGTTGATTTTATAACTGCCATAACTTCTGTGAAGAGTTTTGGTTTTTAGAATGTGTAGATGTACAGTCTTTTAATAGAATTATTTTAAAAATTGGAAATTTTTCAAAGACCAAAATTATTTTCTTCTGCAAATAATTTCAAAATTCTGAGATATATCAGGTGCATGCAACAAATAAGCTCTGACATGGAAGTTCATGAACAAATAATTTTTAAGCAAGTGGTGATGTTTAAGAAGGGCATAAATTGTAAATATTGTAACCAAAGTAAACCTGAAATGAAATTTCCAGCATTTCTAGTAGTAAGGGATTGATATGTTGTGGAGGACAATAAGATGGTGCTGAAAATACTCAAAGAGCATTCTCAAGACATTAATTTATCTTATTTTAATTAATGTAGTAACAGCAGAGGCTCCCCAAGGGAGAAGAGCACTGTCACTACCACACTCTAGATATCATGACCTGGGTGACTGCCATGGCTGTCTAAGGAGTCATGCCAAAGAGTTACTGGCTTCTTTTTGTGTCAGCAGTCAGGTGCTTCCTGGCAGTATTTTGGTCTCAGCAGCTGCAGTGACAAATCTCATCCCTGCTGGATGCATCCACACTCTGGGGATGCTCTGCAAACATCTGTCAATTCCTGGCCATGGCAGACATTGAGAGTTTCTTCTGCCTCTTTCCCTAAAACCTGTAGTGTTGTATCAGCTGCTTGCAACAATACAGAGGCAGCTGGAGCAGGCTAAGTGGCAGGTTAACATATAAATCTGTATAAATCTGTGTCCTCAGCAGCACTGGTGCAGAGGCTGTCTGCTCTCAGCTCCACTGCTGGCTTTGAGTATGAACCAACTTCAGCTCAATCAGCTCCCTTAAGGATCTTAATATCCTACTGCTGACACCCCCCTAATAACAGCCTTAGAACCATCCTTAAGTATGGGAGACTGACAGTTTTGAAATAGCAATAAATCAGCTTTTTCTGTCATCTGTTTATCTTAACCAGGCCAGTGTGAAGTTTCCAGAAGAGAAACCTGAAACCAGAATGTGACTCTGCAAGTGGCAAAATTACCCCTTCTTCCCTGTTCTGCTCCAGAAATGTGTCTCCTGGATTAAGAGTGTCTAGATAGAGTTGTGAATGTAATTGATTTTCTAGTTTGGCTAGTGAATTGAGAAATGAAAAATGTTCAGCTTGGGTCAGTTGATTTGTTTGTTTTTTTGAGTTTTTTTTTTTTAACTGGCTGTCAGGTTTTTCCTGGGTAAATTAAGGAATTCACCTAGTGGTTTCCAAGTAGAAAGCCACCCCAGTGCACTAATGTACAAGTCTTTGACTCATCTGCATACATAGAAAATCTCCATCTCAAATTTGAAGTCATATTTTACTGCTGCTGCTTCCTTTCGCCTCTGATTAACTTCTTCCTTCGATTCTCAAAAATGAAAATGTCCTGCAGCATTCTGTCTTTCCTGAATTAAAGTCAATAGCCACTTTTTCTGACATCAAAGACCACGGTTTCAATCAGATTATTTTGTTCAGGTTGCCTCCTATGACCTCCCCAGCTTTTCCCCACTACTTATTGATCACTATTTAATTCTGCTTTTCTTCCCTGTCTCACTAAGAGATTGCAGTGAGTCAGACCTAATTCAGTGTTCCTACATAAAATATCACCTTGCTTGTGGTGTTTCTCGGGGTGCTTGTTCAGCTGACACAGAATTTCGGTCCTAAACACATTTTCTTTCATTACAAGGTTTCTAATAGTTGTGAAACTGTCTTTAGAGATTGCTCTAGAAAACTGATATCTCTAAATGAATCAAGGTCATATTGAAATTCACAAATATTCTGTCTTTAAGACAGAGATTAAAATTAAGCAGCTGTCTAAAATGAAGCTCTTGCATGTGTCTTTCTGGTTCTCTGGGAAGCATATTTAGTACTTGGGATAGCCAGTGTCTAGCATGGTGAAAAATTATTTGAGTTGCATAAATCCTTTTACAAAGCTGAGAAGAAAGATGCTGAGAAGGACTTCTCTGGATCATCTGTAGAACAGAAAATTATGTAATTTTTGCATGGCAGTATGAGAACCTTACATATCAACTAATAATGAGTAACTAAATCAGAAGCCCCTTGTCCTTAATAAGTGTTTCTTTTTGTCCTAATGCATTATTCAACTAGATTAATGCCAATCTCTCAGCTTAATAACTTGCCAGACAGTAGGTTAATATACTGCTTTTGTTGGTGAGCCATACTATTACTGGCTAATTTTTAAAATAGCAGTTTGTCAGGCTGATCAAACAGGGCTAATTTTGGACACTTACATTTTCATCTTCAGTAGTTTCTATTCCGTGATTGTAAAATTAGTGTCCAAGCAAGGGAGAGCTTCCTGTAGATGGCAATGTTACACTGGGATAAAAACGAGGGGAAATCCTACATCTCAATAGCTTCACTCTATTAATCAGTGAGGAAAGGCATTAATGGCAACTCAAGATACAGCTGCTGAAACTGCTGCAGAGGTAAATATCTATAAACACATCATTAGCAGTAAAAGGATTGGATCATTGTTGTTTGCTCTTATTGTTGGGACTTAGTGAGGAATTGTACTTGCTAGGGGCTTTTTACACCAATATTATATCTGGTTCAACAACAGCTAATTTGCCCAAATTCTTACCTGGTTAAAATAGATGACGTCTATTTGATGGCCTCATCATCATCATCTAGGAGAGCTGATATTGTTCCAGTTAAAAGCCTGGCAATCTGTTGGACCAGCTCTGAATCTCTCCTGATAACAACAGTAAAATTTATGTCAGCTTTTGCTTGATTTCTGGGTACCTTTTAACCAATTTATTTACTTTTTCTAAATGTTTTGTTGAGTCATATTTTGCTTAGCATATATTTTCATCAATGCCTTAGTATACAGGTTTCTTTCCCATTAAATGCTTAATGTCTCTACATAAATATCTGAATTTTCAGAGCTCCAGGTAGACTATTCAAAAATTGAAAGTTGCACATATCTTTAAGAAGTTTTGTTTTAAACCAGACACGTTCCCCTCATTTTTTTTTAAGATCCTGTGTGATTTGGGGAAGTATTTAGTTATTTGACATGGAAAAAAAGTGAGTTGGGAATCCAGCCCATGTGCTATGAGTGTTAAAAATCCAGTCACAGAGCCTGCATAGCAAGTATTCAAAGCATTATCCAGGACAGAGTGTTTATGAGCAATCATTATGCAGAAATATATGTGAACAAACCATCTGTTCTGCAACTTCAAATAATGAACAAAGTGGCCAAAGAAGTCAGCACAAAGAAATTCTGCAAACTAGGGATGGTCCTAAATTAATCAAGTAAATTATTCACTGTGAAATGCTCATCTAGTTCAACAAGCATAGAACTGAAAATAGATTTCTTGAGGCCAGGTCTTAACTTCATATCCCAGACCACTACAGTTCTGTATCACCATGTTGTAACTTTATTTGCCATCCTCAGTAACACAGCTATGGGGAACTGAGTGTTTTATTTGGAGGCCTGACTGCCTGCAAGTTGTAGCTGGATGTGGTTCTTTCATTTTTACTGGGTGTCAAATGACTGCTCATTTACAGATGATTGTGCACAGAAAATTATAATCATTCATTTTGACTCTGAACTAAAGTTTTTCTCTGAAAAGGTAGCCCACAGAAGATATACACTGTGGTGAAACCTGTACTTCAGCTGGGAATCTGTTTTGTCTGAAGTGACCTTTTGCAAGGATCCCATGGGTCTTCACTGCAATTTTGTTTGACCTTTTGTTAAAAACCAAGCTCTTCTACAACTGATATTTGGCAGAGTGATTACTTGAGCAGAGGTTCATTGGAAAAGACTTCCAAAGGCAGCAACAGGAGCAGGACAGTGTACAGCCAGCAGTGGGACACAAAGCTGCTCTACATTGTGACTCAACACACAAGCTGAACATTAATTAGGTTTTTCCTTAACAAACTAAAATAATGTTTATGGTCAGGAAAGTTGATGGATTCGAGAACCTCACACTCCTGGTTGCCCCAGTCAGTTTGCAGTGAGAAACTCAAAAAGTCTACATGAAACTGGGGGTCACACTGTGTATGTGAAACACCTCAGGTCTAGTAAGGCTTGTTTTGGACACTTGTATTTTATACAACTTTTATTTTTTTTAACTCTTCTAATGGTAACAACGCAAATACCTCTAAGACATCTGGCCAAACTTGTACTTTTCTGAATATAAATCACATACCTGGCACAATCACACTCTTGTTTTGGCACTGTGCAACCAACAAGGTTTTCTTCAATTTGCCAGGTCCTAGACCAATTCTCCTACAATGGTGTCAAGTTTTAATTTTTCTTATCTCCAGTGTATCAATGAATTTGCATGAACAGCAACATGAAGAGAATCAGTTCCTTCCTTTGTTTTTGTCTGAATGCTTTCTTGTGTTCATGGAAATATGCTGGAGTATCACTAGAAATATGGGACAACTGTAAAGGGATATTTCTGCTCAGCATAATTCGAGTTTCTTTCTCATTCTTGACTGTATTCTGTAATTTCCTCACCTGTAGTGGACTGACTGGTTAATATGTGAAGCTCCCTACCAAACCCCATTTTTTTCTAAAACTGTTTCCCAGCTATGGTCTGGCTGTGGGCAGGAGCTGGAGGCAGAACCCCCCATATGATGTGTGGAAGTTGACCACAACTAGTGGGAACAGGGGGCATTTTTTGGGAAAAGGTCTGGCTTGTTTTTATTTCAAGCTCAAGTAACCTTGAGGTTGTAGTTTGCTACATTCTGATAAAACAGTAAAAAATCAAGCTTTTAAAAAAATTACTATTCCATTCTGTCTATGTACTTAAACCTTGACATTTTTGATGGATGTCATAGCACTAGTGAGTTATTAAATTCATTGTTGACCTAATCAGCAAATGAGTGTCCTCCCTTCAGCATTAGAAGCTGGGTTAGAACTGAGCCCCCACCAGCACAGCAATGATCTCCAGAGCTGTCTCTGCACCAAGCAGTTTTTTAGACAATCTAATACCCTTAATGCCAGTGATGTACAAAGATATGAAGGAAATTAGAACCTAACTGGTTATAAGATTAGATATAATGTGTTTATAATATGTCTCAGGGCTAATTTAAATAAGAGAGGATATCATTTGTCATCAGTGAGTTTTAACTTGGGAAATTACTATGAAACCAGGTAAAGATGAGAAACCCATAACTAACAGCCTCTTGATCTTTGTCTGAAATTTGAAATAAGTCTCCTTATTTCTTTCTTGAATAATGTGATTAATTTATCTCTTGAAGCTGAGCCACTATTCAGGGAACAAGCTATGAATTTAGCTTTCTGTTTATGGATGGTCCTTTGAGATGAGATAATGCTTTCACACATCTTATCACTTGTTTCTTTGAGTGCTGTTTTATTTTTTCCCCCATTTATTTTGCTCTTTTCCCAGTGAATGGCTTGTTGTGATTATTTGGTAGTCAATATTTAACATGCAAGTCTTGTGGGTTCATTGTGATAAGTCACACAATGCTGCAACTGTCTCTGTGTTGAATAAACATAGCACAGGAAAAGAGTCTGAGGCTGTCCCCAGCACTGTGAAAGTCTCAAGGAGAAACAGCAGCTTAGAAAAGAGAAAGGGACAGATAGAAAATGTTGTAACTATTGTCTTGGCTTCACCAGACAGGCCTTGCCTAAAGCATAATTCCCTGAAACCTTCCTACTGTAAGGTTGACTGGGAGGGTGCAGAGCTCATCTATCGAATTCACTGACGTTTTCTGAGCAGGAATTTCTCTGGCAGTGAGATCCTCGTGGATGTACAGCAGTCAGGTTGAGACCTGGATCATTTCTGGCGTGAGTTTTTAGGAGCAGTGTGCCCACAACCCTTTCCTGAAGCTGCAAGTGCACGTGTTGGTGTGTCCAAGCACCCCTGAAGAAAAAGGGAAGCTGGGAATGGATGCTGTGTTGTGCTGGTCTCAGCTGTGTGATCTTGTCCATATACCCTTAGGAGTGACAAAGGAATGCATTCAGACTTTTATGAAGACACCTTTGACACTTCACACAATTGATAGAAGTCAATTCCTAAATGATTCTGGAAAATCATCCCTTTCCCCTGTGCATGAATAGTGTTGCAATGGGCACTGTGCCAAATGGACTTTTTTATGCTTTGTGAAGCCAGGATGGCTTGAATGTTGTCATTGCTATCATCTTTTCAATGAGAACAATACTGCACCATAAAAATTAAACACAATATCATTCCTGGTTTGCTAGAAATGATTGAAGGATCCCTGTTCTGAAAGCGTAAGTGTATTTCCTTCTCCATTCTCATCCTCCTCAGATTAAGAAATTGCTCTGAATCACTGGAAGTAGTTTCAACAATGGGACAATTTGTAGATGTTGTGTTTGTAAAAACTCCCTGCCAAACCACAGAAACCATTTCAAAACACAGGGTGGCTTAAAAGTAGCAAACTGACATGATAAAATTAAAAAATACTCAGTTTTATTGTGTGTCCTTTGTGACTAGTTGAAAAATAACAAATCCCTGCTTGTAATCACAGGCAGTATATGAGAGTATTTAAAAAGGAGTGGATGTTGGCATCCAGGTTTAATTAGAGCTTTGTTTAAGAAAAACCTCTATCCTAATTGCAATGTCATTGTTGGATTGTGGGAAGACTTCCACTGTACTAGAACAGGTACATCCACGAAGTCCAGGATACTTTCCCCCCCTCTTCAGGAGTGTTAAGTGTGTAATACAGGGAAAATAGGTGAGGAAATATCTTCAGTGAATCATCTACTCATTTCCAATCTTCCTGAATTACCATTTCTTTTCAAACACAGCAGCACCCTACAGGGACAGACTTCTTTAACTGAATACTAAATAGAACTAAGAAAAAAGAAGTAATATTTTAAGACACATTGCCAGGCTACTCACAATGTGATGTGATTTTTGGCGCTGGAATAGAGGAATTATAATGATGAAAATTTTTAAATTGGTCAATATACAATAAATATTGGTAAACACTTTTTTTTTTTTTTTAATGGGGCAAGATGGGATTCGTCTAAGCCAGCTCTCTGGGTTTACATGATATGTAAAAGTACAGTGACAAATGTGATAATAATAATAATGTAGAAAACGACACTTTTATTGTGTGAATACAATTGACTGAATACTCATTGTATCAAACACATTCATCTGGCCTGATGTTAAGCATTAGCATTGTGTAAGAGAAATACGTTTTTTCTTAAAAGAAAACATGTTTTCCTGTAGTACCATAAAAAACCCTATTCCATAAACTTTTAAATGCTAGTGATCTTTGTATGTCTCACTGCTCTGTGGTTTGGATGCATCTTCTCCCCTTTTTATTCAGATTATAATGTCTCTAAGGGCTTATTTTTGTCTTCTGTTTGTAAACAAAACCCAAACAGTCCCCTCCTTCACTTATCACAATACAGAAATAGAAATAAAAATGGTGCTCTTCTTTAGAAAATACCTCAGATAAACAACAATGTGCCAAAATTTCCCTTCCTACTTGGTCTCACAGATTTAGGACACAAAGGCTGCCCTTTTATGGATTGAGCCTGGGCCTGAGACATTAGGGCATAGGTAGCTCTATATTATATGTGCATGTGTGTATTTATAGACATGTACATGAATATATATAATTTCAGAATTGACAAGGGAATGACGACATCAGGAATGTCCCCTCAACAGTGCATGGGATTAACACTTCTGGGGTGACCTTGGCTTAATTCATGGTTTGTCTTTTGAATGCCTGATTTCACAGCTTTTACTGACTTCCTCTGTCCCAAACTTAGCTGCCTGTTTATTAAAGAATATGCCTAGTTTCATTTTTAGATGTAGATTTTTGTCTTCTCAAAGGGATGAGGGTAGAGGATTCAAAGGTAGTTAACATTGATTATGGTCTCTAAAGGACATGCATGTATGTGTCAGATTTATCTTAGCAAATTTTGTTAAATCATATATTTTAGGGCTGAATCTCATCTCTTGGCTTTCTTCTTTACTTTTGAACACAGAGTTTCTTTTGAAGATTTGACTTTTTGATCAAGTTTTTAGTTCTGCGTAAGTTCTTAATTTTACCTAAACCTTTCAAAAGCAATTTCTGTCCAAATCCACACTTTCGTTGACAACTAATTGAATTTTCAGGAGAAGATTACAGTCATTTGAAACCTACAGATCTGAAGTGCCACAGATGGTTCTACTTCTGTAGAACGTGTGGTAGGCTTGATGTGAAACATTTGATGGTTTTGCTGCTTCTCTGATCTGCGTTTCTGCCTGCTAGTATGCCACTAGGCCTTTTAAGTTAAAAATGCTAATTAATTGTTTGTATGGACACGTGAATTTCAGTAATATTCCTGGATTTGTTTTACTAACTACACTATGGACTAGAGAACTTGAGGAGCACCAACCCATTCAGTCACTTGGGGCATATGTACAAGGAGATTTGGGCAACTCTGGAATAGTTTCTGTGGATCTGAGCCTTCATAAACAAAAACAGTGTGTGCTTTAAGAAGGGTATTCAAACAATTAGAATAGCCCTGTATTAAAGGTGAATTTTGTCTTAAATAATAAGACAAAATATTAATGTGTAATATTCTCCCAGTAATCCAGGAGAAGCTGTGGTTGTGGGCAGAGCCTGCTTTGTGTGAGGCTGCTGAGGATTCAGAATCACTTCTCACATGCTCCAGCCTTTTTCATTCTGAACAAGTTGTGTGAATATTTAATATGCTGTAGACTCAAGGTCGTAAATGGCTTGCAACAAATTATTCATGCAACAAACTCTTCTGCTTCCTGAATCTCTGTGAAGGTGTGGCCACTTACTCATGTAGAAATCCACTGAATCTTTTACACTTTTTTTTGGTTGTTGTTAATATTGGCAGCACAGTGTATATCACAGGGCAAGGTGGGCCAGTTATCACTGTGTTGCTAAAACTCCCTAAATTCTCTTACTGAATTTGAACAGTGACAGTATCATTAACAGCAGTCAACTTGATTTCAGCAGTTTACTGAAAGCAGTTTTTGTGGTTCGCTTGTCATGTGAGAATAATTTGAATAATATGAATTTGAATGAATTTGAATCACTTGGCATTCTTAATAATAATATTGCAATACATTTTTGTAACGGCTGTTGCTAAAATATGTGCATTGGCAACTCTCACTGGTACCTGCTCTATTCTCATCTCCCTGAAATAAAGTGTTTTATTTATTTGCAACACCTGGAGAGCTGTGAGAAGGATATTGTAAAAGTCCATCTGGACAAGTGAGCCCTGGTAACATAAATTATAGTGCTCAGAGGCCATATGCACAAAGTAAAAGTGGAGGAGCTTTTGGGTATCTGGTCATATATTTTCTAAAGTTGCCTGCCTTGAAACAATAATGTTGCCAGGTTGGTTATAAATGATATGTGGTTCAGAAATTTAGTTCTGGAATTTTTTTGTTGTTGTTTCACTCAAATGGTTTTTTTTTTTTCCTACAGATGCTTGGAGTCTGCTGTTAACAAAAGATAAACACAGACTCTTAAATTTTGTTTGATGACTTTAGGTAGATGGAAATTTACCTACACCATAAACATTGAGATAACATCAGCCTCTTGATCCTCCTGTTGTGAGGTCAGGTGTGCTGAGTGGCAGCTGCCTTCCATGGGTTCTGGTGCTGGCAGTGAATTCCTCTGCCCCTCTTACTTGGCTTCTCATTCCTCAAGGTCTTCTCATTTTCTCCTTTTTTGTCATCAGAAACAACTGTGGTGTTTGCTCCTCAACTCAATGATAACACTTTTTTTTTTTCCCTGACAATTCTGGTTTGAGTTCAAATTAGCTAGTTGGGTTTTATCCCCTAAGTCCACATGGTTCCATCAAACCATTTTTTTATTACATTTTTGCCTGGATTTTAGGATTTTTGCTGAGATTTGAGGATGCTCTCTGGGTAATACTGGCAAATCTTTCTTATGAAGTGTTTGTTTTTTTCAATCCATTTCTACTCCTGTCTTTTCCTGTTTTCCAGCTGGCAAACTTTCTAAATCCTGGGTGAATACTGAAGGCAGGCAGGATGATCGTGTGTACGTGATTTTTCAAACATGGAACAATCTCAGAAATTACATTGTCAAGCTCTCCACTCCTGTGTAGAAAGTTGCACTTCCATAAAGGTCTGTGAGGAGAAATCAGTAAAAGAAATGCAGAGTACTTCAAAACAGCCAAAGCTTTATCAATATTTAAGTCCAAATAGCAGCAGCAGTAATTATCAATATACCCAGCCCAGCATTTGAAAGCATGGTAACCTCGGGAATTATAAACTCTAGAAGAGTGAAATTGGCAAAGAAACCTACTGTCAGAAGGAAAGAAGACTCTACGAATGAAAAAAAAAAAAATCTTATCTGAACCCTGAGATATTCTTAAGTTTCTGCTTTTAACTACAGCTGTATCTTCCTGCTACACAGAAGAGAGGGTATTTTCTTTTTCCTCTGGAAGAAAAAAATACTTTAAAAACATCTCCTGCATGAGCTTTTTAATTTTATAATCTGCCTAAGAATATCTTGCTTCCTGCTGTAATTTTTCAGCTGATTAGAAGCTAAGCCATGTGTTCTTACCAGCATCCAGGATTTGTATTAATGGAAATAGTAGCAGATCCTCTTGTAATGAAGGAACACAGAGGTGCAGAAATATTTTTGGGATCATTTAACTGCTTTAAGAGTCAGATAGATGAAAGTGGCAGCCAAGGCCAACCACCACAAAACTACCCCAGCCCATCAAATGTCACATCAACACTGAGTTTCTTTAACTACATAACATCCCAAATTTCTGTGTCAGAAGTAACATTGTCTTCATGTTTCTGTCCCCAGACGGTTTCATCTCCAGTTCTCCATTCTTGTCACTGCTTGGCAGGATGTTGAATGTAGATCTGCTGCTTTGGGGATGTTTAAATAAGAATGTGCCCACACTTTGCTTTGAGAATATTTCAGACTTCCTGAAGAAACTGTAAGTTCATTTTTCCTTCGTGTGCTTTTCTCTTGCACTGTTCATTTTGCAGTTTCCCATTCTTTGGTGTACATTTTGTTGTGTTTCTTTCAGTTCCTTCAGTACCTGCACCTTAACAAACAATGGTGTTAGGAATCTGAAGCAGCTTGGTTTCTGACACTCCGTGTTTCAGAGGTCTTTTGAGCCAAATGTCTGCTGAAAGCTGAGTCGTGCTTTTAGGAGTTATGAAGTCACTGTCCTAAACTAAGGACTATGTATATTACCTGGACAGTAATTCTTCCTTTTGTCCTTTGTGTATCACCCAGGGTCTCGTCTGTCTTTTACCCAACAGCACACTTAAAATCTCAGGTCATTGGTGAACATTCAAACAGGTCATCACTAAAAAAAGCAGATAAATGATTTGTGAAATGTGTCACTTGCAAGAATCTACTTAAAGGTTTGCTGAATTTAACAAACGATTTAGATAGTAATTTTGGTTAGTGTGTGGCCTTTTACTTTTACATCACTAACTGCTTGGTTAGATTTCTAAGAGCTCTAACAGAAAATAAAAGTCCTTTTTTACTACCTCACTGTTTGATGCCATTAAAGGGGTAAGGTTCTATGGTTCCTGTGCTATGTTGACTGCATATGTTTTCACTCAGCAAACTGGCACAGATTTCTTTACTTCCCCTCTCCCTGTCCCAGTTGAGTGAGCTCTGCAGTCACTACGTTTTCAGGTAAATCAAGACCAACAGAATGTGAATTCTGTATTGCTGAGGGCATTCAGTGTGAAATCACATTGCCTTGGCTTGGCACTCTCAGCCATGGCAGTGCTGATTTCAGTGCTAGTCAGCAACCTAAATATTTGCTCTGCTTTTCTGAAGGGTTTTGCAGTCCAGACTGGTTTGGTTGTTTTTTTTTTTTTTTTTTTTTTTTTTTTCTTTTCCTGCAGCTATACTGCTCTCAGCTACTCAGCTGAAGGCTGAGGCAGGTACACCTAGCCAGGCTTTGGTCTCAGCAGAGATTGCAGTGTAATCAAGACAGAGTTTCAACTTACAAAATTATGTTTGTGAATCTGCAGTTGTGTCATTTGACCACTGTCATAAGTCCAAAACCAGTTCCTTCCTTAGTTCACTGAAGTCCAAATGCAGCAACCTCTAAACACTCACATTACTTAGAAGAAGATATTGTTGAAAAATTCTCATTGTCATTTGGAAGCTTTTCCCACTCATTTTCTAATACTGCTTTTGAAAATTCTTTTTGGTGGTCCTAGAACAATGAACAATGACAATAAACAAGATGACATTCATCATCTTGATTTTTCCCTTAAGTCTATGCCTGTTTCTTTTTTCACTGCAATCCCTTAGAACTCCCACCTTGCTCTGCTGCTTTCTGCAAAACCAGGGGAAGTGTCAGTGTGAGTGCCCAGCCTCAGAGCACACCATGGCAAGGTGTCTGCCATGAATGAAGCAGGGAAATGAGCAGAGATGGCCACATTTGTGAGCACTTTGGCAAAAAGAGAAGAAGGAGAGGAGGGGATGTTGAAAAAATACAGATCTTCACTCTTTTTGTTAGCTTCTGGGTATGTCTGAAGTGATCAGAAGGAAATGAAATTTCAAGTTGGCAGTCTTCTCTTTAAAATGCTCTGTGCATTAGTGCTGAATGTGAATAGCATTATCTTTTCTTCTCTTCTTTTTTTTTTTTTTTTCTTTTAAAAGAGAAATATCTATTAATAGATCTCTGTAACAACAATTGCTTACCCGTTTATGCTTATGGCTTATCACAAAACTCTTCAGGAGGACTTGTGGTAAAAACTGTGAAGTTTATATAATTACAACCAAAGGCAAAGCTTTGCTTCAGGGTCTGCTACACTATCAAACTCTGCAAGAGCTGAAAATAATGATGTAATTCCAGTGACTTCTTCTAAGGGGCCGTGTGAGCTGATTTGACCCAACAAGACACTTGCTTTGGCAAGCAGAATACCTTTGATTCAGAGCTCCTTCTGATTAAAACAGAGCTCTCACTGGTCTATATTATAATTATCTTTTGATCTTAGTCATGTATTTTCAGTGGGATGTGATAATTACATTAAAATTAAATATTTTGCCTCCTTTTTTTGGTGTGTGTTATCTGCAGTTATATTTGTGCAAGTGTTTCAGTGTAATATCATGGAAAATTACCACAGTGACAGAACTGCAAACATCCCATATTATTACCTTGTGCCACGGGATTTCAAGTAAACTAGAACTCTTTACAGTCTAGGAGAGCTGCCAGTCCCCCTGAAATTAGCATTTTAATTGAATTGATCATAAACACTGCTCTGGATGTAATACTAGACTGAGAAGATTAAATCTATTTAGCCATAGTTTGGGGAAAGGGT
Source organism: Acridotheres tristis (assembly GCA_037013685.1). Taxonomy (NCBI): domain Eukaryota; kingdom Metazoa; phylum Chordata; class Aves; order Passeriformes; family Sturnidae; genus Acridotheres; species Acridotheres tristis. The sequence goes on from CM072896.1 coordinate 19,509,536, forward strand.
GACCTTTCAGCCAGTTTTGTTGTAATTGAAAGGTTACTTCTTTTTTTGAAGAGCTTGATGCAAGGAAATGTGATGTTAAATTGTAATATTAGAAATACTGGTTTTGTTCAAATACGTAGATGTAGTCTGTAAATATATATTTATCTATTTTTTTCTCACTTTTAAAACTGTTATCTTAATCTGAAATTATTATAATTTATTTTAAATTTACCGATTTAGAATTTTTATTAGGAATATTGAGAAAATACAAATGGCTGACGTACCCACACACAAAATAAACTTATTTCTAAAGGAATAAAGGGAAAAGAGCAAGTGTCTTCTGGGCTCAAAATTTCCAGAGCCAATTCTTTTTTTTTTTTCTCTGAATTCTTTTGTCTTAAAATTGCCAGTAGCCTAAACTTTGTGTCAGACCTTTCTGTCCTGCTGGTGAGCCCCTCTCTTTTTGCTGTGCTCCTTGCTGCTGTTCTGTGTCAGCTCCAGCACACTGGAGAGCCCAGACTGTTCCCTTCAACCCAATTAACCCCAGACTATTACAGCCATGTTTGGTGGCACACTTGCAAGTTTTTATTTTTTCATTATTTAAATGAGCAACTTGATTCCAGCATCTCCCTCATATTGGTTCTCTCAGATAATTGATCATTATAACAACTTGCTTTTAAATCTTTTCCCTTTTCAGGTTGACCTATTGCAGAAAGGTAAAGAATTTCTGTACTTTTTACCTGCCATTTTAATAAATTGAATCTAATAGTCTTCTGCCGGGGTGGAAAGACAGCCAAAATTGAATTGCAGAATGGGATTCTATCTTTTTTCAGTATCCTTCCAGGTACAAACATACTAGAAGCTTAAGCAGTTGTAAATGGGGAAAAAATAATGCTTTGCTACCTCAACAGCTTTCTTAGGTGGGTTGAATTTTCAGGTATGCCTGCAAAGAGAGAATGCAGTGATTTGACAGTTCCAGACTGCTTTTGTCATTGCTCCTTTAAACGGCAATCTTGTACTGCATGCCTTTTTTTTTCAGGTGAAAAGTGATGGAAAATACAGCTCTTCAAATATTTCTAGTATTGACAGAGGTGTTTGAGGGGAATAAAGCATGTACAAATTATCTGGGTTCTTCAAATTCAAGTACTGTGCTCCCCTTTCTAAATTTCCTTTCTTTCTTCTGAAATACAATGCAAGTCAGCAATTCTTCATTGGCATTGAAGCTCAGACCATAACTTGGACTGTGTGGGCATCATAATTGTGATTGATCTTGTGCTGCAGCCAGCTCTCTACTCAGACTGGAATTCAGACACACAACCACAACCCTCTTTACTCAACAAAACATAGTGCAGAGATCTGGGAAGGAGAGGACAGTATCAGAAATGCTGATCCATTACTCCTCAGGTATTTCTTCTCCTCTTCTGTATTACCAGCAAGAGGTTTCAGGACTATGTGGTGACTTTATGGATGCATGTGAGGGAAATGCTCCTTCTGGGAAGCAATCCCTCTGGGTGCACAGCTGTCAAAATGGATTGCCATCAATGCTTTGAAAAGTAATTAAATATTCTGTCTGAAATGAGCAGATTGGAGCAGAGAGGGTTAAGTGTATCTTCCAAAAAGTTATACAATACATGGAAAAAAATTATTGGGTGAGTTCCCTGTGATTACTAATTGCATACAGTATTAAGACATCATTTTCTTTCCTTTCTCATTTGCTCTATGCTTCAAGGTAAAAGATGGAACAAGGGATTATGACAAATTCTCCTCTGGGATCTCTGTAGTGGGGCTTGTCATTGATCTTCCTTTTCTCCTGCCCTTGGAGACCAAATGCAGTTTTGCACATGGCAAATGCACAGAGCTGTGGGGCTCAGAGCTGCTGTGCTGATCAGAGAGAATTTCCCTGCAAGGTCTGTGCTCTGCGTTATTGAAAGATTAAAAAGTGTAGTGCAAGTTGTTTGGGGCTTGAATTGGATGTGGCTTTGTGTCCTGCCCTGGAAGCTGTGGTCTGGCATAGGATGAAGGGTCAGATGGCTCCAAGTTTGGATGTGACCTGTGCTGAGTCAGGAGACAGGTTTTTTCCCCTTTTTATTTTGTATTTGCTACCATAAACTGGAGGTTAATATGAGCTGTGCTCTCCTGATAACAGTCACAATGTATGCTAAGGGATTAAAGCTATAGTGGGCATATATTTCAAATAGATTTATATTAGAGAAGCCAGTCCTGTCATTCAAGTAGTTGGTAGCTAAAATTGGATATTGAGGACCTCAGCTTACAGATATGGGGTCTCCCTAAAGCTAAGTCTGTATCAGGCTGTGCTGGGTCAACAGCACAAAAAAGCAACACTGAGCTGTGTGCAGTGGGGATGAAATGAAAACAGGTCTCTGGTGCAGTGCCATTAATTTACTAACACTGCTGTGTGCTGGGTGTCTTGGAGCTGCTGAATTTAACAGGATTTGTGCAAGGTGTGCCAGCGCCCTTAGAGAGCCCTGCCATCATGGAGGAGCTGGCAGGACGGTGCTGAAACACAGAAATAGGAGTGGAAATTTGGGAGGTGAGTGGAGATGGACATTGTCCATGTGTGCTCATCACCAACACAGGGCTTGTTCCACCACAAAGAGACCTGAAGTTGTACTCATTGCTTATCTTAAAGGCTTCCTAGGCTTCCTTTTTTTTTTTTTTTTTTTAACTAGGGTAAAGGAAGGAAAAGAAGACCCAAGGTTTTTATCAGACTTTGATTAAATGTATTACATCTAAGCAATGAGACCCTGTATTCCCTGAAGCTTGTGGTGTTATCATGATGGAAATAAACCTTATAGTATCATTTGTAATAGCAAACAAATTGATGGTACTTTCAGTTTTTTTCAGTTTGCTTCTGCAGAAGGCCCAATAATAGAACAGGCTTTGTTGTAGAGAAAGCAGCTACTGATGTGTCTTCTGGTCGATTTATTTTTCGTTTCCATCCTTTTCTCTCCACAACTTACTTATTTTTTGCCTTCATTTGGAGGTTTGGAGTGGTAGTGTGTTTTTCCAAGAGGAATGGCTCTAACAGTCATGAATATCACCTTTCAATACAGTTCAGATAGGCCCTCAAATGTCAGCATTTTTCTTATGAGAGAGTGGAAAAAGCAAGTTGTTTAAAATAGCCTGTATTTTGTCTAAAAGGACATGAACACATGAGCTGTTCTGCCTTTCCTCCTATCCTCCAATATCAATATATTAAAAAACACATTAGGCAAAACAGGTTCATAGGGATACATTTGCTTTTCAATGCACATATCACTCCCTGATCCAATTATTACTGCATTTTTCAGAGGAAAAATTAATTAGCAGTTTGTCACTGTCCTTCTGACTCCTGGAGTTCCAGTAATGACTTGATTTTTATAGAACTGAGCTTATTACATGCAATAGACAAGTCTGGACAAAACAACTTGGTGCAGCTTCTGAAATCTTACTGCTATTATCAGCATCCTCACTGTGACTGCAGAGCTGGCAGATTTTAGGACTTAGAACAAGATGCAGAATTCAGGTTATACCTTATTATTTGGAAAAAGGTTCTTACTTTTTCACCTACCTCCAGCAATTATCATACTACCAAAAAGCATGATGGACATATTTCCAGTTAAGGAAAAATTAGCAATGAGATGTCCACACTTGAAGGACAGGTAGTGTTAAAATTTAATTTTCAAACTTGACAGCTCAGTTCTCCAGGGGAGCATTCAGCTCTTCATATGTTAAGAGAAGTACCAAGAGGATTTTTTTTCCTCTGTAGTTACACAGCAACCTCATGTATGGGTTTAGCAGTTTTCTCTAGCTAAATAATGGAGATTTTTCTCCTTTTCAGTATGTATCAGTATCTGATATTTTCCCTGAGGTAAAAAAAAAAATACTATTTGCCCAGTGCTTCTATTTCCCAGTCTTTTTGCCGCCTCTGCAGCAAAGCTAAAGGTTTTACATCTGAAGACTTCTGCCCTTTTCCAGCCCTCTTCACCTTTGAAGAGGTTCACACTTCTTCAAAATATTGTTTCCCAGGACATGAGGACTTTTGGAAGGTCCATGAGCCATCCATAGCTACTTGTCTCACCCTGCATATTGCAGCAGTGGGGACACAGTGGAGACAGAAGTCACCTGAGGTGTAGCAGTGAGAAAACCTCTGGGCAGGAGAAATTAAGAGCAGAAGACCAACAATTCTCAAGCAAGAAGCAAATGTTCTTCACCAACCTCCCATCATTGGGGGTTCCCTGTTCAGATTCCTCCCAGCACAGCTTTCTGGGCATCTAACACTCTCAAACACCTTTGGGAATTGAGTATCTTTGATGTTCAGATGGGAATGGAATCCTTTGTAGAAATGATACACAGAGAATAATTTATACAAGATGTTTTACTTTCCTGGTTTTGTGACTTTAACCCTGTTTTTCTAGGTATTCAGTCATAATCAAGAGTTTTCTCTTTCCAGACTGTCAATGGTTATTTGCAAAGTGTTGAAGTTTGGTAAATTGTGTGTAAATATTGCCAAAAGGAAAGACAAAAGTGTGACAGCATGAGAACGATTTTGCCACAAAGGTAAGAACTGTTTCTCACACATCTATTTGCAACTTCTAGTAGAAAGTAACACTTGATAAACAAGGAATTCCTTAGAAAACTTTGGGGGCAATTACTCTGATTAGTCATCTTAATATCAGATATAGACTGCTTTGGACTTTTTATACCAGAGGTGCAGATCCCATTGTACTGCCTATTAAAAAATGAATCTACGTTTCTTGAGGTTTCTAATTCAACTTCCTCAATGGGCATTGTGCTCAAAAAGGCCTTTTTCCAAAGAATATTCACATGGGCTTCTCTGAGGAGTCTGTGTTCTGCTTGTGGCCATGCAGAGCCCTGACACTGATCCACTCTCCAGGAACTGGGCATTTATTTCAAAGAATTCTCTTTATTCATTAGTAGCATCAGGTATGTGCTGCATAAAACTATTGCAAAATGTTTGCAGCCCCATGAAACATCCAGACAAATTCAGTGTGTGCAAATAAATGAAATTTAAAAAATGCAAAAAAATAAAAATAATAAGCACTTTAACTTTGGCTAAATCTTTAGAGTCTAGATACAGTATTTTGTTAAATGCTTATGTGAAGTAGTATTTTTATGCAACAATCCAGGACAATATGTTATTTTTGTCAGTTGCTGGGCGAAAAATAGCAATACAGCATAGAAGAAGATGACAACTATACATTATTCCTTCTTTCATTTTATTAATTGTATTCATCAACAGAAGTTATCTGTGAGTTCATCTCCTGATACAATTAGCAGCATACATTTAGAATGGTAAATGGATCTGTGGACTATGAATTGATTCAATATGGGTATATGTAAGAAAATCCATTCTGTTATGCCTCATTTAATGCAATATGTTGTGTACTTTCTGTTCATCATGAACACAGAGTTCACTTACCTAACACACAGAATTTCATTTTCATATCCCTTTGGCAGGGCATGGCTGTGCTTCAACTAAAGCAGGACAACAGATGGTTGTGGAGGTGGGGGATTACAATTTTCTCCACGGTCATACTTTGAACTTTTGCTGCCCTAGTAGTTTCTCAGTGCTAAATATAGTGACACTCACATGATGTAGTCACTTAAAGATAATCATGTGTCTTCTTTCCATGCTGCACTGTATGTCACAGGATCCAGAAGGGCAGAGGTGTGCCTGCAGACGTCACTGCTGGATGTGTGCAGGTGTCTCAGGTGCTCCACAGCTCCTAAAATCACCCTGGACCCCTACCTTCAGGCAGTTTAGATCCTGTCCTTTAAGCACACACATATGCACATAGGATCCTGCTCTCACACCTTGCAGGCTGAGTCCACACAGTTAATCTTGGAAAGTGCAGATCCAAATATTTTATTATGATTTACTCATGTCTGGAATTTATTAACTATTTTTATTAGAATTATTAATTGTTAGAAATCACCTTTATTGCATTAAAATTTTAACACTGGTATCTACTTTCTTGACACAAGTGTGCTGCTCTTGTGCATGAGAACTTTGCATACAACAGCTGCTGAGGAAGGATAAAAGAAACCTTAAAATCTCTTTTTGCTGCTACCTTAACAAGCTTGTCAGAAACTCTTTGCACCATAAAGTTTACTTGCACGTGTCCTGACACATTTTAGGGATTCTTTTTTCAGCATCTTGTCCTGAAAGTAGATTTCCAGCTCAACTACCTTAAACTAAATTATTTTGGAGATGCTACAAAATACAGAGAAGGGATATCCTCAACTCACAGTTAGGAAATTAGGTCTCTTTCTTGTGTTGTTTCGGTGACACTGTTACAATTCTCTAGGTTTCTTTGGGCCCTGGCCTGTCAGAGTATTGCCGCTTGAACTCAAAGCCTTTCCACCACCCAAGCATGGTGGGGCAAATATGACTTTTAGTCTTTACAGTAGTAACCAGTTTTCACATCCTCCTGTGACATTTTTCATTCATTTTCTCACTGGATTTTTTTTTTTACTCTAGTGGAGGCAATATTTCTAATAATTGCAATTTAAAAAATATAGATAAGCCTACTTTTCTTTCTGCTCGGATTTCTAATTCTTGCAGAATAATTTCTGTTTTCTGGCTTTCTTTTCTACTGAGGAACTCATGGGTGGATTATGAGCTCTGTGAGAATGTGCTCTTTTGTGCTGCCATATACAAATGTTGTGTAACGTGCTTTGGACAGAAGCCTTTGCAAACTTATTCTTTAATTTTAAAGCAGGTATTAATGCATATTTTGTACGTGTTTGTAAGGCAAACCTATAGACAGCTTGGCAGTGCCAAATTTTCAGTGGGAAAGGTCTCTTGTAGTGTCTCTTTTGTAGAGACAGAGACTGGTACAAATATCAACTCCCACTGATGACACTTCCACATGTCCAGTGATGCTAATCCTTCGTGTTTGCTTTGCACACCCCATGCTTCTACTTGTCTTTTATGCTTGACAGGAATTTATATTAGCTGTACATTCACTCCTCATTTATTCTCATCTTTTATAGCAATGTTTGGGTTGGGGGTTTTTGTCAGGGGAGAACTTGGTTAACTGAACTTTTTGGTTTTGAAATAAAAAATAGATTACTAGGATGATCAGATGTATGTAATATAAATTTGTTTTGAAAAAACTGGGAAGGCTGACATGAAAAAAAGTAAACTTTCTTGATGATAACTTGAAGTCATTAGTTAGTGGCTACCTAATCATTTTTTGAAGTGGTGTTAGAGTCAAAGCAAATTATCATAGCTGTGGAAGACAGAGAGCAGTAGCAGTGACTCTTGTTTACATGTTGGAATCTGGTATTCCACACGTCGAGTTATATCTAACCCCCTTCAGCACCCGCCAAAAGTAATATCCATCACTCTTCCATAAAGGCCTAAAGTGACTTAATCAGCTGAAGTTTCTCTCTGTTTTAGCTGCCTGCTCCTGTCTGAGGCAGGGAGAGCCTGCCTGGCTGCACAGAGGTGTTGTATGTCTTGGTTAAATAGATACACAACCTTTCTGTTCACTGCCCTCCTTTTACATCCCACCATCCCCCTGCTCCCCCTGACTCTGGGTAAATAAAACAAGCTCAGAGCAGACAAAGCTGATAAGCTGCAGCCAGGCAGGGAGGGATGGAAGCTGTCTTTGGGAGTCATGAACTGGGTTTCCACAGCATTGAAGGCACTCAGGCACAGGAAGAGATCAAATACTGAGCTTTGGAGTCCTCTTGCTTCCCAAATGCACAAACGTGCTGGTATGTTACCTGGAGTAAAAGACAAGTCAACAATAAAGAGATAAATTAAGTAATAAGGAGAGGAGGGATTGATGGACATTTCAGTAGCTCATCTTACATGTATATTTAATGCTGGTGGAAAGTGTGGATGGGAACTAACGAATTGCAGGCGTGTGTGTGTTGTGTGCCCAGTAAAAGGAGCTGCTAAAATTATGCAGGACATGTCATCCTGTTGCCAAATATTTAACACCATTCCTACACAAAAGAGACAGCTCAGGGGATCCTTATTTAAACATTAGTAATCAAATCCTTCTCTTATCATGGCAAAATCTTTTGCATAATTTGTGCCTGCCACATCTAGAATTCACACACAAACTAATTCACAAAGAGGTGGCCTGATGTTGGTTGACAAAACTTAGTGCTTCAGTGACAATTTGTGCTGTTCCATAACTGTAAGTGAGAAAAAATAAGCCTGTCTGGATCCCCATTTGCTGATTATAATTGCTGTCTGTGTCTATATATTTTACAGTGACTTATGATCATTTCCTGTCTTGGGATTGAGAAAGAATGTCTTTACCTCAAAAAATTGCCCATTCTGTCTCAAAAAGAAAAATGTTGGAAATGCAAATATTTTCCACAAATTGAAAGTCACCTCGAGCTCTCCATATCTCTTCTGAAAGTAATGCTTTCAGCAGAAACTGGCTGATCTGCCTAATGGGTACAAATTGTTCCTGCCCGAAATGAATTTTATTTAAAATTCAGTATCTTTCAAAATTTATTGTTACCAGTCTGTGGGGTTTTCTTTGCTTCTGTAAAATGCACAAAGAGAACTAACCCAGTGCAACGTGTCCTCATAAGAGTTATTACATTGTCTTATCACGGATTCATGGAATTGTTTGGGTTGAAAGGGACCTTAAAGATCATGTAGTTCCAACACTCTGCCATGGGCAGGGATAATTTCCTCTTGCTCAAATTGCTCCAAGCTGAGTCAGTCCAACCTGGCCTTGAACAATTCCAGGGATGGGGCAGCCCCAGCTTCTCTGGGCACCCTGTGCCTCCAACACACAGTAGAACATTTCTTCCTCATGTCCCATCTGTCCCTGCCCTCTGTCAGTTTAAGGCTATTCCTCTTGTCCCATCTCTCCATACCCTTGCCCAAATTCCCTCTCTCTTGGAGCTCCTTTATGTACTGGAAGGTGATATAAGCTCTCCCTAGAACCTTCCCTTCTCCAGGCTGAACAGCCCCAACTCTCCCAACCTGTCCCCATGGCAGAGATGCTCCAGCCCTCTGAGCACCTCTGTGGCCTCCTCTGCACTCCCTCTGATGGGGCCATACCCTTTTTATCTTGGGGATTCCAGAATTGGACTCCAGGTGGGGCCTTTCAAGAGCAAAACAGACAGTGAGAATCACTTTCTTCAGCCTGCTGGTCACGTTTCTTATGGTGCATTCCAGGACAGGGTTGGCTTTCTGGGCTGTGAACAAGCATTGCTGGGTCATCTTGAGCTTCTTGTCAATCAACATCCCCAAATTCTTCTCCTCAGGGCTGCTCTCAGTCATTCTCCACCCAGCCTGTGCTTATGTTTATTAGTTTTAGTTCTCTCTTATCTTGGTCCCATTTTCATTTCCTTAGAGGTATTACTGTGCTGACCCCTCTGTGTTTCGCCCAGCTGAGTGTATTTGGGTACTGATAACTTAATAAGCATTGGGGAAAAAAAAAAAAAAAAAAAGGAAAAACAGCAGTGATAACCTTAGACAGCCAGTAGCTTTGATAGTAGCAGATGAAGTTTCAGTGGGAATTACAAATGAGGAGATAGAGCAGAATTTGTAATAAAGAAGCATGATGCCGTGCAAGTAACTGAACTTCCACCTACATATTTCAAACTTATTTCCTCAGTGCTTGAAATTCCATAATGTTAATGCTGACCTTTAATCTGCAGGAATATTAGGGAAAGGAAGATGTGTCTTGTTGTGAAAGCACAAAATTTAAAAAAGAGTTTGAGAGTATGATTAGGAACTAATTAGTATCCTCCATAAAGTCTACTGTGTGTTTGATATATGAGTTATAAGATTGGATTCCAAATTTAAACCACTACAAAAGTTTTATGTGCTGTTACACCATTTTCTTAAAAACTGGAATAGAAATAACTGAGATTACAATGTGTATTTATAGGTAAAGAGTCTTGGAGTAGTTTTGTGTGTCTTGAAGGTTTTTAAACTTACAGGTTCTGGAGAGGAAATATGTAGCATAGATAAAAAAATGCAGCCCAAAGTCCAAAAACCTTACTGGAGGCAAATCTGCCTCTGAAGTAGTAAAATCCAAATTCTCAGATCTGATTGTTTAAGTAGAGAGTTTCTGGTAACTCCAAAAGCACAAATTCTCAGTGGATTTCATGTTGGTTGCTGATACAGAGCAGTATAGAGAACACATTGCTCTGTATCTTACTGAGCATTATATAATGTTTAGGGAATATATGTTATTAAGATAAATATATAAATATGGATCAGACTTCTCCCAGGATGTAACCTGGCTTCTGACCATTCTGCTTCAAGGATTTCCTGAGCCAATGGCAGCAACAGCAACTTGATGACTTTGTTTGACTTCCATTAATTTGAATAAATCTTCTTTTTTTCCAAGATTTTCACCTTCTAGTCATTCATAACTCCCTGGCATTTTAAAATTTAAAAGTTATTCCAATTTTC